>OY728132.1:1398843018-1400088018 GCA_963277665.1 Viscum album | reverse complement strand
TGTTGTTATAATAAGGATTATAACTACACTTACACACACCTAATTCTAATGGATGAAGAACATAATGTTTCTGTGGATGGAAAACTAACGCCTCACGAAACGATGGTTGTTCAATTACATCTTACCGCCTCTCATGGTGGCCATTATGATAGAACTATATTTATATATGATATATATTATGTTTATTATTTCCTTATTCTTATGTAGTTTCCATTTATATCAAGCCTTTATGGTTTCTATAGTGGGTAAATACGATAATCTCATTTGAGGAAGTGCAGACTACCGCCCCCTCAAAGTGATGTGACTCATTAATTCCATATGTGGGATGTATAAAGGATAAAGTTAATGATATTATATATGATATTATAATGGAATTATAATATACCTATGTATAATTATGTTTTAATTCCATTAAAATAAGAAATATAAACGAAATTGGCATTAAGCCGTACGTACAGCTTACCGTCTCCACGAACGGCACATTTCATTTCGTACCTCCAAATGTTATGTAATATTATAAATACATGTATATACTGGATATATATGATATATATGATATCCAAATCATGAATATAATTCTGGATATAATGAACCTTTTACCACATGGACAACTTGTAAATATAAGGTGTTTATTTTTACTCACGTACCAAATATCGACAAAATGAACGTTGTTAACTTAAATGATTGCATAATGTTTCTAACATTGTAATAAGTGATATAAAAGGAATAATAAACTTAAAAAAGGTTCTTAAGAAAGTAGAAATTAGCTTTAGTTTACTATCCAAGCGATTAAAGAATGATTGAGTCAAGTCAAACGCGAGGTAAGGGACTTCGTCTCAATCTTCTTTCATTGAGGCATTTTTAGTTTTATACAAGACATTATTTTATATGTTGTATAAAACCCTTTGACTTTTCATTTTATTCAAAGGGAATCTTTTTATATGAATCATTTTACTAAACAATAAGAATAAATGTTTTTTTAACGTATGCGGTGACAATGCCCTTTCCGCCGCCGCGAGTATTATTTGATATTTGGCTTCCTTAACAAGCCAGAATGTTTTTAAAAGGAAAAATAAATACCATATATTCTTTTTATGTATTTTGGTATTGAAAATGATTTTGACAATGGATTTATCATTTCAATATCTTGAAATGATATTGTATTACTACAATGTGGAAATTTTATCTTTCCTTTATGCTTATGTTATGTGTTATGATCATGTTATGGTTTTTGGGCATTATTTATGTATACGGGTTGTTCCGTGATAAACCTAGGGCGGGTGAGCCCGAGATAGCTCTCCAATGCAATGGGAAATGTGATGGAGGTAAACTTTAATGTTTCTTAAATGAGATTTAGGGAATACAATGTGATGGGTATTCCAATGTAACTCCCTATGTAGTTGTGATAGCTACAATGTAAGTATGATATGTATGGCACAAGTTACCTTTATGATTAATGATTTCTATGTGTCTTTCAAAAGTCTTATGATTTCATAAGGTAAGTAAATGATTTCATGTTTTGTATGTATTTATTAAAAAATGTTTTTATTATTTTATTTATAAACCCTACTGATCTTTTTATGCTCATCCCATGTTTTGAAATATTTTCACATGACTTAAAGATGAATAAGGTCAAGGATGGGATCAAGGAAGAGTTGTGCTGTCTAAAAAATGGAACTCGACATGACTGTTTTTTTAAGATTTTTTATTTTATGAAAAAATTGTAACTATAAAGATATGTCTACCTTGTAATATTTTGAGATGTAATAGTTAAGCCCTAATTTTCTAAAACTCTAAACCTGAAAAGATACTAAATGTGAATTATTCATTTAATTCAATATTATGTAATGTTTAAGGCCGAGTCCTTATAGAAATCCTAGAAACTATTAATTTATGTGAAATATATAATATATATTAAATAATTCCATTCCTCGATGATGTTTAGGATTAATTGATAATACATACCCCCAATTTTATGAACTCTTATCTCTGAAAGTCTATTAGACTATGTATGATTCTTAATAAATACTTTCAAATAAGTTGAAGAATAAATTTTTAAGAAATAAATTAATCTTAATGTAAAACATGTATATTTTTCCAACATGGTACATGAATGCACAACATTAATTAATACAATATCTCAAACATACATCGTGGATGAATCATATAAAAAGTGATCCTATCAGATTTGTAATAAAAATGGAATGATTATCAAATGATGAGTTATCATTCAAATTATATCACAACTCCTAAGGGTATTTGGTTTCCGTATCACAATATCTATCATCACATCCCCCATGGACATTGAAACATGAACGTTACTATATGTAAGGTAAGGTTTAAACAATCCAATCTGACCAATTCTCCATTTATATTTATCAAAAAATTAACATCATATTTGATGGAACACCTTCACCGATCCCAGATTCTCTAAAAAACTTCAAGAATCAGAGTATTTAATTAGTTCCTTAATCATTGAATCTAGAACCAGAAATCATATATTAATGAATATCATGATTTTTTTACCTATTTAAATTCCTATAAACAAGTCAAACATCGCCATGTGTGTCCACAATGTCATGCATTTGTTGTTTTTCTCGTTACTTTCATTCACATGTCCCACCACTGAAAACATGGTCATGAGGTTTTCAAAAGTTATAACCACATAATCCACCTTTTATAACACAAAAAACTAATACATGAGTCTCATTATACATCATTTTTCTTGTAATGGACATTTTCCATGCTATCACGATTCAAAAAAATTCATCCCAGTAAATCTTATATGAAATTATCTTCTCTCAATGAATAATCCATGTAATTTTATTTAATAATACTAAACCCAATAATAGTTACTCATGTTCAAAACCCATTTTCAGAAGATATTCCCAGGTATATTGTTTTTTGTGCGATGGATAAGCCTTTAATCAAATAGTCAATATCTATAACACATCATAACACATATCAGAACTGCTAATTCTATGAAATTGATTTGGTTGTTACACTCACGATTCCATGGGTATCATTCCCAATAAGAACATAAAAGATATCTCTTCATCAACACATATTTCTAGCCATCTATTTAATAATAAAATTTGACTAAGTGCCTAATTAAATTCTCTACAGTTTCATAACATGGGTTTCCATCAATATTATCTTGTACACTACGAATACCTCTTCACACATACCATTCTATTGAAGATCTGAAGACATCACCGGTCAACCATATCCTGGTTGAAAAAAATTCTTCACTCAAAAAATTGAATTTCCAAGGTACTATGTATCATAAAAAAAATGACACTTTTATAGTTTCGAATAAATCTAATGTTCTCAGGGTGTACTAAATATAGTTTTAAAGATCCATCCATTAATTTCCTAGGTTCATGAGTATATTAGTATAATGAAACCAATACTATAACAATAGAGTACACATATGGATGGAAGATCTTGTTTATTATATCTAGGAATAAAACTAGTTCATTTTTTATGATTAAAGGAATGAATACATACTCCAAAAAATTTATCCACCCTATAACACAATCTAATTAATATCATCCACCCTAAAATGAATTTGGTGTTATACATGTCATATGTTATTCTTATAGAACCATTTAGAAACATTTGAATTTTAAAATAATTCAAAAAAAATCAATAATTGGTAATTATCTTTCCGTGGATAAGTATTTCATTATTTTGAAATTTTTATAAAACAAAATACTACCATCTATCTAACTTTAAAATAACACTGATGAAATATAGTGAGACATCTTCATAATGATAAATTAGTTAACCTCCATATCATCAATATATATATTGAGTTCTTCAAACATATATGATGCCATATGATATAAGTGGAATTGATATATTTGGATTTTATAGAATGAGTTTAATTGGAAATTCATTTATTTTCTCAAAAGGGAGACATCAAAAATAATTTCAATGCCATATTGATAGAATCTATAAACATGAGGAAAAATATATGCTACCAAGAGATCATTTAAAAGAACTATACCAGCTATACATGCTATATAAACTCTAATATGGAATTAGTTGGCAGCCACACTACCTAATCCAACATCACATTCTCTAGAAAAAAAAACCTTTTTGTTATCAATGAATAAATGGATACACATCTCTTATAATAGTCGATGTGAACTTGATAACTTGATATCAAATCCATTCCTAAGAACACATTAATGCTTGACATATAATTTATTACAGTGTATCATAAATATACATTTAAAATAAATATTTTATGTCATGTTGGATATACCAAAATTTGATCAACAATGATTCCTATAATATATGAAGATAATAAACTCTACTGAAAACATTAATGTTAAGTCATGTCCAGAAACAATGTGATCAGATATAATTAAATATGAGTTTCTAGTAGTTAACTGGGGAGTTGAAAAAGTTTGGTGATCAAGATTGTACCTGGAATGGTTGATGGTCCATCTATACAGTTATCGTAAACCTGGACCATCATATACATTCCCTCAGACTTAACACCATGGGCATATCCATAATATGAATTACATGAATATGTAATTATCAACTATGGGAATTTAGCCTAATACTAAGGAACTCTAACCAGACAATGTTCTCACTTTTCTATGTGTATCCATGATGCATTTGAAATTAACTTATTTTGATGATTTATTGACAAAAATTATCAATAGAATCATGAAATTTGAATGAGGCATGTAGTTTTTATATTTTAGTTAAACATCTTTTATTTTTTGTTAATATAATATTTCTCTCGTGAATGAGGATTATAGATGATTTCATAGGGGTTTGGAGAATTTAAGGGGGGGGGGGAAGTCCCATCCAATTTTTTTAATGGTCAGAAAATAGTTAGTAATAACCGTTCATCATAACTAGGAGGTGATGGAACAACCATGATCATGGTCTAGAAAACATGCAAGAGGAGAGGCGGAAACCATTCAGGCATGGATAGAGCCATATCACACATCCACAACATGGTTTAATAAAAAATATGGGATGCCAAGAGATATTGAAACACATTCCACATATTGGATAGTGGTTGTTTCATATATTGTACAACCATTCCACCAAAACCTAAACCTCACTAAAAATGTGATTATTTCCAATTTTCCTACTCATATGTTTTAAAATCTATGCCTATTTTCCTCCAATTTCAACTATAAAACCCTCATATTATGCTAATTAACTCATAAATTATATATAATAATGGTATAATGTAAATGTTTTATGTTTCATGAGGTTTGGAAGAGTTTTATGATATTTTTGTTGATTTTTTTGAGGTGAAATGTTTGAGATGTTAAGTAGAAACCATTCACCTCCTCCTAGGAAATCACAAAACTATAATAATGAGAACATGGTATGTGCCTGATTTTAACAAACCATGAGGCTACCCAGGACAATGAATTCATGTTTGGATAGAGATATTTACCATGTTTTGGACTTTTTTCTTACCCATGGGATTCAACTGTGCGAGTGGTGTTTGGAGGTAGTGTTAAATACACAGTTTTCACACGGTTTTCCTAACTATGCAACCCAATGATAATATCTTAAAAAAAGTTTCATATTTTATGGATTATTTTTTTATTTCCAAATATATGAATTTTTTACTTAAGTAGATCTGAACCCATTTTCACCTCCCTCCCATGGCTATGGAAACCCTGTTTTGAGATATGAGATCAATCCATTAAAGAATCATAGTGCATTTGAGACCAGATTCCATAGTATGTTCCTGTTATTAGTTGTTTTATTTGTTATAATCTTCGTACCTATCTGGTATTAATGAATCTAATTTGTTTGTTATTACTTAATGATTTTTTTATTCCAATGATTATGTGAATTTTCTTAATGGGAGAAGGATCTAAAGATGTTTTTAATAAGTTACATACCATAAGGATGATGATTTCTACCGTTATTTATTTTCACCAAAGTTTTGAGGTATGTGAAATAAATATCATCTACTCATAGATGCATTAAAATGTCTTTATTTTAAATTTATTTTTCTTCTTGAAATTAAATTTCAATTTGTTGTGCTTAACTGGATAGAAATCATGATTAGATATGGTTTTCAAATTTTTTTAAATTGGTTGTTGTAAAATGTTCACCGTTTCCTGATTTTAAAATGATTATTTTAAATTATGGTTTTTTTGAATAATTTAAATGGTTTGGTGTAATTTTATTAATTAAAGAAATATTTAATTGAAATCGATTTAATTTTTTTATTGGCATGTTATTTATTATAAATAATTTTTCATGTGTTCATTTCCATTGGGGTGACATAGTGGAATGGGTGTGTTCCAATGGATAACAATTTATATTGTTGCATTGTGATGACATGGTAGATCAATGGAAGTCCACTTTGGAGTATGTAACCATCAACTAGGCATATTGGTGTTGATGTGTGGAATGGAATGGGTAAATCCAAATATATTTTTAAAATGGAATAAATTAATTTTTTTAGGTTCTTTCCATGGAAATTTTCTCCTTAGAAATATTTTTGATTTTTACATAAAATTTTCAAAATTGATTTATAAAAATAGTTTTGTATAAATACAGTAACAAGTTATATCCTAGTGGAATGAGTAGGTAATCCATTTGATAAATCCTATAATGTTTTATAATCACCACCTCCCTAGGAACCTTGGTTTATTATTAGATGTGATATATTGATACATATGTAATGGTAATAGATCACAATTATTAAGGGATGTATCTTGATAATATGGGTATGGATAGTTGAGTTGGATCATGGAGCTAGTTTAAAACTATGAATTTCTTATTTGGTGTCTTATAATATTGTTTGTTTTGGTTTCTACTTTGTACTTTGATATTGTGGTTTTCATTGGTTATATTATTATTTGTATTATATTGTTGTCATACATTGTATAATGGGTTTTTCTATTGTAATATCCCTTTGGTTTTGTTATTTAAAAAGGTAAAATCACCCTGGTGTGTAAAAAGCCCATGGAATTTGTTTATAGCCTTTGGTGTCATGGGGATGTCATCTAAGGCCTTATAATGTCCAACCAATTTCCTAATCCAATTGGGAGGTGAGAGATGTTATAAATGGTATCAGTCATTGTCTGTACAAATATCCATTTGGAAAAATGTTATCAGTTAGTTAGGTCTGAATATTTCATATAATTTGTCTTTAGTCCTTGATTTGGATGGCTAGAAAGGATATAAGATCATCACAACATGCAATGTAGAACATAAATATGTGTAGCTATACTATTTATGATGAACCTCAAGATACCATAGAGTTTTGGTATTTGAGTGTTTAAGACAGTCTTGAGAGTTTTTATACCCTTCTCAGGGGTTTAGCCAATGAGAATGTCATGACATGTGAAATTAGAATTGACATCTCACTAGGAATACATAATTCATTTTATTCAATGATTTATGATGTGATGGAAAGTGTTGGGTTTTTTAAAATAGTTGAAAATGGTTTGATTTTCAAACTGTATGGTTGAGTTTTCATAAATGGTTTGAAAAAGTAAATCATTGAAATATGTAATGTTATGTTGTTATTAATGTGATATGAAATTTTCTAACTTTTTATTGATTTAGTATATAGGTATTGATACTTAATGGAATTATATCCATATTATTTAAAATGGCACCGATTAGTCATACAATAAACCAATCGGAATAGGATACTATGAATGTGGTTTCACCTCTTCAATAGTTGAACCAAAAGATATTTTAGAGTATTTTTAATGATTTTATAGGTATGGAAATAAGGATCATATGGTCTGAACCATGTAAATTGGTCATTCATTTTAGATCCAATAGATGAATCAATCCATCTTCTTAGGTGATTCAGAAATAGAAAAAGAATAAGTATGGATGAATATAAAGAATTGAATCATCGAAATCCTAGGAACACAAGCTATGATGAAATTCAATTTGGAAGGGTACATTCTATATGATCTAGAATGGTTGTAGAAGTATTTAGAAGTGCATGGTAAATTGTCCAATGATATTTCATGAGTGTATTTTAGTGTTATGTTCAACAATCAATTCAATCCTCACTTGTTCATGAATTCTAGGAAAATGAAATTTTTCATATAAATGTAAGATAATATAACAGTGGTAAAGTACACTTATAATCTAAATAATTTATTCCCATTTTCACCAAAAGATTATGAAATTTTGTCCTTGATGGAACTATTTTTTGAATCATGGTGGATTATAGTAATTCACATGAAATTACCATGATTTGTAAAATGTATTATATAATGATCATTAATAGAAATACAATGGTAGATGAGGTATATAAGGAACTACAGGAGGAGGAAAAATGTGGATACCAATGGGAATTGGTGTAAAGTATAAATCTAGCAATAATGGGACGGGGACCAAAATTTCAAAGGTAGTGTTATGGATCAAAAATAGGCAGTCGAACCAGTGAATCTTCCTCCTAAACCTATGAGTATGAAATTATGTTTTCACTGTGTTTATTATGATAACAATAAGTGATATTGTCTATCACCAACATGAGAATGTCAGAATTACAAACAGATGGGTAATCATATGCACTATTGTAGTAGTTCTTCAAGGTTGAAATATCAGGATTCCTAAAATGTTTCATAGACATATTATGATTTGATAAGATGAGGAAATAGAATAATTATTTTCAGATGAACCGAACTAGAAATGATTATTCTACGAATACCAATACTCCTAAACAAGTGAAATTTGAAGTTGGTAAAAAAGAGAACAATGCTATACATAGTAAATAATATGGATCTTGAAAATGATAATTGATGATCAATATAGACCATCAATGGAGATAGGTACAATTATTTTTTATTATACATTTATGGAAGATTTTTTCAATATAGGTGCATCGGTTTAATTTATTTCTTATCATGTTCATGTATTTTGGTTTTTTTGTTGAGATGATTCCCTCAATTTTGATAGATCAGACACCTCATGATAAAATTTAATGATCAGATTTTTTGTGAAAAACATATTCTATAAAAAATTATGGAGAACAATTGATTTTGGATACATATGGGATCGAAATGGATTTATGTAAAATAATATTATGTATGGATTGGGTGACTATGAAAAAATCTCACATTGACTATTATACTTGAATAATAATTTTTCAAAACTCATCATGTTGTTAATAATACATTAATAGAATATTTAATTATAAAGGTAGGTGTAGAAGGCCTGTTGCTACCAATATCTAGAAAAATATTTTGGATGCTAGAATATTTGATACTGAAATAAGCGTTTGATATCAGGGATTGTGTTTTTTAATCAATTTTTTATCATCTTTGAGATATTTTTCAAGAGATTTCATTTGGGTTTCCACTTATAAGATATGTTCAGTTTTTTAATGATATCCTACAGGAGACTATTCTTTTCATAAATCCATATTATTAGGTGGATCCTACATCATTAAGAGAATAAAATTTATAGTTGGAAGAGACATAATGTTATAGTTTTATTCATCCTACTATGCATCCATGGGATGTATAAGTTTTTAATGTAAAAAAGGTATTTGGAACTATTCATATGTGTGTGGATTATCCTAAGATTGATCAATTTAAAATGAATAATTTGTATCCTCTTTAATGAATTAATGCTTTTTTGTTAAATGAGATAATTCTATGTGGTTCTCTAAAACTTTCTTTCATTTGGGATATCACGAATTGTGGTATCGTAAGGGGGATATTCCAAAAACAATTTTCAAGGGTAGCTATGGCTATTACCTGTACATTTTTTCATTAGGTCTTAAAAATTCACTAAATATATTTATAGAAATGTCCAATAGGATATATCAAAGGTATCTGGATTATTTTTTGGTGGAGTATTTGGATGAAATATTGGTGTAGTGAATGTAAAATGAGGATTATGAGAATTATATGGGGACAATGTTAGGAACTATGAGGACTCATAGATTTTATACAAAACTATTGAAGTGTAGATTTTGATTCAATCAGTATATTTCAGTGGCCATATAGTATCTGGAAAATATGGTTATGTAGATCCATAAAAAATAGAAGATGTGATATCATGTAATCCTCTGAATAATTTCATTAAGATATGTAGTTTTCTTAGTCTAGCGGGTCATTTACAACAATTTTTTCACAAATCATTATGAATGTATTAACTAATGTTAGAATTTACAAGGAAATGTGTTCCTTTTTAATTGATCGAGTAATGTCAGTATCCTTTTAAATAAAATTAATTAATGGTTATGTGAGCATGAATCATTATATTTAAATAAATAGGATAATGTCATGTGGTGTATTTTGATTCTTCGGGGTATATGTTTGAATGTTTCATCATGCAAGGATGTCAATTTTTTTCCTATAAATCACTGTATTTACAATTCATGAGAATAATTTTCCAACACCATATTTGGATTTAGCTATTGTAGACAATGTTTCGATAAATTGGATTCATTACCTCTTTTTAGAGGAATTTACCATGTTTGCAGATCATAATATCTCGAAACACATTTCACAAAAAGTGAATTGAATCCAATGCAAAAAAAAATGGATGGAATACCATTAAATGTTTGAATTCAACATGATATATACACATGTTAAATTAAATTAATTGGTTGATTCATTAAGAGTTAATTATTATAATTAGTAGGAGAAAGAGGCTTTATATCAGTGGAATTTGATATTGGTGATAACGAACATGCACCACGATTGTGAATATTGAAGTAATTATGGGGGTATCTTCCCTATTTTATTTTTCATTGATTTTTTTTGAGATGGTTAAAGGGGAAAAACATCTGAATCATCATGTGTTTCTAAAAGGTAAAAAATTAATGGTCTTTATACTACTAAAGAGTATAAAATAGATAGGGTATTAGTGTTGTGCTTATAAGTTTTTATGGTCATCCATACTACTTATCAAGAAGAACCTATTCATGATTATCAAAAATAATGATTGTATATACATCCTAGAATAAAAAATATGTATATAATGATGAATGTTAAATTTTGGTGCATTGGAATGAAATGGAATTGGGATGAGTTATTTGTGAGACGCATCACATGTCATCCGGTTAGTGTAGATAACAAGTGGCCAATTGGGTGACTTGTAGTCATTACCTAACTCTATTTTGAAATGGGATAAAATATCATTGTATTTTTTAAAGGGATCCAATTTATGGTTTGGAAACATGATTCCTTGTAGGTTATAGTTTAATTTCTTAAACAACAACCCATTTATTCCTATTTTTGAGTCTCAAAAAGTGGAAGAATTGTCAAAAATATTTATCTATGATATGGAAATGAAGAATGAAAACCCTTTTTGATAATATCAACCCAATATATGTGGTTTATGTATCAATATTTTGAATTCCTTGCATCAATCACTTTTGACTCAGTTGATTATTGGAATGACATAACAGTCTCAAATAGATGAAAAATAAGAAAAGATGATACTAATAATGTAAACCATTTTCAGTATTATGTAATTGATTTTGTTGTCTTATGGGAGAAAGAAATACTATTACTAAATATATAATATAACAACATTTATTAGGCCTCAATATATAAGGATCCATTTGAAGCATGGTGTGGGAATCCTTGTTGTACTCTACTTTTTTGGGTGGAAATTGTTGGGTCTTCAAAACATTTTCAAAGACATGTTTGTGATAAAATATATAATTTTTAGTTTATTATGAAGATAATTAAGATAGAATAGATATATCATAAATAATATGATGAAAATAATAAATGATCATTTTCTTTTTGAGGTGATTGAGCTTAGTTTCATAAGAATCATTATAAGAATTTGGTTTTATCATTTTGGGAAGAAAATAAGTTATCATCCTTATACATTTTATCTTTTGAGATACATTAATGGGTTCGTGAGGTGGATTATAAGTTGTATTTTCCAATGAAGATTAATTAAGTGCATATTGTGTGTCATGTATCTAAATTGAAAAAGTCTCATGCTAAGCCTAACCATGTTACTCAATGGGATCACATTAACCTAGGGTCATATGATACGTTGGTTCATGTGCTAGTACGGATTGTGGAAAAAAGATAAATACTTGGTGGGAAAGAATCATTCTAGTAAAGGAACTATGGAAACATGTTCGGATTCAGAATAAAACATGGGACCATGTGAAAGAAATGGTCATATAATGGACCTAAATATTTTAGTCCAATCAATATTTTAAAATTTCTAGTTATGTTAATTATATTGGTGGGGAGAATTTATCCCACCCGTTTTCATGTAATTAGTGATATATTTTTGTATTTACAGAATATGAAGTAACTAGGTTTTATTTTAGAAGGTTGATAAGAGGTTTGGATTATTTTTTGGGCTTTTATTGAAGATCAAAATATAATCATGGTAAGATGAAATCATGCAACCCTTCCCAAGAAACCATGAAACTAAACCAATGGGCACCATGTAGGTTCATAGTTTCCTCCCACCATATTGCCACATAAGAGAATACATGTCGGTTTTGGAAGAGGGAATTCACATGGTTCATTCATGGTTTTTCAGGCTATTAAATCTAAAAATAAGTGGTATGTTTGGAGATATTTTATGGAATTCTTAGTGTACTCTTTTAAAAATGATACACCCTAACACTGTAATTGTAAAATAAAGATCTGTTTTCTTAGGTGATATATAAGATCACCTTCTAAATTAATTTTCTCACACTTAATCTAACATTATCATGAATTTAAATCCATCTCAAGGTGGTGGACACCCATTTACTTCATTAGGTAGTGATAAGTTTGTGAATAATGGTGTGTTGGATGCCATATTTCATGGTATGTTCTTGTTCTTCATTGTCATCCTTAGTTCTATTCTTTTTCACTATCATGGTTTCAAGAATATAGTCTGTTGGGGATTGATTCTTGTTGTTTGATGCCAATCATGATGATACTTTTCTATTTGTTATGGTGAATAAGATCTAATGATGTTGTAATGATTATCAATCCCATATATTGAAAGGTTTGTGTGGTTCATAATTTTCTATAATGTTTTGATTTAGGTTAATTCAACATCAACTTAACTTATTTTGAACATGAATTATATATTTCATGTTAAGTTAATTTATTGAATTTAATTCTGAATTTTTAGTAAAATCATGATGGAAATAATATTTAGTGATGGTTTTAGAAATTTGTAAAATTCTTTAATGTCAAAAGTTCATTTATTCATCATTTGATAGGGATGATTTTAGGATATGGTTCTGTTTTGATTCAAACAAATATTTCCTATAAATGTTTTCAATAAATTATATTTTCTTATTGAAATAGATTGGATTTGGATTTGGTACAAACAGTTGGTGTTTGTTTATTTCCATGATGTGTACATGATGAGGGTGTGTGTGGAATTGAGGCACTAGGTATATGGTTACCTTGGGATTGAATGTTATATAGATGAAAGACAACCCATGAGTATATAACCATAACCTAGGAATGCATGTGTGGATGTGTGGAATGGTATGGGTTATACTAAATTGATTTTTAAAATGGATTGAAATGCTTGTTTGGTTGCATTACATGGAAAAATACCTTTCTTAGAAACATATTTGGTTTTGATACAGTTGTTTCAAATTATTTTATATAATTTTTTTATATAAATGGACTAAAATTTTATATTCAAGTGGCTTGGGTAAGGAATTTATTGTTGAAATTCTACTATGATTTATACTCATCATTTTCATGGAATCATTGGCATGTTTTATAATGTGATATATCAAGACAAAGGTAAAATAAATTTATCACATTTCATTAGTGATGTCCCATTATACAATGTGAAATCACAACCTAGGTGCCACATACCAGTTCCACTAGTCAGTTAATTACATGACATCAGGTGCACCTCACTATATGTCAGATGATTCCTACTAGATGTGTGGGTCTAATATATACATGGTTAGAATATAGACTGTTAATATATGAATCAAAATTGTGTAAATAACCATTAAATAATAATAATATGGTAACCAATAAGCGCAATAATAAAATAACTAGAATAGACCGGTATCGCATGATGAACCGAAATGAAAATAATATTCATTTCTAAAAATTTGATATGTCATGCCGATTATGTGTATATTCTAACAAAACAAAATAAATATACAGACAACAAACAATTGGGCCCTGACACCACGTCTTGTTCTATAATCTATTCTTCATCCAAACTCATACATTTATCATAGTTCCATTTCTCTTTTCCAATCCACCAAATATGATGTCTATTTTTGTATTGATCGGACATCCCAAGTAAGGTGTGAGAACAACTGAGTTAGACACCACCAATGACATATAAATTAATATCTATTCAATATAAATGTATTTTTTTATAAATAATAATTTACAAAAATAAGGTAATGAATTTACATATTTAATTATTTTTTATATAACCACATAATTTCATAAGATCAAGATGACACCAATACCCTCAATACCTGCTTTCTTTTCATTATATAGTCTGATGAATTTAACATAGCGAAACATATTTCTTTATTACAAATGGTTATTCATTATCCATTTACTTACATTTCATAAGATAGACATTCCGAACAATAGTCATGTAAAAAACCAATGTGTGTAGAACACTATTTCGATCACCCCATGGGTATTCGAAGAATCAATCCCCTTCCCACACCCCATGGGTAAATGAATAATCAATCCATGTCCCATAAAATAATATTCACTTGCAAGCATTTTGGACTAAAATGATATGTATTACACATTGTTTTTGTTTAGAGCTTCAGTCTATGTGCCACACCCAATCTATCAGTCAATCACTTGTATCACATATAGCTCATTTTAAAAGGATATTAAATATTAACCATTTAATAAACATTTCACATCATGATATACACTTTCAATTGTTAAATAAATTATAATCTATTACTCTAAGAACAGGTAATAAGTTGTAAAATTCACCACAAAACCATATATTACTATTTTTTCACATAAAAATTCACATAATGGTTAATCCAATCATCCATTTATTATAATTATCAACCAATTACACATCAAAAAAATTATCCAATTAAATAATCCTATTTAATAGTCCAATTCAACAATCCCAATATCCAACAAATTTCAAAATCACATTATTCCATTAATTAATTAACCAATTAATTAATCCATTTCAAGGTGTGATTTCCAAATATAGTAATTTTAATTTCACAATTCTTTACACAAAAATGTAATCAATACTATCATAGTTCTATTTTACCACCTACCTAAAGATCATTGACGGACAATCACAAATAGAAATCTCAAAATTGATGTGGAATGTTCAATAGCACAATGATTAACAGGATATATATCCAAAACCTAGATCAACTATAAAACATATTATATCCACGTAAACATAGATACAAAAAATCACCAATAGAGGAAATAGTTCCTTTAAAATATGACATAATGATGGGAGAGACGGTGAAAACAAATATGGATGAGAATCAATTATTGGGAGAGGTAAAGATTCACTAATCAAATCTTTGATTTGTCATGTTCAGTGTTAAAAATCCTTAAGAAATACACTAGGAAGCCTATAAAAAATAAGATAAAACCATTAAGGTTGAATTGGTTTAAAATTGGGTGCCTTATAGGGTGTTTAAGAATTTTGAAACTCTTTTTATGTGTGAAATAAACCATATTTGAATGGATTCCTGTACTGGGATAAATGGTTTTTTAAACTGTGTGCATATTCTTTGTGGCATCACAGTTAATCCTATGATGGCACAAAGTTTCAAAAATCATTCACCAACCATGAAACCCACTCTTTTTGGGGTATCATGGTTTGTTGGGGCAAGGTTCACTGTTTGGGAAAATCATGTACCAACTATGAACATCCCACAACCCCTCTAAAAACATCCAAATTTTACCCAATTGCACCCATAAAAGCCTCTCCCAATATATGACCAAAATAATGAAGTAGGATACCTCAAAAATAAATTGATACATCAATAGTAAATATTGGTATCTAAAAAACTCCCCATATTGAAATGGTTCATCCTTGAGCTATACTCCAATGAATATATATGGTTTTTAGGTAAAAATATCGGGCCATTGAACTCATATATCTATTTAAATCTACCATGACTCATCCCAAATGTGCATATTTTACACAATACATGAACTATGAGCATTGTATTTCCACACAAGACATTCTCAATGTTATCCATAAAATATGTTAGATGATTATCAATGGTATCATCGGTCTCAAGCATAACATCACCGATATCGATCACATGGGAATGGTTAGGGTGGTACTATTAAATATGTGACACATGAAAATAATTGTACATAAAATTTTATATATGTGTAAAATCCCATCGGTACACCATCATCTAGATTCTCTCCACTACATCAAATGGACCAAATAACATGGGGCCCAACATTCCTAGACTCCGAATCATATGGCGACCCAATCTTGGTTTCACCAGAATAAACCCATGATCACTCTATATAAACAATAGGGGTATTCGACATCTATCTTAATATGAATTATGTATACCTTGAGCAATAAACAATTGGTTCTAGATCACTTGAAAATTATCTAAGGACTCCAACACAAGACTCAATCCCAACAGTTCTGACTCCCCTATATGCATCCATCATAACGGAGATCTTAATGGCCTACCATTAAGGGACTCATATGGTTCCATCTATATATATTCCTAATAACTTGTTTTATAGAAAAATATGAAAAGTTATGGGTGCTTCTACCAAGACCCCCTAAATTCAATTTTTTTATAATATCCCCAAGTAACTTTATAAAAAACTCTGACTTACAATTTATCTATATTTGGAAATTCATACTCACAAATACCTATGTTCAAAGAACATTCAGTAAGACCTTATAGAAACATGAGTTTAAATTTTATTCACATTCTATAATGATACTTGGAGGCACCCCAAGTATATATAATATCTATCGAACATACACATTTTTCATCTATTTAGCTAAGAAAAAATGTTGAATAGGCAATAAATGTGACACTTTCATTAGTCGGTCCACATATCCCAAATATCGTCATTATTATATAGAATCCTTTTTATAAATACAACAATTTCCTCAATTAAATTATTCTAATTCCATTCTGGTATAGAAAATGGATGTAATAAACAACTTGATCATTGATACCTAGCCTTCATCTGTTGATAGAAGTATCAATGTGTCAAAAACCCTGCAATTTCCTTTTTAGATAATGGCCACAAATATTTCCAACATAATTCATGATACATTATGGTCAAAACTAGATATACCAACCACTTCGAGTGATTAAATTAATGCATCGACTCCGCCTAAAAATTCATAGGAAAAACTACAGGCCCCTAAAGAAATATGATATTTTCATCATCTATAGTCATATCAGAAGGTGACTCCGCCCCAACAATGCATTCCCTCAATTCCAAACACTCCAGATTCTCATACTACCTCTCTCTGACCTTATAAAAAGAGTCTAATCCACTACTACATATTTGAGGTTCATCCCCTTCTATCCCACTTGAATAATAACATTCATCTCATCTAGAATATTATATATCTTCTACTAATAACAAGATTTATGAAATACTTGAGTTTGGGTATTCTTTTTCAAAGTGTTTGAAAAATTATATCCATTTCCAGGAATATATTCCATTTTAAAATCATGACTGTATATAAAAATATTATTTCCACTACAATATATAAAAATCTCATTGGGAAAAGTTGTACATTATGCTCTTGTGATCAGTATACACTATAAACATTTCACCCAATAGATATTTCCCCTATCACATTAAATTATAAACCACTATAGCCAAATCGAGGTCATGTGTAGGGTAATTTCATTCATTTGTCCTCAACTACTGAGGCCCATATGACACAACTCGATCTACCAAAATCAACACTACTCTAAGACCATTTGTAAAACATCAAAAAAAACATTATATTCTCCTCCACTGTCTTGGGTATGATCAATATTGGTGTAGTAGTGACATTATTATTCAACTTTAATATTTTATTCTCACATGATCTACATCATTAAATCATTATACCCTTATCAAATAGTCATGAATGTCATGATACCAAACCATAATGTCCTGGATGAACCTCTGATAATATCCTATTGTCCTAGGAAATCCAACGATGTCAAAAACATTTTTGGACTGCTCACAAACAACATAAATTATCATTCTCTGGGACCATTACCACACCATCCTCCAACATCATATTGAAAAAGAAATTTACCTGATTGATCCAAAATTGGAACCTTTATATCTTGTCATATAATAGATACTCTCTCAATATAAACAATAATATTTTAATTTTTTTGGAATGATCGTAATGTGTCTTCGATTTCACAATGATGTGATCCAAAAATACTTCCCCAAAATGATCTAGTTATGGGTGGATGATTTTATCACCAACACAATAAACACTATAAGAGAGTTCTTTATTCCATCTATAATCTCAATGAACTCATAATGGTTATACAGACACTTGAATGGTGTCTATTGTATATAAGAAGTTAAAAATATTGTCTTATGATACCCAAATAAAAATCCGAGCATCGATAAAATAAAAAATCATCTCAATTGGTCACATATATAACCAATAAATGGAAGAGGATACCTATTCATCCTAGTCATCTAGTCCATATTTTGGTAATCAACACAAAATAACCAGTTACTGTCAGCCATCCTTCTAAAAAAGACTGGGGAAACCAAAGGCAATGAGTTTGGAAGGTTAAAAACATTATCCATCAACACTTATAGTTGAGTATTATTATTTTTATGCATAATTGGTTCTATTATATAAGATTTAATGGTAACTATCTCATCCTATTTCATGAGATCAATCAAAAACTCCACATCTCTCTTAGGCCGCACCTTGAAATATTAGTAGAAAATAGTTAATGGAACCTATCCACTCATGGTGTAAAGAGATCATTTTTATATCCTCATAATTATGAAATAGACTAAAAATATGGGTGGTAATGTCTCCCAGTTCTTGATGAACATTCCCTAAATGATCTTCCATGATATCCAACTCTCTATGGTGATAATAATTTTCATCACTAGGAGACCCAAAAGTAACTCTCTCATTGTAAAAATCTATGCGGTCTTGGTACGCCACTAACCATTCTAGGCCCAAAATCATGTCAAAAAATGAAGTTAAAAAAATATAAAAATACCAAACAAAGTGATAATCCTCAACCTTGAGGGAACACCAATTGTAGAAATAGATTTCCCTCAAATTTACCCCAAAATTATATCTATTTTCATAACCACACACAAATACTCCACTATCATACTCAACTAATTAACAATATGTGATGATATAAAATAATCATTGAGACATGTATCCAATAAGGCACCATATTGTTTAGAAGTTACTAGAACAATACTTATAATTTCCAATAGTGTATCATCGCTCTCCAAAATTGTAGGTTGTACTGTATGCAACTCTCCTACCATCCTTTCTAGTGATCCACTATAATTACCCTAAGATGCACCAATATACTAATATGAGAAATCTTTTCTATAAGAATCTAATACACTGACTCAAACTCCAAGGCCAGTAGACCACCATGTCCAAGAATAATATAGGGTAGAAGGACCCCTTCTAGCACTCTCAAAATGTATGCCCTCTATATCACTACCCATATATCATAGGTTGTTTTCAAACCCCGGAAGATGTCCCATACGATCAAAAGATCAGAATTCAATATGTGATAATAAAAATACTTAATAAAGTGACCCGACGTACCAAACCTACGACAGAGAACATAGATAAGTTATTTTTTGACTGGCCCTTCCCCCTAGACACTCTTCTTCTCATTTATCTAGTTGACATTCTAATAGTGACACTTCTTACTAATGGAATACATATCCCTTAAACATCCAGCAAGAACCAATTATCCTCTATAGGAAGCGTCCTTCAGTTTACCCTAAAATATGAGTTCATAATCCCCTACCTATTAAAAATTCCCAACTGATAGATATTATGAAGTGACGTAATATAAAATTTTAGTGCGTATTGAAAATTAATTGTCTTAGTTATCTCATCACATTCCTGTGCTAGAGAAAAATAATACAAGTCAGTAAAGTGACCCTTATAGTTCATCATGAACATACTCTACTAGGTTAGACTCATAAAATCTTATTCCCTCTCCAGTCAAAGATTATTTGGTTAAAAATGATCCAGAATAATACCTTGTAAGTCCTTCTGTACCATGTTCTCCAACTGTCCATCCCATGTCTGGATTTCCAACATAACGTCTCTAATCCATGCAAAATATAAGATTCTATTTAACTTTTTTTCTCACCATGAGTCGCTATGTGGACAAGAGTCATCTTAACTGACCAAATCTAGAGCACCCCTGCCTCAGGTCCACCATCTCAAGTGAAATTTATATGGTGATACAACAAATGTTATAGTTTCAATCTATAAATAATTTTCACAATATGATATGCCACTCTTTCTATAAACTAAATTAAATGAGAATATCTCTCACAAAACTACTCTCCAGCTTCCTCACCAAGAACTATCAGAGCCTCATCTTCCACTACTATAGGAATTATTGATGAAATTCCATCCTCTTATCCTACCAAGAAGCATTTATATGGAGGAATTACTTTATAAATTAAATACACACATATTAGGAAACATAAAACACCATATAAACAATTATATGGAATCAAGAAATAAATTAAAATTCATAACCCAAACACTTCCACATAGTCAAAATTGAGGTGTTTTCACTATCCATAACCATCCATAATTAATATCATGGTTAAAAAGGGTTAACATGTTCTCATAATCAAATTTTATCATTAGACACAAAACTATTCAACTTCTTTTTAACATTTATAAACATCTAATTGTATAATAGATATATTTTTCAATTAAAATCCCCAAGAAAAGAAAACATTTCAATTTAACAAGTTACCCAGGACCAATATTATTTTTTGTTCTTACAAATGATTCATGTTACAAAAATAACTAAGTTCCTAAAGTTATATATTAATAATCAACTCTTATTCTATACTATACTATGATTCAAATAAAAAAATGTTGTAAACAATTAATCAAAATAAAAAAAAGTGCATCACTCGATGTGAAATAACATTCAATAATTACACCAAACATCAATAAAAAATCCCACCATTGATACTTATTTTTACACCCATTCATGGTTTTGTACACCCATGAACATGATTATGGACATGGATGGACTCATCCTACAATCCTATCAAAATTACACAAATAAAAAGTCAAAAAAAACAAAAACAAAATGGCTCTGATAAATCATTGTAATTCCTTGATCCTGGTTCCACACATCAGTGCGATGACTCGGTTGTTATTGTGATGTCATGAATGCCTCCCCATATACTAGAGGCCACCGAATGAGAGTGAGGGTATAATATAAACTAGGGAGAACTATTAATTCATTATCAAAGTCTGAAAACAAAAGAAATAACCCACCTTCAACCAAAAGAAAGTAACCAACAATGATAAAAATAAAATAACTAGAACATAGCAGTACCACATGACGAACCAAAAAAATATCTATTACTAAATAGTATTTATGCCATTCCAAATATCTGTCTAGTGTTTGAGGAAAACCCAAAAAAAAATACATTGAAATCTCCCATGATAATTCCACACCATGTATAGTTTCTTCGTCCATGCTTCATCCGATATTATCCATATAAAATTGAGATACTTCCCTTATCTTATCCTAAAAACAGGATGTCTATTCAGTCACTGATTGTGAAGCCCTTGTAGTGTGCGCTTACAACTCAACAGAAAACAACCAATTGTGTCTAAAGAAATATTTTTTTGATAATTATATATGATATTGTAAAAATTATAATGTAAACCCAATAAGGGAAAAACATTATATATTAAATTATTCATTATTTATCCACATAATTTATTGGGTTCACGAATACACCCATTCCATAAATACCTTATTCATCCCATGTTAGAGTCTAAACCATATCACATTGGGGAACCCAATTCATTACAATACATGGGAATCCATTATCTATTTAATTAAATTTAAAAACATGTATATTTGGAACTATTGACCAAAGTCAAACTCTTGGTCATAGAAAATCATATTTAGAAACTCCAGGGTATTTGGAGTGTCATTCCCAATCCCATATCCCATGGTCATTTGGAGAATTATTCATTGTCCCATCAAATCATAATATAATGGATGAATTTGGTTTAAAATGTCAAGGATAGTACCTTATGGGTATTTAAATCACCAGTTTGTGTCCCACACCATATTTCTCAATCAATCACATATATAATGAATTTCATAATCAATATGTTTAATCAATATTAACCCAATAATCAAAAATTTTATATAAAGATATATGATTTCAATGAATAATTCAATCACAGTCCATCAATATAATCACATTGAGTAATATCAACAATTCATCATTAAACTATCTATTCCAATTTATTCACATAACCCATTAACCCTTTATGGTTAATCCAATATCCATTATTTTTCATTGTCAATAAATTCCATATCAAAATATTTATCCAACTAAGAAATAACATTTAATTGACCGATTACTAATCCAAATATCCCATCTATTTGGTCATAAAATAATTCCATTAATTAAATAAACTATTAATCAATACAATTCATTTAGTGATTTCCAATCCTAGAAATAGATTTCTTTATAGTTCCATACAGAAAAATACAATCATGTCTATAGGATTTAAAATTTAAGAATTCATCCTCTATATCATAGATGGATGACCACTAAAGAAAATTATATTTTTAGAAGAAAGGTTTGATTGAAAAATAAATAATGAGTTATAGATCCAAAACATATACCCAATATCAAAAATATTAGATCAATGAGGTCATAAATATGAAAAACACTATTGGGGAAATCAATGCTTCAAAATATGGGAGAAAGATGGGAGAAAGGGAGAAACCCAATCATTTTAAGAATATCTTAATGAGAGATGTACAAATTAATCCATCTACTAATCTATTATTAAATAACAGAGTTCATAAGCCCATTGAATCCATCTGGAGGAAGAGAAATAATATAAAACATTTACTATCAGGTTGGTTCAAATTCGGATGATTTTCAAGGGCTTTAGGAATTTTGAAAGTATTCTAATGGGAAATGAATCCCACATGATTTGTCTCCAGGATAGGGGTGCACAATTTTCCAAATTGTGTTCCCTAACCATGTTGCTCTATTATGGGGGTCGATAGTTAAATCTTATAGGGAGAATTATATTCAAAAATCATGCACCAACCTTGAAATACATCCATCAATGGGGTTTCACGGTTTTATGTGGATGGTATTATGATTTGGGAAAACTGTCAACCAACCATGAACTGCCCAAAACCCCTCCAAAACATCCAAATTTGACCCAGTCACACCCACAAAATTCCTCATCCAAAAAATGAAATAAGGTAACTGAAAACAAGATTGAGAAATCACTAGAAGGTTTGGGATCGTACATACTCTGGGTATATATTTTTGAGTTAGATATTGGTGCATGTTGAGAACTATAGAGTTAGATTCAATGGATTCATTGAGTTTTTTTGGTTTTTTCCACATTGTAATATTATATTTATTTTTGTCTTAGTTATTCATTTATTTTTATTAAAATTTACTCGTGCATCGAATAGTGGTTATTTTTATATTTTTATATTATTTTTATGTTTTATTTTTAATGGATAAATCATCCCCCAACTATTTATGAATCCCCAGAATTTATTCCAAGAATTTAGTGTATTGGGGATGTCACATAAGGACTATTAATGACCTACCTTCTAATTAAGACAATGAGGTGGGGTTGGATGTTAAATCACCATATAGTATAATGGGTTATGATCCATTTCCTCCCTCTTTATCAAAGGTTGATCATCACTTTTTTCTTGGCCATTTTTTTGAGGTGGGTGAAAACAAAAGATCTTGGTGAGTTGAACACTCATATTACTATATATTTTCCCAAATATTTGTTGTCAAATAATTATACTCCTTTTTATTCCTCAAATACCTCACATTACATCATATTTTAAAATATTTTTTTGATGTTTGTTAGATTTTGAATCAAGTGCATAGGTTAGGCAAGTGTTCATCTATAAACATGAGGTAAATATTCTACAAGTTATATCCCATTGTATTGATGATTTTCTATATATTTGGTTTTTTTATTTCATTTTTCCTCATATTTGGTATTATTATTATTAAATAATAATCGGTTAAATTAAAAAATAAATTTGATCCCACATGATTCCCATGGGATCTATTGACGTTGAATAAATAGGTCTAATGGAAATTCATGGTGTGTTTTACTTCCTTGAATATGGAGTTTCAATCTAAATAAATCATTTCAGGGTTTATGAGATAGAAACAATTATATTTATTTTTATAATTTTAATATGTGTTTATTTAATTAATCTAATTTTAATTGTGTTTATTTTATTATCATTTCATAAGTGGTGTGTGGACTAACTTC
The DNA here is from genome assembly GCA_963277665.1 of Viscum album. Lineage (NCBI taxonomy): Eukaryota > Viridiplantae > Streptophyta > Magnoliopsida > Santalales > Viscaceae > Viscum > Viscum album. Next base: position 1,400,063,538 of record OY728132.1, on the reverse strand, counting down.
AATGTGTTAAATATGATATAGAATATAAATAGTAAATGTGTATAAATTTTAAATGAACCTTGCTAAATTGAATAATTGGTGTGGTTGGGGAATTGGACTAATGATCTACTCCCACCGATCGGCTGAGACTTGGGAACTTGGCCCCAACCATATATTTCTTCGGTTAGGGTGTTATATTGAAGCATAATGACCCCAAAAAATACAGATTATATGATTACATGTATTGATATTCTGATGTAAGTCGATATATATTATTCTATGAAATGATTTTACATGGAATATTTGGAATATAACTTCCCTTATTTATTGTTTATTTGTCCACCATAGGCTGAGGCCGATTTGGTGAATATGATAAAATCATTAATCTAATGGTGAAACTTAATAATGAATATCTTATTAATTAAGGTAAATTGGCCTATCTTCTATATGAATTTTTATTTAGAAAAATTATTCATAAATATTTTATAATTTGTATTTTTTATACACCGTTGGTGGTGGCCAATAGAGTTTTATTGACACCCTGCTTTGGTCAGTGTTGGATACTCAATAGGATATAATGGTTGCAGGTCAAACAATGAAAAAATGGCCTATGAGTGAGGTTTGATTTAGGGAATTAGTGATGTGCATGGATGAGGGAACTATATATTATATTGGGAACAAAATTTTTTCCTCAATATGCCATTATTTTGGGTTTTTGATTACACATGGATCTATAAAAGATGAAATGAAAGATTACTATTTAGTCATGTCAGTATACCCAGTTTTGGGAAGTGGATTTGTGATTAATGTTTATTTTTTAGATTGTTTACATTATATCATATATTATCTCTTATGTGTTAAATTGGTAAAGAGCGTATAGTCCCCCACATGTCTCAGTGGTCTCTCACTTCTATTCGAGATCATCTAGCATGTAGGGATATGGGTCTGAGGTCATTTGAAACATCAGTATAGGGAACTATCTTAGTAGATCTCGTTATACTAATATACAAAGTGGTAATTGATAATTTATGATCTGTTATTTAATTTTATTCGGGATGGTTATTAAGATATTAGGATGATTTTATCCTTTCCAATGAGCTCATGCATGGGAGTTTCTAACCCATGTCATGGGGAAACCCTGAGTACCCAGGGTGGGATTGTTGTTCAATATATTTATTGTTATAGTTAAATGTTATTTCACCTTGTGTGATTCATTTTATATGTAGTTTTTTTGGGACCATTCTCACAGTCCAAAATGGTAAAAGGTTATAAAAAATTCATAATTTTAGGCACATATGGATATCTATAACTCGCATAATGTTAAGAACACCTAAGAAAACATATTGCGGTCAGGTATGGGAAATGAAAATGCATTTTGATTCTATGGTTATTTTAAGGAAAAAGATCCAAATTATGATGTTATAACTATATAATGGATTAAAAAAATTATTTAATATTTTAAAATACTTCCAAAAGAATATTTTGTAGCTGTTTAATGAATAAAAAAAAGATTCTAAATGAAACTGGGACAGTATGGTGTACAATGATAAATATAAAGATGAGAGTTGGGTTTTCCATTATAAAACATAACCTATTATAGGGATGGTTCAATGTATGAACCGAGATGTCACAATTTTTATTTGGATAGTGTATGTGGAATTCAGTTTTAGGGATATTAGTGATCCCACATTTATATAAATAATGGAAATTTTTATTTATTTTTATTTTAAGATATCCATTTGACAATGTATAGTGATTCCTCCATAGTGACACTTAACAATGGGGACACCTAAAGACATTGACGAGAATTATCCTCTAATTATGGGTAAAGAACACCCATTGGTTTCTAGTAATATACAGGATGTGTAGTTCCATGAGAAAATTTCTCTTTTTATTCAGATGCCAGATTGAGTCAAATGGTTGGTTTTCATAATATATATGACCTAAAAGGATAATTTCAGTTTTAGAACCCTTCTATGTTTTCTGAAGACAGTGGACCTAAGGTAGATGTGTTTTGTATAGATTTAATATTGAATATTGTGTATCATGTAGATACTCATCCTAAGAAGAAAGATAAGTTGGTAGCTTACATGTTGTGAGGAATGATGAAGCGTATGTGGGATATCGTGGTTCAGATTGACAATGAACATGGTATGGTGTAGAAAGAATTGAAGGAAAATTTTATCAAAATTTTGAATTCAAAGAGATTAAAAATTTATAGATATTTTGATAATATGAGGGTGAATTAGGCAACAATGTATGTGAGTGATTATTCAATCGCTTCACCAACATGGAACACTTTTCTCCATTGTTGGTTGTAGATGAGGAATCCATAAAAAGACATTTTTTAAATATAAATAGATATGAGATCTTGTAATAGGTAAATATATTCCTTTGAAGAGGTTTTATATTTTGGGGGATCAAGATATAATTTCAAATTTTATAATGAAGGATTCTTCTATGTGTAGAAATATGCTCCCATTTGTGAAGTCTAGTTGTACGACTTCAAATAGTAAGAAGCACTATTTTTAGGATCGTCACAAAAATGTGGTAGAAAAATTAGCTACAAAAGTTTATTGACCTCTCAGGGTTCTGATTAGGTGACTTTTTATTAGTGAAGAAGGATGGGGTTCATGTGTGATTAGTGTTCTGGACAACTTTTTTATGTTTGATCATGAAGAAGGGTGTGACATGTACAAATGTTCTCATAGAGCCCATAATAAGTGTGAAATAATAGAGGATCACGCCAGATAGAATGTGAAGGATGATGTTATGCTACCCATAACATGAAAAAATTTCCTATTCTGCTCATCATACTAGGTGGGTGTGTATATGGATCTTTAGTAAAGTAGGTTTCGTATCTTATGGGTAGTGAATGTCTAGAACCTAATACTAGAGCACATAGAAGAATGGAAATAAAGTGATGTACAGTTAAGACTATACCTCGAGGTTGTGAGGTTGGTCGCATGATTGTTTGATGTAAGATTATTGGGTCTTAAACACATGTTAGTGCTTTATTTTGTATTGGGTACTCATATTATATTTAATCTTCTTAGTTTTTATGGAGTTGTGTCAAGAGGGGAATATATGTGTGGGTTTTTTATATTGTAACAACATTGGGATCATGAGAAAAAAATTGGGAAATGAAAGGAGTGTTCTGCTGAGGTTGGGGCCCCATTTCTATTAGTACAAGCATGTTCTAGAGATTTCTAGTTTTGATCTAATATTTGGGTTGTATTCGATGGTGTTTTTTGAAGAACATATTGATTGTTATCACCAAATGGTATCATTCTCATAACTTGAGGATGACTAATATGTTAATCGATCTGAATGGAATATCCACTAAGGTAGTGTAGGGTCAAATCAATAGGATCTGGGTGCGCTCACATCCAAAGTGGAATTTATTTTACATTGTTATGGGGGTATAGAATAATATATTTTATCCGGTGGTTGATCTGTTTCAGTATTTTTTCCTTGAGGATTTAACGAGTTTACAACCTGAGGGAGATGTTTAATTCACAAATGAGTTAGTTCATGGATCTTTGATCATATTCATTCTAACAAATAGAAATGTATATGTGAAAATTCAAGAGAATAAATATGAATTGTAACAATTTTACAATAATTTGTTTTTATCACAGGCAATTCACCTTCATGATCTCCATATTTTTACAGATGGGATATTTTTGTTGTTTGTCAATTAATAGAAGCTAAATTAAATGAATGTTAATAACCAATATCTCATTGCTCATATGTATTGTATTTTGGACCAACTGTAAGTTACATTTTTTTCCAGAATTGATTTTGGGACTGGGTAGAATTAGTTAATGATGTAACCTTATAATATTCCACAAATATATTTTTAGGAGTAGGGTTGGTTGGAATGATTTTGTGGTGATTCTTTTTGGGTTTTAGTATTATCTTGTTATGTTTAATGACTAAATAAACCAAATCATCCTTCTATACATTGATTAGTTTTCAGTTTTTATTTAGGATGAAATCTTGGTGTACTCCAATAATCGTAACGACCATGCCCAACATTTTGAAATAATCTTATCTACATAAAGAGAGAATCATATATAATCTAATATATTTATGTTTAAATTAGGTAATGAAACATTAAATTTCATATATTACATACTCTCTAAAGCAGGTGCATCATGGGGCCCATAGAATGTTCAGGTATTTATTCATATAGAGTATCCGAAGATTTTTTTTGATATTAGAATTATTTTAGGTTTTAGGGGATATTATTAAAGGTTAATTATGGACATTTAATTTGTGTATTCACTAATTTTGGGATAAAGTAGGATGGGTATTAGGTTTGAGTGTCCTAGGCCATGTGAGAATATTATCATTGAGTTAATGAAGTGTTTGAAAATTTCACTAATTTTGATCCTTCATAAGACAGTTCTAGATTATTATATATTCATGATGCATCTGTATTTCGACACATAGTAGTGTCGATGTAGGGGAATTGATTTTCTGGAATTTGGCTCACAAAAATTATTTCTAGATGAAATTAAATTCAATAAATTCAATTTCAAGCTTTCCAACATGGGGTATCGTTTTAGTTTTTTCCAAATTTTTTATTTGGTGAACGTTTTTCAATGAATTTCAATAAAAATATATTGATTTAAATCATCATATTATGATATTTTCACCTATAAAAGAGGATATGTGATGAGTATATTGATTAATATAACATTGAGCTACCATATATTCCTAGGAATGGATATATTGATATTGAATATATGACAATGAACACATAAACACTAGTTGATAATGATTTTAGATATGAGTGGAAGATGGTGTCTATTTCACGGATATGGATATATAGGATTATGAGGGCCATAGATGGATGAACCTTGTATAATTTTTATTTGAGTCCACACTTTTAATTTCTATCAAGGAGAAGCTGTACGAAGATTTCAGGTTTTGGATTTTATAGAAATCTTTCATGGTGTAGGGACACCTTATAACTATACTATCGATAATGAAGAGAAAGTTTATGTTCTTTTCCATGTTTTTGTGACCATCTATATGCAAGAGGATATTATACTTATTTTACATTCCATAAAAATGGATGTTTTATAAAATTTTATATAAGATGTATCACGATCATCTTAGGTAGAATTGGTGTATTGGAAGGGTGAAATAGGTTTCATATTTCCTGATACAATGCAACACCGATCAGCTGGTAAAGGATAAGAATTAATGACTGGGGGTATTTCAACAGTTATTGTCCATACTGTATTAGGTTTGGGATGATTCCAACATGAAATTGTGTTAGGTCTTTTGAGGATGCCTCATAAGAATGACATGATATGAGTTATTTTGTATTAGTTCACAAAGTAATCTCTTTTATTAGAGATTTGAGATACCTTTAAAATTGTATAGTTTTTTACACTTATGATTTGGAGATAGTGGGTTTTAAGGGTAACCTTGGAGTAATATTTAACACCAGGATATATGTTTTACATAATTATTTAGTAAATTTTATCTAACATAACATGGTACACAAGTGTTAGAGAGTGTGGTTTTTCTACCATATATAGATGTGTAGTTTGACAGTACTATTAAGTTACGAGATGACATGTTAGGGGAATTGAATGGGCCTTTTGTGGAAATTGTGAAAGGCCCTTGGTGGTTATTTAGTTCATCTACAAAAAGAATTACTATGAGAATATTCAAAAGGATCAATATGATTACCTCTATGGTAGGACATGTCGATCTTTTTAATGTTGGATGGGGGATGTATAATTAATGTTTTTGTGTCTGATAGTTTTGTAGGATACATTCGATCTAGTTCAGTATATTTGAAAATGTATGGATATTACTCAGAGTAGGGAGAACTCTTATACTTATCGATGTTGTCCCCATCATGATTTTATGGTCAGTTACCATCTGTTTATTCAGTATTATCCAATGTTAGATCAATATAATATTTAAAAAATGGTAATTTGGTTCTAATGTATGAGATAATATTTGAGATTGTGGAGTGGATCAGACTAGTTGAATATCGATTAGATTTTCAAAGTCAGTATATTGAAATGCATGGTGTGCTTCATAAGTCACATATTTGGTAGTAACACCCCAGAACTTACCCTATTGTATCTATAATTTTGATCTTAAGGGTAATGCATCTGTTGGGGATCATTTTATTCTTATGATGGATCATAGTGAGAATTATTTACAAGGTATTATCATGCTACTTTTATAAGTGTTATTTTATAATAGAAGTGTTTAGGAGGAAACTTGTGAAATTTAAGAACAAGTATGGACGCGATGACCCAAACATTTTACCTAGGAGACTTAGTAATTCATTGTATTGGAGATTGAGTAAAATACTTTTTAATTTAGGGAGGTTTTAAGATCTCAAAATTCTAATGATGTATGTAATTGTTCATGATTTGGATGAACCCTGTTATTTTTCTTAATGTAATTTTTTTCAAGTGTATGAGGACTATAAGGGGTTTACTAGGAGTTGGTTGAATGATTTCAAAAATAAATGACCATATAGTTCATGTTTTATGGTTGGAAAATATTAGTAACAACCATGCCCTATTTTTTTCTTCTTCCTTAATGTGGAAAGTCCACATTTGAGAGAACATGCAAGGGGGAGCCTGAAATTATGAACACATGTGCAGATCTATCCATCATGAACACAATGTGGTTTATAAAACATTTTTGGATACTATTACACCATGATAATATAGACCCATTTTAGATAATGTGTTGCTCATGGTTGGTTCATTGTTTTACCAACCATATAGAAAAACATTACACCTCATATAAAAGTTGGAATTATCCATTCCCACCACAAGACATATTAAATATCACTTAATTTTCCTAAAATTTCACCCAATTTAAGTAAGGGTTATAATCCACTTTCCCACTATTCCTCCATGTATAACCCCCATCAATTCTTGGCTATTTGGTGTGTGGTTGGGTGTGAATAGAAGATATGGTCAGTCTAACATTCCTTTTACCACTATTTTCTAGAATTGGCCTTCTGTAATCATTCTTATAATTTTGAATCCCTAATTTCATCTATTTATAGAAGATTCTATATTAGTAAATTGAATGTTATTTGATATGAAATAATGGGAAATCTTTAAGAGAGCGTTCATCTATGAACATGAGGTAGGATGGTCTATATGTTATATCATATAGTATTGATGTTTATTATATGTTTGGGGTTATTTTGTACTATTTTTTTTGGATTTCCATTTGATATCTAGGTGATGAAATGATAAATAAATCAAACAAAATTTAAATTTATCCCCTAATAATTACTTTTATATCTTTTTGGTTGAATATACTAGGTTAATGGACAACAATGTTGTGTTCCCACACATCAAACAATGAGTTGAATTGTAAAAAATGAATTTAAGGGTTAAGGAGATAGAACCTATGATAATTATATTTACCTTGTATCCATTGGTTTATGAAAAGAAAATAATGATAATTATTTTTAGCATATGAACATGATAAAAGGCGGTGGTTGGCATGTAACATCCCAACCTTACTGAATATGGAAACAGTAGTCTGACCAGGCACCACATGGTATCAAACACACCTCCCTGTACACTAGAAAAAATATTAGTAGCCGTGAGGGTCTAATGGTGGTATAGTGGGGATACTATACCCTCTTTATTTTAAAGTCACATTGATATAATCATAATAAAATATAAAGATAGTTGAAGAAGATGTAAAATAATTAATTACAAGGTATCATTGGATAATGTAATAACCATGTAAAACTAGAAAAATCCAACTGTACAATGATTCATTATTGTACAAGATATGGTTCATGTATAATAATCAATAATTTAAATAAGAAATTCAATGTGATAATCGAATAACTACCCAATAACTTACTCCCTGAGCATATCGACTAGTAGCTCAGTCCACATACCTAACTGCATCCTATTACATAAAACAAAAAATGGAAGTCATATGCTTCCCTCAATCATTACATACACATAAAGTACACTCAGGTACCAATGGTACCAGAGTCTAGTGTGATATTAAAAATTTGTAGGTTGGCACCCACGATGACTAGCCTAATATAATTCGTATAACATGAAATAAGTAGTGTTGTGGTGTATCAAATTCATGTAAATAATTAAAGGTATAAATTTAACATCTGACATAGGAGCCAATAAATCGGTGCTCTGAGTTTGGTAGTTACATGACCTCAAGTGCGCCTCCCCGTAATCTAGATGTTTCCAACTAACTGCGTGGGTTCAATAGGTCATGTTGGGAGACATTACGCTCAATACCAAAGTAATCCATAACAGATAATAATTTAAATAGTGGAAATATAAAAAAATCCATAACATTCATAATAACCAAATCCCAAAATTGGGTACCATCATAAACAACAATAAATATTCCATGCCATTCTATAGTGACATGTGAACAAAACCCAAAAGAAGAAAAATAGTTGAATCCCCAAAATGGTCTGGAATACTTGTCTAGGACCTCAAGAAAACATGTCCCATGTCCAAATCATCTCCGTAGCATAGGGCCCTTTCCCTTTTCTTGACCTGCATGCATGAAATCTGTTTGCGTGCCCAACTGCGGCCCAAGCCGGGTGTGAGTATAACTCAGTAGTCCACACCACCAACAATGTCAACAAAATATCACGCAAGTCATATATTGCATGAAAATGATAAATAACTTCAAGTTATGGTAAAAAATTCAATAGAATATCATTATTTATGTTCTTTTATGTTAACCTACCAATTAACCCATGTTTTTTACCAAAGGATTTCATTTATCATGTTACAATTTCTAAGTATTCGATGGATTAGGCATGGTCAACATTTTCAACATGTGGGAATTAAACAAGTTCTATCTCACTAGTAATCCTAAAACAACCACTCCCAATATCGTCACCTCGAAGCCTCTGTCCAACTGGAATGCAACCATCAGGGGAATATAACTCTATCCCCTTCCCTAACCTGTTCATTTAGGGGAGGAGCTACGAACTCATTCTAACTAAACCCGTTGGTGTAGAACCTCATGACAATACCCCACTATACTAATCCATATGCATATGCTTATTTATTATTCACCACCAAACACCATTTCACAACAACATAGCCAACATCATTTATAATCATCTCAATAATAAAAAAATAGGAAAATAACATTATTGTAGAAATCAATTAACACATTTATCATTTAAATTACTCAACCATTTAGCCCCATTTCCCATTTCTGATGCATATCTCACCAAGAATATTCAAGTAACAAGATAATTCCCTATTATTTTTTAAATAGTCCATTTAACCCTTTTTCATGCCAACCAAACAATCCTTTAAGAAATTACTCTACCTAAGGGTTTTACTAAACACTAATTGCACATAATTCAACAATATTAATATATCCATCATGGGATCTATGTTCTCACACCTTAGCCTACACTTACTTAGCTTGCACTATGTTTGGGGAATATAGACATGCCACTAAGGTGGAAATAATTTCGCTAAGTCAATCTCTTTACAACCCATGGGGATTAATAAGGGTTCACTTAAACATTTAGTCACCACTATATAACATCATGGCAAGGGAAACAATAACTCTCCAAAAGAGGGAATTAATAAAAAAACCTACCTGGAAAAATCAACACAAAACCCAACAAATATATATTGTAGACCACATACCTTGAATATGTTGGCGAATTCACTCTCAACCGAAGCCTTAGATCCCAATTCATCACCCCTTTAATGACTCAACCTATATCTCACCAAAAAAAAGATGTCTGAGAGCTTAAAGTGGATAGGGGAAGGAAATATGAATGCTAAACCAAAAATAAAAGAAAGAGGGACATTAGCCATACCCGGATCATTAATTCACATCCAAAATCACTCCAAACGTCCAATAATCTAAAGAGATTGATCCCTGGGAGCTCTTGGTTCCTTTGGTTTGTTCTTAGGGCTGCAAAGGAAGAGGGGTAGGAAATATAAGATTGGGTTATAAAATCTCATAGTTTCATTTTTTTTATTTTTTTTAAAGGTTTCTCAGCCACACAGTTTTCCAAACTATGCGCAAACTATGAAAATGATTCTGTCTCAAAAAGAACCCTTGCATTATATACCTACGTATTTTTCCAGACTGTACGCAAACCATGCGGATGATACTACCAAAAAATATTCCAATTCTATGGTTTACCTAGGCTGCCTGCATGGTTAGTAGTGACTGTGCACATACCATCCGGTAGCCCCATAATTCATTTTTTCAATTTTTGTGTACCAAACCCCAGAAGCACCCTTGATCTGCCTTAATGACTTTGGAAAGTACATAATTAACTAAAAAAGGGTCTAAAATGAAATTTAAAGAAAACATAACTTATGATGATATCCGGGATCTTACAACCTCCCCACCTTATAACGTCTCATCCTTGTGTCGCACTCCCAAGAATCATTGACTTCCTATGGAAAATAGATCGGGCGACTAGTCCCCCATATCTGATTCTTGATCCTATGTTTCCTCTTGAACGTTCCCATGTTTCTATTGAACATTAAATAGGGTCACAACCTTACCCTGCAAAATTTAATCACTATGTTCCACAATATGAATCACGTGCTCCTCAAATGATTCATCAACCACAAGTTCGACATCCTCAGTATCTATCACATGATATGGGTTTGGGTGATACAATTTGAGTTGTGAAACATAGAAACATAATGCATCCCATTATACCACTATGGAAGATCCAATCAGTAATCCACTGGTCTGATCCTCTCCACAATTTCAAATGGACCTGCATATCTAGGTGTCAACATGCCCTTTTTCTGAATTCGATGGTGACCCAACATTGGTGACACCTGAATAAACACATTATCTCACAACATGAACTCAAGAGTTCTACGACACCGATCTGCATATGAATTATGCTTACTCTAATCTATTTGCATATGCTTTTGAATCATACGATACATCTATGACATCTCCTATACAAGACTCGACAATAAAAAATCTGACTCCTGGCCTCTAACCAACACAACGTTGATCTACATGGTATCCCATAAAGTGCCTCAAAAGGTTCCATCTGAACTGTATCCTAAAAACCATTATTGTAAGAAATATCAACAAGTGACAAGTGCTTTTCCCATGAACCATCAAAATCCAGAACACATGCCCTCAACATGTCTTCTAATACCTAAATCTTATGCTCTGACTACCCATCAATTTTTGGGTAGAATCCAATACTCCGAAACACTTGGGTACCATGTGCCTTTTGTAGTCCATTCCAGAAGCCTGAATTAAAATGAGGATCCTGACCTGAAACTGTCGTTCTCGGCATGCCAGGAGACTATACTATTTATTGAACATACAACATCCCCGTCTGATCGAATGTATTGGTCTCTTGAATATATATGAAATGGGAATATTTGGTTAGCTGATCTACCACTACCAAAATATAATCATTCTATTGAGGCGTCCTCAGAATACCTGCTACGAAGTCAATCGTGACGTCCTTCCACTTCCACACTGGAATAGACAATGACTACAAAAACCCACCTCGACGCTGATGTTCACCCTTCCCCTGCTAACATGTAATGCATCACGCCACAAAACATGCCACTTTCTTCTTCATTATCACCTGCCAAAACTGCCTATGTAGATCATGGTACATCTTACTCAAGCTTGAATGAACTGTCCACTTTGAGGGGTGGAACTCATGCATCAACTCTTCTTGTACATCTTCTAGCACGAAAACATGACCATGAACACAAGAAACTCCATATGTGCCAAAGGTACAACCAGAATGTATCTCCACACATTTAATACATTCATTCCTATCCAGACACTTCAGATCTACCAACATACACTGTTTAACATGGCTCAAAAGAGAAGAATCAACTTCTATAGATATAAGGGTCATCTGATCAGGCCCCTGATGTACATCCAAATGTTTCTCTACAAACAAGGCCATCAACACCTACTTTGAATTGGATTTTTGAACTACATGATGCTGAGTAATCCAGCTCAGAGCAATAGTGACACTATTACCTTTTAATGGTGTGTAAATAAACTAAAAATCCATATACTGCAAGTACTAGACGCACCGTCAATGTAGAAGATTCAAATCCCACTGGGGGAATATGTATTTGAAACATTAATGGTCGGTAAAAACCATTAAGGGTTCTCCCAATAAGTAATGCCTCTAAAAATTTAAGGCGTAAAATATAACAGCTAGCTCTATTTCATGACTTGGAGACTTTCATTCCTATGGCCTCAATTGTCATGATACATATGCTACACCCCAATCATCCTGAATCAACACTAATCCATGTCCAACACTGAATGCATCACAGAACATGGTATACTTTTTAACTAGTTTGGTTAAGATCAAAATTGCTATGGTGGTCAACCACTTCTTCATTTCTTGGAAATCATTCCCACAACTATTTGACCAAATAAACTTGACCCCTATCTTGGTTAGGCCTCTAAGAGGCATTTCCAAATGAGATAAATCTTGGATAAACCATTGGTAATAAATATCCAAACCCAGAAAACATTGAATATCAGTGTCATTCATGGATTCTCCCAAGACACCACAACCTTCACCATTTCTAGGTCCACTGATATGGCTGAATCAAGTATGATATGTCCCAAACAGTGCACATCATCAATCCAAAATTTACATTTTGATTGGATTGTGAAAAGCCTATGCTCTCTAAGTGTACACAAGATGATGTCAAGAGGTTTTTCATCATCGTCATCAGTTACAAAGTACCCAAGATGTCATCAATGAAAACAACTAATAACTGCTCTAGATATGGGTGGAATATATAGTTCATCAATTCCGTGAACACATATGATGCATTGGTCAAACAAAATAGCATTACCAGGAATTCATACTACCCATACCTTCTTCGGAAAGTCATCTAGGATATGAAATATGGTCTCACCCTCATCTGACGGTATCCTGATCTCAAATCAATCTTGGAAAAAACTAAGGCACCTTAAAGTTGATCAAATAGATCATTAATTATAAGAAGAAGGTATCAGTTCTTAACAGACATCATGTTAAACATCCTATAATCAACACATAGACTCAGTGATCCACCAACCTTCATAGAAAATAACACAAGAGATCCCCAAGGTGATGAACTAGGGCATATAAACCCCTTACACTCCAATTACTCTAATTGAAGATTTAGTTTTGGGATCTCTTCTATCGCTATTCGGTAAGGTGGATTGGAAACTGGCTGTTCTCTAGGAAAAAATTCGATCATAATCTCAACATCTTTCTTGGGTGGTAACCCCGAGAATTCCTTAGGAAACACATCATGAAACTGGTACACAACAAAAGAGAAGACTGATTTTCCTTTCTCCCCCTCATCTATCATAAGGAATACTAGTTGGACTATAAGATCCCCAACCTAAGGGCCTAACAACCCGGTGTGGATCGTTCAAGTATCCAAGTCACCACCAATGACATAGGTGCTCCCATCAACAGATGTTAATCTTTCACGATGTCGGTAGCAGTCGATATGGGATTTATATAACACTGAACAATTCATTCCCAAAATTAGGTCAAAACCTAAAATATCTTGGACAAACAGATCCCACCGAATACCATACCCACCAACTTCCAAATCAAAACCCTTACACTGACTACTGTCATTAACCGGAAATCATAGTGGAGAATCAAGCGACATTATTCCACAATCATTCTCTATAGTTAAGCCCAACATAGGTACAAACTGATTAGAAATAAAGGAGTGCGTAGAACCTACATTGAATAATTCACTAGAAAATGTGGAAGCTACCTAAATCACACCTCGAATAGTAGACAGTCTGGCCTCACCACCCCCAGGTGTAACATGAACTTCGTGGGGACTTTACCCATTATCATGTGATCCAGCCTAAGTACCATACACTGCACTACTATGTTGGTAAGGGTGATCCAGACCCGGAGTCTCACGTCCACCACACATACCAGTATGGCCCATGGAGATTCAACTGTCTATCTGATATAGGGTAACTGACCCCCTTCATACACTTGGCAACTGTCTCTGACCTCCATCATTACCCGACTGTCATGGCTTTCTGTAGAATCTCAACACATGGCCAAGCCTACCAAACGCTCGACACTGATCTAGTGGGTGGGGACACTGGTCACCCTTGTTCGCCGTCCCGCCACACTAAAAAAAGGATGACCTAGTCCCCCCATGTGAAGCTAACCCTCTCTTCTGACTGCTCTGTGTGCTTCCCCCTTGCTGGAAGGTTCTAAAGTGGTGCTTCCTACTATCCTAATCCACATCACTTGCTCACCCTCCTACCGATAGAAGTTCACTATCTAAAGATCCATTTAGATTTATTTCTTGAGATAAGGGCCTGATCCCCCACATCATCAAACCTTTTTAGTTGAAATATATTCACATGATATCTGCTCTCATGTCATAGATAGTCCTAGAAGCATTTCTCCACAACTGCCTCATCTCCTGTCAACGTCAGAACAAAGCATCTCAAATCATTGAAACGACTAGCAGAGTCCATCAATGACATTTTCCCTGGAGTCAACCTCAAAAAATCTACACCCTTCTCTTACCTCAAGGTTTTTAGATATTAGGACTCAAGATACTTCTCTTAAAAATATTCCCACATCATCCCCTCATCCCGTTCTATCTAAACTATAATTTCGCACCAATTTTTTTCTTTCCCCTCAGTATATAGGCCAAAAACATGACTCACTTCTCGATAAGAGTCTCTAGATGGTCAAGAGTAGTGTGGATGGCCTCTATCCCAAACTCTAGTTCTTCTGGACCATTGTATCTGGTAAATGTTGGAGGGTTCTACAGAAGAAACTCACTGGTTAGCTCAAATATGGTCAGCGCAACCCTCCCTAGGTCTCATTCCATCATTTTCATAAAACTGGAAAAGTTCTTGTGGAACTTCTCTTCATTATCCCCTTGTATCACCACAATCTTTTGTTTTAATATCGGAAGAGTTTTCTCTACAACATCTTCATGTTTCCCAACCGGCACACGTCTTCAAGGGGGCATTTCTCTACCATGCCATACACAAAGTTATAGAATACAACTGTAATGTTTTTATGAGAAATAAGAGATATTGATATGCTCTTCACTTTTAATAGCCAAACAAGTTCACATACACTACCTAAAAGAACCCACTTGAAACCAGGTAACTACCCTTAGCCATCTCCCTATGTCTATGGTCAACATGGTATCTAATTATCATTGTTACAAGCCGTATATTTTACTCCCATTCGAACCATTTTCATATTCCAATATACCATTACAAAAAATTACTCTACTTTTACTTATTTATCAAGAACCATTTTTTAATTACTACTTGAAATTCTCACTTCCACTTTTTACTCATTCATAAATTTTTATTAGGCCAAATTCATTACTTTTGTGAGAACATATACATCCTAACATTTACATCTCGCACACCCCATGTCGTGTGTGTGCCTATCATGAGGCATGTCACTATCCTATGTAGATGCATATAATGATGCATGAATGCACAACCTTGCACCTTTTCAGCCATGAGTGAAATATCACAAAACCATCAAATCACACAAGTGCCTCACCCATTTGTGAAATATCATCAAATATAGCAACACACAATAAGAACAATAATCCCCTCCAAGGGTGACATGGATTTTTACACGTACATGGGTTAGCTACTCCAAATAACAAGATCATTACCAATTCCAAACACATTCCTAATTTCTTATCTACCACCCACAAGTAGTAAGAAATAGAAAATAACACCTCAAATATCACTTTTTAACATCCCTGACCTGAGATCCACTAAATCGGTTCCCCGATCCGGGTATTTACATGGTCTCAAACGGACCTCCCAAATGCTATAGGTTTCCAACTAGCAGTGAGGGTCCTATAGGTCATGTGTGGAGACTATATCCTCAATACCATAGTAATCCACAACAAGTAATAATTGAAATATCTGAAACAAAAGAAAACAATCCTTAACCAACATAATAACCAAATTCTAAAACTGGGTACAAACACAAACAACAATAAATATTCCATACCATGCTACAGTGTCAAGTGAACAAAAACCAAAATAATTAAAAGAGTATAACCACAAAAATGGTCCGGAATCAAAGTATGGGACCTCAACCAAAAATTTCCCATACCAAACTCATCTTCCTAGCCTAGGGCCCTTTCCCTTGTCCTAACCTACGAGCATGAAATCTAATCCAGTACCCAACAACGGCCTGAGCATGGTGTGAGTATAACTTAGTAGGACACCACCAATGGTGTCTACACAATATCTTGCAAGGAAGATAGTGCATGAAAGTGATAAATAAAGGTAATTTAAGGTGAACAGTTTAATAGTCTATCTTTATTTATGTTCCTTTCAATCAACCTACCCATTAACCCATGTTTTTTAACAAGACATTTATTTTTTCATGTCACCCTTTTCATTTGTTAGATGGATTAGGAAAGGTCAAAATTTTCAAAATGTGGTAATTAAAAAGGTCATATCTCACTAGAAATTATAACACAACCATTCCCAATATCCCCACCTCGAAGCCTCAGTCCAGGTGGAATGAAACCGTTAGGGGAATAAAAATCCTTCCCTTCCCTAAGTCATGCATTTAGGGTGGGGAGGGGGGGTTCTAAAACCTCAGTCCAACACAACCCATGGACATAGAACCTCAAGTCAACACCCCACTATATCAAACCATGTGCACATACTTATTTATCGTTCACTATAAATCACCATATCACAAAAACATATCCAATTACATTTACAATCATCACAATAATCTATAAAACAAGGAAAATAAAAATATTTTTTCAATACATTAACACATTCATTCTTTAGATTACTCAACCCTTTAGCCCCATTTCTTATTTCTCATGTATATCTCACTAAGAATATTTATGTAATAAGTTAATTCCCTATCATTCTCCCATTAGTCCATTTAACCCTTTTCATGCAAACCAAAAACCCCTTAGGCAATTACACAACATAAGTGTTTTATAAAACAATAATTTCACAGCTTTCAAACATATTAACATATTTATCATGGGCTCTATTTTCTCGAATAATATCCTACACATACTTAGCTAGCTCTATGTTCGGGGAATGTCGGAACACCCCTCGGGTGGACCTAATTTAGTCGAATCATCATTATTTCATCCAATGGCGATCAAGAGGGGTTCAATTAACATTTTAGACACCACTAAATCACATCATATTTGGTTAATGATGATCTGTTCAGAAGAGGGAAATAATAAATACCCTACATGCACAAATCTACACAAAACCCATGGGAGATAAATTTTAGTCAACTTACCTTAAATCTATAAGAGAATGCACTCTCAACACAAGACTTAGATCCCAATACAACAACCTCTCTATTCTATATCACAAAAAAATAGCATTTTGAGATCTTTTGATGGAGAGGGGTAGGGAATAGGTACCCTAAACCAAAAAGAAAAGCATGAAGTCGATTATCCTTACCCAGATCTTTAATTCGCATCCAGCGACACTCCAAACGGCCAAGAATCGAAAGAGATTGATACATGGGAGTTTTTGGTCCCTTTGGTTCGTTCATAGGGATGAAATGGAGGAAGGGGAGGAAAATCCAGAGTGGGTTATAAAATCTTAGAGTGGCATTTTTGTAAATTTTTAAGATTATATGGACCACACAATTTACTCGCATGGTTTGCCAAACTATGCAAAAACCGTGTAGATGCTTCTGTCTCATAGATCACCCTTTCAATGTATAACCACATGGTTTTCTAAATCACATGAAAACCATACAAAGGCTACATCATGAAAATCTTTCCCTTGTCCGGTTTACCTGGGTTGCCTGTACGGTTAGCACTAACAGTGCACAGACCGTGCGGCTAGCCCAAAAAATCATCTTCCCCCTTTTTGTGTCATAAACCCATGAAACACACATTATCTTCTTTAGATACATTATAATGCACTTAATTTACTAAAAAATGGTCTCAAATGAATCAAAAATAAAACATACCTTATGAAGAAATCTAGGATCTTACAATAATACACTATTTATTAAATGCATTAGACTGAGTTCCACATGGACACCTTTATAATTACCTACTTCCACCAAATCCTGAATAGTCCAAAACATTATAAATGGTTAATGGTATGATAATAAAAAAGCATAAATCATTTTTCATGAGATAAGCCAACCACAATCATGTGACTCGGTTTGGAAGATTCATCCCATGGATAAAATGTATATATAATTATCGCTTCTTATAAAAGTAACTACCAAATTTAAATAGATAACTTACTGGGAATGTACTAGGATTGAATTCAATGAGGAACCGATGTATTTCACTAGGAGAACCATAATTCTCATTTTCATTGGATTCCATCCAATGCGTCCCACGGACAACCTCAAAAGTATCACTTATGGACTAATGTGATGCAATAACATATGATCCCATACTTGGTATCTCATGTAGGGGGACAAGCCTCACTCATGTAATAATAAATCCATCTCTCCATCGATCTCATCCATGGTGTCTCCCCTAGGGAACTAGTATCACTCAAACTGAGGTAGAAGAGCACATAGTGAACCTATCTCAGAATTCCAGTATCACCCCTAGTGTTTACACTATCCAATCCTTGTAACTAATCCCATGAATTATGAGTTGATAAATATAATTCCTTCAATGTAATGGTAATGTATCATTCACAAAATTAATAATTAATTTAAATAATTATATTTAACATAAAAAAGGGTCATGCTAGTTATCATTCCATATATCATCTCTAATAATAAATAAATATGTCAGCATTGTTAAAAAAATAAAAAAACATACTCAAAGATAAAATGTGAGCGGAAATAAAAATCACACGTTCCATATTTCCAAGAATATAATAACACATATATATAGATTTATAATTGAAGATAGTTCACCTCTACATAGGGTTGTTGTTATTAAATTAATGAAATTGGTTATAAAAAAAATATCTTGATTTCAATTAAATAATATAATTTAATCACAATAAATAAAGAAAAACTCACAAGTAAATGTTCAAGAATGATATAAGTCATGAATCTTCACTGTGATATTTCAATTATAGGACACCTCAACCTAGGTGTATAATTATAAAAATATGATATTGATTATCACACATTTTATTTGTCCATTTTATCATTTATTCGAAAAGAAAATTCTCAATTCATCATATGAATCTTTTCCTCAAAAAATTTTACATCATGATTAATAACTAAGTAAGGTGTGAAAGGAGAACTATTAATGTAGTATTAAATATAGAGGTAAAATAAATGGTATCCTACATTAAGATGATGAAACATCCAAAAACACAGGTAAATTATGATTTTATCGGGGACTACTGAAAGTTGATCCTTCCAACATCTGAGAATATATACATTTTCATATACTTAAAGAATCATATCCCCTATGTGTGTATTAACATGTCCATGAATATGTGAAAGGGTATCCATTTATATGTTGAATATGTGCATACACCCATTTCCACTAACAACTATACACATTTTTCATATATATACATAATCACACCTTGACACACAAATATATATTTGTATATCTTCACATCCATTGGTGAATATATATATATAATGGTGGAAATTACATACATATATACCACTATATCCATTCACGGTAAGTCTCCTTTGATAATAGAAACATGAACTAACATCAAGGATGAACATACACTAAAAAATAATAAGGACCATATATCAATAAAGGAACAAAAAGAATATGGTTCTAGAAAAAATAGAGGTATAAAAATTTACATCCACCAATGACATCAAACTGATATAGATCAAAACTACATCAACTTCGGTAAGGGATGCCAGAATATACAAGAGGATATCTTGTGATATAATTCGCACACCCTAACACTGGAAAAGATCACATGAATCAAGTTATCCTTGAACCTAGTGTATTATTGACTGTCATCAGACTATGGAGAGAATAAAAAATAACTAACCAAAGTAAGAGGATAGTGGTAGTAATATTTACTAGAAGAATCGAATAAAAACGGGGATGAGCACAAGATGAAATCTTCGATGAAGAGGAGGCCATAGAGGAGGGGTGTCAGATGATCCCTAGGGGAAGGGTGGGGGTGTCACATGCTACACTAGTTAGAGAATGGAGGGTTATTAGTTTAAGTATAATTTTTATTTTGATTTAAATTATTTTTTTAAAATAGGGACCTCATGTACGGCATGGGTCAAAATGTTTGTACAATAGTGTGCCCTCCACTAGGCAGTTCGAGAACCCCACATGGTCTGGATGCATAGTTTGGAAAACCACGCACAAACCCTGTGGTGAATAGTGCATACGTACTGACTACGTGGCACTACCTGTGTGGGAAAAGACAATGGTTTGGGTAAACCATGAACACCACATGTTGAGAATTTCAGCACCATTGAAATAGGCCACACTATTAATGATGGGAACTACAGTATACCAAAAAAAAATATGTTCTTTATGTAGAAAATCCCAAACATTGGATTTTTGGGACCGATGCTTCATAAACTCTTAAAGACATGTAGGGGGCCTCTAGGAAATTTTCCCATGTCTTAAAAGGAAATGTTTAATTATTAAAATTATCATAATTACGCTCTAATGATTGATTTTAAAAATAACCCATAAAGTAAACACAAAAATTTTAATTCCTTTGGATTTACATCTAGTTGAATAACATTGGTTATTACAACCTCCACACCATAAAACTTATCATCTCTGAGAATAATTCGGGAACTATCGGATCATCACTCAACCATTAAGGGTCATGAAGTCCCATTCCAATGGTTATGCTGCATTTCAAAACTCCCAATTATTTTTAAAGCATTACTTAAGAATTTTGACTTAAGCCATCAAAACCTGATCCAATGCCTGTTTCTATGTAAAATTTTTAAACAGATCATTCATGATCAATATTAATATAGAGACATGATAACATCATCTTTTCTTCAAACATTTGGCTCAAGGTGCTTCCCACATTACAATTTAACATTAGAAAGGGGCCAATTCTAATCCACAGTAACTCATAAATTTTAAATTGACTACAAAACATGCCCTTAAGATTTCTAATGACACCCAAAAATTGTTTTCTTTGATAGGGATAACACAATTACATTCGATAATATATTAAGGACTTCATTTATAGAATATGTTTGAATCTCAATTGACCCAAACAAAAATGGTTTTTTGGACTTTTACAATAGACATTGATGAAAATTAAGGTTACACTCACTTTTACTCTATGGCATGTTTTACGAAACATTTTCCAATGACCATACCCATAGAAAATGAAAGAATAAATGTGAATTCGTTACCGAATGACCCTTATCAAGTTACTCGGGTTTGCCACCTGACATAATATTAATAGAACTATGATGCCTCCTTCTAATGGAATTCCTCTTTTACTGTGAACATGTTCCTTGAAGCCCATACCTGACTTTTGGTAATGTTCCTTGGCTAAACCCAGATATTAAAATTTAGAAATATCATTCCTCATCACAAATAAGAGAATAATAAAGATCTAGTTCGCTTGAATTGTTACCCATTATGAATTACCTCTAGGCCTGAATATAAGTTTATGATAACTTTATATTCTTCTAAAGTGGAGTATACGATATATTCCAATGTAGTCTATAGTTTAGTTTTATAGGTAAGAAGATGAAAAAAGGAAAAAATGTCTACATCAAATCATTGACTGATCCTTGAGTGACATCCACCAAGCGGTCACATCAAATAGAATAAGACTCTCATCCAAGAGTCCATATAAGGTATTCCCATATAGGAATATAGGTATAAATATGAATAACTATGCCTTAATAAGAACCACATGTCAACATTAAACACAGATAAATCCACACTAAAAAATCCCAAAAAAATTTAATTCTACAGCGCGCCATATGAACTATTCTCTATGATAGCATCAAGTTCGAAATAAAAATTACCGACATGAACATTAGTAAAATAGAGTAAAACTGGAGGATTTAACAGTTTCTAGTCAATTCAACCTAGTTACTGGAATGAGGAATAGTAGAACCTAACTAGTAAACATTTTATTAGAAGATCATCTTAACATACTGATGTATTTCCATTACTCAATCACAATAATTTATCTATACATTCATCACATGATCGTTCAACATTTACCACCGAAGTCTATCAAAGAACATCAATGTCCTTCAAAGGTTTCATAAATAGTAAACCATATCAATCCTATGTTGTTGAGAAAGAAAAAACATGATACAACACTAACCATCCCCAAGTGAATTTTGGTAAGATTGACCCTTTCCAAATGGTCTTTCTTGGTGTGTACCTTCTACATGTAAGGACACATAATGACTATATCTAATGTGATTCTACCCACCGTAGGAGTTTCATAATCATCAAAATAAATTATATAATAATATCTCATAGGTGTTCTAGGTCAAATTTTCATTAAACATATTCATGCCACACCTATGAGTCACAACCAAAATATTAGATCATTAGACATAAAAACTAAACAAGGTAGAAAGTGTTTCAAAAAACTGAGTCTCTTGGAATCCATCCCAATAAATGGGGAAAAAATCTTTAATGCCCAGTTTACTCTACTATTGAGATGACCAGAGAACATACTCAACAACACAAGGCTTGGTGATTTCACAAAACTAAATTGGTTTGTTACAACATTTTGAACTCAATGGAACCACTTTCATGAGTGAAAACTACCCCAAGGATAAATGAAAAAGTCAAAAATCCTCAATAATCTCTGTAAGAGTTTATCCCTATAAATTCAAGTATCAAATTGACCATACAGTAAAATTAACCCATAGTTCGATTGTCCCATAAAACCATTAACCCTAGATGGTTACAATTCAATTCATCCATAATTGATGAAAATAAAGTTCCATGAAACCTAAGAAGAACCAAACCAAGCCCAAGGCTTATATAACAACCTAATAAATAGCATTTTTCAATGTTCATTCCTATAAATAATTCAATGATAATAATGATCACCCAACTGAACAATGGTGTCTATAGAAACTAAAAGTCCATATAAGAACAAAAATACTTGAATGAAACCATGTTTTATAAAACAAATAGGATATAGAATGGATTTTAAAATCAACTATTCTACCAAACAAGGGATATTATCTTATGAAGAAAAAGAATCGACCCAATCACTTAGTCCCACCTAACAGGAGCAACCATATCAAAATCCTACCATCTATTTCATTACAATAAAAAATAATATGGAAAAAACTCCTACCATTCCATTCTATGGAAAAATAATGAGAACATTACACTACCCTTACATTATGGTTTTATCAAAGGAAACCACTTTAGGGTTCTATTTTTGAGTCTTTAAATTGATTAAAATTTATAAATTTGAACATATAAAATATTTAGTTAAATAAATCAATTAATATTTATAGATATACTTCTCAATTTATTTTGACTATCACGTCAATAAAACACAAGAATGTGTCATTAAACATCCTTTTTAAACATTCAAATTTAATGGAATCCCATGTTAATTATGATATTTATCATAAAAAAATACGTCTTAACAAATATGGTGACCTACAAGGACCCCATTAAACCAACATGAGATCTTTATGAAAAACCCAATATCATTTGTTTTGTTATAGAAATTTAAAAACACCCAAATGGGTCATCTCCTAAGATACATTCCCCATCTGACCCACTTGGGTCGAGTTTCACATTTTATATGGCAACCAAATTCATTACACATTAAAATTTCAATACTCTAACATTTTAACTATTAATATAATATACCATGATCATATAAAATGGTTCAATTAAATCGGTTACCACCACCCAAATCTATAAATTGAATATACACTTTATAGAATGAAGCCTTTCAGACATTTAATCAAAACCATTTTCATTCAAGAACCTTTCATTCCCACATATATAATGCTCTAGTCATATGGGTGTCCAACCACTAACCAAAAAATCACCGATAAATTTTATATTTTTGAATTAGGATTCAATATTAAAACCAATTATCTTTAGTATCCCTTCACTTAAAATAAAAATTACCAAACATTTATAAATCTAAAATATGGTTTGAGTATAAGGGTTACCTTTCCCCAATTATAATGAATATATATAATTTACAATTGAAACTGGTTACCGTTTAATCAAAACACATAAATTTATCCTATAAAACAATTTATTCATTAAAAAAAATTAATTTTATCATATACAATAAACACTGATGATAAATCTAATTAACACAAAATAGTGATATATAGGAAAGGAAACCTTGCATATACATGTTGGTATGATAAATAAAATAATAACCTGGAATATAACATAAAAAACCTACAGAACCAAATTACCTAAAATGGTACATACAATGCATGTTACAATAATAAAATAAATGATATAAAATTGGAATGATAAAAAATAAAAAACATGACTTAATATTCAAGGAAAATATTTCAAATCAATAATAAACCTAAAATGAAACTACATAGAATGAAATATTCCTGACATGTTAATTACTATATACCTAATATGATGCATTTAATTCAAATTACTTATCATACCATAGAAGGGGTAAAACTATATAAAAACATAAATCAATATTTTGTGAAAATGGAATCATTTTCCCATGGTGAAATCATAATAATTTCTATTTGAAAACAAAACATACAACAATCCTAGCCGTAATCACATGAAATTTCTTATACATGAAGTGATTATTCCATAGAATTATTATTTAAAAATAACTAAAAAACTCCATGTATCCAATAACCTATCACCAAAATATTAAGAAAAAGGAAAAAATTACCTTTCATACAACGTTGTAACATCTCCGACTCGACTGGGTATGGAAACAATAGCCAGGTAGGTCGCCACATGGCCTCAAGCATGACTCCCTGTATGGAAGAGGATAATAACTAGAAGTGTGGGTCTAATAGTGTTATAGTGGGGAGAATATAAACACTAGATCAGATATTAACAGTGATATAAAAATAATAAAATCTACAAATCATAGCAGAAACTATAAAATAAAGAATAATACTGCAATGAAATATAATTCAATAACCTAGTAGAAATCGATAAAGCCTGATCAAAAATTCTAAATCCACGTAAAATGGAATGTTCAAGTATAAAAATTAATTGCTAAAATAATAAATATAATATAATAATAGAATAAATACCCAATGAATATCTCCATGAGCATCTCGAGCAATAACTAATTTCTCTTCCACACCTCTATCATTGTACGTAAAATAAAAATTGGAAGTTAGAAGGTTTTCTCAATAAATGCCTATAGTTATAAACACTAATAAGGTAAAAATGGTACTCAACCAAGGTGTGAGATAAAATTTTGATTGACTGGTACCCATTATTACTATCCCATTCCATTTAGTGTAACATACAATAAGCGGTTTGTAGGTTTATCAAAAGTAATGAAATTATTCAAGGTAGAAATAGACAATTGATTAAATTAATTAGACTCGATTACATAAGAACACCATTACAAATATTTGATTTATCCTAAGATGGTAAACAATTACCCACATGTAACCTATACATGTATTATAACAAATAAGCACGAATCATGTGTCATGAGATAGAATAACCACGAGCATGTGATTTGGATTTTCAGACACGTCCCACGGATAATAATATTATATCATTATCCCTTCCTATGATGGAAACTTCCAATATAAAATTGGTAGATTACTAGTCCCATCCTAGGATATTGTTCAAAAAATAACCTTTGTATCCCAACATGAGCCCCATAATGCTCATTTTCATCGGAGTCCATCCAATATGAACCATGGAAGTCTTTTAAAGTAACTCACCCTGCCTGAACTGCCCGAAGGCCTTTTATTTATTGATTTTGATAACCCCCTTTCAAAGGATGATGGGGAACCATTACAAGGACCATAGGCTTAGAGATTACATGACCCATATGTCTTTAGTATATATACAGACTATACTTGGAACTCCTCCTCCCAGCTTCTTCATCGTCATATCAGCTCTCCACCTTTTCATGGTTGTTCATCTAGGGTTATCGTGCAAGAACAGGCTGGTACCAATGGAAATTCCACATCCTCTCTTTTTGAAAAATCCTCTTAGCTTCTACTCAGGTGAATGTGCCTGATATGAATCCCCATCTGGGGGTTTCTCCATGTAGAGTATATCTGATCATTTTATGCATAATTTCATGTGGCCTGAAAGCCTTGAAGAGGCTTGAAGTCTTTGAGGTGGACTGATGGCCTTGAGGTGGCCCAAAATCCTTACTAGCACGAAGGCCTTTGGTGGCCCGAAAGTCTTAAAAGACCCAAGGCACAAACTGGTGGCCCGAAAGCCCTACTATATGAATTGTTCTGGATGCTACATTATCGAATAGTGACTGCTACAGTCCCTACAATAGTATATCTATAGTGACCCAAAAATATTTCTCCAAACCATTTTGAACTCGGGTCTCATGAATACACTTTTTGAGTCCTCACCAATAGGTTTGAGAATCCTGTTCCAAACATGGTTGTAAATTAAGTTCCCCTCTTTACCTTTATAGTGGGTATTCCATCCTAGGGAGATAAACTTTCCCCAGCTAAGAAATGGCAATGAATTTCATTGTTCATAATATGAATTGTTATCGAGTTTGGTGGGACTCGAGCCTATGCCAGTTCTCCCAAATAGCGAAATGGCCCAACCAGTGAACCACTCGACTAACACCATAGGGGATAAAAACATGGTTGTCAATTATGTCCCCCTCTTTACCAGTATGGTGGGTCTGACAAACTAGGGATATACACGTTCCCAAGATAAGAAATGGTGTTGAATTTCCCTATTCATAATATGAACAGTGACCGAGCGTAGTGGGACTCGGGCCTATGTTAGTTCCCCCAGATTGTGAAATGGCCCAACTGGTGAACCACTCGACTAACGCCCCTGGGGGCTAACGTGGTAGTCAATTAAGTCCCCCTATTTACACGTATGGTGGGTCCTCTAACCTAGTTAGATACATGTTTCCCATCTAATCAATGGAATTGAATAGCCCTATTCATAATATGAACAATGACTGAGCCTAGTGGGACTCAAGCCTGTGCCAGATCCCCCAAACAATGAAATGGCCCAACCTGTGAACCAATCGACTAACGCCCTAGGGGCAAGTATCACACCCGACCTAATGTAAGTAAATACCTCTAAAAATTTCCCATTTATCTCACATAGGAGACCATGTCTCACTCAAGGTCTGATAAGACCATCTCTTTATCGATCTCGTCTAAGGTGTCTCCCCTATGGAACTGGTATTAGTCGTATTGTGGAATAAGAACACACAGTGAGCTCTTCCTAGAATACTAGTATCACCCCATCATATACAATATCCATATAATATAACTCATCACAATAATTATTATAATGTCATTATAATTCATTGAATATAAACCCATGTATCACTCATGACATTTTCAATTCATATATTTAATAATATTTACCAAAACCAATGGGCTATTCTAGTAACCATGCCATATATTATCTCCAACAATTAATAAAAACTGAAAGCCACATTCAAAAATTACTCAAAATACATACTAAATACCTAAATGTGAAGGGAATGATTAATAAATCATTCCACATGGTAATTCCAGTCATAACACATATATTACCTTTCCCAATTAAATACAATGAACCATAACAACGAAGTATTGTTATTTAAAATACGACATCATTTTTCTAAACAATACTCTTGATTTCAATTAAATAATTTATGTCCATCACAAGGAATAAATTAAAATACCCAAGAAATTTGGTCATTGAAACTAGAAGCCATAATTCTTCCCTAGATATTACAATGATAGTGAACCTCAACCGAGGAGTTTTATTATAAAAACAGGATATTTTTTATCAAAAAATTCATTTAATATTTTTAACATTAATTCCAATGGGATATCATAATTAATAAAAAAAGATATATTCTAAAACCAATATATCCATATTTAATAAATAATGAAAGTGTGAAAGGTGATCTATTAATACATTCATAAATTTAGAGTGAAAAGGAAACAGATCTCACCTTAGTAAGTATACAAAGACAAACACTTTAGTACTTTAAATTTTTATCATTGAATACTCAAAGCTTCTCCTTCATACCTTTGATCATATAAAACTTCTCATATAGATAAAGACATTGATCCCCTATTTGAATATACACATAGCCTTGAATTCGCGAAAGGGTATCCATACAATGATTCTTAGGTGCGTACACTCGTTTCTACTAACACATGTTTTCATTTTCCATATACATATACATAGATACACCTATTCATATATATATAGTCACTTCCATGGTTGGATATATATAATTGGGAAAAACAAAAAAATAAACACACAAACACAAACACGCACATATATATACGTATATATGCATATGAAGCAAGTCACATTTGACAACGAAAACTCTATCTCACCTCAAGGAAGAACAAACATAGTAGATAAATTATTATTTACATAAATAAGAATAGTCCCAAAAAGAATAAGGTTATTGAAAATGTATATGAACAAAATATCACCTCATGTGATGATATTAAATTTATTTGGATCCAAACCTCTTCACCTTGACCAGAGGATGCAAGAATATGTATGAAAAAGTCCCAGGAGACCCTTCAAACACCGCAACACTGAAGTAGAAACAAATTAATGGTGTAACATAAACCCAAATACTTGGATGAACATCACCAGGAAATGGATATAGTAAAAAATGGCCAAACAAATTATTTTTAGTGATATTGGGGTCTAACCTAGATGAATAAAATAAGAATTGAGAAGAGAACTAGTTGAAATTGATGACATAGAGGAGTTCATAATGGAGGTGTGTCACACACTCCATGGTAGAAGGGAGGAGGTATCATGTGATGCACTGGGTGGAGAAGGGAGGTGTATTATTTTTAGTTTATTTTTTTTAAGAAATGGACCTTACACATGGTTTGTATCACACAATTTCCTAAACCATATGCCCTATAATGGGAACCTAGAGCACCCCGCCCAAGATGTCCCCATGGTTTGGAAAAATTTGACACAACTGTATGGTAAATATTTCATAGGTAATTACTAAGATTCAATACACATGAATTCATAGAATATGGTTTTGTTAAGTCATTTTTATCCCATTTGAGGTATTTCAGCACCTAAAAAACAAGATGCATAGTTACTACTATGTGCTGAATTATTTCACACAAATTTTATATCATCTTTATACCCTCCAAAACATGGTATTTATGGGTCTGAAGCTCCCAGTACCCATCGAGACATCTGAGGGACCTCTTATTTCATGACCCATGTCTAAAAACAACACTTAGAAGTGTTTCAATTCTTAAAATAACATTTCTATGTCCATATTTTAAAATGGTACATCCAATAATAGAAATAAATCTTATTCATTTGGACTTTCAATGAGTTAAAAAAACAAAAATCGTTATATGGATTAACATGACTGAGTTAAATAAGTTATTAATCATAAATGATAAATGTGATAAAATGGTTGAATAAGAATTCTGTTTTGAATAAGTAGTGTGATTGGGGTATTATACTAGGTATATATTCTCACGGATTAGTCTAGACTACGTCT
Organism: Viscum album; assembly: GCA_963277665.1. Classification (NCBI taxonomy): domain Eukaryota; kingdom Viridiplantae; phylum Streptophyta; class Magnoliopsida; order Santalales; family Viscaceae; genus Viscum; species Viscum album. Next base: position 1,400,033,931 of record OY728132.1, on the reverse strand, counting down.
CTAGGCCCCAGCACTGTATTTCATGTGTTTTCATGTCTCGTTGAGGATCGATCCCCTAATCGAATTTACATAATATTATTACTCATAATGATGATCCATGGTATGATAATATACATTATTTATCAAAATTATTTCCCATGGGATTTAGGGAACATGACTCATCTAATATGTTTTTTAGTTCACTAGTATAGACTGAGGCATGCTTGACGAATATGGGTTACTCATAGAACTATTGATGGAAGATGAAAATGAAAGTAAATCTAATTAATTTAACTTATTTTTTCCATTGTATAATTGATGTTTACCATATATATACAATCTATATTTTCGATTGGAGATTTTTTAAACACCTACAATGTTGTACGCACACCCCTCTCGGGCCACCCTTGGGGGGGGGGGTCATGGATGTGAATGGATAAGGGAGAAACATAATATGTTATGACCCATTTTGGTGATTCTTTGTCTTTTATTTATTTTTAGGTTTTCATAAATCATATAATGGGAATAAATGACATTACATATTACAGTTTGGTCATGGGAATATACCTTGTTTTGGGAAAAGGATATGAATTTCATTATTTTTTTACTCATTCCAATATTTTTTATTTTTTATTTGGTTCCTTACATTGGTATAGAGTGTATAGTCTTCCAACATGACTCATGAGACCATTGATTCTATTCAAAAGCCTCTGGTATATTGGGAGGAACACCTGTGGTCATGTAGCTCACCATCATGGGGAGCTAGATTAGTGTATCTTAGGATAGAGAGTTATAGTTATTAAGATTCTCACCATTTAGAAAATTGATAAATCATATAGAAGAGTTTTATTTTGATGAGGGAGTAGAAAAATTACTTCTCTGCATATTATATCTACAATATCTAAGGAATGGATTTCCTGATTTCCATTTCATATTTATATAATAAGAAATAATTTTGTGATAATGAAAATATAATTCAATATATTATCATCTCAAACAAGACCAATAGTTCAATCCGCCTTCATGGAATTCTCATTCGTTAGAGCCTTAGGATGATTTATAGAATAGTTTATCAAGTAAATGAAAAATAATTGTTTTAACCTCGGTAAAATGTTTATATTGAACATCTATGATTTATTTTCATGTTCCCTATTAGAATATGTTAATTTTGACCTTATTGAACCATGAATAATATATGGATACTCACATAATCTATTTCTGATGAATTCTGTACTTTTATGAACCATCCATCTTTAGCATATCAAATAATAAGTTCTCTAATGAGATTTACATTATGGATTCTCATTTTATCCTTTCAAATCTATTGACATGTATCATAATTCCCTGTAATATTCTGGTAGTGCACAGAATAATATAATCTGGCTGCATAGTGTTAAATCTTTTGCGGTTTCCATCTAGTTAAATGTAATTATGATGTACAATATATAGTCCAACTTATTACGAGGGCCAATAATTAATTATAAGGATGGGAGATTTTGTATCTAAAAACTGTAATCATAATCAATAATAGTAATTGAATATACTGTACCTTGAATATTCATTATAAAAAATACTTTTGGTTGATGTGGCCCTTCTTCCTGAACAACTAGAGATTGTGTGTGAACATTCTACTCCACAACCTGTGAAAAAACTATCTCATCTTAAATAATCATATAGTAGGTCCCATAAAATGTTTTCAAGATATAATTTTATGAGGAAATAACAATTGAAATTCCAACCTAGAGAGACTAACTTGGATAATATACAAAGAAGTTAACTATAAAATACAAGGTATTATAAAGAACTTTTCCTAAGAGGCTATCGGTAACAATAACACAGAACCCTCCATGAAATACTCAATGATATAGTCTAGTTCATTATAACAAAATCAAATTCCAATTAAAATATATAATAATATTAATAGTTATGTTCAAATAATTAATTTTAGAAGAGATATATCAGAGAACAAGAAATGAACACATATATCTAAACAAAAATAACATATCATGGAACATAATTTACTAAATAAATCATCACTCAATAGATATATATATATTTATATATATATATATATATAAAATTTGGTTATATATGAATATTCATGGTTCATTAAAACACTAAAATCCAAAAAAAATCTCTATAAAAGAACACATTATAGAAAAACCTGAATCTATAAAACCATTGTTGTAACAACAATTAAAAAAATGGAAGCTCGGAGGTCCGTTATATATGGGATGGCTAAGAACACATTAAATTACTATTCCTGACTAAAAAATATCCAAAATATATCTACCTTACCCCAAAATGTATTCAGGATGAAAAATATTACAATCAATGACAAATACCACACTAAAACACCACATCTAAAATAATGGAATTTGAACCACTGTTCTACGTGTCTACATGCACGCCTCACCATACGTGAGATCTTATCAACTAGAAACAAGTGTATAAATACCATTAGTGGTGATACTATAACAAATTTATTAGTAATGAAAAGTATAATCATTGTTTTCATCTCCAGGACCTCTATCCCTAGGGCCTTTCCATTTAATAATTTTTTTAATAATACTATTTTCACAATGAGATGCATATTTATGTCATGAGTATTAATCTAGTAGGACACCACCAATGGTTCCTTTACAACACTGGACATCCATAAGTGTGTACATAATGATAATAGATAAATATTAATATAAAAATATACAATTATATAATAATTAATCTAGTGATAACAAATATTCCACCATACCCCAATAATAATTACATTATATCCATATAATAAAGAATTTCAAACTACCATCAGACATATGATTCTCAATAGGATAGTATAAAATCATGTCTAGAACGTACCCCATGAAGGGAATACCTATGTACATGTAGATGTAATTTTTAACACATCCTCCTATAGTGCGATAATCTATATAGAAGAACCTATATGCTCAAATACATAATAATTATGAAAAAATATTGAAAAAATATATATAAAATCATATTTCAAACATCATATAATCTCAAACATGAGTCATAAGTATCTGAAAACCACATGATAGAAAATTTCATACATGAGTCTCATAGTTACATAGAAACAAACAAGTGATCAACCGTCAATCATAAATTTTTGGGCCCCAAACGTACATCTGTGATCAATCATCAATCATGGCCTGAGGCATATATAAAGAGAACGTCATATAATTGCACAAATCATAAACATATCATCTATATAGTAATGAACTCACAGCCTAATGGTTTTAAATTATAACATTATATTTTTCTAGGCTAATAATAACTTGTAACACATTCAAGAACATGTTAGAATGAGATATCTCAAAAATAATATTCATAGAGATAGTTCCACATAAAATAATATATGTTATCAAAAAATAATCAATTTAAATAAAAGAATTTTTAGAAACACATGTAACCAAAGTATAATAAAAATAATAAAAATTATCAAAACTGGTGTAATAAATGAAAAAATTCATCACTTCATTGAATTTTTATAAAAGGATAAGGGATGAGTCTTCCATGGTTCTGATTTAACATGAACAAACACCATAATTCAAGAATCAATTCATCAAGCATCGTCATAAAAAGAGGATAAAAATAAAAAGGACATCATATGTAGAAATACAAAAATTTATAGGGTCAAAAACACCCCAAGGATAATCCATATGATATCTGGTATTCCCAAGAGGCCCATCCAAGAATACTTAATGTCTTTATCAATGAATTATTCTTTAAAAAATGTATATGTTCTTAGCTATCATGTTCATGTTTCATTATTATTTCACATAATAAATTTTTTATATAATATTATTAACATGATGAAAGAAGTATCTTAAATGTTCATATAAATTTTATGGTAATGCAGTATCTAATTTATTTCCCATACCAATTCATTGAAAAATATAACTTTTCTCTATCATATGTGTGAATAAACACCTCCATTAAGTGGGGTATATTTTTAATTTAGTAATTAAATGGATGGTAATAAAGATAAATTTTTAAATATATATGATATTATGAAAAAAAAAATATTTGAATTATTATGTTCTATCCATTTATTCCATTCATCAAAATGTGAAATCATCCCCATTGCACATGTATGGACTATCATATCCGAAGAGTGGTTCATTTGATTTTTCGACACAAATCTATACTATTTGGTATAAGAATATACCTATGATATAAATATAATAATTATAACATGAAAATTATTTTGGGTATGATAAAATTGTTACATAGGTTAATGGAAAAAAACCATTAAACCAATTAATAAATTGAAAACAAAATATTATAACATTTGTGTAGTGGATTTAATGAATAATTTTTAATAAAATATAATTTCAAAAAAATGGAATGATATATTGTAATATGTTTATAAAAATATTATATTAATGGATTATTTTAAAATCATAATCTATTATATATGTGTTTTTAACACATATGATGGAAGACGAAGCCTATAATAACAGTATATCATCTTAATATTGTTTTCTTGAGACATGATAAATGTTATACTTAAATTAGTGTTTATAGGACATATATATGATAAAATTTATATATTATGACAAAAATCACTTTATATTATTTTTTTATAATTTTTCATTTGAAATTATTTCATTTAATGGGATTATGATTCAAATGATAAAAAAGTAGTTATGGTTTTTGTTACAATCTCATTATTTTGGATTATCTATGTTAATTTCCCATTAAGGGAAATTATAAGAATATTTTACTCTAAATAACTTATATTATCATATTGTTTCGATACTTGTGTAATTATATATTATTAGTTCCATTTTCCTCAATCTGGTATAGAAAACGACTATGGAGATGTTTTTATTAAATTCCAACCATATTTCATATTTTTATTTTGGGAATACCTCACCACCTTTTCTCATTTTACTCATATATTTTTTTAAAACAATATGTAATTGTTTTAGAAATATTATTTTCGTTACCTTGATCACTTTTTATAGTTGTTTAAATTGAATAATTCCAAAAAAATAATATTTGAGTAATTACGGTCTATTTAAAAATGGTTAAAAATAATGTTTTATATTAATTAATATGACACAAATGAATTTTCAACCAATAAAGTCAATTATATACAAATATAATTCCATTAAAATATTAAAATATTATTTCAAAGTAAATTTATTTTCTCTACAATAATTTTTTAAATATAATGAAATAGAAAGATATTATTATTGTTTTCAAATAAATGTTCCAATGATATTATAAATACAATTTTCACTTATCTAAAACTCTATTAATAATTTTTATTCTTAACTAAAGATATATCCATTTTATAAAATTAACATATATACTATATATGAATAATAAGGATGATTATTTATAAATAATTTAATGAAACTCATTTCATTCCATTGATTAATTAAGAAATCCTTAAAAAATAATGTTTTTATATATATTCCACTACCTTTTGCTGGATAAATTATGATGATTGAATTATGAAGTATTTAAGGTTATGTGACACACTTATAAAGGGTAATAATTATGTCTTGGTTGGGCCTATATTTATATACACCATCAATATAAGGAGAAAATATTTATAATCAGTAATACAATATTTACTAAAATGGGGAGTGCATAATATTCAATAAGGGAATCAATAAACTATGATAATATTCAGAGTGAACCTTGATTTGGGAAATAATGGAGTGCTTTTCCAACCCAGTCCAACAGTGGAAATATTTAACAATGATAGTATTAAGAGTGCTCATTGTCTAAGAAAAATATTTTATATCCAAACATTTAGGTAAAAATTTAAAATCATATGTTTCTATATGTTCATATATTTCATGAATGATTATTTATAATTCTAAGATCTAATGAATTATTCCTTTTGTTAAAAAAAATTTATAAGGCAATGGATCATGATAATTGGTATTTGACTACTTAGTTATGTCATACATAAGTTATGATCATGTTTATGCTACAATAGTCTTCTCTAATACCCACATATTATCTTTTACTAAAATATATTATGTTTACAATTAATAATCTTGTAACCTCGTCCATTATAATGTGTCTATTTCATAAGGTTATGAAGAATTAATTTTAACCTATTCATAAAAAGGATTCGATGTGAGTCCAAAATTATGGGAAATGATAATGATTATTATTGAAATAAGTTTATTACTAACGTAGTATACAAAGAAACTCAACCATTGAGGTTATAGGGAATTAATTATTATGAGAAATAGTAAATATTCACCTAAAATTATGTAATATTTCTGTATATAATTATTGGGTGTCCACAATATATTTTATTATAATAGTTATTTTATGTGTAAAATGATGATAATATCCCAATGTAAATACATTAATTTTTTTTGGAAAATAAGTTATTATTGGAATCTATTGATTTTATAAGATAATCACGTGAAATAATCTTTTAATGAATGTTTATGAACAATATATATTAAATGATTATTTTCAATGAAAGTTTTTCATGTATTATATAAAATATTTAAGAATATTTTCTTTCCATTTTCCTTAATAATGATATATTTTTTAAAATAATTTTGAAATGGAGGTTTATATATTTTTGTAATTGATAATTTTAGATCAATAATTATTAATTAAAAAATATTTTTTTTCTTATGGGGTTTAATAATTTTCTAATGTGCTAACATGTTTATTTAATTTTTATATCACATATTATTATTTAACTATCTCATCTAACGGTTTCAAATGATTTTCATAGGGCCTATAGATGTCCAGTATTTTTAGTAACATTAAGGGAGACACCTATTGAATAAAATATAAGTATCACAAATTTATTAAAAATTTAAACATAAGAAAAAAGTTTGGGAGAAATTTAAATTGTGGAAATGCCTACACTTTTATGTAATTATTTTTATAATTCAGTACCAAAAAATCTAAGAAATAGCATGGAAATATATGAAAGTGAAACCCTTGTTATAGTTCATTTACTTATGTTTGTATATGTTATGATCTATTATAAAATATATAGCTATAAATTCATCGACTTAATACCTTTTTATCCTTTATTCATATAATTAAATATGAAATATATGAGAATATATCATCCATTAATCCTATGGGTAATTAAAAAATTTATTATTTTGATCAATTATAAATAATAACTGAAAAAAGAAAACAATATTATTTTAATTTATTATAAAGTATCTAGAAAAAACATAATAATTTCCACATTTGATAAAAATAAAATGTTGATAAGTTATTATTTTTTAAGATAACTGTATAAAGTTTGTGTAACACATTAAAGAACAATATTGGAAATCATAAAATCACATTATATTCAATATTTTAAATTTCATCTATTTTATATTTTTTGGAAATAAATCATCATTTTCATTGTTCACAAATGAGATCATAGAAAAATCCCAAATAACTAATTAAATATAAATATTCACAAAAATAGTTCTACATCCAAAAAATGAATTTAATAACTATTTTTGAAAATATAAAAACATGATAATCTAGAATATAAAACATATTACTAATTATATATAGAGGTCATATAAGTGAAAAATGTAAATAATATCTCATCAATCTCAACATGAAAAATATCCAAAATCCACAATGCATTAAAATCAACACAACCCTCTCAGAAACACGAGATATACATCCACTAAAGACAGTTACCATGGAAAAAAACATCTCTAAAACCAATACATGATCACTAACATCAAAATAAGACATGAAAATTATCGAAGTAATAATATTTAGAATGTGTTACTAAACATTAGTCACCTAATTTCATAGATGAAAATCATCACTAGGAAACAAATAACAGAATCCACCTTGTCAATCCATGAAAATGATCCAAAAATTGACCCATTTTATCTATTTTTTTATCATATGTATGTTCTTTCAAAATAATTATATTTTTTTAGTGAATGGAAAGCTTTAATCTTGAATAAATCTGGTTATTATTCACATTAAATCTATTATTGTTTACAACACCCTTCGAATCATACATCTATCCCAACATTTTAAAACCACACAATGTTGATGGATATTATTAATTTATCTAGTAACTTCACTATTTGAATGGAATATCCAATCTCATCAAATTTTCATCAGCATTGTGAATCTGTTTTATTCCATGCAACTCAGGTTAATTTTTTTCTGATAACATTAAAAATAATAAACATTAATTTACATTTCACTATCCTTTCCCACTGTCCCAATAATTATTTTAAAACATTTCTTACACTCATTATTAGTGGGATTTTTTTTAAAAAAATTAATATTAATCCTATAGAAAAGGATTGAAAAAATAGTGGTTAACCCATCTACCTACCAATACTATCACTAATATTCACAAAATTACCAACTACTGATAATACATTTAACCATATCATATCTACGACATCACCCCCAATAAAAAAATCTAGAAAATATTATTTTATTTGAGAAGATTCTATAAAACAATCATTACACCCATATACTATGTACAAAAAATAAAAACAACGTGGAATTTCAATTTAGAAATTTTGTAATAATTTTATAAAAATGATTAATTCACATCACATTATATTTATCATAGAATAAAAATCCATTTATAATTTTGTAAATTGTTAACATTAAATTATTCATTGATATATTATAATTTAAAATCAAAACAAATAAAAAATTATAATATAATTTAAATCTCTTCAAAAATATTTCACTAATAAAAATTCAAAATTTATTAACTATATAAATGTTGTAGTATCTAAGTTACACATAAATATTAAACAAATATTTTCGTATTTAATTACATGAATCTATTAAAAAGTTGACGACTTATTTGACATATCAATATGTGACTCCAAAATGTATATTTTCCTCATTATTGTTTTTAATTATTGATTTTCTTAGATTAATGGATTCCAATCAATCAAATATTAGAAAGCATCAAAAATTAATTTTCAAAATTTTTATTGTATTTAAAATATATAGGTTTTAGTAACCTTATAAACTAATCTAATTTAATAGTAACCTTTTATGTTTTACAATTGTTTATTTGGGACTATGTAGATTAAACATATATTGAGTTAATTCTTTTATAATGTCCACCTCATAGATTTTTTATGGGAAAGAATATTAATTCACTAAACTAGAGTATTTTACATTTCTTCAATGATGTACATGATTCATGGATATAATATTATTTATCAATATTTTTATCCAAACATTTCAGGTTATCTAAATTAAATAATTTTGGAATTTGGATTTTTAATCCTTTTTAATTTTACACCATTAAACCTATTTTAATTCCCCCATCTACTACCATTTTTCCTCAAGAACCTCTCATTGTGATCTATGTTATCCTATAATAACTTTCATTAGTTTATTTTGTATCTTTTATTTATATTCATCTAAAAATAAACAAGATCTTTAAAAATTATTTTCTTCATCTTATTCTATGATAACCTATGTTTTTTACATCATAATATCCTAGTAAAATATAGTTTTTAATCATCAAAAAATTGGGTTTATTTATATTTATTTCATAATTATCATTTTTTAATGTTTTAACAATGTACCCATACCCTCGTATATATTGCGTGAAATTTAAACACTATATTTATATCTTTGATAATATTAAATGTGAACCAATATTTCCCATCCAAAATATACAATAACAAAAGGAATTATTGGATCACAAGTCGACCGATGGAGAATTTATTGTTACAGTTTTATGTAATTATGAATGAATCATAACAACATGGATTCATAAATAGCTAGTTTAAAAAGATCAATATTATATTCCAATATACGCATTAATTCATTTTCCATATAATTTCTTCAACATCTCCCAAATTTTCATCACATTTTAATAATTTATTGACTTAAAAAATTAAATATAAATTTTCATAATGTAGGTAATATGAAAAATAATAATTGTGAGCTAAAATTTTGAGTAAATTAATACATAATTATTAATAATTATATATCATTTTTGAGAATAGGATAATAATAATCTGTATGATAAAATATTTAAATCCCACGAGTGTACTATAAGATTATTCATAGACACAAAAACCTGGATGAAAGAATTTTTTACAAGAAATAAAACTTTTATATGGTTAAGAGACATAATATCCAGTAATAATGAACCATATGATGTCACCCGAGGAATCATTAAAACCCAATATCTGTCATAATGAAATTTATTTGTTATCATGGAACATTTTTATATCACTATTACATATGGAGTGACCCTTATGGGTAATCATGATGTAACCTTCACTATTACACATGGAATTTACAACACTTTATATTACCAAAAGTTCAATAGAGAAACCAAATTGGTTAACACAAACCCAAATTTTTGAATAACAGTACATTTGGACTTTATAATGAATTTATTAGTTTGATATAAAAAACACACCAATTTTTGTTTTGTAAAATAATTTACCAAAAATGGTCAACAATGGAACCACCCATCATCATAAATTATTTACAAGAACCATAACATGACAAAAGTACATAGATATTGTATTTTATCATTAATCTTCAAAAAATAGTCAATATAATATTCATAACTTCATTGAGCCTTGGAAAAGAAATGGGTTCCATGAAAATAACTTTGAAAAATTCATAATCCATCAAGTTAAAGAATAAATAGAATATTAATATAAATTAAAAAAATATATTATAAGTATCATCATGGTTTTTCAATATTAATGATTCGAAATACTAATAAAAGTCTATTAAAATCATTTTGAAGAAAATAAAATTATCATATATAAATTATCGTTTAAAATATGAACACATTATATATATTAATGAAGCCATTATATTTGATATAATACTTTTATAAATCTACAGACAATGAAAATAATTAATTTATCATGAATTTGGAAAATCTAATGATGTCTTAATTTCTAAAAATAAATTTTATTTATATATATTTCAAAATGAAAGACACAATATAACTTTTTAAAGAAATTAAAAAAAATGTCTTCAAACCATCATAAATAATATTAATGATTTGTGAAATATTTTTATGAAATAATTATTTAAGATATGAACATTTTTAATTTAATTTATAGAACAGGGATATTGAAAATAATGATCCTTGATCTAAATTAACCCACAAGACCACTATAATGTACAAACGACATTCCAGTTTCTTCAACTATCAATAAGAGTGAAAATGGACCTTAAAAAAATAAACAATATTTATAATTATTCTATAATAATATATATGTAGTCGATGTTAATAATAGAATGTGATTTCACATTAATGATCCTTTAATAAAATCAATAATGAACAGAAAATATATTGTCAAAAAATGACTTTTCCACCCTGGAAAAAAATAAATAATAACCCCCATAAATGAATACCATCCAATGAAACATTAAAAATGATGAATATAAGTACATAAAATCAATCATGTATTTAGTAAATTCACCTTATAATTTAAAATTGATTAATATCATATACAGATGTCTGAAGGAATACTAATTTGAGAAGAATGACTCTTATAAAGACCATATCATTGACCAAAAAATTAATCAATTACTATACATTGTGTAAAAAAATTAAATCCCCAAATATAAAATTAAATATATAATAAATAAATTTCGATAGGAATTTTCTTATATTCATGTCATAAAATTTAAAATTTATATTATTTATAACCCAAGGAATAGACACAGAGTTATGAATCCATTTACCACTTGGTATCATTCATGTAAAATGTATTTAAATATGTAATATAATTTGAAACAGAATGTAACTTTTCATATGTAGGATTCCTGATAAAACATGTAAAATTAGTAGTATATAAATTATATAAAAGAAATTGGTTTTTTAAAATATGCCCTTGAAAAGTTAAATTGAGATTAAATCCCATACATCTATTCCTGACATTCAATGTATTTAATTTAACTCCAATAACATATACTCATTTCCATTATTAAATTTAATATCAAAATTATACATGATAAATTCATTTACCATAAGCATTTATTTCATTTAGCGTAATTCTTTATTAAATTACATAATCAGTTAAGTCAATATTAGGTGGTTTGGAGGACCTTCAAATAAAAAATTAAAAATGACTTTGTTAAGCTGACTCAGGTCCTAGAGGTAATTAAATAAATATTATAGTATAATATTCATGTCATAATTATGTTTTTTATATATCATTTATACTTTTATATTTTTCTATTAAACATGGTTATGAAAATTGAACTATGTTACAATCATTGAGACAGTAGGTTGTACTTACACATGAGTAGCCTTTCCAATTTTCATCAATCATTTTTAAAAGATCAAAATTATTATTTTAAATTACATAACGATCATAATATCAGAAATATTATATGAATTATTTAAATATATATAATCTTTGTGATTTGGTTATGAAAAAATGAATCATGTCAACTCATAGAAGTGGTAGTCCACACTAATGAATGAAAAACTATATCATTTTTCAGTTATTTTTAATGTAATAAGGTTAATGAAATATTTCCTATTAATAATTATAATTATTATTTGAATATCATATTAAAATAATTTTTCCTCCTTATAATCCATCCATGTGATTTACTGATTTAAAAATAATTTCATTGGTTCGTGAGGCGGTAGTCCTCTGTACACACGATTGATGGTTTCATTTCCAATTTGTTGCAGAGGACATGGATATAGGTCAGGTTGTAAATGTAAAAATACATTTTTATCTTTGTGATAATTTTTTTAATATCTAATAATGGTTCATTGTGACACCTCATATACAGATATAACAATATTAAATTGTTTCTATCAATATAAATGTAGTAAGTAATTCATTAAATCAAAATGGAAATAGTTTTATAAAATGAATATATTCTATGTTTATATTTAAAATATTCATTCTAAAATTATAGTATTTAAAATTGATCAAAAAATATCATTTTTTTTCATCATCATGTCAAAATAATAATAGAATTAATTTTTGATAATTATCAAAAAATATTTATTTTTTCAAAAATATTTGAAAACGTAGATTCATATTGAAAACTATATTTTCTTTAGGCTATTTAAAATGTAAAAATAAGTTTTAAATTATTTTTAAAATTTTAAACAGATCATTTTTATTTAATATAAATAAATTATTTTTTTAACATGTATTTTATATTTAAATTTATTATAAAAATATTTAATATTTAAAAAAAGGAAATTTGTTTTCTAAAAAACCTATTTTCATTATGTTTTCCCATTTTGATTTTAAATGAATTTATTCCACTATTTCATTTTGAATTTTGGAAAAAGGATTCCATATTTTGACTCTATTGTTCTAAATTTATCAAATAATACCCTTTTATATTCAATCAGCATTAATAGTAAATAAAAATTTATTAAATTATATTAAATTTATAAAAATCATAATTCTTACCGAAATTAATTATAAGATTTCATGTATCTTACAAGATATATTTTTGGGTTCTTTTTAAATTTATAGTAACTATATTAACCCTCAATTTGAAAAAATAAATATTGAAATGATAATAGTTAAAGGGGTTAAATAAGGATTAATATAAAAAGATATGGGTATAAATATAATCACAAAATTTTTTATTGGATTATGTTATTTATACCCATTAAAATAAAATAATCGAAATAACTCTCTTTTTATTAGTTTTAATTAGAAAATTAAACTATATTAATTTAATATTTTTAGAAATTCCTAAACTTCCACTCCTCTCTTATAAAATCGAAAATATTGTTCCCATATATTCACACACACAAAATATTTTGTCCAAAAAATTAATGAAATTATACCTTCCCAGAATTCCTACCCTAATAATAGAGTCTTTTATTATGGTGTAAAACAATCCTTAAGGATCACAAGGTTCTATGAAAAAGAGTTTGTCTGATGAAGTGGAGCCATTTTAAATCATGTGTTTCATTATAATATATTCATTAAACCTCCTAAAAATATTATTAAAACATTATAAAATATTAAACCTAGTATATTACATATACTATGTTGTTTTTATGTTAATGGTACAACCTATATCCATAACCATATCCAACAAATGGGAAATGAAACTGCCAATCATTTTTATGGTGGACTTTCACCTCACAAACTTATCTAATTCATCTTCCTTCACCATATATCATTTATTATTATAATGATGGAATTAATGTTATTATATTTTAATTTCTACATATTTTTATATATTAACATATAATATAAACATATTTTCATACCTTTCCATACACTCAAAAATTATAATGTTGTTCATGAGTTGATGTGGACTACCACCTCCTTGAAGCGATGCGATTCTATTTATCACTACCACATCACATAAATAATATATAAAAGTATATTTAAATAATTAATATGATGTATATATGACATTATTTTTATCATGTAAAGATAAAATAAAATTTACATTGTTTTCATAATGATAATTAAAAATTTGAAACATTACTCATTTGCGTGTGTGCCCTACTATATCTTTAATTGTATTATAGATCATTTTTCATATCCATATTTAATTGGTGGATTAAAAATTAAATTTTTCATTAGAAAATAATAATTTATGGTCTACTATTCTGGTTATTGTGGAATAATGACCACAATAACCATAGTCAAATTGCTAATGTCATTTTGGAATTATGAACCGAATAACATAAAAATATACGAATTGAAATTATTTCTTAATTTAATAGTATATAACATATAAATAAGGTATATAAAAAAATAATTAAAATTATAATAATACTTACAAAATTATAAATAAAACTTTGTTTTTTATTCCAAAATATAATGAACGTACCTGATTGGTTAGACACAATGTATTATAAATTCAATAAAAATACCATATTATTTCCCTTAAAACACTATTTTTTTATATTCGTATTATTTTTTTATAAATATGATTTAAATATGGTTTATTATTATTATAATATGGATTTTAAATTAATTTTAATCAATTTTTTTCTTTTCGTAATTCATTTTTAAAAGAATCCAACTTTTTATTTCCAAATGAGGAACTTCGAGACTTTCTTGACAAAAATATGAATGGAATGTTTTTTAACATACAGGTAATGATGAGATCTTATCTCCATGATGAATATTATTTTATATGTGATTAATTTATGGACATTATTTTTTCATCAAATTCAATGTTTTCTTTTTTTTTTGTAATTTCATTTAAAATAACTGATTTTACATAAGAATGTTTTTATGATTAAATTTTTATGATTATGTCTAGGTTATTTAAAATTAATTATTATGATAGGTGGTTCCATTATTAATCATTTTAGGTGGGTCTATGACTACCCTTCAATTCCTTGGGAATGATTACGTTGGATATTGACAGATATGGTAATTCCAAGGATAACTATGATGGTTACTCTAATAATATCCACAAGAGATTTTTCATGTATAAACAATTTGGTTATTTCACAAGTAGGTTTTAGGGTTACTAAATAAGTATTTATGATTTGAAAATGATTCCCCTAAATAAATATATGATTTATTAATTATACATTTTTATATAAATATCTTGTTCTCTCGTGGTAAGTTATTGAGTTTATGTTTAAAGGATTATATATGTCACTTCTTAAGTGCATAAATTTCAACATGGTGAAAATGATTTCATGATTGTATTATGGTATCAAAAAAACCATTTTGGGTTTTATTTCTGAGTTAATATTTTTTATAAAAGTATTTATTAATGGTTTTGGAAAAAAGATGTACTACTGGGGATGTGAATTTTTTTGAACCAAATGTATATTTATTAAACTAAAATACTTATAATTATTGACTATGTAATAGTCTCTTACATTATAGTTTTTGTCTCATAATAATATTTTTATTCTATTTAAGGAATTTAAAATGTTTTTTAATGGGTTTAAATATTTATAAGATAAAATGTTAAGTGTAAGACCCTGGTTTTTCACTTAGGTAAGGATCCTTTAAATTTCAGTCTAAATCATTACTTATGATATGACATGGATGCATAATATGTTACAAAAGGTCCTGAGGGTGTCCGGGAAATTATTAGAAACTAGAACACATTGTTTTTGGTAAACTGGACAAGTCGCATGGTTGGTGCACGGTTAGCACACAATTTTCTTAACTGTACAGATTATTTTTTTCAGAAAATGACACCTCACATAGTTGGAAGAAGGCCATGCAGCCTAACCATGTGGGAGCCCCTTTCTTCCTAGGTAACTATGCAGAAAAACCATGTATAGGCTATTTTTTGGTAAAAAATGGTAAATTTTCCATTAATTGTCAAATTAGATCCCTACATCTTCCCACATCCGAGTTTATATGGTATGTACCTATATGGATCTCATTTTATAGATTTCTAAAGTTAAAATCTTGGGATTCAAATATCTCCTTCATCTGAGATTTTATTAAGCATTCATTCGTCATGTTGGATGCACAATGGTAAGTACTCGAGTTCGTTTAAGAATTTACTCTCCTATCTTTCTCTCGACCATGATATCCGGGTATGAGAGATTTTTTATTCTCTTAGATCTAATCTGATCTGAGTTAAATCAAGGGAAAATAGCATAAGAGGATAGATGTAAAACCCTAATGGGGGTGGTCTATAATCCATCCCTAAAGTGCATTGATTTGTGAATTGTCATTTGGGGCCCATTGATTTCATCTGGAGTTGTTTATAGAATTATTATTCTATGACTATACTTATTACAACCATATGGTTATGATCTTTCTATATATGATATTAATTGTTGGTGGTTACTACTAGAACTCCATCCATCCCAAAAATGATGTTATGCCTCAATTTTTATTTTAGTGTTTTGATGTGTTTGATCCACTGTGTGGGTTTGCCTTTATTTGACCTTTTAAAGGGTAACTTTTTCAATGATAAATTTATTCATTGAAATGATACATTCATAATCATATGTTCCATGTATTCTAAACACACCAACCACCTAATGTACGTGCTTCCATTTGACAATGACATGTGGAATTTGAATTTGTAAGTATACAAAGTATACGAGTTAGACATATATGTAAATTAATATTAGGTCGCATATACATATCACCCCATACCACATTAATGGAAGGTATAGAAATGAACCATGAATATGGAATATCCTATAAGTGGATTAAATGAATGATTTCATGCTACTTGGCCTTGTCACACTAGTGAAAGTCAATGATTGAACTAAATGACTTGATGAAAAGGTTCCCTGCTACATGACCTTGTCCCTGTAATGAAAGAAAGGATTGAAGAAAATTAAATATTACAAGTCATTGATATCAAATAAAAATGGCCTGACTCGATCTCACCATGGATACTGATCGGAGAA
Source organism: Viscum album (assembly GCA_963277665.1). Taxonomy (NCBI): domain Eukaryota; kingdom Viridiplantae; phylum Streptophyta; class Magnoliopsida; order Santalales; family Viscaceae; genus Viscum; species Viscum album. The sequence goes on along the minus strand of OY728132.1, from coordinate 1,400,016,647 downwards.
TTCCATGGGAACTCGTGAACCCTTTTCTGATTCAAGGATTCGACATTCTTATGTTGAAACCCATCTAGTTCCAGATCCTTGTCTATTATTTTGATGCTCAATATGAAAAAATCAGATCCCTTTAATATCATTATAGGTTTCCTTGAATACACTCCTTGGATCCATCATTAAATAGTATGTTCCATTATTTAATCCCATTGGTCCCAATCATTGACTAGACCCATATTACTTTGGAAGAACTCCTTTGACTCAGTAGGTGCCACATTGTGGAATTCCTGGGATGATGCTCCTTGGATTAAACATTTACCCCATGCCAGGGTACAATTATTACTAATTTGGTGACCCTTGAGGTCTATGTCGCCTTGGTTATTAACTCAAGACTTAACTAATAAACATCATTACAAGTTTCCTTGTTATAACAAGTAACCTTAACTATTAGTAACATGTAATATGTTTCAAACTAGTAACAATCATATAATGAATTGGTTATATATTCAAACACCATGCAAGGGATAACATTGGTACTTCCATAATTAGTTACATTTTAATCATTTACATTATATATAAATACCTCAACATTATTACATTTCAAATACTTGGGTCGGATGTTATAGATACAATTGGGGGTGGCCCACTGAGATTTATCTCATACCCTCTTCAGGTTCTTTTTGGTACTTGTAGTAGATTACATGGTTGAAGGTGTTGAACAAGGGAAGCATACTGCTTCAAACACTTGATGGCTTGCTATTTAATATGGATCTTGAGAGCAGATTACTGAGTTAAAATTCGGGATTCCTTGGATAGTCTTCTGATTTAATATATAATTTAGTGGAACATGTTATGAATTATTTCTTATATCCATGTTTACAATTTTTCTAGTGACATGACATATCATCATCAGTAATTGAATGCAATTATAGTTATTTCAGTTATTTTTACTATTGTCCAAATTTTTCATTGTAACTTCTCTTTATGTATATGGATTCCGTTATTTACCAATTTTTACATTCATTCAATGTGATACACTTTGGTATTGAGGTAATACTCTCCCCACAAACACACCCAATGTCCTTGCTGCTAATCAAACCCCTCTGGCATTCCGGGAGATGCTCTTGAGGCCCTGTGGACGACTAGGCTCGGGGAACCTGTTAAGTGGAATCCAGGTTGAGGACATCACAAAGTTGTATCAGAGGTGTTTTATTTCTTGTTTTATTATTTGGAGACAATAGATTGGTGATTTTGAATCCTTGGGACATTGTCATAGGTTTTTCTTCGACATCGTGAACCCATGTTCGGGGAAAAAAACTTGTTTCCTAAATTATATTTTGTGTATGTTTTCCTTATTATTGTTGACATTATTTCACCATTGGCTGACACACATGCTATGTGGAGTTGTTGATTATTACTCTGATTGATGATTTTCGTTCATCATTGGACAGATGGTATGAGGGGAAGGATCATTGTTACATACATGATTATAGGCACCTATAATATACATGGCATGCATATTTCCATGCCATATTGGTATATTTCACTACTTTTCTTTGCATGAAATTCATAGGATTATTGTGTGATGTTGTGATAGTTATCTCATGCTTGTATTAATCTTGGTTTCAATTGAGTGATTTCCTATCTCAATTCACGATGAGTATTGGAACTCATGGGTTTAGATGAGTATGTTACCAAGTCATCCCATTATATTATGAATAAATGGGTGTCTTTTCTAGTGATAGGTTCATGGGAACTGATTCAACAGAAATGGATCTCCCTTATAAAGTGAATCATAACTTCCAAAATGAATTGGTTATACATCCTTATCTTTCCTTTTAATGCTTATAAATAGTGAAGGAGTGAACCTGATAATTAAATGTAAAATGAAATGAAACATATACATGAGAAAAATCCAATACCAACCCTTCTAGGAGGATAGTTGGGGTAGTATTCCATAGGAAAAGATTTTTCATATGTTAATATTCATCTAGCGATGATATCATACATCTTATTCTTAATTTGAGGCATGTACAAGAAGATTAGAGATAAATTTATCCATGATGTCCTCGTTTAGTATGCCAGGAGGGTGGAGGGGATATACTTTAAATGTGGTGGGCCCTGAGATACCTGTCTTACATCCAATAGTGGTACTCGAGGTACTTCCAACAATACATGATTTAAGAACTGATTACCATGTTGGTGGTACTTTCCTTTTCTTGATGAATTCCATGCATGGTGCTCTTTGACATCCACCTAAGATAACAATTCAAACTCCTGAGTTCCAGTAGCAACATCCTCTTACCTTTTCAAGGGATGGCAGTCTCTATTATATTTAATCGTATCTAATAGGGATTCTATTTATCTCTGAACATCTAAAGATGAATAAATAGTGGAGGGTCATAATTTTCGTGTATATGATTTGGGATTTGGCCAAGCATTGGGGGGATGTGATTTCCTAGCCATGTATCCATCCGGGCATGTTATGGGTAGATTTTTAGACTACCTTCTATGATCAATTAATTCCTCAGACAATGAGATCTGACAAATCTAAATAATTCATGAATCTAAAGAAGGGTTTTATTTTAATTTTTTAATATTCAAAATGTTTCACAGGGTTTCAGTGAATTGCACCACTTCTTGCCGGTGATGAGAATTCTCGTGCTAGTCGCATTGAGGATGGGCTCCGGTACACCATCCTTACGTAGCATAATGCCTTTCACATGCCTAATCTCTATGAGTTATTCTATCAAGATATTATCACTGAGCATAACCTAAGGGTTGTCAATAGTACCAGGTTTATTAGATCAGTTCTGTGTTAGGCTAGTAGTTCTTTTGGTTGATGGAAGCATTCTCTCGTGGTTTCTCATCAGAGCAGCGACAACCAGATTTCCCCTTTCAATATCTCAAAAGTGTGTCATCAATGTTTTATATGGGGGAATTAAAATCCTTTGTATGATTGATACCCATTAGATATTAGGATTTGGGGCTAGATGGAGAATCTTAGTGTTTTAGTATGACCTTTCACCTGGTTCCTTTGGTAAAGTATCCCCACAAGCTCTGCCTTCAAGATATATTTATTTTATGCAATGTATAGTGGGGATTTGTAATAGAACTAGAAGGTTTGTCCCAAGAGGAGGTTGGGTATATGGTAGCCAAACCCGTGATCACCAATAGCACTAATATAGAATTTATTATCATGGTAGTCAATCAGTTGCATATTGAAGTGGATTCGGTCAGTTTCATTCAAAACAAAAAATACTCGAGGATCATATTGCAAGACCATCTAAAATATGAGTCACTATTCTTGTGGAATCTACTATAGTATATATTTTATTTGATTCAGGTGTTTTGAACTCTTTTATCTCTGTATCTATAATACAGATTCTCATCCTAAAGATACATTGTCACTATGGTGTAATGATCTCAGATACTTCCTTTTGGGTACGAACAAAGAGAATATTATTGTGTAGGGATTGTCCCCTTTAGGTAGGAAGTTATCCTTTCTTATGGAACACATTTTTTCTCAAGATGACTTTCTTTGATTTTATACTAAGGGTTGTCTGGTTATCTCACTATCATGATTTTGTAGACTACTATCATCACAAGGTATCATTTACATTAGCATAGGGTAGAAGATATCTACATAATGGAGATTGAGATGTCTAGGCTAGTAGAGAGGGACCAGAAAACCATGGGATTGGAAGAGAGACCGCTCATATTGAAAATATATTCTAGGAGGATTAGGGTTTATAACAAGTTGATTCCCCTGTAGTAATGGATTGTTTTAGGGATGTGTTTCTTGATGAATTATCTGGATTGCCTCCTGAAAGAGATAGAGGTAGAGTTTAAAATCGATCTTGTTCCTATAGTTTCTCAAGTGTCCATTCCACTTGACATGATGGAACCTATAGAGTTTCAAGTTCTCATAAATCCATTAGATGTTTTAGATGCCAAAGGTTTCATACATCCAAATACATCATCTTTGAGTTCACCTGTGCTTTTTTCAAATAAGGAGGATGTAACCTTATGTCTATGAATGTATTGTAGATGGTTTTAAAAACATATGGTCAAAGAACAATTTCTATTTCCTCGAATAGATGATCTCTGTGATCAGATCCAAGGAAAAAGTGTCTTCTCCTGGACTGGCTTTAGATTTAGAAGTCAAAATGTACAAGTTAGACCATCAGACATACAACATACAACATTCCATAGAAATTATGGATTGTATGATTACCTTGTTATTTCATTATTTCTTACTTACAAGACACTATATTCAGGAATATCATAAATAGGGTTGTCCACCCCTATGTGGACACTTTTTACATAGTATTTGTGGAAAAAAATTTGCTGTATTCTCAAACTCATACTTACAACACCAAACATCTTGAGACCATTCTAAATACACTATGAAAACATCAGATTTATGAAAAACTTGCTGACTTCCACTAATGAATCGACACAGTTCACTTAATGGGACATATAATATCAGAATAGGGTGTAACAGTTGACCCAGAAAAGGTTAGTGTTGATGTTCCCTGGGAGTATCATAAGAACATGTTTTATATATAGAGTTTCTTGAAGATTTCTTGATATTACAAGAATTTCATAAATCACTTTTCCTCCCCTGCTTCACCTCTTATTGGTCATAAAATGAATTGTGTCTTGTTCCTTTGGTCATAAGCATGTGACAAATCCTTTCAAGTGGTGAAATAGAGGATTTTATTTGCACATATTCTAACTCATCTAGAGCCAGATATAGGTTATTCCATCCTATGTGACTTATCATGAATTGTCCTAGGAGTAGTGCTGAAGTAGGAGTCCAAAATAATTATGTACAGAACACAACATTTGAAGCCTTAGGAGAGAAATTACTCAACACATGACCTTAAGCTAGCAACATTTGACCATGCCTTACCTTGTTGGAGCCATTATCTGTTGGTTGATAACATTGTGGTGAAAACATACCAGAAGTGCCTAAAATAAATATTTCCCTGACATGAATTGATCCTATGACAGTGAAGATGGGTCAATTATCTAGAATCTTATAAATCTGAGATTTCCTATATTCTTGGGAAGGGAAATTTAGTTAAATATGCGTTGAATACGAAAACTCAAACATACGCTTAATGGGAATCCAAGGATGAATGAATGTTAATAGCCATCTTCTATGAGTTGAATCAATAGTTTCATGTTAGTAATGATCAATATTACATCTTATCCTTGACATTTACATCTCCCTTCCTTGAGAAGTTGATGAGTAGACAATTTTCAGAACCATAAGGCTTGGTTCTCTGTGAGAGTATATCAAGAGGTAACCCACCTTCCGAATAATATGCAAATATAGATAACGTCATGTGTCTACATGGAATGATCTAGGATTATAAAAATTTGAGAGATGATTTGACAAAATACATTGATTCCTCTGTGTGTGAATTTCATCTATCCTTCTCGAAGATGTATCGAGAAATGCGAAACTTGTATTTGATTCCTGGGATGAAACATTAGATATTAGGATTTATCACTTGGAGTTTCACTAGTTTACAGGTGAAAGTGGATTTCTAGAGACCTGTGGTATTTGTACATCAACTTTGAGTCCCAATACATAAATGGGAAGCTATTTCTAGGGATTTTGTAGTTGGGTTACCAAGGTTGTTGAGGGGTAGCGATGATATATGGGTATTCATTAACCAACTAACAAAATCATCCCACATAACTCTTATTAGGGAAAAATTCATAGTGGATGAGATGGGATGATTGTATGTCTGTGATATCATACAACTACCGGAGGTTCCTGATACTATCATTTTAGATTAGGATTCTAGTTTAAATTCATTTTTCTAGTAGGGTTTTCAAAAGGATATGGGATCTCACGTGCTTCTATACACAACTATTCACCCTCAGACCGATGGATAATAATAATCGATGATAAAAGATCTAGAAGATATGCTTCCATCATGTGTCCTTGATTTCAGAAGTATATTGTAAAATATTATCCATATCCTCAAGTTCACCTAGAATAGCAGCCCTTAGGTGACAATTATAATAGATTATTTTGAGGCCTTGTATTGTAGGGCATGTCGGTTACCTATGTGTAGGCTAGGGGAAAGAGAATCCACCCTTCTGGGTCCTTATCACATTTAGGAGACTTTAGAGCAAGTTCAAATAATCCGAAAGAGTACGAATACTACTCAGTCTAGAGAAAGATATTATGATGGTCGTTGTTGATGACCTGTTGAGTTTGAGGTCATCCATTGTGTTTTTCATCAGATATTTATAGTCTATGGATTATATGGTTACGAAATTAAGGGAATATGTCACCTCATTACATTGGTTTATTTGAAATTCTAGATAGAGTCGGGCCGATAGCCTATCAGTTACTATTACTATAGAGGTACTATTGCATTCAAGACGTCTTCTACATCTCACAACTTCACCAGTATCTTACTGATTTGTCTCATTCTTTTGATCTCAATGAAGTTGAGTTATATTATGATTCTACCTTTGTGCAGTATCCATTATGCATCACTGACTAGAGAATCAAGGATCTCTGAGACTCGTGTGTCCCTATAGTACATTTTTTTGTAGAAGCACAACCAAGCACATGATGAGAGTTTGGAGTGGTAAGCTGAAAAACGTGTCCAATGTCAAGATATGTTCTTAAAGAGTGTTTCTCCACCCATTGATGGTGAACTTAAGGATTCATTCTTTTTAGGGGGAAGACTATAATAACCTGGGTTTTCATACATGTATGGATCTGTTAAATTCTTGTATAAATCAATAATTTAGACCTAATATGGATGGCTTATGAGTTAGAAAATATCCCAATGGTGTATGTGACTTGTTCAGAGCCCAAATCATAGATTTTTTAGAAAAAGTTCAAGTCACACAATTGGCACATAGTTTCCGCATGGTTTTATTAATATTGTGGATTGCGTTTTTCTAGATAGAGCCGCCTTGCATGGTTGGTGAATGACTGTGAATCCAAATTGTGTAAGCGACCCTTCTTCCTAGGAAACCATGCATGGATTCTACATTGTTTGTCAAACTGTTTGGAAAAACTATGCGTATGATTTTTCTGGGTGAAATACCAAAATTTCCCTTAATAATCTAAATCGATCCCTCCTTCCCATATATGAATTTATGGAGGATTTATCTCATTTTCTCACATTTTAGAAAGGATGAATCTAGGGATTCAAATACATCCTTTATCTCGGATATGATTAATCATCTTTTCATCATGATGTATGTGAAATAGTAATTAATTGAGTCTTCTTTACCCTTTATTCTCTTATCTTACTCCCAATATAGATATTGGGATATGGAAATTTTTATCCATTTTATAGATCTACTCCAATCAGATCCAAATCGAGGGCTAATACAAAAGTATTAGAGACTTAAAACCCTATGGAGGGTTGTATATAATTCATCGATAAAGTTCATTTTTTTTGGAACTATTGTTTGGGGACCACCGATTTCATCATGATCCATTTATAGAATTAATATGCGATGATTATACATGTTAGAACTATATAGGTATTCTATTTCCATATATGTGATTAATATTTTTTGGTTACTCTCCCTAATCCATTCATCCCATGTAAGATGTTAATACATAATTTTAATTTTATTTTCTTGACATGTTTGAGTCGTCGTTCGGGTGTGCCTTGGCTTGAACTTCATAAGAGTAAGTTTTTATATATTAAATGGAATGTTTGTAATGAGAATTTCATAATGTTATGTACCATGTATGATCACCACATGAACTACCCAATGTACGTGATTAAATTTTACAATGAATTTTGAATTAGAAAATATACTACATTCATGACATTGCCTTAAATGTAAATGAATAGTAGGTTACATATCCGTAGAATGGTTTATCACAATAATGGAAGGTAGAATAATGAACATTGAATATGCAATATTCAATAAATGGATTAAATGAATGGTTGATATCTACATGGACTTATGACACTAATGAAAGGAAATGTTTCAAACAAATGAGACAACTAATAATTCACACACTACTTGACCTTATCATGCTAATTAATGGAATGTCATGTTCCAAATGAAGTATCACATGACATTAATATCAAATAAAAATGGTATGACTCGATCTTGCCTTGGATTCGGATCAAAAAATACCATGAGCACTCTAGACCCTCATTCAGAATCAAGGATTCAAATTTCATTGGATGAGACCAACCTATATCTAAATCCTTGTCTATTATATTAATGCATAGTATGAAAGTATAAGATCCCTTCAAAATCTATACAAGATTCCTTTGATACACTCATTGGATCCATTATTGACATAGATGTTACATGGTTAAATCCCATTGGGGCCATTCATGGCATATCCCCATTTTACCTTGGATGAACTATGTGGACCTAGTAGGAACCATATTGTGGATTTACTTAGACTATAATCCATTGATTAAACCTTTAACCCATGAAATAAAATAGTTATTACTAATTTTGTGACCCTTTAGGTCAAAATTTCCTTCGTTATTAATGAGGGTACTTCACTATTAAACATTATTATAGGGTTCTTCATTATTACTTGGAACCTTAACTATTCTTTACATGTGATATGTTATAAACTTGTAAAAATAAAATAATTAATTGGTTATATGCTTAGACACCAGTGAAAAAATAAAGTAGGTATTTGGGTATTTAGTTACATTGTATTTCTGTACTTTATATATGCATGCCTCCACACTTTTAAATTTCTATTTCATGGGCCAGATGTTATATACATCATTGGAGGTATCACACTAAGATTTATCTCACTCCATCTTCAGGTGTTGTTTGGTACCTTGAATAGATTACATAGTTGCAGGTGTTGAAAAAAGAATCATATGTCTTTGAATAAATGATTTCTTGTTTTTAGTATAGAGAATGATTATAGAGGACAGAGTTGGAACTCAGGATGCTTGTGATAGTCTTTTAATTTCATTTATACCATTGTGGAACATGTTATGCCTACTGTCTTGTATCAATGATTTCTAGTTTTATAGTGACATGACATATCATCAATAGTTGTGGAAATTTTTTATAGAAATTTTAGTTATTTTTATTATTTCTTATAATTTTTGATTTGCATCTTGTTTACATATATTTATTAAGGTATTTACCTTTGTTTATATTCATCTGTTGGGATATAGTTTTGAAATGAGTGCATTGTATCCCCACATACACACCATAGGACCTCACTTCTACTTGGCCACCTCAGGGATTCAGGGAGAAGCAAATGAGGCTGTGTGGCCCCCTAGGCTCAGGGAACTCATTATGTACAATCCAGTTCCAAGACATCACGTGATGTCAATTTTAATGTTGGGATGTTTTTTCAGGAAATGAAATCTTGTTTTAATTTAAAAAGTTTTATATTTTTTAAAAAATTGATATAGGTTTAGAAGTGTGAAATTAATATATATATATATATATGGTTTTTTTTACATTTTATAAAATAAATATAATAAACTATAAACCTAAATTACATTTGGGAATTATAGTATGTGAATTCAAGTAAAATGGAAACAAATTATGTGATATTTTTGGATTATACCTTAAAATATCTATTAGAGATAGGTTTAGATAAATTTAGATATTTGAATAAATATAATATATTACACATAATATATTTTACCTTATAGTTAAATATAAATCATATAGAATTTTAGTAATTTTATGTATCTTTATCTAAACTATGGTTGTTTAGAATGGTTTTACACAGAATGTAACATGGGAGATAAGGTTTGAAGGCACCATGAATATGATATCATTTTGAATCAACAAGAGTGTGTGGATGGAATTAGTATAGAAGATTTTGTTTCGTCTATTTATATCCAAGAAATTAGAATATAAAAATATGTAATTGAATAAATAAATGATGTACGTTTATTATTTCTCCTGAAAAGAAATGGAATATATGGTGTCAAAGATACTCATAATATGTAACATTAAAAAGGACATGGGATCCCTTAACCATTAGAAGGTATCATGAAAGGACATGTGTAGCACATAAATAGATGTAATATCACGTGGATTCATTTTTAAAAGTAATTATTCTTCTAAAGGTGTCCATGCCACTCTATGATCATGAACATGCTTCTAGATGTGCTCCCCTAAGTCATGTGGCATGTCAGGTGATAGGATGCCAAAAATAATAAAAGAATAATTTTAATATAAGGGACTAAAAAATGAAAATTATAGGACCCTTGTACTATTAAATATCTTCATTTTATTCACCCATTCAGTTCGTGACATAGTGTAGAAGCATCATAGTCATTCCCATTATACTATGCAATATGTTGATGACATGACCTTATCATTATATAAAATCAAAAGATTTTTTCTACGAAAGTAATCACGAATCACCATGAATACTTTTATTGTTCACATGTAACATCATTGATAAGGATAATAATTTTCTTTGACAACACTCATACAAACTAGTGTAATTCACAACACATGTAAAATAAACAAGGAAATTAAATGGTAGGTAATGTGATATTTGTTTAATGGGATGATAAGATGATTTAATTTTTATGGGGTTTACATCCCTAGAAATCACCAATGATCACATGATCCCCCTCCCATAACAAGCTAGCTTGATCTCTTGAAGACCACATGGTGAGCCATCCTTATCCTGTAGAATATCCCATACAAGACACCTTTGGTCATGTGTAATCCTCTCTCTGAGAATAATAATCTCATGAAGGAACCTAAATATGTTGTCCTAACATTTTGGAAGCTCCTTGTCATGTCAACATAGATATAAATTACCCCTTTTGTTAGTTGAAATACAATAAATGGGGCACTGAATAAATGGTCTTGCGGTCACTAAAAATCATACGATTTCCTTGATGGTATCAAACAAAGTACGTGACATCAAATATATCCACTGACTCTAGTATATATCTATTATATATGTATCCCACAAGTTATCACATATCTAGTGTGGATAGAAATATATATACCCCAACCCTTAGCACAAAAAATTAATATCTTTATCAATGCACCAGCGCACCCATGAATCAGATAATACTTATTAGAGTGGACAATCTTGTGATAAAAAATGATTTCTACCAGTTAAAATCTAAATAAAAAACTAATATATCATGAGGCTTATCTAGGCACTTCACAAGATCACATGTGATCATAGTAAGGAATTATGGAATGTCAGTTACAGTATGTGAATAATTTTTAACATATCAGTTGAATCAAGTGAATTCTTAAAAAGAAAATAGTAGAAAAACTATTTCTAATATATATTAAAATATAGAATAAAAACTAAAATATTGGAGACTTATATGAAGAATATATATCCTAATTTTTACATTTTCTTCATGATGCATCCAAATCATGAAGGACATTAGTATATGTCTCACAAATCTTGAATCATATTTTCTATATACTAGTTGTATTAAGATATGTCCTCCAGAAACATTGAACAAGTAACATGATTCATTTTAGGCATGCCACCAGAGTATCACAATATCCTCTAGACACGCTATTTATATTTTTCAATGACCTCTATACATGTGTCCTATTTTATGTGGTGAAAATAATTATGTGTATATTGGATATCATTAATCCTTATATGATTACTAGCAAGATCTCACAAAACATCCAATAATTTCAGGAAGGTCTATTGATTTCCTCTGGACAAGTCATTAAGATCATGTGACACCTCCAGGACTATCTATCGAGATGTTGTGATGTACTACAGAAAGTTCATCTTGATAGTTGGATTGAATGATTGATATGTTAGTCAATCATTCAACACCCACCGAGTATATCTGTTATGATCATTCTATGTACTATAGGAAAGTTAATTAGATCATGTGATGGAATCCAAGGAATGTTAGCTATTATCCTTCATGTTCCTCTTGATGGTTCATCTAGATCATGGAATGACTTGTAGGAAAAGTCATCCTGGTCTTGTGATGTCGTCTAGAAAATTCATCCCCGATCGTGTGATGGTCTTCATACAATCCATATAGAATATCTAATTTCCATCAGATAATTCCTCTAAAGCTCTATATTATAATTTATCATGTATATAATAAAACAAAACATTTCCATATATACATAGATATGTTATAAAAACAAGAATTCCAGAAAAAATAGACAATCATGTAGGTCTTGAAGACAACCATGCCCGATGATGGAGTCTATGAACATGAAAACCTTTTCTATCACCATATAAGGGAAACCACATTATGTAACCCCAATTTGCATCATGATATGACATGCCCCCATAGAAGGGATACCTCATTGTGTAAGCCGTGATAATTTGCATGATATGAATTCCCCCATATAAGGGAAAACATATAGTGTATTCCCGTACCATCATCATGATATGACATGTCCTCAATATAGTGGAATACAAATAGCATAATCCCCGATCAAATGAATGAAAAGCCTGCCCCCATATTTGGGTAACCTCATTTTGTAATATCATATCAATGAAACTATATGAATTCCCTCACATAACTTAATCCTTAATGTGTAAGGCCCTTTAAGAATAATAATATGATGTTCTCTACATTCTAGAGAAACCTCGATGTGAAAGGCACGACCCCAATGAACTATGATGGTTATGAATCCTACAATAACAAGGATAAAATAGATTTTTTATAAGGATTGAGATAAAATAAACATCCACTTAAATGAATTTTTCCACTTTTTATCCAACATTGTAATCATCACAACCCAATCTCTCGCAATAAATGACCATTCTCTCTTATCCACATGTGGATTTAGAAGCCAACTGAACTGTGACGAATCTAATTCATGTTATATTTTTTATAACTATGAAACCTTCTTAAATATTTAGCTCCATTTTAAATATCCAAAAAGATATCCAAATACATAATTCCCACATCCATATTATAAGGATATTCCCTTAAACATTACATAATATTTAATTTAATGAATAATTCACATTGGGGATCTTTTCAGGTTTAGAGTTTTAGAGAATTAGGACATAACTATCACATAACAACTTGAATATTATGATTATAAACTTCTACTCAGTATCAATTTTTTTCATAAAATAAAAACTCTTAAAAAGACACATGTCTAGTTCCTTGTTTTAGAGAGCATGACTTTTCCCTGATCCCATCCTTGAACCTTTTGATCTTTAAGTCCAATGGAAAAAATTTCAAAAACATGGGTTGAGCATAAAAAGCTCAGGAGGGGTTATAAAATAAGGAAGGAAAAAATTAGTCCAATAATAAATTCAAATCCATGAAACAATACTTTTCTATCACAACATACCTTATGAAATCATAAGATTTATGAATAACACACACAAATAAAAAATAATTATGGTTACTTAAAGAATCCACATTAAACATAAATTGTAGCTATCATAGCTAAGTTGGGAGTTAAACTTGGAATACCCATCACAATATATTCCCTAAATATTTTATGAGAAACGTCTCATTTACCTCTGTCACCTTACGCAATGCATTAGAGAGCTATCTCGGGCTCACCCACCCTAGTTTTATCACAGAGCCACCCGTATACTTAAACAATGCCCAATAACCATAATATAATCATAACATATAACACATTTATAAAAGAAATATAACATTTCCACATTCAAATATATCAAATCAAGATGTTGAAATAAACAATGTTTTATCAAATCATTTTCAAAACCTTTTTAAAAAGATATTTTTGAATCAAAGTGTCCGATACCACTTTGAAGCTTCTAAATGAATTATCATTTGAAAACATTAATGTCCATATAAATAAATCCAAAAACAAATTTTGAAAACATGGACATTAATGAGAAATATTTAGAAGAATAAATCATTAAAACATTTAAAACGATATTTTAGTTAATAACTTTTTTAACAAAAAGATAGACACTTGAATTCAAATAATTGAGGAATAACATTTAATCAGAACTTTATAATATAATGATAATAAAGGGATTAATTATATAATATGTCAATGTACAGTATATATACCATATTAGAGTGAATTGCTGCATAAAAACAATGATGTCTCAATAGAAATGTAAATTGAGATGAAATCCCTTATAATGATGGAATCCTTAAATTAAGGATAAATAAATCAACAAATTATGTGTGACAAATATAAATAAATCCAATATAATTGAATATTAAGTGTAAAAAAATAATATTTCATTCACAGATATTCATTGGATGAAATATTCAATAAGTACAAGTTGAACCCAATGAATTGAAATTGGGTTAAGAGGTTCCCTTGTAAAAATTCGACAGCATAACGACGTCAAATTAAAATTCATAAAATGAGTTGATGAGATAAAAAAGAAAATATAATCACATGGATATAAAGTTTACATAAATAACGATACATAAGAACATACCCCAACATAATAAGATGTAATTTAAATGACATAACAAAAAGAAGTCTTTTATAAAGAGGAGGGTGAATAGTTCCCTTACCGATTTGGTAACTTACAAAACATACACCACATGAAATAAGGATCATAAAATGAATATGTAAATACTCATAAATTAAATTATATTACATAAAGAGTAAAATCATGGGCAGTAAATACACCACAAAAAAGTAAATACTGGCAAATATAGCATGAATCTAATGGGAATAAAAAGTGAGACGAAAACCTTTACCACGTTGTAATCAACTGAGCCGTATGAACAAAAGTTTATAACCACCAAATGAATCAAATAATACCATGAATATATTGATAATAATGATAATATATATAAAATTTCAGTACACAATACACCACATGTAATGAATAAGTGGCGAACAATATAAATCTTGTGGAATTAAAAGTGAGATAAGAAAATTCCTTACAAAAATTTGGCAGCCTAACAGTGCCACATTAAAATTATTAAAATGAATTGATGAGAGTAAAATAGAGTCTCTCATCATATGAAAATACAAATTAAAGTATGGTGAATATAAAAGAACATCCTCCAACATAATAACATGGAGCATAAATGAAATGACATAAAAGAGAGTACTTGAAAAGAAAGAGAGAGGTATGATCCCTTACCTCTTGTCTCACATGACTCAATCATTCTTTAATATCCTGAATAATAAAATAAAGTTAATTTATAATTGATTAAGAACCTTTTTCAAGTTTATTATTCCTTTTATATCACTTATTACCAAGTTATAAACATTATTTAATCATTTAAGTTAATAATGATAGTTTTGTTGATATTTGGTTCTTGAGTAAAAAATGGACTTCTTATAATTACATGTTGTTAATGTGGTCAAAGGTTTATTATATCCAAAATTATATTAATTATTTATATATCCGATATATCATATATATCCAGTATATTCATGTAATTATAATAGTACATAACATTTAGAGGTAAGAAATGAAATCCACCGTTCATGGAGACGGTAAGCCGTACGTACGCATGAACGCTAATTTAATTTCTATTTCTTCTTTTAATTGAATTAAAACATAATGATACATAATTTTATTATAACTCTAGTATAATATCATATATAATATCATTAACTCTATCCTTTATACATCCTATATAAGGCATTAATGAGTCACATCACTTTGAGGGGTGGTAGTCCGTGCTTCCTCAAATAAGATTATCATATTTACCCACTATGGAAACCATAAAGGCATGATATAAATGGAAAATACAGAAGAATAAAGAAACAATTAACATAATATATATCATATATTAATACAGTGCCATCCTAATGGCCACCATGAGAGGCGGGTGGAGATATTTGAACAAGCATCGTTCTGTGAGGTGTTAGTTTTCCATCCACAGAAACATTATGTTCTTCATCAATTAGATGGAGGTGTGTGTAAGTGTAGTTAGAATCAATATCATAACAATATCCTAGTATATTGAGGATAATTATGCTGTTACAAAATAAAATAATAAAAATATTATAGGGGATGGAGAAGTAAAATAAAAGAAAACAATTGAAGAGAAATTGTTACCTTTAATTTGGGTAACTATCTTTGGTTTGAACGAAAGGGTTTCTTGAAGTGCCTTCTGCCGAAGGTAAGGCTTATAAGAGAAGGGTAGGGATGTAGGGAGATTAATTAGGAAGAGTTTGTATGATAAAAATGTGTTTAGAGGTGTGAGGAATTGGATAGAAGTGGTCACCTTTTATAATGGAGAGGATGGGCTCTTTAGGAAAGTGTGAAAATATTTTTTTATAATATAATGATATTCGGTTTCTAATTGACCAAAAATAATAATAGTAGAATATAAGATGATTAAGGGTCGAAATAAAATCATCCAATTAGAATTGGAAATGATTAGGATAATATTTTAATCATTATAATCTTATTTATTTAAATCATTTATTAATGAGGTAAATACTGCATCATTATTGTGTCATAAATAATTTAATTTATTTGATGTCTAAAAATTATAAAAAAAAACCATGATATAGGAAATATTTTTATATTTCCAAAAAATATTTATAGTATAAAATAGTACTTATATAACACCATATAAAAATTAATTACTAAAATATTTTTGTTAATGTCAATTTTGTCTTCACATTAAATTAATTAATCTAAATTGTCATTATCACTCCCAAGTGGCTCAATGGGGTCCCAAAATAGAACCAACGACGACAATGGTCGTATATGACTCAACCAATAAGGTTTGGACAAGTGTTAAGGTAATTTTGAATTATTATAATATTATTTTAACCTTGAATTACCTTATTTACCTTTAACCGCGGTAAATAAAAGTCAAAAGTTATTATTCAAAAAAAAATTATTTTCATTTTAATAAACCTCATTTTACTTCTTGTAAATAATAATGTTTGTCAGATTTTTGAAATTCAATTCATAGAAGTGGTAAAATTTTATTTAAATGAAAAATTCAGTTTTTTTAACTACCACTAAGTGGTTTCACTATTCATCAAAATTGAAGTTTTTCATAAAAATACCAAAAATTCAGCCTAAGAATTATTTGATATTCTGAATTCAAAATTGGTGTCTATTTTTTCGAATTCAAAACATATAAGTGGCATTAATTAATTTAAAAATTAATTTCCGTTATCAAAACAAATAGAGTGTTTTTAAAAAACAATAACTATCAAAAGATTAATATTTATTTATGTCCAATTTCAATGTGAAATTAATTCTAATGACCCACATTGGATTAAATGGTAAAAATATATTTTAATTTCACTTTAAAACAAATTAAAAATATAATCTAAACATATAAATAAAATAGATTAAAAGTCACTTTTGAATTAAAATGCAATATTTTTCACTATTCATTAAAAATGAACTTTATCTGAAAAATTCAAAAAATTTACTCAAATTGAATTTTGATGTCCCCATTATAAAGAAGGATTTTATTTGGTCAATTATTATGTATTAAAGTGACCAAAACTATATTTAATGAGGGTTCACCATTAAAAGGTGATAAATTGGCCTTTTAATGTAAATTATGCTTAAAATTAGATTCATTCACAATTTAAGCCTCTAACATTTATTGGATAAATGTAAATACATTTAACAAAAATGTATAATCATATTGTATTTAGTTTTCTTCATTACCTCCAATACAATGGCTAGTATTTGACTACCATTTAAAATAATAATATTATATTATTTGTGTGTAATGTAAGATTTCAAAGAAACTCGTTGTTGCGTATCGGGTATGCTATCGAACATAGAAACCATTTTAAAGTAAAATTAATATTTAATTCAAAAATATTAATAAATTTGGAATATTTGGTATTCTTTATTTACCTGGGATGCTACATCCTCCTCCCCTTTTGAGAATTGCGTCCTCAAAATTTAAAAAAAAAGGGCTCGGAAACTTCATTGAAAGTCCCACATTGGAAAAAGAGTTAGAAAAACTATCACTTTAAAAGAAAGAAAGAGAAGCACAATGGTCACTCCAGATAACCCATACTAAGATTCCATGAAAAAATGGATATAAAGGAGAAAACAAAGTGTCATGTTCTGATGGAGATTGTTAGGAAACTTGTCTAGGAGAAAGTTAACCACCAGAAAATCACAAACTTTTGATGGGTTAAACAGTTTTTGATTCCCCAGTAGGAAAAGTTAACAGATAGGGTTTTTGTTTAAAATTAATTTTCATTGAGGAATTTATTTATGATATTAACCAAAAACATAAGGAAATATACTTACTTTTCATGTAGACATTCATCTTTTACTATATTTCTAACACAAACTCATATTTTATCCAAACGATGAATATTCAGGATGACATTTTTTCACATTAAGAGCACTATAATCAACATAGAGAGAATCAAATAATACACAAAAGATGAAATATATGTTTCCCATGTCTTCAGATATTAACTAAAACCAGAATGTTTAGTATAAGATCAGATAATCACTAAAAGGATAATCTTTATAAAAAGAAATACTACTCTTAATCTCTAAAATTCAACAAAAATAACCCAAGGTTCAAGAAAGACCATTAAATAAATAGTTATAATTCCAGTATAATATCATATATAATATCATTAACTCTATCCTTTATACATCCCACATAAGGCATTAACGAGTCATATCACTTTGACGGGGCGGTAGTCCGCGCTTCCTCAAATGAGATTATCGTATTTACCCACTATAGAAACCATAAAGGCATGATATAAATGGAAAATATAGAAGAATATAGAAACAATAAACAAAATATATATCATATATAAATATAGTTCCATCATAATGGACACCATGAGAGGCGGTTGGAGATATTTGAACAATCATCATTTTGTGAGGCGTTAGTTTTCCATCCACAGAAACATTATGTACTTCATCCATTAGATGGAGGTGTGTGTAAGTGTAGTTTCAATCCTTCTCATAACAATATACTTGTATATTGAGGATACTGTTTTTGTTACAAAAGAAAGGAATAAAAAGTGTTTACGATATGGAGAAGTGAAATAAAAGAAAAAAATAAGACAAACCGTTACCTTTATTTTGGGTAACTCACTTTGGTTTGAACCAAAGAATTATTTAAGTGCCTTATTCCTAAGGTAAGGATTCTAGGAGGAGGGGAGGAATGAAGGTAGATTAATTGGGTATATTTTGGATGAACCAAATGGGTTGAGAGGTGTGAGGAATCAGTTAGAAGTGGTCTCCTTTTATATGGGAGAGGATGGGCTCTTTGGGAAACTGTCAAAAATATTACTTTATAACATAATGATATTCGGTTTATAATGGTCCTAAAATCATTATAGTAGGATATAAAATGATTTATGGTCGAAATAAAATCATCCAATCAGAATTGTACATGTTTTGAATAATATTTTAAACGTTATAATGTTATTTATTTAAATCATTTATTAATTAGGTAAATACTACATCATTATTGTGTCAAAAATAATTTAATTTATTTGATGTCTAAAAATTATAAAAAAATACCATGATATAGGAAATCTTTTTATCTTTCCAAATAATATTTATAGTGGAAAATATGACTAATATAACTACATATAAAAATTAATTACTAAAAGGTTTTTGTTAATGTCAATATTGTCTTCACATTAAATTAATTAATATAAATTGTCATAATCACTCCCATGTGACTCAATGGGGTTCCCAAATCGACCCAAAAATGACCATGGTCATAAATTACTATACCAATAAGGTTTGGACAAGTGTTAAGGTAATTTTAAATTATTATAATATTCATTTAACCTTAAATTACCTTATTTACCTTTAACAGCGGAAAATAAAAGTCAACAATTACTATTCACAAAGAAATTATTTTCATCTTAATGAACCAAATTTTACTTCTTGTTAACAACCATGTATGTTGTATTTTTTAAATAAAATTCACAGAAGTGGTAAAATTTTATTTAAATGAAAAAGTCTGTTTTTTAACTACCACCAACTGGTTTCACTATTCATCAAAAATTGAAGTTTTACAGAAAAATACCAAAAATTCAGCCTAAGAATTATTTGATATTACAAATTCAAAATTGGTTTCTATTTATTAAAATTCAAAACATATAAGTGGTATTAATTAATTTAAAACTAATTCCCATTATCAAAACAAATAGCATGGTTTTAAGAAATAATAACTATCAAAAGATTAATACTTATTTATGTCCAATTTCAAAGTGAAATTAATTCTAATGACCCACATTAGATTAAATGGTAAAAATATATTTTAAATTAACATTAAAACAAATTTAAAAGATAATCTAACCATATAAATAAATTAGATTAAAAGTCACTTTTGAATTAAAATACAATATTTTTCACTATTCATTACAAAATGAACTTTATCGGAAAAATTCCTAAAATTTACACAGTAAATTTTGATGTCCCCATTCTAAAGAAGGATTTTATTTTTTCAATTAGAATATATTATGGTGACCAAAACTATATTTAAAGGGGATTCCCCTTTAAAGGTGACAAATCGACCTTTTAATGTAAATTATTCTTAAAATTAGATTCATTCACAATTTAAGCCTCTAACTTTTATTGGATAAATGTAAATAAATTTAACAAACATGTAAAATAATAATGTATTTTGTTTTTTTCATTACTTGCAATACAATGGCTAGGAGTCTACAACCATTTAAAATAATAATATTATATTATTAGTGTGTAACGTAATATTTCAAAGAAACCCATTGTTGCGTATCGGGTATGATATCGAACATAGAAAACCTTTTAAAGTAAAATTAATATTTAATTTAAAAATATTAATAAATATGAAATATGTCTTATTCTTTATTTACCTGGGATGTTACACATATTCTATGAAACTGATTACTTATTATCACTTTTTTCTCACACTCAACATGGGCTATATGGGCTTATAGAGATTCATTAATCATATCATTTTCATCATGTGTCTCCACCAGCCAAGGAGGCATTAGCGTGTATTCCCAGGTAAGTGGCATGTCAGGGTTTCTCTCGTATAAGGGTATCTACCATTTTTTATGTCCCATGATTGTGACTAAACTGTGATAAATCTTATTCCTTCTTGAATGAGGATACATTAGATGCGTACTCATGGTTCAAGCTAGAGTACATAGTTCTTAAGATCTCTTATATAATTCCTTACCTTATGTTATTAAACATTACTAGTTTAACAAAATATGTTACTTTTTATTACTATTATAATTGTGTTAATTATGATGCCTCATAATGGACAAATCTCATTCAAGAAATATTAACCACTTACATGGATGAAAAAAAAACTCCAAATGACCTGGTTATATGGACTAAACATATAATAATATACCCATTAAGAGTGAAATGGATGATGAAAATCAAATATATAAATATTGGTTCACAAAATTTTTAACATTAAAATATAAGTAGATTTTACCTGTGGTCATTTTTTTGGTTAACCAATTCTATAATAGGACATGGAATAGATTCATGAACATATGTTAAATCTATAATGGAATATCATAGTAGTTAACATCCCCTCCCCCCAATGTTTTACTACACTGATCTCCCATCACCTTGACCAATGTGAATTATTATATTCTATTAGTCCTGAAACCCCAATTGACCTCCTACTTTTGAAATGTATGTCTGTACCCAGTAAATGGTGTTGGAACCCTTGAATGTTTTTATTAAAGGTAAAAATGTACGATGGAATTTTTATAAATGATTTTATAGACAATGAAAACCCATAGTAAAACTATTTATACATGCCACCCATATATTTGGATTTCAAATAAAAAATTGTCAAACCAAAAAAAACCATCTTACAATTTAATCTACTTCACAAAATAAATAATTTTAACTTCCTATTTCTCATCAGACCATTATTTATTACCATAGGGGAGATAAAAATTTACAAGGTACTCATTTTGATGATACAAAAATGGTGAAACCAATGTGATATAATCTAACCTCGACAACTAGTTCACAAACTAAAGAGGATATAACACCCATTTAATTTACACCATTTTTTCTCAGTATAAGGGTGATCAACATTTACATGAATATTTATTTGAAAAAATAGAATGATGTACCTAAATTGATTCTCTAGAGTAAAAAAATGATCTAATTACAAAATATAAAGTGATTTTGTTTTAGTATCCTACACAATCATGGATATTATGAAATGAAACATAAAAATGATCTTATATAGATATTTTTCTATCAAAATAACTCCA
This sequence comes from Viscum album, assembly GCA_963277665.1. Taxonomy (NCBI): domain Eukaryota; kingdom Viridiplantae; phylum Streptophyta; class Magnoliopsida; order Santalales; family Viscaceae; genus Viscum; species Viscum album. The sequence continues at coordinate 1,399,994,543 of OY728132.1, read as the reverse complement.
TCCCCACATTGAAAATTTAATATGATCAGAATGTCCAAACATGGAATAAGAAAAGAAATATTTCTTACCCATGCTTATCTGATTGAGTAAACATCCTTCTTTAAATGATGAACTGATCAATTAACTTATTTTTTGTTGTATTTGTGACTATGGATAATTATCCTATAAACAACCCCATAATTTGAGATAACAACTTCATCCAACGAACATTTCGAAAAATAATCCACAAGTACAACCCTTGTGTATGTAAGATGACCTCACCCTCCAAAAACTATCAATGAATGTTGGTGTATGAAATGGTTCGGTAATACCATAGAAATGTTACAATAAACAACCATAAAGGTACCCTGAGGGTCTCTAAAAACTGAATCCAATGTGTTTGAATCATCCATACAAAGATTTAATAAATATAGTGGTTCTAGTCGACACCACCAACCACTTCAGATGTATATCCCTAGAGCGTGACAATAACCACCATACATATTTGATTTAGGAGGATATAGGAGCCCAATATGAATCTCTTATAGCTTATGATCCTCAAAGGAGGGATCATGTCAACCACCATTTCCAATTCCATCCCTTTGGTAATATTTATTCACCTTTATGATGGAACAACCCAACAAACTACCACCACTAATGCACAAGGTTGAAAAAATAAGGAAGACATGTCAAACATTTAAGGCTCTGGATAGTTTCAAGTAGTGTCATACCCCCACTCTCACTGATGAGACTACTAGAACATTCTTGTAGAAACCCATAATTAGTCTCATATCCCGGTTCTTATAGAAGATGTCTCCTGGCATATTTTTTCTATATGCATGGATGTGGGACTAATTATAATGCCCATGTATGAAGTTCATCATCCTATTTTAGAGGAAAAGGAGGACAGAAGTGTTCCCTTATTAAAAAATAAACTAAATTCATTTTAAAGTATATAGTGGATATTGAAAAATGAAACATTTAATTTTTTTCACACACTTTTATAATGTGTCATTACATATTAGAAAAAACAGAAGATATATTCCCTCATATTCTCACAATGGTACATATATAATGGTGGGCGCTTATTTCTATCCCTACTTCTTTGGTAGAAAAACACTCTGATCGGTATGAAAATGTGGTTTCTCCAGATAATATGTAAATTATTACTCAACCCCATGATGATTATCAATATATTTTATTAATGGATGAGATAAAAAACCATGATCATATTCCAAATCCAATAGAGGAACGCCACGGGAGAGTGTTAACCTGCATTAGGAAATGACCATGTTAATGTAAATGAATACTAATGGAATTATACAATATCCTTGTATATATATCATATCCACGTTCTGGACATGTATCATTAAGTGAGAGTGGAACATGCCTCAAAATAGGATCGTAGCCTTGTTGAAGAAAACCAGATGCATACTACAAAGGGACATGATCATTTTCATATCCATGGTTTGGCCAGATCTCACAATGTGGGAGTGAAACATACCTCGAGACAAAATCATATTTATATCAGTGAAGATTCATGACATATTTCTGTTACTCAAGGAAGATAGCATAATATTCCTACATCTAATGATGAACAACTGAACCATTATCTTTATTATTCTATAAAGGATGAGGCTAATATCCATTATCCTATTCTGAAGGTCCATCATCATATACCTAGGGGAATTCATATTCAGAACGGGCTCAAATTTTTACTCCAATGAGGTCTCACCAACTAAGAGCATCATGTGCCTCGGGAAATTCTCATATTCCTACTATAAATGACCAATGAAATACACTAAAGACAATGGTTCATGATCAAAGCTTTGTTCTGACTGAGGATCATGTTGATAGAATTTAACATGCCTCTAGATAGGCTCATATTGTTATTAGAGAAACTCATTTTCATATTCCCGTAGCTTCTTAGTATTAGGATCATATCCATGTACCAATTTATGATTATCACTATAATTAGAAGCTATCATAAAGTAGGCTCATATCCCTAAAAAATCTGATAAGGCATGTTAGTATATTATGACCATGATACAGAATGAGGCTCATATCCATAATCTTCTCTATGTTGGTGTCCTTGATGCTATTTGACACACATTATTAACATTTAAAGGGTATTTAAACAATTCAACCCTTAAAGAATAAGTTCATTACCATGATAGTCCTCCTTATGATTGTGTAGAGATGGATCACAAGGAATCTACTCAAAAATATTTTTTCGTCAACCTCTACATGATGATATATCCCATATAAAATAAAATCCTACCCTTCCCTAGGCACCTTCATATAAAGACGTTATCAGAACTGAAACACCTATGTATAGAGAGATGATGAAAACATTGAAGTCAGCTATATATAGTTCCCCATAAAATCCCATCATCACTACACTATATCCATCTACATACCATTAGAAGAACCTCTCATTGTATGAATAGATGGAGGCATGTAAGTATTATGAAGATGATGACTGCATTGATATACTCAGTGAATTTGATGGAAATAGACCCCTAACCCTTGTTCTATCACCTTTGCACAGCTGAATGTGAGATCCCAGAGGATCTAGTGATGTAGTGCATTCCTTATCTATTCTATAATATGTGGGAAACTTTTGTGTGATTGAATTATAGACATCTACCCTATACAATATATGATTATCACCTTCAGACCATCAATACACTATTTTTATTTGTATATGATCACCATTTCAGTAGCCTAGAACCCATGAATGGATGATCTTGAAAATCACATATGTAGTGTTTCTCTCTGTATTAAGACATATCTCATCTGACATATTTATTGAGAATCATTAGACATATGCATCCATGTGTGGGATAAAATAGATAATTTTACTTCACTATTTGTCCATTATAGATGAATTCCCCATATATAGAATCTTTTTATGTCATAGCCTGAAGAGAAATCTGGTTTATGAGTACGAAATGAACTAGTTGGACAATACAATGAAATTACCCTACTTCAAAGATGATAATACATATCGAATAGAGGTAGTGGCGATCCCAACTATCATTAAAATGCGACCCTTATAATAATGGGAACACATTATAGACGTGAAATATAAGGTTTCATTAAAACCGAAATCTTACCATAAAGAATTAATCCCTTAATGGGTTTCTATTTCACCAATACCATACATTATAAAATGATCATTTGGATAATGATCACATTCAATACGTATTATCACACCATAAATCACATTAGTTTATTTTCTAATAATGTAATTTATATTGAATAAAGATCACATTAACTACATATTATCAAACCATAAATCACATCATTGATCCATTCATGGGGTAAATAGCTAAATGTTATTTTTATAAAAATGTGGTTAAATCCCTACATTTATGTGATCAATTCATAGATCATCATAAAATTGTCAATAAATTGAGAAAAAATAGTCTTAAGATGAAATAACTAAACTAATCATTTGGATAATCATTATGGATGTTACAAGGCATTGTGGTATGCCAACATGAAATTGTGTTTGACCCATAAATGACAAATATTATTCTAGAAATATCACATCAAATAAATATCAAAGAATTGAGGGAACTCAGAGGCCACCTTTCTTAGAATTGGATTTTCATAGAAGACCTAATAATAAAATATCTCTACTTCACTAGAATAATAAATTATTGAATCACAGATATATTGGATGATGAATTCCAATAAAACATGAAGAGTCTCAAGAAATATGTGCTACACCAATCATCCCTGATTCTCCTAGTGGATGTAATTCCACTCGTCCTATATGTGGCCTCAATTTTACCATCCCTTGGATCAATACTCAATCAGAATAATGATGTCGGGAATAAAAAATGTTTACTTCCTCAACTGGAAAATTAAATTTAGCCATACATTATACTCTTATGTCGATAATAACTATATCACACTCATATTTATAGTGATAAATATTAGGCATTACGTAATGGAACACTAAGTATAGTTGGCTCTCTAATTGATATTCCCATGTACATCTATGTTCATCCCATTTTTTATAGGGTTATTGGCCCGATGGGTGGTCTTTCTACAACAAAACAATCATTCAATTTATGTAAAATCATTTTATAAAAGGTAAATACTTTGATTATTTCTTTAGGACACATCCCACCCCAGAATGTACACTAGTGGACAACACAGTTCCAAATTAAGAGTTTTTCTATGCCCATGTCACTCCATATACATGGTAGGTTTATTTTGATGGGTACTCATAAAGTATTGTTAGAAAAAATTTTGGAAAGTACAAAGATCAATTGGGATGGAATAGGAATTGTTTTTTCTATCTAGAAAATGAAAATTTCTCGACTCTTTCTAGCTATATGAATGTTGTATGAATAATGAGGATATATAGAAAGAGTATATCACAGGCATCAAATTATACATATAACTACATTTATCCTACATTAACATAAATGGGGATATAGGTCTATTGATAAAGAAAATCAATGTTGAATATTTCATTAAAAAAGAATAATTCGACCCTATAATTGACTCTGTCAGGGGAATAATATAAAAATTTCCTTTCGATCCCACATTTCATCATGTTCTAGAACCATATAATAATCAGGAAAATACATTAGATCATGCATACAAAGACTTGGATGATCCTAATCATGAAGAAGAAATCATCTGTATAATGCACCAACGAATAGCCTCATTAATCATTTTATAAAATATAGAAGAAATAAACTAAAGTAAAACCCCTTCAGAGTAGGATGAAATTAATTCAACACATGGATGGATGGATCCAAAAATTTATTTTCTAGAAAATGGGAAAATCCTAATAAACATAGCAGGATGGGAATATATTTGACAACGAGAATCATACATTAGCTTACAGGGTTGTCTAAATGTGCAAAAATTTCACTAAAATATAATATTTGGAAAATCATCTTAAGGTGAATAATATCAATAAATATTACTATTGTCATTGAAGAAGTCCATGGCGGATCATGTGGTGCTATTATCTATAGGACTAGGATTTCCTTAATAATTAGAAGGTTGGGTTCCTAATGGAAAACTTGGAAAACGGATTGTGTGTAATTCACTAGGAAAAAACATTACGAATTCATGAAATCTTCATCCATCAACCTCTAGAATTTCAACATACCACACAATAATATGGGATGTTTTTTATGGGGAATGGATGTTATGGGGACATATCCCCAATCTATATCTAATAAGTTTATCTACATCCATTCTATTATAAAATCATTTTCCAAATGTGTTCATGAAATATGCCTCAAGGAGTTCCTGAAAAATATCACCGTAAAAGTCATAATGTCTCATATCATCACAAAGATTAAACTCCATCATATAAAATTCATAAATAATGACACCAGCATATATTCAATGTATTTGATAAAATTATATCAGGAGTGCAACATCAATTCCAACGACACATCCCAATATCATGTAAAAGAAAAATGAAAAATAAAACCCTTTAACAAGACTCTATAAAATATACTTTATAAAATGGTAGACATGGGAATATGTACTTGGGTACATGCTCTCCTGTGGTTTATCAGCCTACAATACAACCACATGTACTACTACATAAGGAACTCTTTATTCAATGGTGTACGACTCCAACATAGTGTTAACCATAGAAGTCTAATTTCTATCTTTTAGAAAAAGGCTTTTCATGAAAAATATATAATGTTGAGAAGTCCCAAAAATGGATGGATGTGTTGGAGTGTATTGCTGAGAACTACTTTCATTCAATTCAAAACCATGAATTCCATTTGAATCGGATCACATGGGACTTTAATGATATGTATTTCCTCTGTTCGTTCATTCAATGAAAATTTTAATTAGTTCTTCTAACCCCAATCATACTAGGTATAAAAATTCCTAATCTGGAACCCATAATTTGAGTGTATTTATAGAATATATAAGGTATATCACAATGGACCATACTCACTATCCACAATGGATGAAGAATGTCTAACACCCCCACATATTTGAGGGTTTTAATAAATAATTTTCATTGCATCCATTAAAATTTTCTCATTATAAATAGAAGATGATATACTATATAGAGATATTTCTGACAGCAATATGATAAAATACATAGATTCATTCATCCTTACCACATGAAGTTAAATTATATGGAAGACTTCCTCTATGTAAGACATTTAAACTCAACAGGTCTTCAATATTCCTTTTTTCTCATGTCTAATGTCCTTTATCCTAATCAAAATATGTTAAACTATATGGATGGTTTCCATTCTACACGACACTAAAGTGAATGGGTTTACAAACCTACATAATGATTAATTTTTATTCTAATTCAGGTAAATATGGATGATTAGATCATATATATTTGTGTATCCCCACATCATACAAAATTCCCCTGCCTATTTAGTGAATTTAATTGATTTAATAAAAGGAAACCATCCACTACTTGTTTCTCCCAATGTACATATTCATGTGGGAATTGGAAATTTTATAAAGGTTCTCCATATAACCAAGACACTCTAGTTCATGAGAGGATTTCCATTTCCTTAAATAATAGACTATAAAAAGTGCATGATGATTATTTCTCACATAATTTAAAACTACATGGTTAAAGTATCATTCATGAAATATAACTAAACATTACTAAGTACCACTCTTGAGTGAACCACTATCATTTGTGTTGGTCTCTATGCATGCCTCCATTCTAGAAGTGTGTGTGGCTTGACTCCTATCATCAAAGGATATGTAGTGATTCCTAGACAACCAATCATGGGCCCAAATACAAAATTAAAAAGAAAAAACACAATCTAAATATGGTTCAGAACTACATAGAGTGTTTCTCGTTTATAAAATACATGTAGAATTATTATTGTCATCATAGGATATTTTGTGAAGCCTCAACCATCAACACATAAAAGATATAAAAAAAATCAAAGTATATAAATCCCTCTAGATGTATGTTTTAGACCATCATAGATATTTACTTTTTTAATATCTACTTGTGTCTATATTATTTTCAGCACAAGATATATAGTGATTCATAGATCCCCAATATGGGGCCCAACAATAAAAATCTCCCCAAAAAATTCCCCACTATATATACGGTCCAGAACTACATAGATAGTCTTTTATCTAGATCTACATATGGATTGATTCCTAGCATCATATGATACATAGTGATCCTATGGCCTATATTTATAGGATGTTGTTTGTATAAAACAATAAAATGTCCTCATCCCTGTGTATTACCAAGACATGAATATAGAACTTCTATATAAGATCAAAATATAGATTGAATCATGAAATCACAAGATTTTCAGTGACACCTAGATCACCAATTTTGGGTTCATCTACAATATATAAGATGATAAAAATGTGTCCCTGATAGCATATGGTTTATCCCTATGTGTAATATGTCTTCATCACATGATGTTATAATTAATGTAAATTAAGGTCCTTAACACATGAGATTAAACATATTGGAGAATTTCAGGGTCACATGTTATTAAATATGTTTGAAAAATGTCTATTCTATATTACGATAAAATGTGAAGACCATCACCCATCATTATTAATTATTATAATGAAACAAGTTCATATCCATGATCAAATAAAATATAGGGTGCTTCTATCACCTTTTAGGCCCCCATCCTATGAATCACTGTTGGTATCCTAAGCTCCTCATCTTGATGAAAACCATTCATGGGCCTTGGGATGGAAAAGTGATATATCTATTTTACCATGATATAGATTAATAAGGGCTCAGACCTAACAACCAGAGATATCATGGATATGTAGTGAGGGATTTTAGATCATTGTGATCCTGAAATCACCATAGTGGAAATAGGAACACCTGAGTGTTCTGGGCCTTCCCTGGTTTGATCATCCCATACCATTAACCATGACTACATGACATCATGACATGAAATACAAAATTTTCAACTCATGATATGAATTATGTCTAAGAAATATTGACCCTGGGAATCCAAATTAGGATCCAGTGTTATATTCCCCTCATATAATGTCCATGTGTGTGACAACAATAAACTGTATGTAATTTGGTCGATTATTTACATCCTTAATCTATAGCCTTTGATGATCCAAATATGAAGACCTTAAAATACTAGTGGAAGAGACAAAATATATTTTATGTGGAAAATATGAAAGGGGAATCTAGAGTAAAATAAAAGTCCTTGATTTCAAATCTAACCATTTCCTGATTTTAGGTAAAATTTAGGGTGTAAATAAATGTGGTATAGAGTTAACTAGGATTACATTTTATAAATAGTTATAGAAAATGTATTCTTTTTTGACCTACTTAGTCAAGGATGAATTTATAGTAATACAATGTCACACCTTTTAACCACGATAACATGTTCAATAAGAAATGATATAACATTTAGGGTTTTATAAACATTCTTGAATGTTTATCTTTCCATAAATCACACATCATTATATGAGTGTATCAGATCTCCATAAATCATAAAATGACCATGAATAATGGTAACTGAATATAAGATTCATTTTTTACAGTGTATATTGGTATATGGTACCTACATATTCCCCTATTGTTTTCAACTAATTGTGAAACTCTACAAAAGGACTTCATGATCCTTATGATCCCTAACGTCACAATGGATGAACCTGTCACATTAACATGTTTTGGGATATTCCTGTCATGATTTTTAAATACCATCCCCATGAATAGAACACTATAGACCTGGATTTATATTTCCCCAAACCAATCCATTCATGAGGATTCAACATCCTCTACATTGGGACCTGATGATTTGTAGCCGTTCTAAAAGACAGAATTTGAAACTCAATTCCTAAACCATTTTATGGCCAACAAATTGCTGCTTCAAACCACATGTCATAGGCCACAACCATCACAATTTTTATATTAGAATTTCCCTAGGTTTCTATAACCCTTTATAGATATTTATTCCTAAATACCCAACTTCATCATCCATACACTTTATTCTTCATGAATTATTCATGGACCTTGAAAAGGAACATGGAATCTTATTTTTGACCATGATGTCGGTGTATAAAAAATTTGACCTGCCAACCAGAGGTTTCCCTTCCGTGAAAGAAAAGAAACCAAATACATGTGATCCATGGTAACATTGTCTCATAACCCAAAAACTCATGGTCTTATGGAACATTCCTGGCATGTATTACCCATCCCAAGTTCACTGACTCAAAAACATGGGTTATAACATAAATCACCCATGATATATATTTCCAAGTGGTATAAATTTACAAAGTATTTCACCTTTAATTGTTATTACCCCATTAATAATTAAATGGACTTGGAAAATAATGTAGATATATCTTTTTTATAGTGAAACTGACACATAATGTATTTGAACTATGAACCAATGGTATCTTCCCCTTGTAGGTAAGCATCTCTAATCGTAGTGAACCCTAACAACACCATGAATGAACTCATCATCCTAGAGGTTTTGGGATAATCCTTTTCACATATCCCCTACAACCCATATTTTTCAATCATGTTCTAAAATTAATAATTTAAACTAAAAAATATATATAAAACCTTACTATATTATATTAAAATTAATAGAAGACGTCCACACCACATGATATTAAACAACGTGGATTATTTTACATAACAAATGGCATATTAAAAATCAATTATGGTTTGATATAAAATAAAATAAACTAAAAAATATTAGAGATGATCTAAAAATACCTCAAACATATAACATAGATGTTTTGAGTATATATATCCTAAAATTATATAAGAGAAGGTACGAGCTAAATGGCCATAAAATATTACAATAAAAGGTTTGAGCTAAAATTAACCCAAAATATAGAAATAAAATGTCTCAAAAAAACCCCAAACTAAACCAATATAAGGTCCGAGAAAAAAAACCTAAACTATAATAATATATTTTTTATCTAAAAAGGCCATGATCATTAAATATAGAAGGCTTGAAAAAAAACCTAAAATGGAGCTATAGAATAATTGAACTAAAAAGACACTAAAATAATGGAATATATGGTTTGAGCTATGATACCATAAACTGATAGTGGTAGAAAGTACATGTTAAAAAACCCTAAACTACAACACAACAATGATTTATTTTTCATGATTGAAAAATATAGAAAACCAATTAGGTCAAAAAACTTTTCAAAGGGATCCATGATAAAAATATTAGTCCATGCCTTCAAGTACATCCTCAACTTAAATATCCGGAATGATATTAGGAAATATAAATAAAAGGATATAAATCTTATAAGGCCCACCATATTGATTTATAAAAATTCATGCTATGCTTGCCAAGTCCATATAATTTGAAAAAGAATAGTTAACTCCCCCTTTAAAAATATATTTTAATGAAAAACAATTTTTTAAAATGGTTAATATATAGATAATTGGAGAAGTTGCATCAATGGGTAATCATAAGATAATGGTAATTCATGAAAATTTATTAAGAAAAATATTTTATGATTAAAACACTTAAATCCATACATGTAGTTTATTTGATATTAGACAATGGATGGGTACCATTGATGATTCATGAAACACCATATCGATAAAATTTAATGACCAACATAAATGATCGAAATATAGAAAAATTGATTATAATGAATTGAGAATAAATTAACTGTTAGAATACTAAAGGATAGATAACTAAATTTTATATTTTATTTGATAGTTAAAACAAAGAAAATATTCATCAACGATCAAACTAAAAATACATTGACTAGATAAGTTTCCTATTTCGACAAGAGTATGATGAGAAGAAATTATAATGTGCTGAAATGGAACTCTTTATGTTTCATATACTACTACCTGAAGGTGAATTATATCATCAAGAGTATACACATACTTGACTATTTAATTGGTGGTTTATAATGAGTATGATGTTATAGAAAGATCACACATCAAACGAGCTAATATCCCCTCATGTAACTATATTTATAAGTTCAATAAATACATTTAGAAATTAAAATTATATATAAATTGAATGAACTATTTTATTTCCAATGAAACTTCATCCATCTATTCAAATAGGGGTTTTTTTCTTCAAAATCCTGCAATCATTTCTCATTGGTATTCAACAATTACTGCATCAGGATTAATTGATGCAAGATTTAATATAATGGTAAACGATAAATTTTTTGAACCCCCATGTCATGAAATAGCTGATGAAGGTGTTCAAATTTGTAATGAAAAATTCCTAGAGAAGTCTCTAGAATTAGTGTATGAATTTTCTTCCAGATCATCATGAATTGTGTCTATGCTTATGAGAATGCTTGAGTGGTTACATTAAAAAGTGGAACAAATAATTTATTTGATGAAGAAATAAGTTAATAATCACCAAATATTATCCCCATAACAAGTTCATCACCTTTATCTTTTGTTTATTATCTTTATTCATTAATGATATACTTCATCATGGAATATATGGAATGATTTGTACTAGGTAACCGATGGATAAAATATTCTTAGATAAGATCAAAATAATAGTAAATGATGAATTTGGAAACCCATACATCTTCACAAAAATGGATACTATGAAGAAAGTTAAAAAATTATAATCAGATCAACTAAACCCTCAATGACCATTCTCATTAATAGTAAAATCTTCCACCTATTTGAAAATCTCATTTGAATCTTCATACATTTATTGAGATGGTAATAGGAGGGATATATATATACTCATTATTTATTGGGTTATGTGTTGGATGGTGAAATCGTAGTCATCTAAACTTAGAGAGGAGTTTTTAAGCATATAAAAGATTGTTCTTGATTTTGGATTGGAGAATAATTTTTAGAACTTCATTTTCAAAATGAAAAAGATATTGAGGGATGGTATAATGGTTCCAAGAACTCATATCCCTATGATTATCCATAAGAGATAAAATATGTTGGGACATGGATCCAATCTAAAAAATATAAGTTGAATATGTCAGATAGAGGAAAATAATTGTTTTTAATGGAAGGGCATGTACAATAACACCATCATAAAATTACATTACAAAAAAAAAGGATTCTCAATCACATAACCCAATACAGGTCTCATGAACAATCCAAGGATGATATATTCTACCACATAAATATAAATAAATTTTTAGAACCACTCAAACAATTATATGAAAAGAGATCAAATAACATTTACATGTTTACATGATCATCATAATAGTTGAGTGGTCACGAAATTGAGCCAGAAGATCCTGTGTCAAGCATTAATGAAAACTAGTTTGTTGTTTTTCCTAGTATAAAACAACTACCGAAGAAGGATTCATGATAAATTAAACATTTGTTTGGAAAATAATGGCTTGAAAAATGTGTCCCATGAAAATGTATCTTGAATAGATCTCATTATTATTTTTGGTTGGTGTTCTTGAGAAAGGGTCACGTGATGAAAAAAGATGAAAACATATATGTTTATTTATTAGATTTTGAAAGAGACTCCCTATAATAAATTTTTTATATATTATTCCATGGAATACCTAATATCACTAAAAAGACAATGAATCACTGAAGGCACTTATTAAAAACAATGTCAAACCCTCAGGTTGACATTTCCATTCATCATAATTAAGGCCTTGTCCCTAAAGGAATCACCCGTGATGTGGGGCATCTATTAACACACAAAAAATTAGAATAAATATATATAAAATTGTTGAAATACACAAATCATGGGTATCTTTTAACCCACAAATAAATTTATGAGAATGTTTCGAAGCCACATATATCACGTAACCACAAAAAAGGACATGTCATTGCATGTTGTTCTGATGGTAATGTGTATTTTCCTACCAAATGAATATCCTTATTAAAAATAAACCAAAGAAATTTTGAGAAATCATGTTATCACATTAAATGGAATCCATGACACTCAATGAATCTACGACCAATGCATGATGATCTCCCTCAAGTCATGTGAGTTTTTAGGTGATAGGTGGTCAAAAAAAATTCTACAAATTGAGTAATAAAGTGAATACCATTTGTAAAATATGGGATCCTATTGTGGTTGTAATAAATAACATGACATGCCCATAAATATTTTGAGAAACCATGGAATCACAAGTGATATTCTCATCTAACTGTGACCGAACATGATGACATGCCATCATCTCCAAGGACACACAATATGGGGTTTCCATGAAATTGATTGTCCATCACAATAAGACACTTTCTTTATCATGAGAAAAATCATAAGAGGGAAGATTGATTTTCTTTGAAAGTACACATAGAATTTCATGATATCTCTATTCCTAGTAAAATAGACAAGGAAGTGAAAATTGAAATGATGGGAGCTTATTGTGAGGGGAAGATAAATTTCTATCATGTGAGTGGGTAATTTAACCTCTATAAGACCCCATTTATCACATAATCCCTCCTTGAAAGACCATCTTAATCTGACTAGGATCTCATTGTGATCTCCCTTTTTCTCATAGAATATTTCAGACAAGTCACCTTTGATCATGCATAAGCCTTTCCACTGGCATCCTGATCTCACAAAATCCAATAAAAATGTAATCCTTATATTTTAGAATATTTTGGGAATGAAAACATGGTTATGAAAGAACCCTTTTATTATAAAAAATTACTTAATGGGTAGTTCATATTATAGTCTTATGGTCATTAAAAATCATGTGAGACTCGCAGCGTGATCATATAAAGAATGTGGAATCAACTGCATCAAGTGAATCCATCATGAATATGTGATTATATGATGAAAAATGAATTTAATAACTAGGGTTCCGAAAAATATAAATCCCCTACCTCATAAAAAAATCATAAATCTTTGGATCCATCGGCCAGTGTTTCCCGAAGCATACTTCTCGAACTGTCCAATCTGGCAGTTGTAATGGTTTTCTACCAGGTAAACCCCAAAGAAAAACCTATCGTACTGGGATATAAGTAAAATAAATTCAACAAATTAGTTAATATGATGCGAATAAAATTTATCATGGTTGGAATATTCTATGAAGGAGGTATTTCATATGTAATGAATCACGTGAGGCCTAAACAAGGTAACTCTAAAAAAATATAAGTTACACAAGCAATAAATTCTATAATATAGAATAAAATATGGGACACTTATGAAAATAACATATATGATGATGTTCATTCACTTCACATGACACATCTAGGTCATTTAGCTATATTAGTACATGTCACCAAAATCATGTGACATCCCTTCGACATACCATTTGGATCATATGATTTCCTGTAGAAAATTAATTAATCTCAAATGACTCCCTCTAAGAATTCCACTAGAGTCTTGCAAAGCCATCCAGGATTACCATCATGATATTTCGATTTCCATTAGATACGACTCAATTGTTTTTTATTGAAAACAATTTTTTAGTATGATGTTGTGAATCATTAATGGATCACTAGCCTAATATCATGAAACAATACAGGCACGTAAGATAGGTCTTGTGATGTCCTCTAAAAAATTCATCTAAATCTTTAGACACAATTGATCCATGTTTGTTTGTATCTTTTTATTTTCTCTAAAATTTCATCAAGATCATGTGATGGGCAGTAGGTCAAGTAATCAAGATCATACAATATCATGTAGTCATGTCTACCAGGATCATGGGAATTCTTCCAGACAAGTCATCCAGATCATGTGGTGGTCTCCAAAGAATTTTAGGTGAGATATTTTTATTTCTTCACGGAAAGTAATATAAATCATGCAGTGGAATCCATTACATGTAAGCCATGTCTTTTGATTTCCTTGGGATATGTCATCTTTGATATTGTCATTTTATTAAAGAATTCCATTTAGATTATGAAACATCCCATGGAAAAGTCAACTAGAGCATGAAATTGTATTTGGAATTTTATCCAATACAACGAGACATGCCCATACATCATTAGACATGTCATGAAGACAATAAAGTCGTGTCAGACCAACATCATGCAGGTTAGGAACACAACTAGGCTAGGACCAGACATAGTCTCTAATGGTGATAACCTTTTATATCCTCATATAAGGGAATCATTTTATTATAATCCTGGATCATCTATATGAATGAAATTCCCCCAAATAAATATGACCTAAGAGAATAAGACTCTATTAACAGAATGATATGAATTCCCCCATTTAAGGGAAACCTTATGGTGCAAGCCCTGATAAGTGGTAGGATATGAAATGTCATCAGTATAATGGCATCCTCAAAGTGTAATCCCTGATCAACAACATTATATAATGCTTCAATATAAGGTAAACCATAGTGTTTCATCCATGATAAATGGAATTATATGTATTCACCCATATAAGGTAAACCTTATTATGTAATCCTCGACCATCGGCATCATATGATGGGTCCCATATAGTTGAGAAACCTCTGTTTGTAAATCCAAAACCCACTAAACTACGATAAATACGATTACTTCTTTTTACAGTATAAATAAGACATATTTCTAAGAAACAATGTCCAATAAATTGGATCTTCAGTGTATATTCCCCAAATTTTCCCATCATTTCATCTTTAGAGATCCAATCCCCCCATGGACATATCATTATCTATCATCCACTCTCAGACTAGTTTGATTTCATAACTATATGGACACAAATTCATTCAAGAAACATGAAATATAATGGAACCTTCCGAATTCTTAAGTTATATGAAAAATTTACAAAGGATTGTTCAAATACATAAGGCTTGAATCTATATGAAATGAAACTTATTACATATATTCACTCGTTTCTCACAATAATCATGGATTATGTGAGATTATGGAGTTTCAATAATCATATAACGTTCATTATGAGTGTCGATAAACTATGGAATCCTCGTTGTTTATGCCTCGATCAGTGGAATGAAATGACTTCTTCCATATACGGTCATCTACATTGGGGTAAGTCCCAGAAATGTAATTTTATTGTGATAACTCTAATTCCTCCTATAACCTAGATATATAGGTTGCATCTTTGAGGATATATATCATGAACATATTTCCTAGGTTTTCTCATATACATTTTTATGTGTTTTTAAAAACCTATGTGGGTTTTGATTCCTATTAGTTATAGGATATGTAAAATTCCTCACAATGGAAAAATCCCTTCCAAAAATATTTACTTCCTTATAGAAGGTAAAAAAATTCTAAATAACCTTGTTTAATGTTTTTAAAATATTAGAAAATATACAACAAGGGGGATATTGATGATGAACCTCAAATACATACAAATTGGTTTTTTAAAATATCCATCTTCATATATTAGAGGATATAACAAATGGTCATTTTTATGGTAACCCGTTCTGTACTAAGATTATGAAAAGATTCATGAACATATATATAATATATCATATGGTACCAAAGTATTTCATAATTCCCCATTATAACATGTGATCATATTGACCACACATCCTCTCAACCAATGTATGTTACTAAGATCCATTGGGAATGAAACCCCAATTGGACACATTCCTTTAAAATATAGGTTTGTACTGTATCATGTATGGGGGAACCATTGGGAGATTCTTTAAATATTTCAAAAGAATAGTGATCGTGATGTAAATATTAAATATAAATTGATCCCCCACACAAACACAAAGAATAAATCAGGCCAAGCCACCCATATATCTTACTAATGAAACCACAAATGGGGATCATTAGAAAAAATCACTTAACTATGAATTATCCTATTCCAAAAAAAAAGAGGACAGACTACCTAGTTCTTTTTGGACTGGTTTACCTCTTCATATTAGTGGTGACCATCAACAAGCATCTCTTTTTGAAGAATCAAAAATTGTTAACCTGATGTGAAATCATCCAATTTTGGAATCTCCTCCAAAAAAGAGGATATACTACCCATTTCTCATCAAGTGATTTTTATCACGATATCGGTGATCACCATTGACATGAATCATTTTAAAATTTAAAAAATAATAATTCCATTGTTAATGTAGTCTATAAATTATTGGGTCTTCTATATTAGTGACAATCCAGATCTACAAAAAAGAAACATGTTTCTAGTGATGTATTTTACGAGACAGCATAGCATAGAATTCAGTGGATAATTTCACAAAATATTGTCGAGGGATTGATTAATGATTTAGAGAATACATTTGACATCATGGGCTATTAGGAGGATCAAGAGGTAAGTATTCATATTTATCCCTTGGAAGGTGAATATGACGTGTGTTGGTTAATGGTCATGTGTATCCAGGAAAGTTAGGAGATGTATTCATTGGAAAGAGATGAATTTAAGAATATTTTCTATAAAGGAATATTTTCCTATGGTATTTCTACATATTATACAAATTTAATTTTAGAAATTTAATCAAAATTATGAATATGTTGTGGCTGTGAATGTGCAAAGAATTTCATGATAGAATTTTTACATACAAAATTTTATATGGGGTCATGAATTTAAATATAATAATTTTTAATTAAGATTTATCCCAATATAGTGAATGGAATTTTTTTCTTTCTAATTAAAAATTATGATAAACAAGATCAATTTCATAATATGGTGGAAATGGATTTTAGTGATGAGCATTAATTTCATGAAAGTAAGAATATGAAAAGGTCATGATAAAAGAAAATAGGTTACAATTTATCCCAGAAATTTAATGTTATGGAAGTAATGAATTTATATCTTGTAATATGTGGTAAAAATAACCCATGGGAATACAATATTAAATATGGGAAGTTATTGTGATGTGGTATAACTTGTTATATAGGTTATTAATATAATTAAAATTATCTTGGTATTAGTATGAAAAATTTAGATATGTTTAAATAAACTTGAATTAAATTTTGTAATATGGGTTTTTATAAAATTACATTATTGGAGAAGGAGATAAATTATGGGAAGTATCAGGACAATAAGAAAAGTGGTGTGGTAAAATATTTTGAAACTACTTTATCATGTGTTGGGTCATCCAAAGAAGAGAAATCATGTACATTGATTTTTTATTCATATTTGGAAACGTGTTGTTTGATTTATGGTCTATACATTCATTAATTTTATGAAATTATTCTTGTAAATTGGAAAATTCAACTCAATAAATGAGTCTAAATCATATTGTTAAAAACCTGATGAAATTAATAAATATTTTATTTAAGAATCATCCTTTCATTTTCTAAGGAAACACATTACCAGAAAACCTTGTTTTAATTCTCCCAGTAGAGTTTGATGATTGTATATGTATGGATTGGACTTTTGATTAACATTGTAATATAGAATTTGGATATAAGTGGTTTTACAGATTGATTTTTTCTAATTATAAATTAATGAAACCATATCATTGATAACATTTTAGGATGATGGAAAATGGTTAAAATATGGAAATAAATTTCATTTTTCATATATTAATGATAATAGGGTAATTTTATAGATTATGGGGTTTTCATTGATAAATAAGTACTATAATTTATTTATAGATCAGATTCCTGATATTACACTTGGGATTGAATATGAATTTACTATTGATGTTTTTCGATATTCTATGCCTATTTGAAAACCCACATTTCAAATAGATCTTCTATAACATTAATAATTGAAAAATAATTTATAGGATTAAATTGACAATGGTTTATTTTATTATATCACATTATAAATTTGTGATATTTTATAATTTATTAAAAATGGTTATGCTTACATGAGGCTTTCCATTGATTATTGTTTTATGATTTTTTTTGTTATTTAAAATTTTATTTTTTTCTATTTAATACTTTTTTGATCAGCTCTATAGAGATCAATATTTTTCTAATGTAAACATGATATCAGGATTCCAATATTTAATTATGATGTGGGAATAAATTCCTAAAATAACATTCCAAACTAAATACTGAAATTATGATCTTATATTTATTCCATTTGGAATTTAAATTGTTTCATATATATTTATGAATAATATTAATAGAGTCTTCAATGAGTATTTGAATACAATTTTGGGTATTTTATTAAATTATGTTTTATTCAAAAATTAATGATCAAATTGAAAAGAATCTATACATTTTTCTACACACCATCAATTAAAATTAGATATATGGAAAATTTAGGAAATGATATTTTTTGTTAGAAGAAATTTTTTCTTATTTTTGAACAATATAAATAACAAAATCATAATAGCTAATATAAACCAAATGAAAGTGGTTCAGAAATTTAAAATACCTATAAAGG
Organism: Viscum album; assembly: GCA_963277665.1. Lineage (NCBI taxonomy): Eukaryota > Viridiplantae > Streptophyta > Magnoliopsida > Santalales > Viscaceae > Viscum > Viscum album. The sequence continues at coordinate 1,399,975,440 of OY728132.1, read as the reverse complement.
TTTTTGAGATTAATATACCTCACGTATTAGTAGGATATTACTTCTAGTTTATTAAAAAAAATTATAGAAAACTAAATAAGATAAATTGAAAAAGAGTTAAAAATATATTGACAAAAAATTGATGATAGTTTTCAAAAATTAAAAATCCAGTTGGTAAAAAAATCAAATCATGGACTTTCGCTAATTGAATGGTGACTATTAATCTATGATTATGATTCATTAAAAGGTTTTGGTTGAGTTATTTTGTATTATGAATATATAATTACTTATTATTCACAATAATAGAATAATCAGAAGTAATATTTCACTATAATATTTTTTGGATTACGTGGTGTTGTATTTTTTATGATTTTATAGAGATAATTTATATATAAGAATTGTGAAATATATATAAATCATAATTGATCAATGTTTATATTTACTCCTAATAAGTTGAACATGTGGTGGAGAATATGGACAAAATTGATTGAAGATTAATATTTCATGGTTCAATGCATTCCTGGAAAATAAAATAATGTGGTCAATACATTGGTTTGAAAAAAATGATATATTGACCATGTGATGTTTTGAAAATTACACTAGTATAATGATATAATGAATTTTAGCCTTGAATTTTTGGGTATAGTTATATCCTTTTTTATTTTTAGGTGTTAATATAATCATATCTATATGTAAGAGTCATGATATCATATAAAGAATATTTTGGGCTTCATTAAAAGATATATTTTTTGTAATGATAAATATATTAAATTAAATTTTAATAATGGATATTTTGTTATATTTTGTCACGACCCGCCCTCGGGGCCCGTGTCGTGACGACCCCAAGCCCGCCTTCCATAGGCCAGGGGCTGGCGACTAGCACCAAAGGCGTAAAATCCCGATAACTGTGAAGGCATTGCATTTATAAAAGAAAACAAGCACCACAGAGTACAAGTGGAAACAAAACACTAAGTACAAAAGAAAAGCTGAAAAGTAAATGGGCAAGAATACAAACCCAAAAGAAAGTACAACTACAACTGAAAAAAAGACAAACAGCTGGAAGAGGGAAGCAGCTCCTGGGTCGTCATCCTCGGGTCCTACCCGAAGGGTAGGTACAGATAGCTCAGCTCCTGGTCATCCACCACGGATCCGACCTGAAGGGTAGGTACAGATAGCCTCGTCCACGCTCTCGTCCTTCAACCTCCTCTGTGAGTCGTCTCGTCGCGTAGTCCACCTCCGGGTAATGACTCGTCGTGTAATCCACCTCCGGGTACCGACTCGTCGTGTAGTCCACCTCCGGGTACCGTCCAGTCCTCGAACACTCAGCCTCCGTCAGCACTGCTCGTCGTCTGCAACCAACACAACGAGGTGCGGGCATAGCCCGTGCAGGGGTGAGTATAACGATACTCAGTAGGGACCCCGAGACCCTCAAGGTCTCACTAAACCAACAAGGATAACCACAAGAAGATCTCAACAGATAACCTCTACTTAGATATATGCCCATACATATACCTAAGTTATCAAGTAACCAATCTCAATCATGAGGAAACACAAAGATTGTGAAATCAACGGATAACCACTATCGAAGAATATGCCCATACATATACCTAAGTTATCAAGTGACCCATCTCAATCATGAGGTAAACACAAAGGTCAAAAGTCTCAGCTCAACCAGGATTTTCATTATCGAAACTGTAACTGCTGAAGAGCTCCGTCTCTAGAGTGTACACTGGTCCTGTCACGACTCTGAGGTACTGATCACTAACCTAAGACTGCTGAGGTACTCCTCCTGTCGAGTACCGCGGGCCTGCCACCTCACACAGTAGTGCTTCCCGCTGGGGTCTACCACCCAAACACAGTAGTACTCCCCCCTCATAGCCTACAGAGGTACTCCTCCTGTTGAGTACCGCGGGTCTTCCACCTCACATAGTAGTGATCCTCCGTTGTGGTTCTGCCACCTCTCAAATTAGTGCTCCCCACTGGGCTACGTAAGTCACTCCGAATCGAATCGGACAAGCAGTCTTCAGGTCTCTGCCGGCTACATGGTCTCTGTACTCCGTACGCTCGTCTCTGGGAGGGTCCGCTCCACGAGCTACAAGTCGATACTCCAAGTATCTCAATGTCCCACGATGAAGTATCTCAAAGGACCTCCTCGTCATAGGGGTCTCAACGCAACAGACGGCGCGTCAATCGGACGCCCGTTCTGTGAGTTATTAGCCTTTTCGTCCCAGGGGCCCGGTTGGTTTCGTAAGCGAACCAACCCGGCCGTATCTCAACTGTACCCCGAACTCCCATAGGGTATACTCATAGGGACCGTTACTCAACGTGATCACCAACGCCACTGACGGTTCGTCAAACGGATGTCTGGTCTGAAAGATATCAGCTTTTCCGTTCTAGGGGCCCAGTTGGATTTCGGTGCGATCCAACCCGGCCACTATCCATCTGCATCCAATTCTCGGGCGGAGGATGCCAGATGTTCCATATCGTCAACAGGAACTCAACACAACAGAATGAGCGTCAATTGGACGCCCGGTCTGAGAGTTATTGGCCTTTTCGTTCAAGGGGCCCAGTTGGTTTTTAAGGCAAAACCAACCCGACCGTACTCCACCTGCGTCCAAACCTCGGGCGGAGTATGCCAAAAGATCTGTCTCATCAAGAGGAATTCAACGAAACCGACGGCACATCAATTGGACACCCAGTCTGTTAGTTATTGGCCTTTCCGTCTCACACCCACCCTGGGAAACTTCCCAGGAGGTCACACATCCTGATCACTACCTTAGGCCAAGCACACTTAATTATGGAGTTCTAACCACGTAGGCTCCCGAAAAGGAAGGTGCACCTTGAGTATAGTATACCGAAACGACCGTGCCCGTCTCGGAAAAATCGGCCCGACCGGCGGCGCGTTCTGGCGCGGCGGCGCGGACCGGCACGGCGGCGCGGCCTGGGCGCCGTTCGGGTGCCGCGCGCGGGGGGGGGGGGGGGGGGGGGGGGCAAAGCCCCCCTTTGAGAACTGCGGCCCCTTAATTGGGGCCGCTTTTGAGACCCGGCCGGGGGAAATTAATTCCCCCGATCTCCACTGTCCGGTCGGCCCGCATTGGCCGACCGGTTTCGCCAGTAAGGACCGGCGACGGCCGGTCCTTCCTTCGCCGACACTGGCGGCCCGGTGCCGGCCGCCGGTCATCTTGCTCCGCCGCGGCCCGGAATCGGCCGTGGCCTATGCCAGCCGGCGCGATGCGACGACATCGCTTCCCTCCGCCGCGGCCCCGCTCCGGCCATGGCACCTTTGACTTTCTTCGACGCGACGCGACGGCGTCGCGTTCTTGGATTTCTTTCCACGGCGCGGCGCGACGGTGCCGTGAAATAATTGTCGTGCGATTCCCGCATGGTGCAACTGCACCACGCCATCCCGTTCCATCTGCAAGGAAACAATTATGAACATAGGAGGGGGGTTTGGCCGTGTTGGTGCGGTCCAGGCCCCCCTCTCATTAGACAATAAAATTTATTCCCTTGTCCTCGAAGTTCGACATTCTAGAATCAAGAATGGAAAATAAATAAATAAAATATCAACAATCCCCTACCTCGGATTCAAGTAATAAGCACGCCAATCAAGCCGCGGAAGACTAGCATCGCGGAGGTCAGGCGTCGCGGAAATCGAATGTCGTTTTCGTTGACGTCGAGGTGCGTCCGAAGAGGTATGTCGCTGGAGAAGCTTCGTAAGCTGACGGAGATAGTCCGAGGAGGAAATGGCATCTCCTTTCGTTGACACGGGAAGAAGATCGAAGAAGCGGCGTCGTCGATCTTCGAAAACACACTAGCTACGAAAAAGAGAAGCGGCGTTCTTCGTCGGAGCTTAAGTGTTCTCCGTGTTCTTCGTCAAGGTTGAAGAAGATGGAGAGAGCTTCTCAAAATCTCTCAAGGTGGAAAAGGAGACCAACCCAAAATAAAATAATCTTATGCCTTATTTTATTTACACAACTAAACATTTGAATTTCAAAAGATAAGAAACAAACCATTAATTCGTAGAATTAATTCAACAAAAGAACCAGCTCATTTAATTTACGAAATAAACCGCCCAATTAAATGGTCTGTTAAGAATTTAAGAAAACGCGTCAGTTGACTTTCATAATGACGGGTTTTCACGGGTGTGTTACTTAGCGGAAAGAAACGGTGGGGCTCGTGCGGGCCCCACCTCACAAATATCCTACCAAGAGGGTAGGATATTTCTGGATAGTACCCTATCCGGTTTAACTCAGTTTAAGCCGCTTTTAAGTGGCTTCAAGTGGCTTCCAAGTGGCTTAAGTGGAATAAAATAAATTTGTCGTAAAATTATTTTATTTCTTAACTTTAAGCCCAAAAATTAAAAACCACACCCGAGAAAACGCAACTCCGGAAGAGGCATTTCTAATTGAATACTGGCGCTGCGATTTCATCGGTGCCCTCAGAATTCGATTCCGGGCACCGGTTCAAAAGTAAGAAAAACCCTCATGTCCATTCACTGAACGTACCCGAGCCAAACTTCGAAAAATGATTTCGGGCACACCGGGCCTCGGAATCAGGTGTCGTCAGAAACTGCGTTCTTGTAAAATTCCAAAGAAAATTAAGAAAAAAAATTCCATGTAATTTACAGGTCTTTACATTACTCCCACCACAGGGCTTTACGTCCCCGTAAAGTTTCACCACAAACTTAGGGATACAAAGGCGGTACTGAGCACGCATCTGAGCCTTCTACTCCCATGTGCTCACCTGGAGGTTCCGTATTGCCAATGAAAGCACACCCGAGGAATCGATCATCCTCGTTGGATCTGCTCTTGTGGATCCTCGATCCCCACTGGAACCTCCGCGAAAAACACCTCATCACCATCGTCTAGCTCCTCATGGTCGATGATATGTGAAGGGTCGAGAACGTATCTCCTCAGTTGAGATACGTGGAAGTCGTCGTGCACCTGGTGAAACTGAGGTGGATGGGTCAAGCGGTAAACCACCCCGCCTACCCAGATGAAGACCTAGAAAGGTCCGTTGAACCTCGGAGATAACTTGCCGCCTTGGCCAAATCTCAGTAAACCTCGTCGTGGTGAGACCCGTATAAGGGCGTGATCATCATCCTCGAATTCCAGGGGTCTCCATTTCCTGTTAGAACTGGAACTCAAAACGACTGCTGCCACGAGGGTAAGGTTGACCGACTCAAGAGTGATCGGTCGGACCCTCCTATGTAAGAGTTACCCTGCGCTGCCTGGGGTTTCCTTTTTCGCCGACCAAGGAAAACCCATCCCGACGTTTACCTAAAACTGTCAATTTGAGTATGAACAGTTATTGCCCATTCCATACTAAAACTAACTTCGTAAGGCCTCGACGCTGCCACCAAGAGATTCCAACTAGAACTCTCGCCCCGAGGGTCTGACCACACCGTCGGCGTAAGTGTGATTATCGAGTCTCCTCCCAAGGTATCTCCAGACGTGAAGGTCAAGTCCATGGCTTTCCGGAAACTATAGGTCTGGAACAAGATTTGTGAAAGCGAGGAATGATTCATATCGACGTTTGTTACTACAGAAGCTAGTAGTGGACACAGACTATCCCTTGAATCATTTCTAGAGCCATTGGGTCACACTCCTTGACCGCATGCAGCCACATTCTTCCACCGCCCCCAGATCCCTGAGCCTGGCAGGAATAACTAAGGCGGGTGGTTGTACCATGTTAGGATGTACACCACCTCATGCTTCTCTCCTAGCTCTGCCTCCACATCTGCTTCTTTGTAGACTCATCTCTCCTTTAATCTTCCTCTTCTTGAAACATTTAACACGCCCGAGTCTCTAAGACTGGAACCTGTTTCCTGTTTCTTACTGCATTGTGCAGTCTTCATCCGCTCCTGGATGAACTGCACCTCCTTTGCATATGATCTGGAAGAGCTGCTAAAATTTCTCCCTTGCCGAAAAGAGAAAACTGGTCTCATCCCCTCTCTGGATGAACCACGCCCATTGCCTAATACAGTCAATCCTGACATGAAGGATGCATTCATGCCATGGATGACGTCGTAAGGCCTCGACCTAACTACTAAGAGATCCAACTATCACTCTCGCCTCCAAGGGTCGAGTCACACTGTCAGGATCAGTGTGTGGTCACTAGGTCTCCTTCAGTAGAAAACTCAAAAGTGAGGGTCAAGTCAACAGTCTTGCCGGGACCAGTCAGTATCAACCAAACAAAAGGACAGGAAAGCAAACAAAGAAAAGTGTATTTTTATTATTGCAGCTCATAGTACAAGACACAAAGCAACTACAGACAAACATCAACAAAACCAGAAGCCACAGGATCAATAGCCTCCAGGTCGAAAGCTAGTCCTGCTCCTGTCCATCTGCTTCCGGAGCTCCAAAACCATAGGCCTCAGCTGCCTGAAGCTGAGCTCTCCCATGTCCTCCTGTCCCCTGCGGTCGGGGTGCGCCTCCTGGTGGTGGTGGCAACATCCCGAAGCGTCGTCCACCTCCAGCTGCACGGCCATCTCCTCGTCCATGGATGCTTGCTCCTTGTGGTCCGACCTAATCGAACCTCTGCTTCTGCCTCGGAGGTTCTTCATTTAACTGCTGGTCATCTGCATGGCGGGTCGGATAGTCACGTGCTATGTGACCAATTCCGCCGTAGGAGTAACACTTCATTGTAGGTCTGGCTCTATCACTTCCATTGGTGCCTCGCTCTACCGACCCTGAGTCATGCGGTCGACCACCTGTAGGTCTGGTCCTCTTGGACCCCTGCGTCATCTGTCTACTGCCCGCTACAGAAGACTCTGCCACATGCCAGCTAGTGGTGGGTCCTACCGCTGGAGACTGCTCAGCAAGGAAACTCTCCACTAAGAGGGCTCGCTCCAACACTCCTGTCTACGTCATAATTTTGTGTGATACAACCGAAGCTCTGATCTCCCTCTTGAGCCCCTGCTCGAAGGTTCGGGCCCTGAAGAACGGGTCCCGTACCATATCTGTGGAGTAGTGCGAGAGGTCTGTGAATCTCGCTGAGTATTGCGCCACTGACATGCTGCCCTGCCGCAGATGAAGTAGCTCCTGTATACGCACCGCTCGAAGGGTGGCTGGTACAAACTCTGCCTGGAACAGGCTCTCGAAGTCTTCCCATAGAAGTGTCGCCTCGTCATGCATCTGAAGCATCAGGCTCCACCATCTACTTGTTGCTGCCTGAAGAAGGCTGACAGTAAGGATCACCATGAAATCTGTCAGCGTCCCCACTAGCCTGAAGACTCTCACCACAGCCTCCATCCAATCCTCAGCCGCGTGCAGGTCCGTCCCTCCCTGAAACCTGGGTGGCCTCTGGTGCTGGAACTCATGCAGTGCGCTCAAGTGACGTGCATCCTCTGCTGCTGGGGCTGGTGGCATCAGTGGCCCAACGGGTAGTAGTACCGTTGGTGCCTCCGCTGGTGCCACAACTGGGATAGGGCCCTGTACTGAGGCCTCGTCACTCGGTGGGCTGCCATTATGCACCACTCTTGGAGCTCTAGCTGGTCGTCCACGGGGAGGCATCCTGAATGAAACAACGTGACACGATCAAAAGATTATACCTGGTGAGATGACCTGGTTTGAGCTGACATTTAATTTAAACTTCTGGAAAACACACACGCACTTAGTGTTTTCGTGCACAAAGTCAGAAATCAGTTGTCAGGGTCCTGGTGTATGGATACGTCGGCCGCCCACACTAACACTGGACTCCATGAACTGAAAACCACACTCGGTACTCTTAACACTATTGCTTCACAGAAAGAAACATCAGAGTTATAAGTCCTGCGGTAGAACCGAACTCCTCTGATACCAATTTGTCACGACCCTCCCTCGGGGCTCGTGCCGTGACTACCCCAAGCCCGCCTTCCATAGGCCAGGGGATGACGACTAGAACCAACGGCGTAAAATCCTGATAACTGGGAAGGCATTGCCTTTATAAAAGAAAACAAGCACCACAGAGTACAAGCGGAAACAAAACACTAAGTACAAAAGAAAAGCTGAAAAGTAAATGGGCCAGAATACAAACCCAAAAGAAAGTACAACTACAACTGAAAAAAAAAGACAAACAGCTGGAAGAGGGAAGCAGCTCCTGGGTCATCCTCCTCGGGTCATACCTGAAGGGTAGGTACAGATAGCGCAGCTCCTGGTCGTCCACCACGGATCCTACCTGAAGGGTAGGTACAGATAGCCTCCTCCACGCTCTCATCCGTCAACCTCCTCTGTGAGTCGTCTCGTCACGTAGTCCACCTCCGGGTAATGACTCGTCGTGTAGTCCACCTCCGGGTACCGACTAGTCGTGTAGTCCACCTCCGGGTACCGTCTAGTCCTCGAACACTCGGCCTCCGTCAGCACTGCCCGTCGTCTGCAACCAACATAACGAGGTGCGGGCATAGCCCGTGCAGGGGTGAGTATAACGATACTCAGTAGGGACCCTGAGACCCTCAAGGTCTCCCTAAACCAACAAGGATAACCACAATAAGATCTCAACAGATAACCTCTACTTAGATATATGCCCATACATGTACCTAAGTTATCAAGTAACTCATCTCAACCATGAGGAAACACAGGGATTGTGAAATCAACGGATAACCACTACCCAGGTATATGCCCATACATATACCTAAGTTATCATGTGACCCATCTCAATCATGAGGTAAACACAAAGGTCAAAAGTCTCAGCTCAACCAGGATTTTCATTATCGAAACTGTAACTGCTGAAGAGCTCCGTCTCTGGAGTGTACAGTGGTCCTGTCACCACTCCGAGGTACTGCTCACTAACCTAAGACAGCTGAGGTACTCCTCCTGTCGAGTACCGCGGGCCTGCCACCTCACACAGTAGTGCTTCCCGCCGGGGTCTACCACCCAATCACATTACTGCTCCCCCCACATAGCCTACAGAGGTACCTCTCCTGTCGAGTACCGCGGGTCTGGCACCTCACATAGTAGTGCTCCTCCGCTGTGGGTCTGCCACCTCACAAATTAGTGCTCCCCACTGGGCTACGTAAGTCACTCCGAATCGAATCGTACAAGCAGTCTTCAGGTCTTTCCCGGCTACATGGTCTCCGTACTCCGTACGCTCGTCTCTGGGAGGGTCCGCTCCACGAGCTACAAGTCGATACTCCAAGTATCTCAATGTCCCAGAATTAAATATCTCAATGTCCCAGGATGATGTATCTCAAAGGACCGCCTCGTCATAGGGGTCTCAACGCAACAGTCGGCGCGTCAATCGGACGCCCGTTCTGTGAGTTATTGGCCTTTTCGTCCCAGGGGCCCGGTTGGTTTGGTAAGCGAACCAACCCGGACGTATCTCAACTGTACCCCGAACTCCCATAGGTTATACTCATAGGGACCGTTACTCAACGTGATCACCAACTCCGCTGACGGTTCGTCAAACGGACGTCTCGTCTGAAAGATATCAGCTTTTTCGTTCTAGGGGCCCGGTTGGATTTCGGTGCGATCCAACCCGGACACTATCCATCTGCATCCAATTCTTTGGTGGAGGATGCCAAAAGTTCCATATCGTCAACATGAACTCAACGCAACAGACGGCGCGTCAATCGGACGCCCGGTCTGAGAGTTATTGACTTTTTCGTTCCAGGGGCCCGGTTGGTTTTTAAGGCAAAACCAACCCGACCGTACTCCACCTGCGTCCAAACCTCAGGCGAAGTATGCCAAAATATCCATCTCATCAAGAGGAATTCAACGAAACAGACGGCGCGTCAATTGGACGCCCAGTCTGTTAGTTATTGGCCTTTCCGTCTCACACCCACCCTGAGAAACGTTGCAGAAGGTCACCCATCCTGATCACTACTCTAGGCCAAGCACGCTTAACTATGGAGTTTTAACCACGTAGGCTCCCGAAAAGGAAGGTGCACCTTGAGTATAGTATACCTAAATGACCGTCTCGATCCAAGGATCGTGTTGCCGCTGACAGCGAGTAGTTTGGAGGCCCGTAGCCCAAGATACGGGCATTTGACCGAAAGTGGCCCGAAACTGGGGGGTCTGGGCCCGGGCCGACCAGGCTTGACCCCCCCCCCCCCCCCCCCGGGTCGGCCGAACCGGGTCGACCCGCCCCAGGCGGCGACCCGGCCCGCCGACCCGGCCCGGCTCAGAAAAATCGGCCAGGCCGGCGGCGCGGCGACGCGGTCCAGTGCGGCGGCGCGGACCGGCACGGCGGCGCGGCCTGGGCGCCGTTCGGGTGCCGCGCGCAGGGGGGGAAAATCCCCCCTTTGAGAACCGCGACCCTTTAATTGGGGCCGCTTTTGAGACCCGACTGGGGGAAATTAATTCCCCCAGTCTCCACTGTCCGGCCGGCCCGCACTGGCAGGCCGGTTTCGCCAGCAAGGACCGGCAACGGCCGGTCCTTCCTTCGCCGACACCGGCGGCCCGGTGCCGGCCGCCGGTCATCTTGCTCCGCCGCGGCCCGGAACCGGCCGCGACCTATGCTGTCCAGCGCGATGCGACGACATCGCTTCCCTCCGCCGCGGCCCCGCTCCGGTCGTGGTGCCTTTGACTTTCTTCGACGCGACGCGACGACGTCGCGTTGTTGGATTTCATTCCACAGCGCGGCGGGACGTCGCCGCGAAATAATTGTCGTGCGATTCCCGCGTGGTGCGACTACACCACGCCATCCCGTTCCATCTGCAAGGAAACAATTATGAACATAGGAGGGGGGTTCGGCTGTGTTGGTGCGGTCCATGCCCCCCTCTCGTTAGACAATAACATTTAATCCTTTATCCTCGAAGTTCGACATTCTAGAATCAAGAATGGAAAATAAATAAATAAAATATCAACAATCCCCTACCTCGGATTCAAGTGCAGAGCACGCCAATCAAGCCGTGGAAGACTAGTGTCGCGGAGGTCGGGCATCGCGGAAATCGAACGTCATTTCCATTGACGTCGAGGTGCGTCCGAAGAGGTACGTCGCTGGAGAAGCTTCGTAAGCTGACGGAGACAGGCCGAGGAGGAAATGGCGTCTCCTTTCGTTGACACGGGAAGAAGATCGAAGAAGCGGCGTCATCGATCTTCGGAAACACACTGGCTACGAAAAAGAGAAGCGGCATTCTTCGTCGGAGCTTAAGTGTTATTCGTGTTCTTCGTCAAGGTTGAAGAAGATGGAGAGAGCTTTTCAAAATCTCTCAAGGTGGCAAAGGAGACCAACCCAAAATAAAATAAGCTTAAGCCTTATTTTATTTACACAACTAAACATTTGAATTTCAAAAGATAAGAAACGAACCATTAATTCGTATAATTAATTCAATGAAAGAAACAACTCATTTAATTTACGAAATAAACCGCCCAATTAAATGGTCTGTTAAGAATTTAAGAAAACGCATCTGTTGACTTTCATAATGAAGGGTTTTCGCGGGTGTGTTACTTAGCGGAAAGAAACGGCAGGGCTCGTGCGGGCCCCACCTCACAAATATCCTACCAAGAGGGTAGGATATTTCTGGATAGTACCCTATCTGGTTCAAATCAGTTTAAGCCGCTTTTAAGTGGCTTCAAGTGGCTTCTAAGTGGCTTAAATGAAATAAAATAAAGTTGTCGTAAAATTATTTTATTTCTTAACTTTAAGCCCAAAAATTAAAAACCACACCCGAGCAAACACAACTCCGGAAGAGGCGTTTCTAAGTGAATACCGGTGCTGCGATTTCATCGGTGCCCTCAGAATTCGATTCCGGGCACCAGTTCAAAAGTAAGAAAAACACGCTCGTCCGTTCACTGAACGTACCCGAGCCAAACATCGAAAAATGATTCCGGGCACACCGGGCCTCGGAATCAGGTGCCGTCAGAAACTGTGTTCTTGTAAAATTTCAAAGAAAATTAAGAAAAAAATTTCCTTGGAATTTACGGGTCTTTACATATTTGGAAGGATGTTATGTTTTACTTGAGAAAAATATTTGAATAGGGAGTTGATATATTAATCTAAAAAATATAAATTTTCCATTCATCCAATAAACATTATGATATATGATTTCCTACCAGATTATTACTTGTGGGAGAGAATAAAAAAGATATACTACTGAATTTTAAAAAAATGTTTGATTTATAAATTGGACATTTTTTTTTGAAATTACCAAAATGGATGCATAAACCTTTTCATGTACCATAATAAAAATGAAAAAAATATATCCATGGATTTATGAGTGTTAATAACAATTCATTCACATGGTAATAATGCAATTTGAGTAATTTTTTATCAAAATAATAAAAATGAACATTTTCTCTCAATTCAATATACCAAGTCTTTATGTCATATTTGTATACTATATCATACAATTAATATATGTTAATATAGAGTTCCACTCAATATTGTATATTAAAGTGGTCCTAGGATAACTTCTAATTTTTGAATGGCCTTCATAAGTCATTGGAAAATGAATTGAATTTTAGTATAGCCTCTAATCCTCTATCATATGGATTGTAAGAACATAAAAATTAGACATTGGAAGACAAGATTAATTATTGTTCAATTGATTATCCAATAAGTCGGGGACATCATATTTATTTAGTTTAGTTTGTTTATTATAAAATTTTTCATTCCAATATATAAATTCATTCTTTTTATAAAATTTATGGGAAAAAGTGTTAAAATCATGAATATTGGGATAATTTAGGTGAATTGATGTTAATTGGTCAATAACTGGTATAGGAAGTTATAGTGAAGGTTAAATTGATTTAGAAAATTTGAGTTCACATGAGATAAGTAATAAAAGTTATTTTAATGACATAATGAATGGCAGTTCATTCGAGGATGATTTACATGTTTTTCTAAAAATATATCTATGGAATATTGTTATGAATTTTAGTAAAAATAGAATTTTATATCTATTTTTATTTATACCATATTAATTCAAAGAGATAGATGAAACAACTACCCATTTTGTAAACTTTTTTATAGGCATATAATAGTTACAAAAAAAATTTAATGTTTCTATGCTATGGAAATATGTACATGATTCATCTCATGTATTTATTCCAAAGGTAGTGTTGTTGAAAGATAACACTTGTTTTGATGGAAAGCATATTCATATTATTATGGTTATTGATCATAAATTTCGGTACAAGGTAATTAACGATGTAATAGTTTTTTTGGAGAAACCATATTGTTGGTGAAGAAACACAAGGATATGAAAATTCAATGAGGTAAAGGTACCCTCACTTGTATAATAAGTGAATGAAATTGTGAATATAAAATTTCACAAAGGGTGGAAGATTGTAAAAACCTAAGTACTGGTAAAATAAATAGTTTTCATATTTATTTTAATTAATGAACAAAATAGTTATATTCCTAAAAAATATGTTATGTAATCCTTAAAATAAAAATGGAAATAGTTTTATTGATGTCATTTATTATATTTTTATATCTAAAAGAATAATCCTCAAATTATTTAATTTCATATTTTCTAATTTAATTTATTTTTTAATTAAACATGTCAAAATAATCCCAGAATTAGTGATTTAGAATTTTCTGAAAATATTGGGTTATTAATGGGTAGTAAAATATATACATTTTTAAAAACTGTATTTTCTTCATTATATTTAATAAATAAAATTATAATTTGTATTTGATTTAATATTTTAATTAGTTTTTTTATTATAAAGAATAAAAATTAATTTTTTAAATGGATTTTATTTGGTAATTTAGTAGAATTACAGATTTTAAAATGGATTTCTATGAAACCCAAATTTTCGTCCAATTTTAACGAATAATTTTAAATTGTAATTTTCTACTTTTGTGTTTCTAAATTTAAAGAATTGATTCAATATTTTTAGTTAGTTTCCCTAAATATATTTAATTGGTTTCTTTTATGTTTTTTTAATATGAATAGTAAACATACTAATTTTTCTTACTATAGTAAATGGAAATCAGTGTAATTAAAAGTAAAAATAAAATAATAAAGACTGTAAAATTACATTAACATATATTAATTTTTTTTATGAATATATATCATCCATAATAATATAAATGTAATTATTTTTACCCTTTTAATATAATTTTATTATATTATGACATTTATAATATATTTTTAATGAAAATTCAAACATATCAACCTCATATTTTTAATATCATAAATATTTTTGTAAATGAAGCTATAGAGGTGAAATGCTAGAATATGAAATGTATTTTCATATATATTTGTTTTAACATCATCAAGGTGATTTTTCAATGTATTTATAATAGAATAATTACCTTAAATTCTCAATACATACTAGTGTAGTAATAATTTAATTATCCAAAATAATAATAATATTTTAATATTACAATTAATATCAATTTAGAAAAAAAATCAACAAAAAACTATATTTATGACTAATAAATATTAGAGATATAATTAAATATGTAGTTCTTATTTTATATATTATTTTTATATTATTAATATAAATATAAATAATCGTTCAATAAATGGACACCAGGGAAATGTTATATTAAATAATATTTAATTATAAGTAATGTAATTACAAAAAATATTAAATTATTTAATGTGATAGTGATAAGGATTAAAATAAAAACTATGGTCTATTATTGGACATTTTTTTTATTTTCATCAACTACATTAACCCTCAAAGAGTAATCATCCATGTAGTCACAGTATGAGTGAAAAGAGTTAAAAACCAAAATAAGTGTATAAATATAGTAAAAAGAGGAAAAATATATATTTTTTATTTTACAAATAATAATCTTATATTATATATATATATATAAATTTTTATAATGTTCTAGTTGAATATTAATTTCTATTAAATTATTATATTGAGAATTTTCAAGAGTACCCCTCCCCTCTCATATAAATGTGAATATCTTCTTCTAATTTCTTAACAAATAAGAACAAATTTTTGGGAAAATTTATTCCTAAATACTAAAAAATAATACCCCTAGTTATGGATGCCTTTTCAAGGAAAAATAAAACTTTCTATGATTAAATGGTTTCAAGAAAATAAGGTTGTTTGAAGAAGATATTTCATTTTTTAATTAAGTATTTTTTTATTTCTTATTCAAACACCTTAAAATATTATTAAAAATGATAAAATAATTAAAAATAATAATAATATAAATATTTGTTTTATTTTAATGGGATAAAATATATGATTTTCCTTTTCCATCAATTGGTAAATGAAATTGTCATTCAGGTTGTATAGTCGACTTCCACCATGTGAATTGATGTTATTCATTTTTCATCACCACTTCTCATAGATTTTTATAATCTTGTAATTAATATTAAAATATTATAATAATAAATTATTATTAATTATTTAATTAGAATATAACATATTAATTGTAACATTACCATAAACTAGAAAATGATAACGATGTGCATCCGAATGTGGGCACTATAACCTCTTTGATGAAATCTGGTTCATTTTTTCATAACAAAAATACATGGATAATATATATAATTATTTATACAAAATAATATGATATAGATGATATTTTTATAATAATATTGTGATAAAATAATAACTACATTTATTCAATAAAAATCATTAAAAAATCGATACGTTGCTCAAGCGTACATACAACTTTAACATTCCAGGATTATACCATAGTTCATTTTTAATATCCATATGTATTTGGTGTATATAAATGTATAATTTATGTATAGAAATGATAATATTTTCCTGATTATAATTTCTGTTATTTTTGAATAATGACCCTTATTCAATTTTCAAATTATCGGCGTCATTTTGGACTTATGAATCAAATATTATCAAAATATCCAATGTGAACATAATTATTTATGAAATAATATATAACATTGAAATGATTTATCTAAAAGAATAATTAAAATTTAAATATTTTTTTAAAACAAAAAATGAATATATTATTATTATGAATGTAAGAGATCATGTGTGATTATTTAGAGTCAATATAAGGGATATTCTTATAAAAATATTTTTTAATGATCCCAATACAACGATATTTTTATTCCATATCCATATGATTATTTTCTAAAAACTATTTAATAAAGTGAATTATTATTTTTCCATGATATTTAAAAATAAATTTTCAAATTTTTTACTTTTTAAAATTTTTAAAGGATTTATTTTTTGATTTTACATATGAGATACTTAACTAAATTTCCTACAAAAATATAGAATGAATGTTTTTTAACATATAGAAAATAAGATACACTTCCCTCTATCAGGTAAAATATTTTCATTGGAGCAACATTTAAATTTTAACTTGGTTATTCTCAAAAATAAAAAAATTCAATTGAATGTGCAATATTTTATTTTTAAATAATTTATTTTCATCAATAAATGTCTTAATAATTTAAGAATTATTTTTTTGATATGGTTATGATTCTTCTAATTTGATTGCGACGATAGTTGTATCTATTATAATCTAATTTCTGATTTTTCTATGATATCCCTATAATGAATTGGGTTTGTTTATATTGGATATTGGTTTTGAACGATATCAAATGTCTATTTATGATGGTTACACCAAGTATAAATGTGTCTACTATTTAAAGTATAAATTTGATGGTTATAACTTCTGTAGCTGTGATGGTTTCTCTATATTCAACCATAATAAAAATATTATTCCTAATGTAAATTTTTTGATTTATTTATTAAATCTCTCTTTTATAGAAATTTAATGTTTCCTCAATGTATTATATGGATTTTATCTTCAAAATATATTATATGATACTAATGAAGGGTGAAATATATAACATTGTAAAAAAAAGATCACGACTTTTTCATTTTTTACAAGACCCTTTTTGGTTTTTATTTTTTCCATTACAGATTTATTATAAATGTTGTATGGAAATAATTTATTGGATATTTTATTCCAATATCTGAAGAGGTTTATTTTTATCCAAATGATATTTTAGGAAAAATAAATTTAATGTTTGTGGGGAACAATGGTTTTTTACATCATTTTATGTATCTAATTGAGCCTTTTTTCCCATACCCCAATTCAATATGTTAATCAGTATTTTTAAAAATGGGTTTGAGTAAATAAGAATTCAAGATGAAATATTTTATGATTTATAATGAATATTTATCATTTTTTATTTTCTATTTCAATAAAAAGTCAAAAAATTTATACTAATTTAGAAGTGTCTACTTTTTATATGTATGTGGTTTTATATAAAATTATGACCTAGAAAACATAAGTTATAAACCAAAAAAGTCAATTTGAATGGATCTTTTATAATTATAGTCTAAATAAACATGATTTTTGTGATGTTTAAGGATTATTCATTACATTAATGTATATTTCAAGGATGTGGATGAATAAAATTAACAGAAAACATGGATTAAAAATATATATCTCTTATTTGGATAAACAACGTTTATTAAGAAATTATGACCACTAAGGTTGGTTCTATACTAAAAAAGACTTATAGAATGAGGATATAGACTCCAGTAAGGAATTGGGGAATATATTTTCTAAACTAAATTGGTTATTAATTATGACGTAATAATAAAAATGTTCCCTTTTATATGGAATGGGATGTGTACTCTTCGAATTTCTTGAGAAAATTAAATAATAAAGAGTAATTTTCATTGTTAAATGCATCAAAACGGAGTGATTTCAATTTTATAATTTATACATGTTTAAAAAAGTTCATGAAAAATAAAATTAGACATGTTTGGAAATATTTTTACACATATCATTGTGTTTTATCTTCTAGTTAAAACCATTTACACACACCATGAAAATTAGGATTTATACTCTTTGGGGGGGACAAAAATAAATATAAAAGGGAAAATGGATCATGAGTGTAACATGGTTGATATTTTATACCATATTCTAGAGACATGGATAAATAAATGAACTTTAAAAATATTATATCATAGAAACAACAATATTTACAATAAAATATTATTAATTCCAATTTAATAAGTATTCAATACATTGATTTTATTAACATCATTAGAATAAGGTAATTAATAACTAATTTTTTTAAATCCCTAATATCTTATCATCATCTAAAAAATATATGGATGAAATTATTTATCTCAATTTTTATTAATTTTAATATTTCATATTTGATTTAATATATTATTTCAGTAATTGAATAATTAATAAATCAACATTGGGTACATTTTTAATATAATTATTTTTTAGTAAATAAATAAAAAACTATATTTTTGAATAATTATTTTAGATTTAAAATTATTTTTAATATTCAAAGGTATCCTTTGGTAATATATATATTAAAAAAATAATATATTTCATAAAATAATTTTTTTGCCTCTTTTGAATTTTCTTTAAATTAAATATGATAATTATTATAATCACATAGATGAAACCAAATTCCCATGTTACCATATTATGGTTGAGTATATTAGAAATGGACTGATCCGAAAAGTTTATAGAAAATATTAGGTTCATTTTATAGTCTTTATAATATTATTTTTATCCTTTAATTATACGATTCACCCTTTATCATGATACCAAAATTTACTACTATTTAATTCATATTGAAACAAATAAAAGGGGACTATTTATCATAATATTACCATATTACTCAAATAATGAATCCATTTTTGAAATGTCAAAAATAATGAAATGGAATAACATATTTATATTTGAAAAAATGTATGACAATTAGTTTTCCAAAAAAATAATTTTTAAATATAAATTTTTTTACTATAAATTAAATTATAAAATTAATTTGGAAAAATTTATAGTGAATTTTAAATATTATTTATTTAATGACATTTTATATCATGTCCAAAATATAATTTTACATTATAAATATTACAATAGAATATATTGTTTAAAAAAATATTATTCATTACTCATTGAAATAGAAATCATTTCAGAAAATTCACAAAAATTATTATTAAGATAATTATTATAGGGTTAATTAAGAAATATAATTCAGTTTATAAAATAAAATTTTTAAATTCTTCAGAACTTCACTATAATATTAAATCCTAAAAAATTATTTCAAATTCTTAAGGAAATAAAAATTTTGTGGAATAAAATAACATTACTATGAAATTTGTGCTTATTTATAAAACATTAACTAATAAATTATAAATGATTAGTAAAATTATATAAAGATTCATACTTTTAATAATATAGTTAATACTATTCATTCCTACAAATTTTATGTCCATTTTATAATGGACACATTTAAATAAAAAATTTTAATTTTCTATTTAACTTTAGTTTTGATTATTTTCTACGCTATCAAACATAGTCTTTGTTTTTAAAATATCTAAATACTGTATCCCCAATAAGAAATTGTGTTCTTTAAATTTTAACTTGAGAACAAATCCAAGGGGATTGATTTATAAAAAAACACTGTTTAAATCACACGTCAAAAAAGGATTAATAAAACGTCTTCTTGAAAAGAGAGAAAGTGAATTATGAAGGTCATATAAGATAAAAAAATCGGTATCCAAATTTATATACATTAGTGGGAAATAAAGACATAGAAAATAAAGATAAAAATAAATACCAATAGCTGATTATGATTAATAAAAAACATTGTCAATAGAACGTTAAGAATCACAAGACTGTAAATATATAATGGGATAAATGAAAATTGATTTCATGGTAGATAAATTAAATATGTAATTTTTTGATTCAAAATATTATTCTTATTTTTGAGTAATTATTTTATATTCATGGATAAGAACATAATGAAATATTATTATATTTCATGAATAAATTAATAATTTCATCAATTTATTCCACAATCTCAATCTTTTCACCAAATTATGTGTATAAAAGATGAATATTTCATGAATGGTTCACTTGAATAACCATTTAATGGATAACATGATTCCAGAAATCGATCACATGTTATCCCTCCATTATCTATCAATTCTCCAAAACTAAAATTGTTTATCTCCAAAACTATTAAATCCTAAAATATATAGACATTCAGATAATATTAATCTCCAAAGTTCAGTTGTTATGCAAAATTTTCAAACTAAATCATTCTATAAATGAAAAACCCCCTATAAATACACTTTTAAATCATATATGCCTATGAATTAAAAAACAACATTTATTACTCAAATAAAATCCTATAATATTTTTTTTACATTTAAAAAATTAGTTTCCCATTATAGTGTTTTTTAAATAACATTAATCCCCTAAAAACTAAATCACTTTTATATATCTTTATTTTCTAAAAAATAAATCATATTTTTCTAAAATCAATCTATCCATTAGCTAACAATTATATTAAATAAATAAACATTTGGAATCCTATCCAAGAAGTCATGTCGGTCACTGGTAAGAGATGTAGCTTAGTCTCCAATTGATTGTGGGATCATGAACCATTCATTTATAGTATGTGATTTTTTTCTCACCTGATATGCGTTAAAAACTATGTATTTTTTATAATTTTCCCATAAATATGATGAATATAGCCACAATAACTTTAATTTTCAATGTCTATAATAACTTTATAGTGTATTAATAACAATATAATTATTAACAAGAAATATAAATGTATTCATCCTAATATAATAATCATTGTAAAACTCATAGTTATATATATAAAACCAATTAAATTTCTCCAGATATTTCAATAATCAATTTAAATTTTAATTATTTAAAACCATAAAGTGATATGTAAGATATTGAACATATGATAAACCTAAAATTTATAAATGCATGATGATATATGTAACTATTATGTTAACCTCATATTAAAAAATACTTATATTCAATGTTATCTAATACATCCTCTGATACCAACTATAATTACCATGAACCCATACTCCTAGACCATTTTTGAAAACCTAAATATTATATTTTTGTCTTTGATATTGAATAATATGACCTTATTTTACCTATTTAAATAATTAAACCTAAAAAAATAAATAATGGACAAAATAACTACCCTAAAACCTTTTTGGTTTATTTTTTTATATAATTAGGATAAAAGATAAGAATCATACATTCATAAACAACTGATTCATAAATATCAATATCATCTCCCACCTTGACAATATTTTCTTATTCCATATTATGTATTTAATTTCAGCACATTTTTTTTAAAATATGATACCTTTTAGGGCTCAATTCATTTAACTTAATTCAACATAACATTTTTCATATAAAATAAAAAAGTGTTATCTTGAACTTCCAGTAAAGTTAAACATAAACATTTATAATTTGACATCATCTGTGAAAAAATATAAGTATACATAGTATGATAACATTCTCAAAATGTATGAGTATAACATGTGTGAATTTATTCCAATAATAACTAAGAATAAAAAACATGAGACATGGTTTATAACATCCAATAATGTCAATATTCATTTGAATCAATATTCATGAACAATTTATTGTAACACTAGATAATATAGAGAATTAAAAATAGATATAATTAAAATTTATAACTTCCTTATGTATTGGAGAATTTTTATATCACTTAAATATGTGGAGTAACCATCACAGATACACATGAAAAAACCCATAGTATTATACATGGAATAAATGATGTAGAATATACCCATAATGTAACACCCCGACCCTAGTTACCCAGAGTCGGTGCATTATTACATAACATTGTCATGATCACAAGGAAGATCAAATCTCGAAAGACCGATTGGTTTAGTAGCCTTGGAAACACTAGATATATTCCTAAAGTTTTACATTACATCATAAAGTGAAAAACTACAACAACAATATAGTCTCCATATTCCACACTCATAGCCCCACATAAAATCCCTACAGGTCATTCATAACTTACTTCTTCACATCCTGGGAAAAATAAACATAGAAAAGGGGTGAGCTCAAATGCCCAGTAAGGATAACAATATAGCGGAAATTTAAAAAATAAGCATAAACATTTAAGGAAATGCATTACTAAAACAAATGCCTTTTAAACATGAACTTCAACATAGTATGGAAAACGTAAAATGAAATAATGCCATTTACTTATTCACATGGATATTCTACTAATCTAATAATCACATGCAATATCAATAACCACTTTCATAATGTTGGAATGCATAATGCCAGACTATCATAACCAAACAGCCAAGGCCTCGTGCCAAGATTACAAATAATATTTTTCCAAGGCCTTGTTCCAAGACACTAGTTTGTCTCATGAGACCTATCGATGCATCAAGAAGCTATAGCGGGCTCCACCCGTCACATATTAAGTCCAATTCATTCCCATTTGAAAATTTTTAAACATAACATAAACATTCGTATTAAAACTAGCATACGAAATGTCAATACATTCACCATAAACCATGAATGGTATAAAAATAGCACATCCACAGTCAAAAATATCACAAAACCTTCAATACAATATAGAAATTTTGTATCATAATAAATCAACTTTAAATAAGCGCAAAATCCATCTAAGGATGTTGATATAGATGAAATCAAAATTCTTTTTAATGAAATATCTCTTTCTATTTTGAAATCATATAAGAGTCATATATTTATAATATAAAACATTTTCTTTGAAAATATTTTTATAAGATTGTAAGGGAAGCTTCAAATATTTTATCATGGCGGAAAATAGCCGCACCCGCCGTATAAGTTAAAAAAAACATTCTTACCTTAATTTTGTCGAAAAGGTTAAAAAGCACCTTGTTTGGAAAACGATAGAAAGATTCCTATATAAAACTCTTATAAAAAGTCAAAAAAGGGTATAAATTAATTTAACCCATATTCTTGTAAATACTAAAAATGTTTTGAAATACATTTTTAAGAAACATGGATGTGGATGATAAAGAGATCCCAGTAGATTATTACATATAAACAACCTCAGATAATGAAGAGATTGTGAAATAACCCTTACCTTGAACTTTTCCGTAGTTAGGGTAGGTTAACCTTCTGTATAATAGTGAAATAATTGTTATTAAATTATACAAGAATCATATATATTAATATGATATCATATATGATCTGTTAACTTTCCTTTGTTAATAATATCTTAGTATTATCGTTGTTTCAGGTGTTAACTTACTCGTTTTCTTTTATATGTTTTGTTACGTAAGCCATGTTTGTAAAGGATAGGATGTATATTATTAATATCCAGAATTATATCAAGTCCTTAAACATAATTTTTAAATCATCAAATGATAATTATACTTGAATGGATACGATGGAGAATGAATCTCATCGCGTTCGTGGAGACGGTAGTCCGTACGTACGCACGAGCGACAATATCATTCTTTTGATATTAAAATAATATATAAATGGATATTGTATCATATATAAAGAATCATTAAAATGTTATATTTATTATTTACATGAGTTACACATCATTATTATACCCATCCAAATAATAATATATTGAATAACAATTACACCACGACGTGGAGACGGTAAGCCGTACGTACGCACGTATGGTGACATGTTATTCAAAGGGTGGATAGAATACTGAATATGGTTGTACCATATTTATAATAACATCACAGTATATATAAGATACTGGAGTTATTATTTTAGAATGGTAACAACAAAGTAAGAAGAAGTGGAAGAAGGAAGGAACTTGGAGAAGGGTGGTGAAATCATTATCTCTTCTTCGGGTTCTTCCTTTTGATTTGATCAAAAGGGCTCCTTAGGTTGGATTTCTGATCCAACTAAGGCCTCTAGGATGTATTTAGGGAAGTTGGGAGAGTATTTGGGTAGAGGATGGCCGAACGAAAAGGCTTTGATGGTGTTATGAAATGAGAAGGAGGAGTGCCCTTTTATAAGAGGGGTGAGGGGCACCTTTGGAAAAGCTAGAAATATTAGTTTATAATAAATTCATATTTGGTTTCTAATGGCTCCAAAGTTTATTATTTAAATTTTAAGGTGGGGATGGGTCGAAAACAACTCAACCAATAGAATTTATAGAGGTTTGGGTACTTATATTAACCTTATCTTTAAGTATTAACTCTAAGTTAATTAGTTTCACTTTTACAATGTCTCTTTTGTATTTTTATATAATATGGTTAATAAACCTAATATATACATCCAAGTGACCCCAAAGTGGTCCATTAATGATACAACATTCATGATATAAGTCTCTTGGCTGAACCATAGATTTTTAGGAATTTAATAACAATTAATAATATAATATTTATTTTAAAAACTCTTTTATGTCAATTTTGACACTATTCAACAGTTGATTTTTGTGAAACTCATAACAGAATTATTACTTCAAAAAAAGTTAATTAAATCAATCCTAATATGTCATATTATACTAGAAAATTATTTTAATTCATTAAAAGTATCATAATATATTTATTTGTGTATTTATAATATCAATTATGTTAATTTTTCACTATTATAGTAATTACTGCATCATCATTGTGTCATAAATAAATTAAATTATTTAATGTCTAAAAATTATAAATAAAATATAATTATGTAGGAAATAGTTTTATTTTTCTAATTAATATTTATAATCTAGAATATAACATATATAACCCTATTTAAAAATTGGTTTTCTAAAAGATATTTGCTTGTGTTATTTTTGTACTCATTTTAACTTAATTAAAATAAAGTGTCCCTATCACCTACAAGTGGCTCCATGAGGTCCCAAAATTGTCCCAAAGATGCCCATGGTCGGAAATATATCCACCAATAAGGTTAGGACACGTTTTAAGGTAACTTAGTATTATTATAATATTATTTTTAACCCTTATTTACCGGATTTACCCTTAACCATGGTAAATAAAATATTTACCGCAGTAATTATTCAAAATGCCTAAAAATAAATGTTATCTATTTACACAATATGAACATCCTGATTCCAAATATGGAATCCATTTTTTCCAAATTCATAACACAGAAGTGGCAGAAATTAATTTAAAATTAATTCCCGTTGTTAAAACAAAAAGTGTGTTTTTAAGAGATAATAACTATCAAAAGATTGACACTTGTTTATGTCCGGTTTAATTGTAAAATTATGTCCAATGACAAACATTGTATTAAATTGTAAAAATATATTCTAAATATAATTTAAAACCTCTCAAATTTATAATTTATCACTATTAATTATTTTGATTAAAAAAATTGTTTTTAATTTAAATTTAGTAATTTTCACTATTCGTCAAAATATTAAAGTTACCGAAAAGTACCAAAATTTTACCTTAGGCTAAATTCGATATTCCGAATCCAAAAATGAAGTCCATTTTGAAATATAAAATATATATAATTTCAAAAAGTAGGTATTACTATTCATAACTGCTAGTTTGATTGGTTATGTTGTGTTAGAACTCGGTGTTGCGTACAACACACGCTATCACATTATTCAAAGGGAAGCGTACCATAGAAGCTTGGGGTATTACACACAACCTCTTTAGAGAAAACTAATTAGTTAATACCAACTAATATTTTGGATAATGATATTGTCGACATCCAAAACTGAGGAAATTAGTGGATATCACTAACCAACCGATCATTAATTTATAATGGAAGATTTAATACATATCCTATAATATAACTACCAATTATTATAAAACCTATGAACCATATCATTAATAAATTAAATTGAGCTTTATTTTCATTATAAAACTCATATTAACAATGCTTTTTCATTTAATAACTTCTATAAAGAATGTAATATAATTGGGATCCATTGAATTTTGTTTAAAACTATCATAACCTATTTAGAGTAACAATGAGGATGGTATAAATATAGAATAACATTAATGAAGTACATGTCTAATCACATTTATTGGGCATTGTTTACTAGAAGTAAAATTAATTCTTATAATTTTTTTTGCATAAAATACCATTTTGATTTGGAATGTTTCATATAAATTCGAAAAACCGAAAAAATATAAAGAATCAATTTTTTTTCATATAACCTTATGATCATTGAGTAGAATCATCAATTATTTATGAATTCATGAAGGATGGAAAATCCATTGATTTGATAAATGTCAAAAAAAAAATTAAACAGTCATTTCAATAATTTTGAAAGGAATTTCAAAATATAACCATGAAAAAAACTTTAATAAATATCATTTTTATAAAATTTAAAACAAGATTAAATATCTTGAAAAATACCTTTTGGATAAAAATTATAAATATAAATGAAAATTATTCCCATCCTGAAAGTAGATACATGTTTTGAATCAAAGAAAAATAAATTTAATAATGTTTAATTATTAAAAATGGGATGAAATGGGATATAAAATTATAAAACGTATTCATAACTATAGGATAACAAAGTAATTTTGTTCATGAAATTTAGATCCCATGATCCCCCCCGAACCATGAAAATAAAGAATCCAGAAAAGAATAAGTATTGTAATATAAACCCTTTTCAATTGTGGTAAAACATTTTTTTTAATCCCTATGAAAGTGTAAAATCGAAAGAAAATTTTAATATCACGAACAAAAGGGAATTAATGTTACAACCCCTCAATGGAGTAGTATATACATCTATGAATTGAAACTGGGTATATATGAATTACATATGTCCCAAGGAAAGGGAGTTTGAGATGAATAATCATTAAAAAGATCGTATATTTGAATTAAGAAGTAATAAATGAATATATTATGTAAAAAAGATAAAGTCTATTTAGTAAAATATTAAATATTAAATAAACAAATTTAGATATCATTTTACACATAATCATGTCATAATAAAGTCTATTTATAATTCATATAATCCAATGATAAGAAATTGATAAAATAATCATTTTATAACTTTGTAACATTCATGTAAAATACCAATGGATAAAATAATTAATGTTTTAACATAAAATATAATTAATTAATTAGGATTCCAAACATAACATGTCAAATGGGAAGTAGATATAGCATATAAATACAATTATTCATTATAATATGGAACATATATGTAGAATTCATATGATAACCCATACATTTAGCTTAGAATCATCAAATATATCATTCATATACTATATAAAAAATCATATAAATGATTTTATTTTTAAGTGAATTTTTCATATTAAATACATAAATATTAAAACCTTTATTTCTTTTATATTAATGACATAGTTTATTACATAACTTGTTAATTCAACATCTACTGTTATTAAAGACATTTGGTTTATAAGTTCACAATGTACTCATTAAGTTTATTGAGTAGAATGGAATACCTTTTTCCACTATGTTGAGAATAATATGGATTACTTAATTATAGTTTCTTTTCATAAATAATACTTTTAAATAAATTAATTAAATATGGTTATGAAATATGAACTATATTACAATCATAGAAATGGTAGGGCATATGTAAACATATCAATCCCATTTTTCAATGATCATAATGTAAAAAAGGTATGTATTGTTTCATATTATAATAATGATAATAATATCATTAATATTATATTACATTGTTGAATCCAATAATATATATATCATCCATGTCACTTCATTGAACAGAAAGCATCACATCACATCATGGAGGTGGTAATCAACAGTACACATGAATGTTGTTCTCCTTTTTCTATGATTAGAATTGTATAATGAAAAATTATATACTATCACTTATGAATTATAAATATTTCAAAAAAATCATATATTAAAAATAATTCAATAATTATAATCTAGTCATGTGAGATGGTGACGTAATAAATTCATTGGATCTTGATGTGGTATTATTACTTAAAAATGAATAATGGTTTCCATTCCAATTTTATGGAAGAAAAAATTGATACAGGATGCTTCATTAACATAACAACACTTAATTATTTTTAATATAATTGTTTTGTTATATAATCATGGAAAATAAAAATATAAAAGAATAATAAGAAATAAAAAAAAAAGCGCGATTTAATAAATAAATCCTTATATTTGGAAAACCTCTTTTGAAAATAAATTAACACCACTAAGGATGTTTTCCTCCAAAAAATATCTCTATAATTATGGTAGAGATTCTATGATTGGATTCAAGTATATATTTTCAAAAAACATGTTTTTGGAGTCCAGTGTAATGGGAAGAATATGTGTCCATTTACAAGAGAGGGAAGGGGAGATCATGGGTTTCGTGAATAATATTAAATAAATATAATTGATTTTATTAAAAAAATTACTAAAAATTAATTTAATTTCAGTATATTATATGGATTGGTTGAAATTTTCTCTTGTAATAAATATAGACATGTTTTGATCATATTTTTAGGTTTATTTTTTTAAACTCGCATTATCCCATTTCACAGTTACTGTGACAATTGAAATTTTTACAATTTGGGGTCAATTATGTTTATATAAATGGAAAAGGCCCATTTATAGACCATAGTAGATATGTTAAACCATTTCATAGTCCTATTTTTAATCTAATATTTTATAGAATTTTATATTATTTAATAAAATAAAATTTAACATAAATTATCATTAATATCAATTTATACAATTATTCGTTACATTGATTTCACTATCATCAAGGAATGTAATAAAATTATATAAAAATATCATAACACATACATAACATTTATTTATAACCTATAATATTAGAAGATAACATAATTTATCTAAAATTATATTACTTTATATATTTTTAATTCATTTCAAATATGTTCAAATTAATTAAATAGTTATTTCATCAAAAAAAAATAATTATATTAGTGAATATATTTATTTTATATTTCTTAATAACTACTTAAAACCGAACATATTCTCTAGAAATAACAATTTTTTAAAATCATATATTTAATTTAAATAGCAATGTGACATATTTTACATTTCATGAAAAAAAATATTTTAATTCTAATAAAAAATACAAATAAAAAAACTATATCACCAAATAATGGATGACTATGGAAAAAAGGAATCATATCATAAAATTAAGTGATGTTTTAATGGTTGTTATATATTCTTTATGGTAATATTATTAACCCTTGATTATAAGATTTATGCTCTACCATAGTTATAAATCTTACTATGTTTTCTATTCATATTGACCAAAAATAAAAGAGACATATTTTACAAATTTGGACATCATAATTCCAAATATAAAGATAATTTTCCAAAATAAAATAAATAAAACAAGTAGAAATAAAATAATTAGAAAAAAATGATGTTATATAGATTTTCTTAACAATGTTATTTTGAAATATAAAATATTTTTAAACTACATTCACCTATAAAATTCATTTCACAAACAATATTTCGATCATTTAAATATTAAAAAAAAAATTAAACAAAATACACAATGTAATTTATCATTATAAATACTATAAATAAATTTTCATTTCCTAATAAAATTAGTAATTATCATCATTCATTGATAAAAAACATTTTCAAAAAATATATAAATTTCATTAAAAAATAATTATTATATGTATAATATAAAAAATAGATTGATTTTTTCAATAATTTTTTCTTGAAAATCCAAAAATTAGACATAATAATCACTTATAAAAAGTAATAAACCCTAATTTTGGGGAAATAGTTTTTTTGATGGATTAAATGGCATTTCTAACAACAGAGTTCAAATTTAAAAACTGTATATAATAAATTAAAAATGTGTATAAAAATTATATATATATATATATTATATTGTGTAAAATAATATTCCTTCCCCCTAATATAATGGTAAGGTTTTCACGGTCACATTTAAATGATAATATGTTTTGGTTAATCCTCGGTGTTATATATATATATATATACTGATATCAAATATTGATTTTTTTTCAAAAATAGAGACATTGAAATCATTTTAACATTAATCATTGTGTTAGATTAACTTAATTAGAAACATTTTCCTATTCATACAATGATTTTAGGATTTATGCTTCATCACTTTACTAATAAACCGATTCAAATAGTGATTTATTAAAATTAATGTTTTAAATGAATTAAAATTCATGTTAATTATATATAATGATAGGTTAGGAAACGATATTTATTCATTCATAATTTTCATTATTATAAAAAGTGTAAGTCTCTTATCTCAATATATAGTATATTTTTTTAGGAAAAATTTACTACAAGTAAAAATATATCATAAAAATTATAATATTAAACTGTTCAATTTCTATAATATTTAAAAAATTATTTATTACGAACATAAATTTTTTAATATAATGTGTTATTTAGTTTTCTATGTTAATTATATTTTTTATATATATTATAAATTATGTTTTATTAGTATGGTATATATGAGTAGTTTCTTCAATCAATTAAAATTGATTTTGGATATATTTTAAATATAATAATTTATTATCATAATTTTTTCACAAAAAAACATAGTTCCACATATATTGAATTTTGTTGTTATTTTATTAATTTATATCCTTAATGTGGCCACTTCGTCATTTCATTGAATGATATATGAATAAATATTTATGTAATGTGATATATATGTATTAATCAAGGAAATTAATTATGATTATTGTTTAAGAACTAATATTAAGTTTTTTTTCCTTTTCCCCCTAAATTATAAATTAATTATATGAATTTTGAATTTTTAAGATATATATGAAGTCATGTTTTGAATCCATGATATATATTATGATAATTATTTTAGATGACAGAATATGTAACTAGATTAGAATATTAGACATTTATGGATTGTGACAACCATACCCATCACTTCTCCTTAAATTATCATTTTTTGGTTTAATTATATATTGTTTGTGATAGGGATTGAGTTATTGTATTTGGAAAGACTATATTTCTTTTTATTGTAGGATTTAATACATTTCACAGTTATCCAACCTGGTTTGGAGTAACCATGAGGTGCATGTACAGGTGCCCATGTGGGTTAAGGATTTAGCTAACAAAATATACTTTATATATTTAACATTATAGTAAGCGTGTAGTAAGATCTTACATTATAACTATTCTATGTGGAATATGTTGATCAATAAATCATATTTTATATAGTAATTGTGTGAGGGTTACAAGTTGTAGAAGTGTTCAATGGACATTTGACCCAAGGTCTAGTAAACTGTGCAGCCTAATCATATTGATGCATAATTTTTTAATTTTTTTTATATTTTTTTTTCTTTTTCTTTTTAATTTACATTTTACCATTTATAGGGTCATATTTTTATCTCTCCCTCTAGATGTGTCTCATAACCATCCCATCTCCTCTTCCACATCCTCGTGCTACCCCTATCTCGAGATGCATTGTCCACACTATTTCCTCCCAATTTCCTCATGATTTTGGGATAACAACATTAAGTAAGCCGTATTAAACTGTAATTATTTTTTTTTTGTGATTTCACATTCCATATTGTTGGTTTTAATTCTATTTTACCCTTTATTTTTTGGGAAAACTAATTATAAAACTGCTTCTTCTTTCTAGGTAGTGCAATGGGTCTCTCGGGTAGACTAAATATGTGTTTTGGAATTTATCATCAATGGTGAAGAGTTCTAATTAATTTTAGATCACC
Organism: Viscum album; assembly: GCA_963277665.1. Lineage (NCBI taxonomy): Eukaryota > Viridiplantae > Streptophyta > Magnoliopsida > Santalales > Viscaceae > Viscum > Viscum album. The sequence continues at coordinate 1,399,944,211 of OY728132.1, read as the reverse complement.
TTCCACTATTTGAGGATTTTTTATTCATCCCACTTAGTTATAGCCAAATTATTTTTGGGACTTTCATAATTTTATCATTCCTACTATTTTATATTGTTTCATTGACTCTATTGTATTGGTTTCATGGTGTCGGGGATGAATGTTACGTACATCTGCATTCATAGGTAGGAATATATATATATATATATATATATATATAATTTCCCATTTTATATATATTATCTTATGGTTGGGAAAATATATGAATTGGGGCTAGGTGCCATTATATATATATATATATATGAAAAGTGAATATATTTGTAAGTGTAAAAGGGTATATGCATTTATAAAAAAATATGTAAGGACTGCCATTTACATATTTATATAAATGAGAATACGTACATGGTGGATAAATGTACTTATATATATGTGAATGTTAATCTGGGTGAGGGAAGAAAAATGGAACAATTTTGGTTGTCATTGTCAAGCACCTGGAGTTTGAGGTATGATCCATATGCATAATGAATTAAAAGATAAACATATGATTTCATGGTGTTTTTGAAATGTTTTTTCGATTTTATATGAAAGGAAATTCTATTAATATGTAATTAGTATTGGGTCTTGGAATATTTATTCTCACACATTTAAGGTACTTTTCCTGATTTTATAATTGATTTTATTTATTTAATATTAGTTTCAAGCATGTTTTTAAATTTTTAGTGCCATAATGGATTAATTTTAATTATAAATAGTTTCAGTAATCAAAAGACAGGGAAATTTTGGTTTTATACTATGAATTTATTCCTTATTAAATTGTGTTCCCATATTTGCACTTTGAAATCATTTTATAGAAGTTCATAACCCCTCTTAAGTCATACCCCCTGATTTTGAATTATGATGTAATTGATAAATGTGTGATTTTTATAATGTTCCTAGTGAATAGACATATGAATTGATTTGTGAATTGGAAAGGGGGTTGTTACTATGTTGGTAAATAAGAAGTGATAAAAAATATGAGTTTCAGGTAATGAATATGATATGTATGTATATGTTTTCTGGACAAAAACTCACATCCATTTGGAATAGAGCACATCGGAACCATGTTATCTAGGGGAGAAATGGTATAGTATACTAAGAATATTATAAGGGTCTATAAATGGTTTCCATATAAGGACCTAGTCATAAAAAAATTACATAATCCTTAGTATTAGAAAATAACATACATTATTACACAATGAGTATCTTTACAGGTATAGAGTTTTCAAGAATTAGGATATCTTATATACATAACATACCACATTCTAACAAAGAGGATACTACTAAAAATGGAATCCATTTTCTTCAAAATATAAAACATTAAAACATAAAACAATATTTCTTTGAGATCACTCCATATAAAACATCACATCTCTATCATTTATCTTACCAATACTTATATCATGTTAAAAATATTTAAAAAGATGGGATGAGTATAAATCTATGTAAGGGATATAAAGAAAGAAACCGTTTGTAAAGTTATAACATAAAATCAATAAAACACATAATCATAAAACCTTATATGCATAGAAGCATAATGTATTTTCCTTGGTACATATTTACCATATCACTCTTACAATAAAAAATACACATGGAATAACCATTTCGTATAATTCCCCCTCTGGAGTACCCAATGCAATGGAGAGCAATATTGGGGCTCATACGTCATATCCTGAGCTATAATGGGCTCAAAAAACATATCATGAGATATAATAGGCTCAACAAAACATAACTATGTCCAAGGAACATATCATGGAAATAAACTATCATGAAATCAGGAGAAACCACTGATTCCATATATATATATGAACCATCCTTTTCCAATGTATTAGAGATATTTTTAAATTTATTTTAAAAGGAATGTCCCTTAAAAATATAACTAGAGTGTGAATTAATATATTTTAATGGTTATTTTTACATATAATAAAACATTATACAAACAAAAATTCATTACACAAACAATCTTAATACCACATATTGTATAAGATGAAGGCTAACCCAAAGATTGATTGTTTGTTTAAGAATTTCCTTACCTCAGGTTCTTATAAGATAAAAAGTGTTTAAAAATATCATATAAAGGATATTATAGTTTTATTGATATATTAATGAAACATATTAATGTTTATATCACCTTATATGGTCATTTTACAACATCATTTGACAAATTTATTAGTAATATTAAGTTATTTACATTGTTCTGGGTGTGTTATTTTTATGGTTAACATGATTTGTTCATGATGGATATTCATTTTGATTGGAAATGAAACAACTTTATTGGAATGAAATTTTGTTGAAATATTTATAGTACCATGAATTATACCATTTATCATTTTGAATTATTAGATTTAGATTATTCATATGTTAAAACATTATTGATATGTGTTTAGGTCATTTTGGTGATTCTTCGATCTTAAAGAACTCATTTTGTTTCATGAATTAATAACATGTGAAAAAATGATTCTAGAACCTTATATAAGTTATATTAAAAAAATTATAATCTCTTAAACCATAAATATGGATTCATGACTAGTCTTTAATGAAGTAAACTAAACCAAAATCACATCGTCCACAATGTCGGTAAATCGACACATCATAGACAATGTATTAATTTCTTGAATTAGTGGGAGAGGAAAAGATGAATAATTGTGAAAATTAGATAAAATTGATGAAATCCAGAATATATAAGATACTGGATAATTTGTTAATCTTGGATAAGGGGAAGTGATGATATAAGAAGAAAATAATGGAACTCAAAATAAAAGTTAAGTTGAGAAATCCCTCATGAAAATTTGGCAGCCTAAATACGTTTCTTAAAATATCATAAAATATTTTGATGAGAGAGAAGTGGTATATCATAATTAATAGATAATATAGGCTATAGTTTGTCTCTGGAATTAAATATCCCAACATAAGCCAATGTAAATTGAAAAGGATAACATAAAATGTAATCTTGAAAAGGAGAAGGGTGGTGGATTCCCTTACCAAGAAGATTAACTCGTAAAACGTGATGGTTGGGACCTTGGGGGTTTGAGGAAACCTTGGGAGGAATACTAGGGAGGTAATAATAGAAGATTATATAAGGGAAGGATTTTGGAATTAATAGAATAGAGGAATGGGTTTGTATATATAGCAATTGTGAGGGAATATTTTATTAATTTCCAAGGGACACCTCATTATTGGTATGTGCAAAACCATGGGCTTGACCATGGTATTTTCCTATGGTATTAGCCACTTGGAATACCTCACATATTATTTTACATTACCCAATTAGACCAGAATTATTAAATCAATATTACATCATTTATTATGTCATTAACATTACTGAAACTCTAAACTGTATTTTTACTATTCACCGAAAATTCAACTATTTTATAAAAATCCAAAAAATCCACCCTAACAATTTTTCGACATGTAGAATTAAAAAATGGAATCCATATTTTGAAAAAAAAAATTCTATATATTATTAATTTATTTTTTAAATAAAATCATAAATTATTCAAAAATAAAAAATTTAATTCTATAATTTTTTTAACACCTTGAAAAACTAATCAACGTAACATTATATTATAAGCTTAATAAAATAGAATAATAATACCATTTTCTATTTATTAGGTCCATATTACTATTCATATGGGTAGGTGACTATTCAATATAAAATCAATTGGTTCTATTAGACTCCAAATAACATATCGATCACAATTTTAGATGCCCATTTTTGAAAGTCAAAACATAGAAGCTACAAAATTATGTTTAAAGGCTAGTTATAAATATGTACATAAAACAAAGATTCATTATTTTCAATTCATTTTTTGAAACCATGGGGTTTACCATTATCCCCACCATTTAAAAATTGTTTCCGTCCAATTTTATTTACTCATCAATCAAGTAAGGGTTCCTTTACCTCATAACATTTTAAGATTCCCATGTTTCTTCTTCAACCATGTGGTTTCTCCAAAAAACCATTACCTGATGGATTAAATTATTTCAAAATATGTGTTCCCTTAGATCAAGAATCTAAACTAGCTTCTCTTAAAAAAAGGATCACTTCCAGCTGAACTACTTCTGGGCTCAAGACAAGAGAAGAATCCGGCACATACTTTCTCAACATCGAAAAATGAAAAACATTGTGTTCCTGAGATAAACCTGAAGGTAAAGCTAATTTATAGGTGAATGTTACATCCTTCTCTATGATTTCATAAGTTACAATTAATTGTGGACTTAAATTTTATTTCTTATGAAAATGAATAACATTTTTCCATGGTGATATTCTAATAAAAATAAGATCACAAACCTCAAAAGAAATTTCATTCCTCATGTTGTCTGCATAATAATTTTTCCTGATCTTATTTTTCGTCTTGTGGTGTTCGATCATCTTTAATTTCTCAAACACTTACTCTAATAAATATGTTACCATTAACTTTATTTCCCAGACATCATCCCAAAAAGCTTGAGTTTGACCCAGTTTCCCATACAAAGCCTCCAAATTTGTCATCTGTATACTGGAGTGAAAACTATTATTATATGAATACTCAACTAAAGAAAGACAATGATCTAAACTTCCAAGGTAGTCCATTAAAAAAGCTCAAAGAATATCATCCAATGTCTGAATCATTCATTCTGACTACCAATATGATTGAGGGTGAAAAGTTGTAATGAAATTAAATTTTCATCCCAACGACTTCTAAAGGCACTACAAAAATTAGAAGTGAACAAGAGATCCTGATCAGATAAAATAGAAATAGTAACTCAATGTGACCTCACAATCCCAACGAGTTATAGTTAAGAAATATGATCCCACAACTTTGTATCTTGAATATACAAAAATATGCTGATTGTGTCTACCGATAAACAATAACTCAGATCACATTGTAACCATGAGAAGTCTTAGGTATTCCCACCACGAAGTCCATGGATATATTACTTAATTTTCACTATGGCACTGGATATGGATTAAGAATCTTATTTTGGAACTACAACTCTTCATTTAACTATTTACATGTCAAATATTTCACAGTAAATTCTAAAATATACCATTTCATTCAATCCCACCAGTAATAAATTTTAAGGTTACTACACATCTTAATAATTTCAGGATGAACAGAAAATGGAGAAATATGAGATTCTCAAAACCAATCGTTCTTCAACTAGTAATAAAAAGAAACACACAATCATTTTACAAATCATAAAACAAAATATTTATCATGGTTAAATTCTGAAAACATAACCATTTTAACAAATTCTACCTTTTTCTAAAGCTCATGGTCTTCCTTCTGCACTTGCTTAATTTTTTCAAATAATGAGGACTGTACAAAAACCTAAAAAAAGATTTATTTCCTTCACCCAAAACTTGTAATCCAAAATTCATCATATCGTTAATCAAGGGATCATGTTTCAAACGTAACATGGTTAATGATGCATGATATTTTTGACACAAGGAATTCACCAAATTGTTTTTTAGGATGATAATTGATCATGAAATGATAATTCTTTATCAGTTCTATCCATATTCCTTGCCTCATGATTAAATAATTTTGAGTGAATATATACTTCAAACTTTTATGCTCAGTATATATTTGACATTTGGCACCATATTAATGATGACTACAAATTTTCAAATTTCAAAACCATAGCTTCATGTTCCAAATCATATGTGGGATAATTTAACTCTTGATGGGTTTAGATTTTGTTAATAATAAGAAATTACCTAATCATTTTGCATTAGGACACATCCAATTCCCTTCATTGATGCATCAATATAGAAGAAAAACTCACCATTTCAGGAAGGCGAGGAAAAAACTAGTGAATTCAAAAATCTCTTCTTCATTTCGTAAAAAAACTCATCACATTCTTCTATCCAAAAAAATTTAACCACTTTTCGTGTTAACATACATATAGGGATAGAAAAAAATAAATTTTTTTAACAAATCGTCAGTAATAATCTTCCAATACAAGAACACTATGTGTCTCTTTAACATTTTTAGGTTTTTTCCATTCATAAACCACTTTTTTCAGGATCAACTGTTATTACATCTTTATTTATAATGATTCGAAAAAAAGAAATATATTACAACTATAAATAATAGTTTCTAAATTTTCAATAAATTTTATTTTTTAAGGATTTAAAACCACCCATTAATGCTTTTCAAGCTCCTATTTACTTTTAGAATATACCATAATGTCATAAATAAACACAACCACAAACATATCAAAAAACTCATGAAATATTCTATTTATAAGATCCAGGAATACATAAATTGAATTAGGTAACCCAAAAAGCGTAAAAAAATTCATAAAGACTGTATCTATTACGGAACTCGATCTTCAAGATGTCTTCATCCCTTATATTTAACTAATGGTACCCCATACATAGTTCAAACTATGAAAAATATTTTTCTCCCTATAGTTGATCAAAAAAATCATCGATATGAGGAAATTGATACTTTATTTTAACAGTATATTTATTCAAGACTCTATAATAAATTCAAAGTCTCATTGAACCATCTTTCTTTATAACAAAAAAGACTGGAGCACCACATGGGGAAGTTCTATGGCTAATGATGACATTATCTAATAATTTTTTAACTGAATTTTCTAATTCCTGAAGATCTATTTGGGACATTCGATAAGGGGGTTTAGAAATTGTCTTCGCATCAGAAACTAATTAAACAGTAAACTCAACCTCTCGATTATGAATTATATCAAGGAAATCAATAGGAAAAAATCTATGTATTTATTTACCACTAGTACATAATTAATCTAGATAGTTCTTTTATCTTCCAAAATATGAGCCAAATGAATTTAATTTTCATCCTTTTTCAGTTTCTTAACTTCTTGATATATAATAAATGGTATGGGATTATTCTTGAACACAAAATGAAATTATTTCTAACAAACAACTTCTTTTTCTCTACAATCTACCTTACCATGATAAAAATAAAACTAGTCCAGACCCAGTATAACATCAAACACTACTGGAGGCAAAACAACAAGGTTTTTAGGAAAATGCATTACACAAATAAGGATAGGTACATTCTTATAATTTCTATCTTCCACAATATTTTCTCTATTTTTTCCCATGAGATCTGGTTTCATTTCATGAGGTTGAATTCCCAATTTTTCAAAAAAAAAATACTCAGAAATGAAGGGATATGTAGACCCTAGATCAAACAACACATATAATATATCTATAAAAAAAATTACCTGATACCACCTCATTTGAAGGCTCCAAATCTTCTGAAGTGGTTGAAAATGATTTTACTAAACCCTTCTGCTTCCAATCCTGTTTATTCCCTACTTGATTGACTATCATTGAACAAACATTAACAAAATGACCCAATTATTTATAGGTAAATAATATCACCATCATTTTATCATTAATTTTTATATAATTTTATTTGCACTCACAAGACACGTGCCCAATCATTCCACATCGGTTTCATTTCCCAGAATATACAATACTTTCACCAATATTCTATTTACCGCTATCTTTACAACAAAAGAAATTGATTTTATTTCCTCCGGATTTTATAAAATAATTATATCTCAATACCTACCAACCGGAAAACATTTTATTCTTTTCAACATGAGGCACACACATGTCAGAAAACATCATCTCCACTTTTTCAGCACAACAAAAAAGTTTCAAAAGATTTTAAACTCTGATGAAGCCAAATATCATTGCTAAAATGGTTTGAAACCGGATTATATTATATTAATTTTACTATCAAAATCTCATGTAAAATATCGTATGCATGTATCTAGTATTTTAAAATTAGATTTAGATGAGGCTACAAAATCATCATTCTACTTGAGTTCCAAGAATTGCTTCTATATTCTGAGTCAAACGGTTTTGGGAAAATATTTTTCCAGAAACAGACTCTTAAAATCATCCCACTCCAGACTGTCAAGGTCATCTCTTCCTCTCATATTCCTAAACATATACCAAAATTGATCAATTTCACCTTCCAAATAATAAATTAGTAGTATTACCTTTTGACATTCCAAACATCCCATGAGATCAAATATCTTTTATAGATTTTTAATCCATACATTGGCCATCGGTGGATATGTGGTTCCACTGAATGTTGGATGGTGTTTCCCCATAAAATACTACAAAAAATGAATATTTATTTTTGGTTGATCATTTTCTTCTCTATAATGGATACCACCCCCATTTATTTCTTAAGTCAAATGAGCCATTGCAGTCAAAAACTAAGCGGTTCTGATTCCCACCATTCTGGGCTTCAGATTCGTACTAACATCTGCCTCTTGGTGCCTGTCTACTTCAGGTTCCCTATTTATTCTACAGAAAACCATTTTGAACGGACATAACATAGATGATGAAACTTGGTAATCCTTAAATTCTATAACATTTCAAATTACCTTATAGTAAAAATCATTTATGTTATTATTTTAACGTCATCCTAACCCCTATAGTTATCTAATCCATCATTTGTTACAAAATATAAGGACATGACCAGATAACAAAACATAATCACGAGTATTAGACAAGAACATACAATATTACACAATGCATATCCTTTCGGGTTTATAGTTTTAAATAATTAGGATAGAATACATATATAACATACCACATTCTGAGAAAGATGATACTGCAAAAAAAATTCTATTATTTCAAAATATAAATAATTAAAACATAAAAAATTATTTCTTTGACAAAACTAAATATAAAACATCATATCTCCCTTTTTTCTCTTAACCATAATTATATCCTGTGATTTTTTTTAAAAACATGGGATGATTATAATACACAGTATGGGGTATAAAGAAATAAATCATTAGTCAAGTGATAACATAAAAAAACAAATAAAACCCTTAATTATAAAAACATATTTGACTAGAAACATCATTTAGTTTACTTTTTACATATCTACCATATCAATATTATAATCACCCTTACACATGGAATAACCATTTGGTATAATTGCACCTATGCAGTAACCAATGCATTGGAGAGCCATAATGGGGTTCATCTATCATATCTTGAGATATAATGGGATAAACCGAACATATCTTGAAAAATAATAGGATCAACCCAACATAACCTTGTACAATAATTATATCATTGTAATAAAGTATCATTTACTCAAGAGACACCACTTATTCCATATATATATAAAAACAATCCTTTTGAAATTTATTAAGGAGGCTATACAAAAGATTTTAAAAGGAATTTCACTTTAAAATATAATTTTATTTTGAATTAATATAATGTAATGGTAATGTTTACACATAATAAAACATAATATAACACAAAATTAATCACACCATCAATCTTAATTCAACAAAATTGATATGTAAATGGTTAACCCAAAGATTGAAAATTGGAATATGAATTAACATACCTTGGGTTCTTCTTATATAAAAAGTGTTTAAACCTCCATTATAATGGTTAGAAGAGTGTTATTAATATCCTAATCAAACATATTAATGTTTATAAAACCTTTTATGATAATTTCAGAACATCATTCGACACATTTATTTGTAATATTTTGTTATTTAAATTGTTTGAGGTGTGTTCTTTTCATTGTTTCCATGATCGGTTCATGATGGATATTCTTGATGATTGGAAGTGAAATTATAAAACAGAAATGTAATGGTATTTAGATATTTCCATAACCATAAATTATACATTTATAATTTTGGATTATGACATGAGGATGATTCACATGTTAAAACATTGTTGATATTTTAAGGTCATTTTGGAGATTTTTCAACCGTAAAGAACTCATTTTGTTTTATAAATTAATCACATGTGTACATAATTATTACCGAACAATATATAAGATATAATACAAAAATTATGATCTGGTTTAGAGATAAAAATTATTTCATGACCAGTCATAAAGGAAGTAAAAGAAACTGAAATTACATCGTCCATGATGTTGGTAAATCAACACATCACGTACAATGTTTTAATTTCATGATTAAAGTGGGATATTAGAAGAAGTTTAAAGGTGAATATTCCATAAAGATGATGACTTATTGAATATTTATGTTACTTTATCATTCATTATTCATGGATAAGGGTATGTTATGACAGAATAATAAAATAAAAAAAACTCGAAATAAAAAAAAGTTGAGAAATCTCTTACGAATATTGGAAAGCCTAATGGCTTCTCATAAAATTAAATAAGATAATTTAATGAGAGAAAATGGTTTTATAATCATGCTTATATAATATGTGATTTAATGGGGATATGGAATGACATATCCCAACATAATCTAGTGGATGTTAAAAAGAATAACATAAAATGAAATCATAAAAAAGAGAAGGGTGGTGGATTCCCTTAATTTATAAATTAACTCCTAAAACATGATGATTTAGACCTTATGGGATTGAGGGAACCATTTGAGGACTAATAGGGAGGTAATATGTCTACATAATCATATAGGAGAAATTTGGAATGAATGTAATGGGGGAAGGGGTTGGTATTTATAGCAAAAGTGGGGGAATATATTTTTAATTTCCAAGGGACATCTCATTTGTGGTATTTGGAAAACCATGGGATTGGACATGGTATTTTCCTAGGGTATTATCCACCTAGGACACATCATCTCTTATTTTACTTTAAACAAGTTTACATGAATTATTACATCATTAAAAATTTCATTAAACATACAAAAATCTCAAAAATGTATTTTTACTATTTACCAAAAATTAAAATCTTTCAGAAAAAACCAAAAAATTCACCTTAAATATTTTTTGACATGTGGAATTCAAAAATTCTATCCATTTTTTGAACATAATTCTCTATATATGATTAATTTAATTTTTATAGAAAATCATAATATATTCAAAAATAACAATTTTAAATCTATAACTTATTTTTTACACCTTGAAAAATTAATCAACATCTCATTATCCTATAACCTTATGAAAATACAATAATAATATAATTTACAATTTATTCGGGTCATATTACATTTCGTATTACTATTCATAAGGATTGGTTACTATTCATTGAAAAATAAATTTTGTTCCCTTGGACTCAAAATAACATAAGGATTAAAATTGTATATGACTATTTTTTGAAATTCAAAACATAAAAGCTGTAAAATTATTTTTAAAGTCTAGTTATAAATATATACTTAAAAAAGATTCATGCATTTCAATTTATTTTTTTAAAACATTGGGGTGCTACATTTCTCTTGCAGGTTTGATGCTACAGAACTAACTGAACATGTTTTGATTATGGTTGGTGACCACTAGACCTTGCCATGTGATTTATCTCTTGTTTCTCATGCATAAGGATAATGTTAATTTGTTTTGTTTTTATAACCAATGTATAAGTATGCATGGAAAATATTAACCCTATATATTTAGTTATATATCATGGTACTTTATATTATTTACTATTATTCTTCTATGTTATTTTTTCTAATCTCATTTTTTATATTTCTATACATGTTTGAAATAATAAAAATCACATTTCATTTCCCCAATTTTTTGGAACCTAATAATTTTTTCCTTCTACGACCATTTTTTATTCTTGAACCCTATTATATAAGACTTGTTGTAAAAATTCAATGCTTTGGGAATTTAATTTTACGTGGGTTTTTATAAAAATGTTAGTATATGATTTTTTCCTGAAAAATGAAAAAAATCTTTTATATATATTATTTACAAACTGGAATTAATTGGTTTTTAAGCTATGTCACATTGAATATATTATTTTAGACAATATAATACTTTTTTATAATCACACCTATAAAATTATGATTCTTTTTAACCTATGGGGAGGCTTCTAGCTTTGACTCTGTCACTGTGGAGCGATGTTGGTTTAGGGGTTGGTGGCGACTCATTAGGTCACATGAAGGTAAATATGGTTTTATTTATTACAATTATTTATAATTTTTTACAATTTTTATTCATTTATTTGACTTATTTTTTCTGAGATAAATATTTACCAATGATATTATCATAATTAGAAATATTTGTTGAATCTTGGGAGGATCGAGAAACTTATTAGGCTTGTCGCGGGCCAGATTGGGTAATTAGTTCATGTTTGAGCTGGGATGGTTCATGAAAAATAGTATCCCATGTGAATGTTTTTATTTGGGGAGTTAGGTAGATCATATATATGACTATTGGGACTCTTTAGGAATGTCATGGATTGGTCACTAATCACCTCCCCTCCTGACGAGACAAGAGTTGATATGGGTATTGGGGTTTTGAGTCAATATATTTCATTTTCCATTATTCTCTTAGTGTTTTTTAGTTCAATGCTCTTGTATATTATAGGGGATGAACATAGAATTATATGTTTCTAAATAGTTTTATTTCATGGAGTAGAGAACCATTTGGAGACCACGTCCATGGTTCAATATTGTTCTAGTGGGAGGTAAATAAAAATTTCATTGTATTCTAAACCTTGTAGTTGTGGTTTTCATGTACTTTGGTTAATTATTTTAGTTATTTTGTTATGTGTGATGCTTTGGACTGAAATTTTTTTGTTTGAGTTTATTTATAATGGAAAACATTTAAATTAATTGTTTTTAGAGTAAAACAAATATTTGAAAGAATATTATTTTAGGAAGTTTAGTTCCTTTAGAAAAGGTACCCTTTTTCTAATGAGGAATGTGGTTTAAAATGAAATGTGTATGTTATGTTTTGGGATATAATGTAAATGAACATGAATGGGTATTATTCTAATAGGACATGGAATTATATGAAGGATTTGGAAGTAATCTTCATTATATGGGATGGTTTTTAAAATGAATATAAATATTTTTAATAAGGTTTATTAGTTTGTTTTGATCTCTATATTTATGAGTATAGAGTTTCATATGGTATTATTATTTTTTTGATATTTGGTCATTTTTATGGATCTATTCTGATTCTTTTTATTAATTATGATTTTTTGATTATGTCACCTTGAAATACCAAAAAGGCTTCTGAGGAGTCTCCTCTAGTCTTGGCCCTGCTCAAACTCTTAGAGGAGTAGTAGAGTTGAATTCTTTATAATTTTTCTTATTATCTATAGTTATCAAAGATAGTAATAGTATTAGGCTTTCTTGAGGATGATGAGAGTGTCTTCTGGTTTTTATGAACTCTATATTTTATGGAAGTGTGATTGGTTTTGGGTATGTTTGAATGACAAGGACTGGATTAGTGGACGGTGGTCATTCCATTCCCCTTGCATGTTGGGATTTCATGGATGATGTTAATGAAAAATTTAATCCTATGATTTTATCATTAATATGTAATGTAAATAATATTATAGAGGTCGTGGAAACATGTCAAACTCATAAGATAGTGAAGGTGTATGATGACTATTTCAATGAACTAGTTTTCTTTTCTTAATAGATTACATCGCACAATTATTTATAAGTTCACCCATTCATAGGTATTCTCTATCCCTGGTTCAATGATCTCATTATTTTATATGGAAAAGTCTTTTAGGAAAACCCATGGTTGTAGATGCTCTGTATTCTCTTGGTTCCCATGATAATATTCCTTTTTATTAGATAACCATACCTGAAAATTTAAAAATAGAGGATCATTTGGGTTTACTGTCTTTGAAATCAGGAACATAATTAATGAAAATTTAAAAAAAAATTATTATAATCTACTTGAATGGATTTTTCAAGGATCGTCCAAAGTACATTTATATCATCTCATAACATAGTGACCAACATCAAAGGAAAGGGTGAGAAAAAGGCCCAATAAGGAAAAACAAGTAAAATAGTTTATATGTGAAAATGATAAATATCAATAATAACATGAGTAATATCATAAAAGGAATGATAAATAGTCATATAAAAACAATTATAACTTGAATCATGAAATAAAAATGTTTCTATAACATTTAATTTAGTCATTCATAAGCATAACACCAAGGTCCACCCACAAGGTGTCATAAAAAGAATTACCAAGGTTATTAATCAACGTATCATAATAGAATATCACCATGTTATACCACCAAGGATTCATTTAAATTTACAATTTTATTCACCGAAGTATCATAAATGAATATCAAAATATTTTATCACCGAGGTGTCCTAAAAAATACCTTGGTAATTCACTAAGGTATCATAAAACATGTTATCTATAGAGATTAATTTCGTTACATAATTAATTAGAGTTCAATAAAGGAACATCATTAAATTTTATTTACTTTAATCAGATCCTCACATATCATAATCAAAAATTTCATAAACAACCCATAGTGAATAAAATATATGGGTTTCATTTCAAAATCATGGTGTTTTAAAAAGTGTTTAAAAATATGATCATTATGTCATTTATAACACATAGAAATGGAATGTGACTTTTATGTATGTCCATTAAAAAATAAAATAAATAATTTTTATCTATTTTTTAATTCCATTGTACATGATATAGGGTTTTTTATTCTCAAGAATAAAATTAAAAAATAGAAAATGATATATATTTTTAGTTCAAAATTCTACATCATAACTTGTATGAAACATGGTTTTATTGAATATTAAAAAGTGATTGGAAATGGGTAACCCATTCATAAAAAAAATAATAGATTATAATGAATAAATAAAATGAAAATTGGAAAATATTTTTTTAATTTTAAATACATACCACATAAAAATAATCTTTAAAAGAAAAGTGAAATCGAGAACTTCTATACGAAATTTCAGCAGCCTGACGCCATCCCGTAATAATTCATAAAATTAGATTATCGAGAGAGAAAAGTGGTATATAATTATTTTTAAATAATATTTATTATAAGGGGGATATGAAATAAAAAATACCGACATATGAAAATAGAAAGTTAGAAGGCATAACAGTAAAGCAGCATTTTCTAGGTGCAGGGTGGTAGATTCCCTTACCTTTAAGTGTAACATCTAAAACTTTAATATCAGGACCTTGAAGATATTAGTTAACCAAGGGGGGTTTATTAGGATGTAATAATATCATATAATAGCTTTTAATTATTTTGGAATGAAATTATATGAAGGAATTGGTGTGTATTTATAGTAAAAGAGTGAAAGTTTTTTATTAATTTCAAAGGACATTTCATTAGTGGTATTTGAGAAACCATGGTCTTTTCCATTGTATTAGCCACATGGGATACCCAATATAATATATTAATCCATAACAGTCACTCTGAATATTATCATAATCATTACATCATTGTTACATTGTTATGATATCGTTAAACACAATGAAAACTAAAAACTGTATTTTTTATTATTCATAAAAATTCAACTATTTGACAAAAATCCCAAAAATTCACCCTAACCATTTCTCGGCGTGTAAAATTCAAAAATTAATTACATTTTATAAAATTGAAATCTATTTTAAATTAAATTAAATAAATAAAATACTAATACATAAATAATAATTTTATAATCATTTATTCACTTACACTATGATATAATTATATCACATTACCAGTTAAGATGACCGAAATATATTTATATTTATGTGAGGTTATAATTCCATTTGGTCAAATTACTATACATAATGGTAAAATTGTTATTTCAAAGGGTCATGCTACTATTCACCAAAAAATTATATTGATCATATTGGACTATAAGTATCTAACTGATCGCAACCATGTATGTCCATTTTTGGAAAATCATTTCACGGAATAAATTATTTAATAATTCTTAAAAAATTATTGTTCTTAAAAAATTAACATTCATCAAATAATATTCATCAATAAATACTATTAATCAAATAAAATTTATCAATGAATTATAATTCATCAACAAATTGAAACTTCTTAGTGAACTACTAAATATTTACCATATATTATTTTTGACATTTGAAAAATACTTTTTTTTATTTTCAAATGACACCTTTAAAAAATAAATTGTGAACCCTAACGACTTCATCAAATAAAAATATTAAAATAATCTCATATAGGGAAGAAACTATAAGAACTGACCCTCCTTATTGACTAAATCATTTTATCAAGCCTCCACCTTCGCATGAATGCTCAGATAGTTTTCCCGTGAAGAACTGCACGAGCCTGGTGCCGATAAAAAAAGTCATACCATCTCATTCATCTAATTATGGATGGACAAGATTTGGTGAATACATCCTAATCTATCTACTCATCTGGATTTTCTCTTTGTAAGTGTTTAGGTGCTTTCAAAATATTAGATCAAAATCCATTTTAGAACATCACCACCTTGATGACGTCAATCTCGTTGAGCCAATAGAGACGAAACCACCCCAAGACACCATCAGTCGCATTCCCCAACATCACAAAGCACCATGGAGACCTCCACTCAGACCCACATTCGAGGGAGTGGGAGAGTCCTGGATCAGGAGAAGAGGAACAAGAAGCCAATGCCCTAGACGGAGCAAGTCTCCCTAGACCCCCTTCGTCGATGGTCACCACTGAAGACAAAGTAGTATGACACAAAAAAAATCACACTCCAAAATCAAAGGACATTATAGAATAACACATTTGTGATGTCGTTATCCATTGGGATCCAACAGAGACAGAAATACCAACGCATGTGGTCTCTCACCCTCACATCCCAAAGCAATAATAATACCTCAACTTAGATCCTCTAAAGAGAGTGTAACAGAGACTTGAATCAGGATCAGAGAAGTGAGTGACTAATTACCTTAAGGGAACACATATCCACAACCTCCTAATGTAGATGACCACCATCACAAGCCTTGAAAAGAAGAAAATGTTTTTTAGGACCACATTTACTATATCTGGTACCCGAACAACTTCAAACAACATTGAGTATCTATCATTCCAACTCCAACTTGAATATGGCAGACAACTGAGTAAGAAGGTCTCAACCCGAACAAACATTGATTCCAAAAACAAACATAGAATCTAATTTGACCAGCCTTGGGAAATGATCAAAAAATATTTTTTTCTTCCACAAGAAGTAAAACAACTCTAATGTTGAATAACATCATTGAAAATTGGATGAAAACTATTGCCACATCCAAAAATATAAATAAACAAAGATATCTTCTTATTTTATTATATTCCAAAATCGAGACCCAATGATCTTTTATCCCACATGCATATAGTGAGGTCGATATGGGATATAAAACATGAATAGGTATCCATGGTTGAATTCTTCCCTATAGGCGAGAATTATGATGCGTAGGTGGTTAGATATAGTGAAGAAGTTGTGAATAGGGAACAAAACTTGATCGTCGTCTCCCACCATCACAAAACCCAATTCCAGAAGAGCCGCCACTTCTAGAGCCAACGCGGCGACACCAAGCCACCACGCCGCACTGATATGAACCTATGATGACCCCTGGATCCGAGCCACACACAGATTAAAACTTGAATCCAGCAAAATGAGACCCTAAGGAGAACCCCAAGAAATCCCTTATATTAATATAGGATATAAATATGCCTTAATAATTCTATAATTATGAGGAATTTATCGTATAAATATAAAAATAATTTGTTATTAAAAATAATAGAGGATAGGAATTGAATAGAGAAATTACAAAGTGAAATTCCTAACACTTAAAAAAATTATATTAACATTTACATTTAAAAAGTGAAGCCTTAATCATACTATTTATTTAAAATAATCATTATTCAAAATACCTTAATTTTTCATAATTGTTATTTCATTTATGAAAGGTACAATTTGGGTCTGGAATGTCCATTTAACAACTTTTCTCAATAAAACATATATTTTATTTGAAAAATCTATTTTTAGATTTGTATATCCCATTATTGTTTATATTTTTACTACTCCATATTTATTCATTATGTATAATGTTCTCATGAAATAAAAAGCAATTCTATGTGCTTCTATTGTATAACATAAGAAAAATTTATTGAAATAAAATAATATCCATAAATAAAATAAGTACATTTTTCATGTTGTTTCATTATACCCCTTAAAGAAATTTAATACACACAATTTTTTCATATTATAAAAATTCTAATATAAGAACACATATACTTATAAAGAAATTTAATTTCTTAAAAAAAATCCTGATTAAAAAAATATTATTCTTTAACCTCAATTAAATTTTCCATAAATCATTCATAAAAATTCATAAAAATATTGTGATAAACCCAACATATCCCACATGAGTTCCAAACTAGGAATGCAGAAAGGCCCTCTTTCATTCACCCATTCCCATTAGAGTCTAGAAAAAAGTGGTGTTTTAAGGTTTTACACCAAGATACATATGTTCCAATGCCACATCCACATGTCTATATTCAGATATGGATTAATTTTTTTTGGAAAATTAATTACTTAATAATTTACCAAAATCCCAAGAAGACTGAAAATATTTAAACATTTATATAGGGTTTTTTAATTTTTTCTAATCCAAATTTCAGTATATAACAAAACATTACCATGAAACCCACTAGGGAATGCCGCCTTTTTATTACATAGTATTACATGACATTTTACAAACAGAGGATATTTTGGGTTTAATATCTTGGAAATACGGAACATTATACAAGGTAAAATAAAAAAAAATTATTCTAATCAAATTCAATTTCTTTTTCAAGGTTCATTCTATGTACTTTTATGACGTCTCATAACCCGAGGACATATATCAAAGGAATGGGTGAGCAGAAGGCCTAGTAAGGAAAAATAAGTGAAATAGTTTACATATAAACTTGAGTTATATCAATAAAAACATAATCAATATCATAATAGAATGATAAATTTTTATTTAATAGTAATAAATTGATTCATAATTTGAAAATTTGGCTACAAAATTTAATTTAGACATTCATAATCATATCACCTAGTCTATCCCCAATGTGTCATAAAAATTTTCCAAGGTTATTCACTACAGTATCGTAATATAATATAACTGTGGTTTATCACAGAGGTATCTTAGAAATTAAAAAGGTTATTAACTAAGGTATCATAAAAACTTATCTTTATGGTTTATCACATAAGTCCCATAACAATTACCTTGGTGATTTACCAAGATATCGTAAAACTTTTCATCTCTAGAGATTAATTTTTTACCCAATACTTTGGGCACTATCCAAGAACACCATTAATATGTATTTATTTTTTTGTGATTGAAATATTTAGTATTCAAACATTTCATAAATATCCCATACATAATAAAATAAATGGGATTTATATCAAAATCATGGTGTTTTAAGTGGTGACAAAACATGATCATTATATTATTTATAGCCCATGAAAACCGAATGAGAGTTTTATGAATTCCAATTCAAGAATAAAATAAATAATTTTTAATTAATTTTGAATATGCGCAGTAATTAGAGAGGTTTGGGTATTCAAATTGTGAAAATAAATGAAATTTTTGGGAAAAAATAGTGATTTTGAAATGAATATTCTACAACGTAACTGGTATAAAACATGGTTTTATAAAACCATAAAATGAGATGGAACAGGGGTCACCCTATCCTAAAAGGATCATAATCTTGTATAGGGATAGAATAAAATATAAATAAGAACATAATATGGAAATTTTAAAGACATACCACATAAAGTAGTACTTGAAAGGAGAAGTGAGGTTGAGATTTCCATTACAACATTTCTGCAGCCTAACGAAATCAATAAAAAATTCATCAAATGAGCTAATTGAAATAAAAATGGGTCTCGAATAACAAGTAAAAAAATTGAGAGTAAAGGGGATATGTAATGGAAAACAGCCAAAAAAATTGAATAGAAATAAAAAAATTCATAACATTAAAGGAGTTATTGAAAAGAGAAGGGTGGTGGATTCCCTTACTATGAAGAGTAACATCTAAAACTCAATGATCAGGACCTCGAGGGCTTTAGTAAACCGTGGGGGACTAATTGAGATATAATAATATCATTTCTTCTGGGGGAATTATTTTGGAATGAAAATAAATTACGTAATTGGAGGGTATTTATAGTAAAAGAGATTTAGTTTTTTATTAACTTCAATGGACACATCAATAGTGGTATTTGAAAAAATATGGGAATTCCCAAAGAATTTGACCATCGTATTGTTCACATGGGAAGCCAAATATAATATTTTTATCAATGATAGTATTCTTGAATATTATCATACTCATTACATCCTAGAATATTTTTTTTCATTTTTTGAGTAATCCACTTTATGGGTGAGTGGGAACCTCACAATATGCCAAATTTCAAACAGCAATATACCAAGTTTCAAACATCACAAATATGCTCAAAAATCCACCCTAAAACATCAAACACAAATTCAGTTTTCATTGAACATATAGAAAACAAAAAACCATATTTTTACGATTTATTAAAAATTCAACTATTTTAGAAAAATCCCAAAATTTCATATTTACCATTTTTCGAAGTGTATACTTCAAAAATAAATTCCACTTTATGAAAAATAATTCCACTTTAAATAAAATAAAATAAATAAAATACTAACCCATAATTAGTTTTTTTAAAACATTTATTTACCAATACTATGAAATAATTATATCCCATAAACAATTAAGATAACTAAAATATATTTTACATCCTTAGGTGAGGTTACTATTTATTTCAACAAATTACTATTCATAAGGGTAATATTACTATTCTAAAGGTTAAATTTACTATTCCTCAAAAAATTATGTTGATCCAATTACTCTAAATATCTTACTGATCACAATAATGTATGTCCATATTTCAAAAACCATTTCACAGAATCAATTATTTCATAAATCTTCAAAAATTACTATTCATAAAATACAGTTCATAGAAAAAATATTATTTATCAAATATTATTCATGAAAAAAATGAAAATTCTTAGAAAACAACTAAAAATTCAC
The DNA here is from genome assembly GCA_963277665.1 of Viscum album. Lineage (NCBI taxonomy): Eukaryota > Viridiplantae > Streptophyta > Magnoliopsida > Santalales > Viscaceae > Viscum > Viscum album. The sequence continues at coordinate 1,399,923,476 of OY728132.1, read as the reverse complement.
CATAGATTAATTTTTACTATTTATATGATAAAAATAATGTATGTTTTACAATAATATATCATTAGTTATGAGAAATTTAACATTCCAATATAAAATTTTTTTATTATTAAAAATAATAGAGGATAAAAATGAATTGTGAAATTACATATTCATATTTCTGACACATAAAAAAATTAATTTTACATTTACATTAATAAAGAGGTGTTTTAATTATACTATTTATTTAAAATAATCATTATTCAAAATACCTTAATTTTTATAATAATTATACCATTCCTGAAAACCAAAACATTGGTTTGAAAATACAATTTATCAAATTCTTCACTATTAAAAATAAATTTTATTAAGGAAAAATATTCTTAAATGTGTATATCCCATTATTATTTATAGTTGTACTAATTAAAATTTATGAATAAGTTATAATTTTCTAATGAAATAAAATGTAATTATATGTGATTTAATTTTGAAATATAATAAATAGTTAGATGGAGGAAAGCAATACATAAATTAAAAAGTATATTTTTTCGAGTCCTTATAGTCTTCGTTGATGCTCTCATTTCGGTAAGGAGTGGGAACCAGAAGAACAGTTTTAGGAAAATACTCCTTCTCAATGAATACCTTTCATTTGTCATACCCCTCACTTATTTTCATCCATTATGGTTTGTGGGTCTCTCTAATTATTCCTTTTATATCCCTCTAAAGTCCTGTTGATTGTATGGATGTGGGATATTTCTATACATTGTGTTTCTTGAAGAGGAATCCTTAGCTAGAGGATTCATGTTCCGGAATGTGGGACATCATATGTTTTAAGACAACCTGGATCCCTCAAAAGGTCATAGATTTAATCATTTCATGGATTCAGTGAATTACATGTGTGGGGATATAAATCAATCTTTTTTCTCCAAATTCATAGTGATGAACATTAATGATTTCCCTAGCTGTGGATTGTGGTTCTTGATATCATTTCATTTTGGAGAAAAATGTTGTGTTTTTATTTGAATGTTATATGGTTGGTACTTGTGTAATATGAACTCTTAATTTTTTATTCATCCTTTGGGAAGTCTTAGATTTGGAGTTGTACATGTTTGGAGATTACTATTTCCTGATAAATTTTGAATTGTGGCACGGTAAAGTTTCATGTTCAAGTATCTGTGGTTGAACAATTTTTATATTTGTGGGTGGTTTATTTGTGTGTCCTTTTGAGTAACACTTTCTATATGGTTAGTTACATAATTTTGGGGAGGCCCACTAAGATTATTTTTGATGTATTCATTAAAAGTGGTATTGTTTGACATTAGTTGTTAAGAGGCCACACCAGTGTTTGATGTTTTTATCAGATTTCAAATTTATATTAGAATAGACAATTATATATTGGTATAAATCCGAATTTGGGGTGGAGAAAACCATGGGTGAATACAGGGTTAACATAGTATGCTTTTTCGTGAGTTTCATCATTGGAAACATCAATTTTTTTCACCTATTTGTTTTTTTATTCTACCCTACATGACCCAAAAATTAGAATTTCAGATTGATTGGATAATAGTTCATGTAATAGTTGGTCATCGGGATCTTGATAAAACCATGGTGTATTGTTTTGGTAACTCTATTTTAGAGATAAAGGTGATCATTTTTTTAGGTTATATTTGTAAATATGTGTCATTCAATCGTTCTCTATTCATTTTTTTGTTCCTTTTTCAGATATCATAGTGTCTAGTTTTGGGTGGGAGCACATTCGTGGGTTTTAGTCCAAAAATTGTAGAGGTTTTTCTTTAAGTGTCATTGCATCCTTGTCTTATGATTTTGATCAATTGAGAATACCTTGATGTTTTGGTGGTTGAACGTTTCATGGTATAAATAATTATCACACCCCAACCCAACACTTATCCTTTATTTTATTTATTTTTTGTTTTATTCTATCTGGGGTGTGAGTAGGATTATGTTCTAATGGTTGGTAGGAAATCGTTTTCTAAGTCTTTTAACTATTACAACTTTATCCAACATGGTTTTTTATAACCATGGGGCCTATGTATGTGGTCATGGGGGTATGTGATGTGGGAGATCATTTTTGAATAGTTTTTTAAACCGTGTTGCAAGCATATGGTGGACTCTTCCATTTGGACTCTGTGAATTGGCAATGCTTTATAATGGGTTTCTCTTCTAAGAATACGTTCATGAGAAAATATATTTTCTGGCCTAGAGGAGGTAGTGAAAAAAACTCTATTTTCTCATGGTCTCATAGACAATTCAACAAACCCATTTGTCTTTACAGTTATTATTTAAATAAAATAAAATAAAATTAATTTTTTTTATTTTTATATTACCCTTATGAGTGATTTACTTTCCCCACTCCCGCATTTGTTTATGTGACTAGCCCCTCACCTCCAAGATAGTAATTCATTACCCCCTCACTCAATCTAACCTCCCCACATTGTTCGCCCCCATAATTATTTGGGATTTTTGGAATACACCTTGAGGTATTTTCCCCCATCCATCATTATTCCTTGTTTATGTGAATTTTCATTCCCCTTATATAGTGTGTGATTCAGAAGAACCCTAGGCATTTGGGATTGTTTAATTTAATAATCGGTTTAGGATTTTAGGTCATGCACCAGGTCTCTCAGGTTGGCTTCATGTGTTTTTTGTGACCTCCTGCAAAGTCAAAGCATTTTATTTGGTTTGTTTTTTTTTCTAAGACTATTTGAGGTTTGTTCCTTATTCGCCCTATGTTTTTCCTAATTTTCGGGGGGTTTTTATTTTTGGGTTATAGTATAAGTTTAGTACATATTGGTCTTCCATGATGTGGTTTCAATACATCATGGTTGATGGAGACTTTTTAGAGTATACATAGGTATTCAAATATATTTAAGTTCACCCATAACATGATATCAGAGTATGATTACAAAGGTTAAAAGATGAGTTAAAAATATATAGATCAAAAAACACAAGTATAATTTTTATTGGATGGTGATGATTTGACAAGAATTTTTTTATTAGAGATAGTCGATTTTGGGACTATTTGGTACTTAAATTAATTTTATATTAATTTAATATTTTAAGAGTTTCCCCGGGTGCCTCTCCCCTCTCCCATAAAATGGTAACCACTCTTATAAACTATCATACATCCAAATCCATTTGGTTTAGACATGTTCTAACCAAACCCTTTCATAGAATCCATCCCCATGTTCATAAGGACATAGATTTTGTACAATCTCATTCCTAAAGGTGTTAAGGTGTACTTCAAAGGTGATCAACCAATGAAGAGGTATCATTTTCTTTATGTATCTCTATTTAATTTTTTCCTATTCTTTCAAATCACCACCAACCATAGTGAAATAATAACTCAACTTTCCACAAAATATAGATATCTTTTTTTATTAATATCATTACCTAAATAAATATATAATTTCATCAAATGGGAATTGAACACTTCATTGGTGTGTATAACAAACAATTACCTCACGAACCAATATTGTTCATTTCTCATTATCGTATTTCAAGACCGGTTATAATGATAATATAAATATTTATATATGATATAAATGCCATATTTATCGTTGTTAAATAATAATATTTCAATTATTTTCTTGTTTTTCATTCACATAAAAATGATGATGGCATCTGTTCGTATGTGTGAACTATCACATCCACAACGCGATGCGAATCGCTTTTTCTTCACCACATAAATTTTATGATATATATAAGTATATTTAAATAATTAGTTTGATTTTAATTATATTATGATAATTCTATAAAGATAAAATAGTAATTACCTTTTTTATTTGATGATCAATGAAAAAAGGAAATGTCACTCTCGCATACGTACGACCTACCATATCAATGATTATAACATTAAACATTTTTCATACCACAAATAAATTGTTGGATTTAAAAAATTTAATTGATGTATAAAATTTAATATTATTTCTTTAATTTTATTAATTATATTAGATAATTATGAACACATGAACTATTTACATCAATCCGTGTTCATTTTTGAATCCATAACTAAATATAAAAAAACGTATGATATGAACATTACTATTTTTTTTAAATAGTCATAACATGGTAATAAGTAATATAAAAACAATTATATACATTAATAAGGTTCTCAAGAAAGTATAATGTATCCTAATATTATTATTCAGGAATAAAAAACAACACATGTGATGAATCAAAAATAATGTAAGGGGAATATTAACTCAATTTCCATTCGCTGAGTTAAATATCCATGTCAATGGTTTAGTTTTTTCAAGAATATGGGTGAATTACCTTTTATTTTTTAACACAGAATATAAAATTATATTCGGTGAATTAATATTTCCCACACAGAATTATTTTATTGAATTGTACTTAATATAATGATATGATCTTTGTAAGGGAATTTATCTCAATATCCATTTGTTGAAGCATGTTTTAATAATATAAACCACATTTATCTATATGGGATATACTTTTTATTTCATTCAATGGTTTTAAAAATAAATCTTTTTATAAGAATCATTTTCTAAAAAATAGAAGTAATTTTTTTAACATATGCGTAGACAACATACATTTCTTTGTTCTGACCATTATTTGGTATTTTGATTCCTCTACAAGTCAGAATGATTTTAAAAGGAAAGTAAATATCATATTCCTTTAATGTTTTTTTATTTAAAAAGGTTTTGAGAATGTTTTGATTATATTAATATCTTGAAATGATATCTTATGATTTAAATATATAAATGATATTTTTCTTTTAAATATTATTCTTCCATGATGAAATAATAACTTCAGTATCCACAATATATTGAAATGATATTCTGTTAATATCATCCCCTAAATCCATGTATACTTTTATCAAATGGGAATTGAATTAATATCCTAAGCGTACTTGTGAATTATCACCTCCAAAAACAGATTTAGTTTGTTTTCCATTACCATTGGGCACATGTTACTATAGTAGTATTGTAGTAGTGGAAAGCTACTATAGCAACGGCAGGTACTGTGCGGTGTGGTAACAGGGCGGGTACAATAGAAAAACTGCTCACATAATGGGTCTTGGGCCAAAAAATGGGCCTACGGGCAATGTAATGGGGTAAATGCTCATTGGGCCTTCGGGCTATGTAATGGGTCTCTCTATACCCAGTTAAAGAGGTATTTTCTTTGGTTTAATAATAAATGTGGCTTCAACCCCAACCTTTAAAAAATATATGTGATATTAATGAATCATTTTTTATTATAAAAGAATGTTATTTCAATTATTTTATTACTTTCCCTGAACATAAAAACAATATTGTCATTCGTGCGTACGTGTGACCTATCACCTGCACTAAGTGATGTGAATCATTTTTATTTACAACATCACTTGCATTATTTATATATAAGTAGATTTAAATTGTTATTATGATGATAATAATATTATGATAATTTTATAAGGATAAATTAATAATTACTATATTTCCATAATAATTAATGAATAATGAAAATGTTATTCATGCATACGTAGAGCGTACCATCTCTATGTATATAAAGTTCATCATTTTTCACTACATTAATTCATTGTTTGATTTAAAAATAATTATTATTATATAATAGTTATTATTATTTGATTAATACTATTCTGGTGATGCTGGACATATAACCACATGGACTAGTTACATCAAAACCATGTTAATTTTGGACTCAAGTACCAAATATCGGAAAATGGACGATATGAATTTAAATAGTTACGAAATTTTTATGACCTTGTAATAATTGATAAAAATGGAATAATAAAAATTAAAAAGGTTATCATGAATGAAGAAACTGACCTATGATTTAATTTAGGAAAATAAAGAATGTATGAGACAAGTCAGACTCAAGGTAAGGGAAATCTTAACTCAATCTCCATTCACTGAGTTAAATATCCATGTCTTGAATTTGTATTTCCAAGATTCTTTGTGAAGGAAATATTATTGTTTTACAATTAATTTCCAGTTGTATTGGGTGTCATTAAATTTTTCATAAAATTTATGTTCTTTTTTATCCTTAATCTAAAGATACAATATTTGTAAGGGACTTTATCTCAATCTATTTTCATTGAGGCATATTTTTATAATATACACTACCTAATTTTATGCGGTGAATGATTATCCCCTGTGAATTTTTTTTCATTAAATGGTTTTTATGAAGAATTTTAAACTATGAAGCATTTATCTAAATGAAAAAAAGGAATATTTTATAACATATGTCGCGATAATGACTTCTCGACCTCTATAACCATTATTTGATATTTGTATTTCACTATAAACATTAATTTTTTTAAAAGTAAATGAAATACCTTCCTTCCTTTTGGGTATTTTGGTACGGAAAATAGTTTTAAAAAGAGATTTATTATGTCAATATCCTAAACTGATCTATTTTTATTAAAATATCGAAATGTTATTTTTTTATTATACTTGATTATGTGTAATGATTATGTTTTTGTTCTTGGGTAGTGCTTATGTATACAGGTGGTTCCATGAATAATAGAGGGCATGTGATCCTATGATAGCACTCCAATGCATTGGGTAATTAAATGAATGTAAATGTTATTGATTCTCCTAAAGGATTTTGGGAATCAAATGTGATGGATTTTCCAAACATAACCCGGAAGGTTACTCCTTATGTAGTTGTGAAAGATAAAATGTATGTATGATATAGATACCACAAGTTACCTTTACGATTTATATGATGTATTCTAGGAATTCTATGATTTCCTGAAGTATGTTAAAAAAGTATTTGTTTTATGGGAGAAAATTATTATTTTGTGATAATGTTTTCATGGGTTTAAAATATTCATGGGTTAACGGTTATATTCTATATTTTAAATTCTTTACTGAGTATTTTATGAAAATCACAAGTTTTTGAAATGTTTTCCACAGGCTATAAGAATGTGTAAGATATAGGATGAAGTCAAGAAAAATATTATCAAGAAAAGAAATCATGTTTTTTTTGAAAAATAATATTGGTGAATAAATGGATGTTATTTTTGAAGTGTCTACTTTTTAATATTTGAGATGTTTTATAAGAGTTATGTACTAGTTCTCTAAAACTCTAAACATGAAAAGATCCTCAATGTGGAATAAAGACAAATTATTGACATAAATCATGATTAATTAATGATTAAGGCTGACCATGTGGTCATAAGTACATCATCATCATAATATTATTCATGGAATAATAATCACTTTAATACGTCAATTATTCTTTTTAAAATGTATCCAATAATTTATGGTATGAAAAATAAACTATGTTGTAGTCATGTAGACGGTAAGTCCTATGTATGCATGAGAAACATATTTATTATTTATTGATCATTATGTATGTATGTCAATTGTTATATAATCCTTTAATAATGATCATACCATCATCAATATCAAATTATTCAATTAAATATACTCATATATATCATACAAGTTATCTAATGAATAAAAATGAGTCACATCGATCCATGTAGGTGGTAGTACACACGTACACATGAATGAAATTATCATTTCATGCACATTGAAATAAGAATTTAATTTATATATTATTATCTTATAATTATTAATATGTCAGGAATATCACATAAGAATATTAATTTTTTTATTATAACCAATGATGACAGGCAGTTACAGAAAACATATTACATCAGTTTGTGGAGGGGAATGTTTACATGTACACATGAACAAATAATTCTATTCCCATTTAGTGGGAATGGAGATGGATTTAGTTGATAATATTAACATAATAAAAAATTAATATATTGAGTATTATAGATTTATTATTTCATCTTGGATGATTAAAAAGGGTGAAATAAAGGTTAAAATAAAATGATTATGATTAAAAATATTAAAAAACATGCATAAATATAACTAGATGATGGGGATTCACCCCAAAACCATCTTATATTATAAATTAATTATTTTAGGACTATTTTCTCTTAAAATTTAAGTTATATTAATTTAATATTCTTAGAGTTTCTAATGGTGCCCCCCCACTCCTATAAAAAGGTTCCCACTATTACCTAATACTCACACTCCCAAATCAATTAATTTAATACAATATCCACTGAAAAAGTTTCCTAGAATCCCTACCCATCTTTTTTAGGCCTTATACCAGGTATAAAACCCTTCCTAGATGTGTTACGGTGTTCTTCAAAGGCGATCAGGTGAAAAGGTGTAATCATTTTCTTTATGTATTTCTATTTTATTTCATCCTAACCATGATTAAAATATCCTATGAACTGGATAAAATAACAACTCCAGTATCCTAACTATACATAGATATTATTATGTTAATATAATTCCCAAAATCCATCACCACTTCTATTAAATGGGAATTTATTTAATCATCGTGCGTAAATGTAAATTATCACCTCTATGTACTGATTTAATTCATTTTCCATTACCTCCTATCAATATCAGTTATAATTAAAGAACTAAAATTCATATGGGATATTCATTAAATATTTATTATTTAATAGATTAATATTTCAATTATGTTCTTACATTCCATGAACATAAAAACAATAAGGTTGTTCGTGTGTATGTGTAATCTATCATCTTCGTGAAGCGATGTGAGTTGTTTTCATTTACCATATCACTTGTACGATATATATAAGTATATTTAAATGATAATTATGAATATTATAATAATATTATCATTCGGGAAATATAAAATAATAATTACCTTATTTCCAAAATGATCAATGAAAAATGAAAAGGTTACTCATGCGTATGTATGACATGTTGTCTCCATGAATATAACATTGTTCATTTTTCATAAACATAATTAATGGTTTGATTTAAATAGTATGATTTATGTATAAAATTAATTATTATGTAATAAATATTATTCTTTAGATGATGGGCTTATCAACACATGGGATAGTGACATCAAAACCATATTCATTTTCAATTCAAGTACCAAATTTCGACAAAACATATGGTAAGAACAGAAACAATTATGTAATTTTTAAAACATGGTAATAAGTGATATAAAAGTAATAATAATATTGAAAATGTTTCTCATGAATGTATAAATTAACTATTTTTTATTATTTAGGAATATAACAGTTTTACGAGATGAGTCACACTCAAGGCAAGAGATTTCATCTCAATATCATCTCGTATAGGCATTCTATGATAATATGGAACTTATTTATTTTATAAGGTGAATATAAATCCAATATAACATTTAATATCCATATTTTATCTATAATAATTCTATTTATTATATTGGTAAATGTATTAATTCTTGGAGACTAATAATTAAATGTACAAAGTGTTATCTGACAACATGAACATTTAAATATTCAATTATTAAATATTTTCTTAATGATATTAATTTACATATTTATTTATATTTATATAATAGAATATATAGTAAAATTTATGACTAAATTTAATTTCATTCAATGTTTTAAAAATGGATACTTTCGATAAAAATCATTTTACTTTCTTTAGAAAACTACAAAATAAGTTTTTTTGTTTTAATGTATATGATGATAAGGACATCTATGCCACAATAACCATTATTTTATATATTTATTCCTTTATAAACGAAAATTTATATTAAAATTAAAAGAAATATCTATTTCAATAATCTTGATATTTAAAATGTAACGACCCAAAGTTTCATTAAAGGAAAATCCCTCTTGATCCAGTTAAATGTCTCTTTATGAAAAATGTTTTTATAAGATGTCAATTTCTTTGGTTTTATGTTACGAATTGTGACCATTGTTAATATAGCCGTTGAATAGTGATCACTTGATTAGTATAAATATAAGGCTTTAACGAACCCAATTTTACTCAAACAAAGAAAGCGATGACATCATCGAGTAGAATTGCCCCATACGAAGCCCATTTGTCGGAGCTCGGAAAAGAGGTGGCATCCTTGGGCTTCACCCATGACCAAGCCCAAGCTAAGCTTCACCATGTCAATCTTGAACGGGACCGTCTACGGGAAATGTGGAAGTTGATTGAAATTACCACTCGAGCGATTTTATCCGAGCCACCCCAAGAGTCTGTCACCATCGCACACCTTACCCTTAGGTCTTATGCGGCTATTTAAAGGGGTTATGAAATAATTAATTATTACTCTTTTCATGTACATTATCTTTGTATATAATAATGAATATAATTTCTTGTCATTTTTGATACATTGTAAATAGTTTTTAATGTACAAATGGTGTTTTTAGTTATTATTTAATTAAGAAATCTCTTTTATTAAATTAAGGGATTTTTGAATTAAATAATATTTTAATAAAACAATAATAATATTATTAAATTAATTTTTATTAAATATAAATGATCTTATAATTTTATGAATGCAATTAAAATGTTATATTATGGTTTGAAAGCCATTTCTGTCAAAACCCGTCAATTTTCAATAAATATTGGTTTTTTATTTTAAAAGTGAAAATTAACATATATAGAAATTTTTTTAGATAAAATAAAATTCATTTATGCAATCACGACGTCGAAATTATCCAATAGTGAATTTATCCTAAATTTCTGAGACAGTCAAATTTTTTGGTAAAAATTAAATACCGTTAAAATAATAATGCGTTTTATGACATCATAATGACCCAATGGTGATGTAATAAAATACCATAATCCTTATGTTCGGCCAATATATGTTTTATCATTAAAATAATGTTATTTTGGGTTTGTTTGACTTACTTTTCAAAGCATTAATGGACACCTCAACACATATTCAACACTTTCCCTTTTTAAATTAATTTCCATGGGAGTGTGAATCACCTACAAATAAGAAACCTTATTATTTTAAGAATTTCGGACTTAGGCCTTATAAAATATTGTTTTCTTCTTCCCTTTACCAAAAATCATGGCAAAAACCATGGGATGGTTTGTGTTTTGGATTAATTTAATGTAAGGGGACCCAAACCTAAATAATAAATAATTCCCTCACCTTTCCTATATAAACCCACCCAAGATCCCACTTACTCCTCACTAAAATACCTTAGAGTTCATCCAACCTCTCCACTACTGTATCTTGAATCCTCCCAAGGTGCCCCATTATCCCATGAAGCCTCTCACAAGCATCTCTCTAGCCTTTGGAAGCACACTTCCAAGTAAGGGTTTTTTCTTCCTTTCTCATTTTTGTCAATTTTCATTAAGTTGTATTTCCATTTAAATTTAAATTATGAATGTTGGGGTATGGTTTATCAACTCCCCCATACTTCCCTATTATTTTGTTAATGATGGTAGATACCTTTCTCTCTCATTAAATGGATCCCATGTACACCCGTTACTATGCCAAAATTCCGAAAGGAACTTCTCTCTCATCTTTTACATTCAAGCAGTTTATTTGTATCATGAATCTAAATTCCATTAAAATTGTTGGGACATGTATCTATTTGACCTCCTTAATTTACATTACATGTAAATATGATGAGTAACCCCTTTCTCTCTCATCATCCTTTTTTATGAATTCTTATGTCACGCCGTTACGCTGCCGAAATCGCACCGATTTTCTAAGCCAATGTCATTGTGTAGTGAATACCACGCCCATTTCTCCATCAAGGGTATTCAACTTTATGAAAATTTACATATTGATTCTAAAGTTTCATGTATGAATTCCACCTTACATTATCATGGAATAAATTATTATGTTTTATGAATCCATGTTTTATGATCCATGTGGCAAACATATGCATGAAATGAAATGTTTAAGAAGGGTGTGCCCTTATAGCGCTCCAATGCATTGGGTAAAGTATAGTATCATGATACATCATGTGCAATGAGTTTTGACTCATGATATTTCAAGTGAAATGAGGGTTTAGTCGTGCTTTATGTGCAATGAAGATTTACTCATGCTTTATGTGCAATGATCCTTGGCTCTTGCTAATTCCATGTTAACTGTTGTTGCCACATTTCCATGTTATGATTATCATGCTTTATCATGACATTATGTTCATGTTTATTTTATGCTCTATTTATATTCCTATTTTCTAACATGTATTGTACTCCTCATGTCATACCATGTGTAATCCCATACTGGGATTTATAGCTCACCATTTTCTTATGCATGTCCTCAGGTTATCCCATGCAATGCTAAGTACGAGGGAATATAGTGGTCATGTAAAAACAGTTTTCAATAAAGATGTTGTATTTCATGTTTTAAGTTTTTATGTAATGATCCTAAGCCCCAAATACACTAAACCTCTCGATATTCATTGTTGTATCAAGTGAATTTTTATGTAATAAATGATGTTTACGTTGTAATAAAAAGCAGGGTTGTCATAGTTGGTATCAGATGATAGGTTTAGTTATTTTTGGGATTAGAAAACCCTAGTAAAGCCTTATATACAGGACTAAGTATAATAAAAACATCCCTAAGTTTCGGTAAATACTAAGTAAGTGGTTTATCAAACAAACACATCCCTCTCTGGATATGAGCAGGTAGAGGCGGCTCTGGCATAGATGTATCCTAGGGGTAAAACCCGAAATCACCTCTTTAAGCTAGACTCGAACGGGAACTGGTGCATGAAAACGGGCCTTGTTTCACTCTTGGTTACAACACTCCAGAGGGATATGTTTTGATAAATTCAAAATCTTGGTATGAACCCTTATTAAGGGAAAAATGCCCCTAAGAATATTTGTTAGAAAGTAGATCATGATAATCCTAGATTGAAGCCTATAGACTCATGAGTTAAAGAAATTAATGTTTATTTATATGTCAACAACTTTTGTCTTTGGATTACCCTTTATTTGTTACCCCTAACTTTCCTTTTAGTCCAGCCAATGGTCGGTAATAGGCGGACTCGGGCTAACAACCGTTGTGAAGATCAATGTGATCATTGTACTAATGAGATGCCCAATCCAATGGGAGCGGGAATCGCGAACTTTGTCACGCTTCTCTCTCAGCTAAATAATGTTTTGAATAGAAACATGGGTCAAGAGGAACGTTCAACCCCCCCTAAGAAATAACAAGTCGTTATCGAGAACTTCATGAGACAAAGGCCTCTTACTTTTAGTGGATTATACGATCCCACGATCGCTGAACAATGGATCAACTCCATTGAAAAGATCTTCTCCATCCTCCAATGTTCTGAACAAGAGAAGGTTCTCCTGGATGCTTATCGTATGGAGGGTGAAGCTGATCAATGGTGGATTTTGATCAAAAATACAATGCCTGAGGAGGATATCAAGGCTTTGGAATGGAAGGAATTTCGGAAGATGTTTTTCGATAAATATTTTCCACGCACCCTTCGGCTTAAGATGGAAAGGGACTTCCTTTCCCTCAAGAAAAATGATGAGGAATCCGTTGGAGCATACGAGGAAAACATCACAAGGCTTGCATGATATGCTTCTGGCTTTATTGTTACCCTCGAATTTATGGTTTACCACTTCTTTGGTGAGCTACATCCTAGATTGCAGAAATAATTAGAGATCCGTGACTTCGACAGCTATGAAGAAATTGTCCGGTGTGCCCTCAAGGTCGAAATGGAGATCAGATAATCACAGGGGTATCATGGGGATAAGAAGCGTAAGGTGGACTTCAATTCTGGAGGGCCAATGGATAAATCCAACGGTGCTAAGAAGTTCCAGCACCCCACTTTTCAATAGTGCGGAAAGAAGCACCCTGGAAATTGCAATAAGGGGACGAGAAAATGCTTCAGGTGTGGAAGAGAAGGGCTCCTAGCTTTTAACTATCGGCAAGAAGGACCCACAACTGCGGCAGAGGAGAGGAACGATCCATTCGAACCTCAAAGCATTGTTCAATGCTATAAATTCAATGAACTGGGTCATTTTGAAAATCAGTGCCATAATCCAAGGGTTATCGGAGGCAACCAACAACCTCCAATACAGCATGGAAGAGAATTTTCCATCACTTCTGCTGAAGTGAACCCCAAAAATGAAGTGGTGACATGTATGCTAGTTATTCATTCAAGAATAGCGAACATACTTTTTGATTCAGGTTCTAAGAATTATTTTATATCTCGAAAGTTTAGTAGAACAATCCCAGCACCACTAAAAATCATGGAAGTAAAGATTTCGCTGAGTACAAAAAATGGGGAAATCATTGCATCCCATGAATATAAGTCCTCCCGTGATATAATCTATGGATTAAATTTCATGGAAAAACCTCTCATACTCCCTCTAGTGGAATTTGATGCAATTATTGGCATGGATTGGATTTCCTTATATAGAGCCAATATAAATTGTTGGGAGAGGGAAACAACACTCCATATGGAGAATCGACCCCTGATTATTTACAAGTGTCAGAAGGAAGATGAATCTCCTTTAGCTCCATCATCTCAAGCATGGATATTACTGCCTTATGAGCATGCATATCTGGCTCAGATGATTGAGTCCAAGGAGGAAACCATCCTTGAAGAAATGCCTATTGTGAGGGAATTCATTGAAGTGTTTCCTGAGGAACTGCCTGGTCTTCCTCCAAGAAGAGATGTTGAGTTCTCAATTGAACTTATACCTGGGGCCCTACCAATATCCAAGACTCCATATAGAATGGTTGTTGTAGATCTTGAATATCTGAAGAAACAACTATAGGATAATCTGGATAAAGGGTTTATACGCCCAAGTGCTTCACCATGGGGTGCACCAGTCCTCTTCATCAAGAAGATGGATGGGTCAATGTAGCTTTGCATCGATTATCGTGAACTTCACAAAATCACGATAAAGAACAAGTATCCTCTCCCACGAATTGATGACTTGTTCGATCAGTTGCATGGAGCACAATATTTCTCCAAGGTGGACTTCCGGTCGGGATATTATCAAGTAAGGGTGAAGAAAAAAGATATCCCCAAGACTGCTTTTCGTACAAGGTATGGGCACTATGAAATCATAGTAATGCCTTTCGGACTCTCCAATTCTCTAGAAATATTAATGGACATGATGAATAGAGTCTTTAGAGATTACCTTGACAAATTTGTGGTAGTGTTTATAGATGATATTCTAATATACTCGAAAACCATGGAAGATCATGAGGAGCATTTAAGAACTGTACTAGAGTCTTTGCGCAAGGAGAAGCTCTATGAAAAGTACAGCAAGTGTGAGTTCTGGTTGAAGGATGTCTCATTCTTGGGCCATATCATCACAAGAAATGGGATATCTGTGGACCCCTCCAAAACAAATGCAATTGAGGGATGGCCGAGGCCAACATCAGTAACAGATATCCATAGCTTCTTGGGGTTACCTGGATATTATCGACTATTTGTGAGAAATTTCTCACGATTGTCCAACCCTCTTACCAAGCTAACTCGAAAGGGAGTAAAGTTTGATTGGAGTGATGAATGCGAAGAATTCATCAAGGAGTTGAAAAGGAGGCTTATCACTGCACCCGTGATGACTTTACCCACAAGTGGGGAGATTTTTGTGGTATTCAATGATGCTTCGAAGAAGGGAATAGGATGTGTGCTGATGAAGAATGTTAAAGTGATATCCTATGCCTCAAGGCAGTTGAAAATCTATGAGAGAAACTATCCAACACATGATCTGGAGTTGGCAGCTGTGATCTTTGCCATGAAAATCTGGAGGCATTATCTCTATGGAGAGAAATGTGAGATATATACTGACCACAAGATTCTTAAATATATATTCACACATAAAGAGCTTAATATGCTCTAGAGAAGATAGATAGAGCACATCAAGGATTATGACTTTTCAATACATTACCATCCTGGGAAAGCGAACAAGGTGGCAGATGCCCTAAGTAGAACGGACCCATCAATTCTATCAATTTTGAGAATTGAGAAGGATCCAATCATCTTAGACTTGATGATGATGGACATGGGAATCATAAAGAAGGGAACATCATCAATCCTTTCACAAATGATTTCTCAAAAATCTCTTTTGGAAAGGTTAAAGGATTCTCAAAAGGATGATGTGGGAATTCAGGAAAAAGTGGAAGCTATCAAAAAAGGGATATCCTCAGAGTTTAATGTTAATGAAGAAGGAATTGTGCAGTTTGGGAAAATACTAGGTGTTCCATCAAGTTCGGAGCTGAAGAAGGAACTTTTGGATGATGCACATAGTTCAAGTTTCTCTATTCACTGAGGGATCACAAATATGTATCGAGATCTCTGAGAAAACTTTTGGTGGGATAATATGAAGAAGGAGATCACAGAATATACATCAAAGTGCCTGGTGTGTCAGCAAGCGAAGGCAGAGAGGCAGAAGTCTAAGGGGATGATGCAACCATTGCCCATACCAGAATGGAAATGGGAGAACATCACCTTGGACTTTGTCACTGGAATTCCAAGGACATCCAAAGGGTACAATGTAATCTGGGTTGTTGTGGATCATCTTACAAATATTGCACACTTCATTGCTATTCAAGAGGATTTCTCATTGGATCAACTGGCACAGATATATTTTAGGGAAGTGGTAAGGTTTCATGGAGTACCATTATCTATTGTCTCTGACCGAGATCCAAGATTCACCTTTAAGTTTTGGAAGAGTCTTCAATATGCTCTGAATACTGAACTTATCTTTAGTACGACCTATCATCCACAAACTGATGGCCAATCCGAGTGGACTATCCAAACACTTGAGGATATGTTGAGAGTGTGCTCAATGGACATTAAAGGAGGATGGGTTCAACATCTTCCTCTGGTTGAGTTCTCTTATAATAACAGTTTCCACTCGAGCATCCAAATGTCACCATATGAAGCCCCATATGGGAAAAGGTGCAGAACACCGGTATGTTGGGATGAGGTCGGTGAACGTAAGCTTTTTGGACCAGAAATGGTCGAGGAAATGGTGGAGAAGGTGAAAACCATTCAGTAGCATATCAAGGCAGACCAGAGTCGACAGAAGAGTTATGAAGATAATCGTCGACGAGACCTTCAGTTTAAAGTTGGAGACATGGTGCTTTTACGCATATCTCCGTGGAATAAGGTCATGAGGTTTGGAAAGAAAGGGAAGTTAAGTCTAAGGTACATCGGCCCCTTTGAGATTCTTGATCGTTTTGGGGCTGTGGCCTATCGAATAGAACTTCCACATACCATGGCCATGGTACATGATGTTGTTCATGTATCCCTCTTAATGAAGTACATAACGGACCCTTCACATGTACTCTCTTCTGAGGTGGTACAATTGGAAGACGGTCTTTCTTATGAGGATCAACCAGTGAAGATCTTAGATCCTAGAGAAAAAGTTCTACAAAATAAGACAATGCCCCTCATCAAGGTGTTGTGGAAAAACCACAAGTTTGAAGAAGCGACTTGGGAGTCAGAGGATATGATGAAGCTGAGTTAGCCACATTTGTTTTAGTGTGGGAAAAGGATAAATTTCGAGGGCGAAATTTTTTAAGGGGGGAATACTGTAACGACCCAAAGTTTCATTAATGGAAAATCCCTCTTGATCCAGTTAAATGTCTATTTATAAAAAATGTTTTTATTAGATGTAAATTTCTTTGGTTTTATGTTAATAATTGTGACTGTTGTTAATATAGTCATTGAATAGGGATCACTTGATTAGTATAAATATAAGGCTTTAACGAACCCAATTTTACTCAGAAAAAGGAAGCGATGGCATCATCCAGTAGGATTTCCCCATACGAAGCCCATTTTTCGGAGCTCGAAAAAGAGGTTTCATCCTTGGGCTTTACCCATGACCAAGCCCAAGCTGAGCTTCACCGTGTCAAGCTCGAATGGGACCATCTACGGGAGAAGTGGAAGATTATTGAAATTACCACTCGAGCGATGTTATCCGAGCCACCCCAAGAGTCTGTCACCATCGCACACCTTACCCTTAGGTCGTATGTGGTTATTTTAAGGGGTTATGTAACAAATAAGTAGTACTATGTTCATGTACATTATTTTTGTATATAATAATGAATATAATTTCTAGTCATTTTTTATACATTGTAAATATTTTTTAAAGTACAAATGGTGTTTTTAGTTATTATTTAATTAAGAAATATATTTTATTAAATTAAGGGATTTTTGAATTAAATAATATTTTAATAAAATAATAATATTATTATTAAATTAATTTTTATTAAATATAAATGATCTTATAATTTTATGAATGAAATTAAAATGTTATATTACGCTTTGAAAGCCATTTCTGTCACAACCCGTGAATTTTCGATAAATGTTTGTTTTTTATTTTAAAAGTGAAAATTAACATATTTAGAAATTTTTTTAGATAAAATATATGTCATTTCTATAATTAGTACTTCTAAATTATCCAACGGTGAATTTTTCATAATTTTCCGAGACAGTCAAATTTTTGGGTAAAAATAAAATTCCGTTTAAATATATAATGTGTTTTATGCCATCATAATGACCCAATGGTGATGTAATAAAATACCATAATCCTTATGTTCGGACAATATATGTTTTATCATTAAAATATTGTGATTTTGGGTTTGTTTGACGTACTTTTCAAAGCATTAATGGACCACTCAAGGCATATTCAACACTTTGCCTTTTTAAATTAATTTCCATGGGAGTGTGACTCACCTCCACATAAGCAACCTTATTATTTTAAGAAGTTCTGACTTGGGCCTTATAAAATATTTTTTTCCTCTTTACTTTACCAAAAAGCATGGGAAAAAACCATGGGATGGTTTGTGGTTTGGATTAATTTAATGTAAGGGGACCCAAACCTAAATAATAAAGAATTCCCTCACCTTTCCTATATAAACCCACCCAAGCTCCCACTTCCTCCTAACTAAAATCCCTTGGAGTTCGTCCAACCTCTACCATACTCTCTCTAGAATCTTCCCAAGGTGGCCAAACCTCCCAAGAATCCTCTCAGAAGCCTCTCTCTAGCCTTTGGCATCACACTTCCAAGTAAGGGTTTTTTCATCCATTCTAATTTTTGTCAATTTTCTTTTAGTTGTATTGCCCTTTTAATTTCAATTATAAATGTTGGGGTATAGTTTATCACCTCCCCCATAATTCCCTCTTATTTTTTGAATTATGGGAGACCCCATTCTCTCTCATTAAATGGCTCCCATGTACACCCGTTACTATGCTGAAATTCCGAAAGGAACTTCTCTCTCCTCTTTTACATTCTAGCAATACATTTGTATCGTGAATCTAAATTCCATTAAAATTGCTGGGACATGTATCTATATGACCTCCTTACTGTCCATTAAATGTAAATATTATGAGGAACCCCTTTCTCTCTCATCAACCTTTTTTATTAATTCTTATGTCACGCCGTTACGCTGCCGAAATCGCACCGAATTTCTAAGCCAATGTCATTGTGTAGTGAATACCATGCCCATTTCTCCATCAAGGGTATTCACCTTTATGCACATTCACTTATTTATTGTAAAGTTTCATGTATTAATTCCATATTCCTTTGTCATGGAATATATTATTATGTTTTATGAATCCATTTTTTATGATCCATGTGGCACACTTATGCATGAAATGAAATGTTTAAGAAGGGTGCGCCCTTATAGCGCTCCAATGGATTTGGTAAAGTATAGTATCATGATACGTCATGTGCAATGAGTTTTGACTCATGCTAATTCAAGTGAAACAAGGGTTTAATCATGCTTTATTTTAAATGAGGATTTACTCATGCTTTATGTTCAATGATCCTTGGATCATGATAATTCCATGTTAAGTGTTGTTGCCACATTTCCGTGATATGATTATCATGCTTTATCATGACTTTATTTTCATGTTTCTTTTATGCTCTATTGATATGCCTATTGTCTAACATGTATTGTACTCCTCATGTTATTCCATGTGTACTCCCTTACTGGCCTTTATAGCTCACCCTTTTCTTATGCATGTCCTCAGGTTATCCCATGCAATGCTATGTATGAGGGAATGTAGAGGTCATGTAAAGGAAGTTTTCAATAACAATGTTGTATTTCATGTTTTAAGTTTTTATGTAATGATACTAATCCCCAAAAACACTAAACCTCTCAATCTTCTTTGTTGTATCAAGTGATGTTTTATGTAATAAATAATGTTTAAGTTGTTATAAAAAGCAGGGTTGTCATATAAAATGGGTTCTTAAAAGGAAATGGTATGTTCATTAGAAGTTTTTTTCAAGAGGTTTTTGTGATGAACATGTTTTTCAAAATGGTACATGAGAATTACGTGAAAATGGCTGAGCACGATATAGCTTAAATGAAAGGATGAGACTCATTATATCTCACAAGTGATCCCAATATAGCTTATATGAAGGCTTCAGCCCCATTATAACAGAAAGGTGATCCCATTATAGCTTATATGAAGTGTTAAGCCCTATTATATCTCACAGGTGAGCCAGATACATCTTATACGATGGGTGATTCCCATTATAGATATCCAATATGGATGTTGACTATATGTTTAATCCAATTGGAATAGCTTTTAAAGGGTTTAATATATGTGATTCCTTTAGTCACATAAAAATGTTTTACTTGATTTCTATTAGTTTTAATATTTTTCATTAAGAAAAAAGTATTAGTGTTGTTGATGGGAAATTGTTTTGTTTCATTCAATCAAAGAACATTAAATGGGTTACCCTAATTTAAATTTACTTATGATTTTATTCATTTTATTTCCCTTTCTAAGATTTTGTTATCATCACTTCTTTTAAAAAAATCATAGGTTTTATGATGTTTAAGTACAATGAAGATGCCATGATGAAGGTATTGACTATGTCTTTTAAAAAAATGTCAGGTTTTATTATAAAATGTATTCATTCAGTGAAAAAATTGATAATAAGTATAAGTTTACATTTTTAGTGTATAATTTTACTTTGAATTAGTTTTTTATAATTCTATAAAACTATAATCATAAAAGACCCATGAATGTGAATTCTAGTTCAAGAACACTAGATTAAGATATGTTTATAGTCAGGTCCCTGAATATAAGCTCATTGATTACCCTATTTGTAATGAAAATATTACCTTACAACCCTTATAAAGTATCATATAACATAAAATGGATTATTAGGAAAAAAAATTAAATGTTATAATCATATGGTCATCTTCCCCATATATCACTAAAAGGAATAGCCATATGACCGACCTCTATACCGAATTCTTTGGAGGTTATAACATAACCATCTTTACTTGGCTTATCATATTACCATCTATCATTGGTTTATCATATAACCAAACAAATCTGGTTTATCATGTAACCACCCATCAAATGAATAAGTTACATTATATAATCATGTAACATAAAATATTTCAATTAACAGCATTTCACTCATAAAATTTGCAATCATAAAGAATCATTAGAAGATATTGATATAATCAAACTGTAAATAAAACCATTTTCAATATAAATTTTTTTTAAAGGGGAATATTTTTTTTATTTTTCTCAAAAAAACATTTCATCTTGTAGTTGAAGCCAAATACAAAAATTGTCACAATGGTGGAAAAGTCGTTGTCTCCATGTACGTTTAAAAAAATTCCATTTTTCATTTAGTGAAATAATTCATAGAAAAAGATTCCTTTTGAATACCATTGAATGGAAATAAATTTAAGAGGGTTTTATTATACGTAACATTAAATAATGTGGTGTATAATATCATTTTATGACTCAATGAAAGGAGAATGACGCGAAGTCCCATACATTAAGTCTGGCTTGTCTCTTATATTCATAATTTTCCGGAATAATAATCTTAAGTTAATTTTAACTTTCATGATAACATTTTTCAAGTTTATCATTTATTATATATCACTTATTACCATGTTATTACAATTACATTACTATTTATGTTCATATCAGATGGTTTTTTGATATTCGATAATGGAGTCATAAATGAACTTGTTTTGATGTAAATTTTCTTTGAGGTAAAAATTCCATCAACTCTATAATTCATTTCGTGATTTTAATTTCATATATATCATATTTATATGTATTTATAAAACTCAATAATATTTGTTGATAAAAAATGAAATGCACTGTTCATGGAGATGGTAGGTTGTACATACAAATGAATGCTAATTTTGTTTCTATATCATGTTAAAATAATAATAATTAAAGGATATAAATGTATGTTATAATAAAAATATTATATTAATTTTTTATATGTTTCACCAGTTGATAAAAATGATCATGTCTATACTCCATGTATGGTAGTAACGAGTCATATCATTTTGAGGGATGGTGGTCCGCACTTCCTCAAATGAATTTATTGTATTTACACAGCATGGAAAGCATAAAGGTGTATTCTAATTAAAATTTTTTAAGCATAGAAAAAATATAAATATAATATATTTTATATGTAGAAATATTTTCCATTATAATAGCCACCATGAGAGGTGTTAAGGAAAATTTATAAATTTATCCTTTCATGAGATAAGAGTTCACCACACCCTGAAATAGTATGTTTGGTAACTATAAATTGGTGGTGTGTGTATGTGTAGATAAAAACCATAGTATGAAAACATACTAGTGTATTTAATATTTAGGGGATGTTATGTAATCATAGAATAATAATAGTTTAGGGAGTGGATAATGGAAATGAAACTAAGAATAATTATAGAAGCTGTTACCTCTTAATCAGGTAAATTTTTTGGTTTATACCAAAAGGATTCTTTATGAGTATTTATAACCGATGATAGGCTTCTAGGATTGGGGGGGGGGTTCTAGGAATAGGTTTGGGTGATGATTTTTTGAAACAAAGGGTACTTAAAAAGCGAGTATTATAGAAGAGAGGGTACATTTTGTAGGAGAGAGAGGGGGAACCCTTGGAAACTCATAAATTATTAAACAAATAAAAAAATTATTTTTAAATTTAAAAATTACAAAGTAGAAATGTCTTCACGCCATCCATTCTTTCATAAAACAATAATTACTAAAATGAAACATGGTTTTTTTATGTTTAGTCATCACAACTATTTACTTGATCCCATCCCCATCTCTATTCTCCCATTAGTCCTATGAAAAAATTTAACAACTTCTGATGAGAAAAAATTATTAGATAGAGACATAATGAAAGTAAATAATTAGTCCATTGAAAACATGAAAACCCATTAATAACAATTTCTTAAAAACTAATTTACAAGAATATAAATATCACATAGATTCCTTGGAAAATCATTACCATATCACTCTTACATTAACAATAAAAATGGAATAAAAATATATAGAAAATTCATCTCCAAAAAAACAAATTTATTAGAGAGATATAATGGTAATCACCATTCAAATAAACTATTTTATGATCACCTGTCTTTCATTAGCTATAGTGGGGATCAACCCTTTGTATAAGCTATATCAGGCTCACTCATCAGCTATAATGATGCTCAACCCTTAAAATAAGCTATATAGGGATCACATGTGAGTAATAATAGGGGTCATCCATTTTTATAAGCTATGAAATTCTCACCCTAGTTTTTAGAATGAATCACTATCTTCAATAACATACAAGATATTCTACATCCAACAAAAATGAACAACAAAATATTAGTATTTAAATGTTATGATTATAAACTATATTTTGGAATGGCGGGAATGAACATTATTAACTTAATTATGAAAATATGGTTTACACATGTTTATATAATCATTAATTTGTTAGCAAATTTATTTTAAATGGAAATAAAACCCAATTGAATATAAAGGATGTGTTTTTATGAAAATATATTTTAATGTCAATAATTGTGCTTATAGAATCATATTAATTTTTTTGAATTATTTTAATGAAATATAATCCCAATTTGAAGTCTAAAATATATATTATATAGTTTCTAGACAATATAAATAAATAAAATCAAATTTAAGCATAAAAAATGTATTTTTTAAAAAGGAATCTTTATTGTCTTTAGAGGAAAAAACCATTTTAAATAGAGTTATTGACAGTTTTATAAATTATATTAGAAAAAATAATCTTTTTTATTTGTATGTAGGAAATAAATATTTACTTTGGTGGAAATGTTTTTATTTTTTTGATAAAATTCATATTTTTAATGAATAGTAAAAAATACTGCAGTTTTATTTTAAACTGACGTTTCATATAATTTTTTATATAGTTATATTATCCTATTAATTTATTTGAAAGTTTAATTATATTATTATATTATCATTTAATAATGTTTTTGTTAATTTGAGGTAATTCCACATTGAAATTTGTCCTAAACACATGTTAATTTTTTGAAGATGTTTACTTTTAAAAATATGGTTTTCTCATTTTCAAAATGGAAATTGACTTTAAATAAATTAATAAATAATATATATTTTTAACTCTAAAAAATTTATTCAATAATGGGAAAAAATGTTCCAAAATGTGTAAATAGGTCCCTTTTAATTGATGTGATGAATAGTAAATTTACTAATTATTTTTTTATTTACTAGAGTTAAAGGGTAAATCTGGTAAAAAAGGGTCAAATTAATATTATAATAATTTAAAATACCATAAAACATGTCCTAATCACTATTTATGAGATATGTCGGACTTCTAAAACCCATGGGATGAAATTTTGGCTTTTTAAAGCCACTTGGTTGGGATTATGACACTTATAACTATTAATTTAAAGTAAAATATTATATATTATAAACAAATATATTCTTACTAAAAAAATTATTATATGTGTTTATATAAGGGAATATCTTAAAATATAAAAAAAATTATAAATAGAAAAATATTTAAGACATCACGGTATTTTTTTTATAATTTTTTGACATTAAATATTTTAATTTAATTATGACAAAATGATGATGGATTTATTGCATTATTAATGAAGGAATCAAATAAATGACATTATAAATATTAAAATAAATATTATATGAAATAATTTATGTCATACATGATTTTTATAGGTAAATATGATATTTTATAAGACTATTAATGTTTTTTTTCAAATTTATCAATCTATTTACTATTTATTAAAATTCAATAAAACAAATAGTGTAAAAATTGACATAATTGGTGTTGTGTAAAAATAGTAATTTATTAAATTATTTAAAAATAGAAAAAATTAAAATCTCAACGTGACTATGATAATGTCAAAAAGTTAATTATTTTTTCAATTATGGGAAATTGACCACATGTTTGTAAAATTAATAGCCTCTTAATGATTAAAATATTGTTATCTCAATTATAATTAAAAGATAATAATTAAGGGTAAACCAAAAAGATAATGTTTAAAATAAAATCAAAAAATGTCAAAAAATTATTGGATGAAAGGATTTTGAAAAATAATCCTCTTAGATTCTTCATATACCAGGTTTGAGCAATTTTAACTGAAAAATTAATTTACATTGATTTATCTATTTAATATTTTCAAATGTTTACCCTTCCATCTCCAATAAAAGGTACACCAACTTCTCTAATAGTCAAATTTCAATAACCCATTTTGTTTATCCGATCCCTTTTGAAACATATTACTATATTTTATACCCTTATCCTAGATGCAATAATTTTAGAAGATAGACAACCTATGAAAATATTTTTTTAAATTTTAAAGGAGACACTCAAATAAGAGGTAATTGTTTTACTAACTCTTTCATTGTTATTTTCCCCTTCTACTTACTTTTATTAAGTTTTTTCCATTATAATATATTAATTATAAAATATAATATATTATTAGATGTTTTTATGGATATTGGAAACTATATTAATCCCTTTACAGGTCCTACGAAAACAATATCATCATTGTGTGTACGTACGACTTACCGTCTCCAGGACGTGGTTTAAAAATATTTCTTGTATGTACCATATTTCGATAGATATAACGATGAATGTAAAAGAATGTAAATAACAAATATTACTTGATAATTAATCTTTGTAGTTAATATACCATCCAGTTCTATACCATTTAACCATTAATGTATTGATAATGTCTCTCATGTGTAGTATGACTTACCGTCTCCACAACATGACGGGAATCATTCTCCATGTTGAATATTAATGAATGATTATATATATATATAATAATGTTTAAATGATTAATATGACATTAAATTATGTTATTATCATTATGGAAAGTTAAAATAATATTTATTTCCCATGAATATGATCAATAAAAAATGGATAATGTTACTCATGCGTACGCACGACTTACCTTCTCCTTATCTCCATGATTGTAATGTTGTTCAATTTTTCATATCCATATTTAATGGATGGATATAATGGTAATATTAATTTATAAATGATAATATTATTTCCTGAATACTACCTTCTAAATGATTTAATTATGACCAGGTGAACTAGTAACATCAAAACCATGTTCATTTTCGACTCAAGTACCGAATATAAATAAAACATCATATATGAACCTAAATAATTATATAATTTTTATAACTATTAAATAAATTATCTAAAAGAAATAGTAAACTTGAAAATTATTTGAAAGAAATAAAAATTGAACCCATGTTTATTATTCCAGAACATAATGATTGTTTGTGACGATTCAGACTTACTAAGGGGAAATATTAACTCAATATCTATTCATTGAGTTAAATATCCATGTCATTTGTTTTGTTTTTCAAATAAAATGTCTAAATGAGCTATAATTGTTTTATAATTAATATACATTTATATTGAGTATATTTAATATTTTTCACACATTATTATGTAATGGATTTATCTTTATTCTAATGATACGATCCTTGTAAGCGTCTTCTCCTAAATATTGTATTATTAAGGTGTGCTTTAATAAAATAAACAACCTTCTTTTATATAGCGTATAATAAATTCTATGACTTTTTGTTTCATTAAAATAATTTAAAATGTAATCATTTTATTTGAATAATTTTACTAAATGACAAAATGGATATTTTTTAATGTACATGGTGACAATGATATTTCTACCACTATGACCATTATTTTGTATTTGGCTTACATTACAAGCCGCAATGTTTTTAAAAGAAAAAAATTCCCATATTACCTTTTTTGTATTTTGGTATTGAAAATGGTTTTGAGAATTGATTGATTATATTAATATCTGGAAATAATATATTACGATTGCAATGTGGAAATCATGTTTTTCCTTTATGCATGTTTTCTATGTTATGATTATGTTATGGTTCTTAGGCATTGCTTATGTATATGGGAGGTTCTGTGAATTTCATTTCATATCACCAAATATTATGGATTATTATAAATACATATATACTTGATATATATGATATTCAAATCATGAATACAATTTGGAGATGATTTAATTTTGAACAAATGTATAATTTACATCAAAACAAGATCATTTTTTACTCAATTTCCGAATATCGAAAAAATGCATGATATGAACACAAATATTTATGTAATTTTTATAACAAGGAAATATTTGACTTAAAAGGAATAATAAAATTTAAAAAGGTTATAATGTAAGTAAAAATTAAACTATGTTTATTATATAGAAATATAACGAATGTACGAGACAATTCAGACTCAAGGTAAAGGAAATCTTAACTCAATATACATTCATTGAGTTTAATATCCATGTCATTGGTTTAATTTTTCAATGAAAATATGTGAATGAACTCTTATTGTGTTCCCTAAATATCCACATATATTGGTTGTATTTATATATGTAACACATAATTATGTCATTGATTTTTTCTTAATCAAATGATATGATCTTTGTAATGGATTTCATCTCAAGCTATTTCCATTAATTCATTTATAGATAATGTGAACCTTTATTATTTTTTAAGGTTTATAAAAAGCAACTATGGAATTTAATATCCATATTTTATTTGTAATAATGTAATTTATTGTTATGGTAAATGTATTAATTCATGGATATTAATATTTAAGTGATCTAATTTGTATGGGACACCTTGAACGCTTAAAGATTTTATTATCAATGATTTTTTCTTCATGATAATAATTTACATATTTATATTTATGGTTAAAAAATAATTTTATAGTACATTTTAGGTCAGTTTTTAATTTCAATCCATGGTTAAAAATCAAATATTTTTATGTTTTCCATACAAAGTGTTTTACTTTCTTTAAAAAACAATAAAATAACTATTTTTTTAGTTTTGTGGAAAAAATGAATTATCTACCACCATAAACATTATTTGATATTTTAATTCCTCTATAAGCCTTAATATTATTAAAATAAAAAAGAAATAACTTAATCCTTTTTTTGTATTTTTGTATTGAAAATGGTTTTCAGAATGGTTTGATTATAGTAACATCAGAAAATAATACTTTATGATTGAAAATTTTATGAGTGAAATGTTCATAATTTAAATATTTAATGTGTTATGATTATATAATAGTAATTTTATTGTTTAGAGGTGGTTATTTGAAAAACCCAAGATAGGTCCCTACATGAAAAACCAAATATGGATGGTTCCGTGATAAAGCAAAGATGGTGGCAACGTAATAACCATAAATGAATTAGGTATAGAAGTCGACCGTATGTATATTATATTTATTGATATGTGTGTATGAAAAATGTATGGTTATTACATTTAAGAATGATTTTTTCCCAAGATACCATTATATGTCATATTTTATTTTCTATGGGTTTTTAGGTAATATTTTGATTACAAAAGGGTAACAAATGAGATTATATTCAGCGAAGTTTAATAATACTTCTAAAAGGAAAAAATATTACATTATGATAAATTATTCATTATTTATATGTCTTTTTAATGTTAATAGTTTTCCTTCTTTGTGTTTTTCTTTTGTATTTTTATACTCATCCAAAGTCATAAATGTTTTTCAAATGGTTAGAAAGAGAATAGTGTCATGGATGCGATCAATGAAAAGTTAGGATCGTTAAATATGAAAGGAATACATGTTTATTTTTAAAATTTTTTGTTTTATTATCAAATTGGATAGTGAGTAGAAGTGTATAATTTGTAATATTTAGGTTATTATGTATGAGTTATGGACTAATTATCAAAATATCTACTCCATTAATAGGAGTGGATATTGTTTTAGGTGATGTTATTGACATAATTACATCTCATTATATTGAGGATGCTGGAGTTGTAATTTCATTATGGTTGGATAATATTTTAAATAATTTGAATATGAAATAAAATAGAAACAAATTAAAACGATTCCTCTAATTTAGTTGATTACCAAGGAAGAAAACCTTAACTACACATCAAATGGTTTTCATTCTAAACTATGTCCTCAAGAAGGTATGTAGGGATTCTAGGAAGAGGTTAGGGAAGAACATGGCCAATCCAAAAGGCATTATAAGTCAGAGTATTAGATAAGAGTGGGAACCTTTTTATAAGATAGGGAATGGGCATCATTTGAATTGTATAAAATATTAAATTAATATAAATTTAATTTCAATTCCAAATAGTCCTTGAAACGTTTATTTCAAGGATAAGATGGGTTTGGGTCGAATCCCAATAATCTAAATAAAATTAGACAAATTTTGACAAGTTTCTCTTGGGTCTTAAGACTGGTAAGGACAAATAACATGCCAGGATGAAAGTGTTAAATATATGTCTTCCAAAAAAATCTTGTTTTATTCTAAAAAAAATTCCTTTGGAGAAAAAATTTATACTGAGTATAAGTGTCCACTTGTAATGTATTATTTTACTATGCATGAGTTTATCCGAATTCTATAAAAATATAAACATAAAGTATACTCAAATTTAAATTCATGTTAAAAAATACTAAAATAAGTGCCCACTTGTAATGCATAAGGAATTGGCCATAAAATATCCTATTATATTGTTTTTTAACTAGAATTCATATTTTATGATTTTTAAGTAATGATTTTTTGAGAATTAGGACAAAAACATACCAAGTGAACTGATACAATATAAGTGGACACTTATACTCAGTATCCATTTTTTCACCAAAAGAATCCCTTTTAAATTAAAAAATGATTTCATTCAAGAAATATATTCAAAACCTTCATCATTAAATCTTCTTTTTCATTACCATTTTTAATACTTATGAAATAAATCTTATAACATATGATAATCACAAAAACTCAGTAAGGGACATAAAAATAAGAAAACCATTAGTCTAGTTAAAATGTGGTAACCCATTTAACGTCCTCTGAGAAAATGAAATGGAAAAAATTCACATGAATAATAGTCATACAAATTTCTAAAAAAATAAAATTAAAACCAATATAAAGTAATGAAAACTTATTTAGGTGATTTGAAGAATCATATAAATAAAACTCTTTCAAACATCATCCAATTAGAATAATAATATGTTCAATATTCAAATTATAAATCTTTAATGATGTTCACCCTCTGTAAAAGCTATATTAGGCTCACATGTGAGCTTTAGTGGGGCTCAACCCTTCATATAAGTTATAATGTTCCCACATATTAGCTATAATGGGGCTCAACCGTTAGTATATGCTATATCAAGATCACTAGTTTCATAAAATTCTCATGTAATATTTCATGAATCAAAAATCCTCTTTTGAAAACATCTTTTATTCCCATATGAACCACATTTCTATTTAAAAATACCATTTCATTTAAGAACCCATTTTCAATACCAAGATTCCCTAAAAAAGAAATAAGGTATTTCATTAACTCTTAAAAAATTAATTCATATAATGGAATCCAATTATAAAATAATGGTTATGTGGGTGGAGTAGTCTTTTCCATCGTGTATGTTAAAAAAGCATTCCTTTTGTGTTTTTCAAATGAATGTAAAATTCTCTGTATAAAAATATTTCATTTTGAAAACATTGAAAAAAATTAATGATAGGCATAAAATATCTTATATAATTATTTTATATCCATATTTTATTCAATACTCATTTTATTTATTATTTTTCTAAATTTATTATGTCATGGATATTATGATTAGAAAGATAAATGTTGAATTTGAAACCTTGATCATTTCTTATTATAGTGTTTTTGAAGTAGAATATAACCATGCATGCATATATACTATTTAATATATCCACGTCGTGGTGTAAACTATTATCATTTATATACTATTTCAATTCATATAAGGAGGAATATAATGGTTTTAAGTAATGAATATGACATGATAATTATTTTTTTATAATTAATATACCATCCAATTCCATACCATTTATCCATTAATTGAATGAAATTATAACTCATGCGTACATACGGCTTCCCAACCCCATGACGCGATGAGACTCTTTCTCAACATTAACTATTCAAGATTGTTATAAATATATATATATGTATTTTTAAATTTTTAATGTAATATTGATGATGTTTTAATCATTCATGAAAGATAAAATAATATTTAACTTCTTTCTATAATGATCAAAGAAAAATGGAAAACATTACTCATGAGTATGAATGTCTTACCGTCTATATGATTGTAAAGCTGTTCAATTTTACATATCCATATTTAATTAATGAATAAGAAATTATAATTAATATAAAAAAGTTATTTTTATGTAATGAATATTATTATAGAGATGTTGTACTCAAGAACACAAGGGCAATTTACATCAATACTTGTTCTTTTTTTACACAAGAACCAAATATTGACAAAACTTTTGATATGAACATAAATATTTATGTAATTTTTATAACATTGTCAAATGTGATATAAAAGGAAAAATAAAATTGGGAAGTATTCTCATGAAAGTATAAATTAACTGAATTTTTTTATTTGGGAAAATAAATAATGTCTGACAAAAGACATACTCAAGGAATGGGAAAACATAACTCAATCACCATCCATTGTGGTAAATATCCATTTCATTGGTTATTTTTTGTTTCAAGAATATGTTTGAAGGACCTATTAATGTTTTATAATGTTTATCCACTAATATTGTTTGTATTTATATTTTTCACATATATTTATGTCATTGATTTCTCTTTAATCTAATAACACTATCATTGTAAGCAACTTCATCCCAGGAAATTTGTTTCACATAATTAAATTGATTGAAACAGAATTCAATAAGCGATTCATGGTATAATAAATATTCCATCTTAATTTTAATAAATAAATCTCTATAAATCACAATACCTATTGTATAAATTTCTAATATAAAATGAATTTGTAGAAATTCGTGGAACTCAACCTAGAAATAAGATTCCACAACCTTGTGTTTAGATCCATCCATACAAATATGATATGTAAAACTCCATGAGGAAAATAGGGAGGGAATAATTATATAGGGATAAAACTTACACAGTAAGACACACAACAATCAGAATGATAATAAACCATTAAGTGGATAGAATGGAGGGGTTTGATATCGACAATGTCAATTGGGAATGGATTGAGTTTGAGTTTGAGGGAATATCGGTGGAGTGAAATGTGATTTTCAGCCATGGTGACAATATAAATATGACACGTGTGATTTTAAATAGTTTGTAACCCAATTACATGATGTGTAATTTTTGAGTCACATATATTATGAAACCCCCCCATAAGTATTTTATAGTAAACAATATTTTAATATTTAAATATTGAGAAAACTATAAAAAGAATATAACCATTCCAACATTCTACCCAGTTTAATGAGTCTTATAAGAGATTATTACATGTCTTTAACCCCATTACAAGGTGTATAAATCCACAATATACTACAAAAACCAATTGTTTTATTCTGAAAAATCCTACAAATCATTGACTTCACCATTAAAGGTATCCTCGAAATTATTTTAGAGCCTAACTCAACCAATTAAAAAGGAAGAACAAATATAAATTTAAAACATGCATAATATAAAGGTAATAGGGTGTTAAAACATCAAAACAATATAATATTTCATTCCCTAGAAATCTGATCAAGAATTTTCTTCATCCAATAAGTGAGGACACTTATCTCTATTTTGTGCCTCAGGCTCCCATGTCTCATAAGAATTAGAACCATTCAACAATAGAACTCATTCAAAAAATAATGTCTTCCCTTGATATAAAATGTCCTCAGATAAAACTATTCATACTAGCTTCTCAATAATTGATAAATCAGGCGCTGCATCAAGATCACCTAGATCAAAATATTATATTGATCAAAAAGATACATTCATAGCTGTGATACATGGAACATGTTAGGGATCGACACCAACTATGGTAGGAGTGTTATATGGTAAGCTACAATACCCATAAGATGATAAACCTAAAAATGTCACAAAAATTGAGGATCAAGATTCCCATACCTATAAAATCTACCGATAACCCAAATAGGGGTAAGTAATCAAGAACACTCTACCACCAACTTGAAATTCCAATGGTTTAATAAAATGATCAACATAAGATTTATACATGCTCTATTTTGTCAAAATCATTTGATGAATAAAATAAATATATTTTTTCATTTCTTGATCCATTACCATTCAATCCATGGAATATGCACTGATCCCCAACCATGATAATACATATTTACATGATCAGACATGTAATGCCTCAAAATGATACATTCTTATCAAAAACTAAAAACTAGTTTTTTAAGAATACACAATAATTCTGAAATGGTTATTCAATGATCCACTAAAATTGAGGACCCATGCTTGAATAATATCCTCATAATTATTTATCAATACATCTATTTGGAAATCCATTTGTAGATGTTAGGTTGTACTCAAATTATCATGTGATCCCAGTGCCACCTAATGGCCCTTCCAAAAATGAGATGCATAATGGGGATCACTATTAAGGACTAAGACAGAGGAACTCCATAGAATAAAACTATATTTTCAACCTAGATATTTCCCAAATTATTAAATAAGAATATTTATTTAATAGGTATGATGTGATATGATTTTTTATTCTAATTGATCATAACCCATATCTCATTCATCTTTCTATAGGTATAAAACAACCTAACCCCAGAACCCATAAATATATCATCCCACTTCTAAGTCGGAATGGGAAGTGGATGAAGAAAGCATGAAGGTCTAGGGTTCTCACCCTTTAATTATTGGAAGATATAAAAATGATAGATAAAATCAGAAGTTTTTTATCTCACACATGGACACCAAAATAAACATTTCATATAATAAAACATATTTTTATTCTTGGGATCACAGAACACCATGAATTATGGAAACACATAATCAAATCATTATGTAAAATAAAATTAATTGTGTACTAGTTCTGTAATCAAATAATAACCTCTGTAGAGAATGACCACCTAGAAATGTTCACCAATGAATAAATGGAGTTACTGATTTTAATGAATTTTTCCTTAAGTTTTTTTATAAAAAACATCTTGGGATGAACAGAGTCTATCCTAAACATCATTAAACTCATTTCCCCAAACTCCAATATGAATCAATTCAAAAAGATCCATCATTTTAAAATATTATAATGATCCTTTCACTATATTGGTCAAATATTTCATGTCAAACACATCATAAAAAATATTCTATTTCCCTCAGAGTATGAAATATAGAAAAATACTATGTGTACTATAGCCTATTCATAATTTAGATTTTAAAATATTTATAAGTGATACTATAACACTTGTAATTTTCCAAGAAATAAACAAGAAACCTTTCTCCAAATAGGTAATTCCACCAACTCTTATGTGCATGCAACATAGCATCACAATCAATGTCATGGGTAGGATAATTGCACTCATAGGGTGTAATATACTAAGAGACATAGGAAACTACATTATCACCCATATAATAACATGACCCAATCCGAAAATTGAGGCATCAAAAAATAACACATAGTCATATCCACAATCTGGATATGTAAACACTAGTGTAGAATTCAAAAGGTGTTTCAACTATAAATAATAACTCTGATATTTCTCATCCTAGAAAACAATTAGCTTCTTCTCATTTAGAGAGGTCATCAGAGAATATGGTGATAAAATCCAGATAGACCAAGTATATCTAAATCATGGAGATATTATACAGTTTATCCCATGTCAATATAGATTTTACCTTTTCATAATGAAATAAAATACCATGTTTGAATAGAAAAAGTCTCACGAACATCACCTCCTGGTTCTATAAATCTATTTTTTATAGTATGGAATATAGTGGGTGATTTTTCAAAAATTCCATAAATACTATCCAACAATGAAAATGATCCTCCTCAGACATAGAGTACACAAACATGTCATCTAAAAAGGCCACTATGACTGTATCCATATGCTCAAATAAAACATGTTGATTAATTCGATAATGACTGAAGGATTATTGGTTAGTCCGAATAACATTAAATCAAACTCGTAATGTTCATACGTTCTATTGATGGAGGTTTTCTGAAGGATAAGTTTTTTATTATCAACAGCTGAAAACTAGACCAAAAATAAATCAACAAAATGATTTACTACCCTATAAAATATACAATCAATTGCTAAATATGTGTAAAATGATGATTTTACTTTACCATGAGTCAATTACTCTTACATTAACCAAATGATTGGTGATGGGTTTCATTAGATTTCTTAGAAAGGAGACCAATAAATTTTCAATGGGACACACTAAGTCATATAAATACTTTAAAAAATTGAAAATCCAACTGTGTCTTTAACTATTACATTTTTATTGGTTCAATGCAGTAAAATGGAATACATACTGGTGGAGTACCTTTCAATAAAATAATTGAAAACATGACTTTCCTTACCTATGGAAAATTATTGAAGTCAAAAAGAAAAAATTTAGGATAATCAATAAAAAATGTTGGTGAACAACATTCAAGGATTACCAATCTATATTAAATGAATGAACTAATATTACATTATCTAACTCTAGAAAAAATTATTCATATATAATCTATATTTGGTCCCAATCTCCCTAAATGACAAAACATAGTTCGTCGCACATAAGAATGGAGGCCTATCAAAAACAATAATCAATTCATGGTTTATTAATAGTGATCTTATCCCTCTTGAAAAAAAAATCTAGAGGTTGTATGTCGAGAACTATAATGTTTTATGTATGATTAATATATGATAATGATAAAGAATAAACAGGATAGTGAATCCCAACTTCCCTCTTCATTACTAGGGGTGTAGTAGTATCTAACCCCTAAGAAAAATTAATTGTAGGAATATATATCAAATTCACTACAATAATTTATTTAAACATGTGAGAAAAACTAATAGAAAATAAATATATCACTATAGATGAAGCTATAGTGATGCTACCTCTCATAGTCTATTTTCATGTATCTACATTATCTGGACACTCATACACTATGTGAATGACATTCATTCTGGATTCTATTGGTTGTAATACATTTATGTGTTGAATCATTAGATTATACATTAGTAATTTTTTATACTGATGTCTCTATTACACCATTTGGAGCGAAGAAATTATATTAGGATTTCTACAAGTGTTATGAACACCCATAGAAACTACATAACTTTGCTACCAAATAGAAAACCTATTTCAAATGTGTTGATTCACAAACTTTTAAATATTCAAATGGAATCTTCCTTGTACTATAGGAGGTTTATAAGAACCCTAACTTATAAACACACTATAAGACTCAAAATTATTTCTCTTCTCATTATGAGAGCTCACAGGACTACCACTGGGATAAAAGAGAACACCCATCAACCCTAACATACTAGCCAAATCATGTTCAACCTTAAATTACCTACATTGAACATAATCATTTGAGTGTAGATTCAGAAATAATTCTTGAGAATGTATATCAAATAAAAATACCATATCAAAATATCGAGTCCTCAAATTCTCATTTGATACAATCATAGGTTAAAACTACTCACGCTCAATGGATCATTTTTGATAATCCTTCATTTTCTAGTTGGCCTACTCAAGTTTGAATGTTCCCTAGAATTTAAAAAAGCCACATATTTTTGATTGAATTGGCTGGTTGATAGAACCATAAAGTTCTTACACTATAAACCCTCACAGTTCTTTCCTATTCACCATTATGTCACACCATCTCCTAATTGGTCTCTCCAATACAAAGGTAGTTCACTTCAACATATTTT
This sequence comes from Viscum album, assembly GCA_963277665.1. Taxonomy (NCBI): domain Eukaryota; kingdom Viridiplantae; phylum Streptophyta; class Magnoliopsida; order Santalales; family Viscaceae; genus Viscum; species Viscum album. Next base: position 1,399,886,774 of record OY728132.1, on the reverse strand, counting down.
CATAGGGAGTTCCTAAGAATTCAAAGAGAATATCTATCCCTCCTAGCTAGTCCCCATCCTCTTGAGGATAAATAGATCCATATAAAGAAGTTGGATTCTAATTAATTAGTTTCTAAGAAGGATTTCCAGATTCATCCCTATGAGGTTCCACAATTGGAGCCTGATTAGAAATCGGTACATGTGATTATCATAGATATTGGATAGTATGTGCTACACCCTCAACTAGATTCATGTTTAGAAGTGTATTTTCCCATAGTTTTTTTTCAAAAACTTCATCCTATATCTTATTCTGATGTTTTCTTAGAGTTATAATGCTACCAAAAAAAAAATTAATATATGAGAAGATTAATTAGATAAACAAATAAAACAAGGGAAACCGATGAATTAATCCCATCTGGTAGATAAATAAGAATCATTAATCCTCCAAAAATAAAACTTAGTGAAAATAATTGATGTAATCATAAAAATTATTTTCCACCCTTTGTGATTAAAGGCTCAATAAGATGAGAGATAGCCTAGAACTCACTCAAAACATCCAATTAAGTCCAAACAAGATTTATCAACTGTATAATGACATCAAGGAATGGTGATTATCCAACACCTCTGATAATAGTTTTTCACAAACCAGCCTAAAAATCACTAGTACCCAAATAATTGATTTAATCCTAAAATATCTTGATGGGATTACCTGATGACCATTGAATTGATTACTGGAAACCAGAATCAAACAATATAAAATTAGGAACAAATTTTCCCAAAACACATTGGAAGAAAACAATTCAAATAGTTATTCTCAAGAACTATAGAGGGAGATAGTTCAAAAAACCATAGAGTTATATAAACAACCCAAAATGTTATTCATCGATGTACTATAAGTAAATCAAGACAAAATACATGTCCAAAATAATATTTCACACCAATTCCTACTATATCATGAATATCGACCTTCTACATGAGGGGACTTACCTTTACATAGAAATAATCAAAGAATATATACAAACTCACAAAAAATGGTAGGTTAATAGATAAAAATATATAGGGTATCAATATCTGTTTCATTATAAAATTTTTCAATAATCAAACATATCATTAATAAAAAATTTACAAAAATATGCATTGAATTATTATTTCATATTTATTATAAAACATGATTTTCAATTCAAATGGTGGAAAACAATTCAAACATGGATTAAATAAAAAGATTATATAATACATTTTATATAAATAATTAGGCATGATAATAATTGGTTCCTAATCAATAAAATTTATAATTAAATTATCACAAAAATAAACATGGTTATCATCCCTCTGTAGGATAGTTTCAAATTATTTTATCCTCACAAATGTCATATCAATTATCCTAGAAATATGTGTTCAAAATTCCCCCAAGCTCACACTTGTTAGGGAACATAAATATTCCATTTGGGATAAGATATGATGATATAGGGTGTCATTAGAGTTGTAGTGTGTAAATCAATTTCTATGAAATTAGCATCCTAGCATGTTGGTGCTAGATAACTCTCTAACTACCAAGGATTCTGTGTGATTAATAAAAAAATAGACAAAAATATGATTCTATTTTCAAAATACTCAAAAATATCCAACATTTCCTTCTCGATATTAAAATTCACTTTTAGAAACACATAAACTAATTTTCATCATTTTATACTTTCTTCAAATAAAACTAATAATTTTTTCATACTTTTAATTTAACCATTTTTCAGTAAACAATTCTAAATTTATTATAAAATTTCAATTGTTTTTTAGTTAACAATTCCAAATTTATTTAACCATAGTGGGTCGTGCACCGCGGGCCTCCCATCACATGCTACCTAGCGGGCCGCCCAGCGCAGGCCATGCCTTTGGGCCAATCTAGACACAAAGGGCCGGGTGGGACCGGGTCGGTCTGACCAGATCGGACCATACCCAGACCAGCTTTGACCCTTTGCACACTTTGAACCATATCTTGAGCTACGAGAATCTATTTGATGAACCGTCTATGGTGACAGAAACCATCGATCCAGAATGTACATTTGGTATAGACCACATGAGTTTTGGATAAATTTGGGGTATGACCGGGTTGGATCAGACACGAATCCAACCGGGCCCTTGGGACTAAAAGGATAATAACTTACAGATCACACGTCTGATTGATGCACCATTTGTTGTGTTGAGACCCCTTTCACTTGGTGAGCCTTTGGGATACTTCTTCATGAGACTTCATAGAAGTTGGAGTATCGACCTGTGTCTTGAGGAGAGGACCCTCTCGGAATCAACCGAGCTTAGTGCATGAACCCTATAGATGGATTTAATAGGATAACGATATCCTATGTGGGTATGTGCTTTGGGATCCTATGTGGGTCGGTGTTCAAGAGTCCCACTTGAATTTTCATTAAGAAATCCACATGGTACTACTCTAGGATCCTACGTGGGTCTTCTATACTTCGATCCAACGTGGGTATGATGATTTAGGATCCCATGTGGTTCTCCCTCTTAACATAGTAAGATGATTCAGTAGTTACATCTAATCATCTTTGCTACCGTACCTAAGTTATACCTAGTGTGAGATTAATCTTTACCTTTGTGGTGAATCTTTTGTGGTATTCTTAATTGTGGAAATTCCTTTTTGATATTTACCTTTGTGGTACATACCTTCATGGTGATTCCATAGTGGTATTCCTATGTGTGGTGTTACCTTTGTGGTACTTACCTTTGTGGTAAGCTTTCCTCCATGGAAAAGTTGAGCTCTGGGGTCTTGAGTTAGGCCTTGGGTTTTCTCTTGAATGAGATTGGGTATACTTGATACCTTAGGTATATGCATGGGTATATAACTATGTAGGGTTGACTATTGTTTCTATGCTTTTTTTTGTCCTTTGTGGATTTTGTGATACTTTTGAGGGTCTTGGGGTCCCTTCTGAGTATCGTTATACTCACCCACGCACAGAATATGCCTGCACCTTGTTGTGTTTGGTGCAGATGAAAGATATAATTGACAGAGTATGATGCCATCGAGACTAGAGGTAGCCCGATGTTGGAATTTAGACGAGGTGTACCTTGGAGACGATCGTTCAAGAGCTGTACCTACCCTTAATGTAGGATCTTTGGTGGCAGTTAACATGAGATATTCTAGTTTACATGTACATTTCAGTTTTCTTGTAATTTTTAGTTGTGCTTGTATTCTTGACCCTTTTTCATACTGTACACACTCTTTTTACTATATAGTTTACTTCTATTGGTATCTTGTCGTGTGCTTTGTTGTGTGTGTGTACAGGTTATAAAGGAAATTCCTTCTCGGTTTAGGAAATGCGCCTTTTGGTGCTAGTTTCCATCCTCTGGCCTATGGAAGACAGGCTTGGGGTAGCCACGAATTGGGCCCTAGGGGACAAGTCATGGCAATACCTATGGGTGAATAATTTGAAAATAGAGTATTAGGAATGAAACTATTGATTAGTGGTGAAAAAAATGGTCCTCAATGTGCACTTGGTTTGAAACAAGCTAGGTATATTCTTACAATAAATAGATATTTCATTATAATCCATTATGAATTATTTTAATTGTTGATTATAATGAATGACCATGGATAAACATAATGTGTTTTATATTATGAAATGTTCTATCAAAGGAATGTGTTCATGTTTTTTTAAGAAAAAAATGAATGACATAATATAATGAATTGATGAGGGAACAAGAGGAGTATGATTGAAGGAAATAAATATCATCTTAATGATTCATTTATATTATATTTATTTAAATTTGGGGATCCCAATTATTAAATGAGTTAATTAAAAATTATAAATGATATCCCATAGACCGGTGAAGTTCATATGTTGAAATATAAGGGATTGTCTATGTGCGAAAAATTATTTTTCCAAATGTATTTTTTATAAGAAATATAAAGTATTTATAGATTATATTAAAATTTAGAATAATTTATGTATTCTATAACTTATGTTATATGGATAAAATTATAGTTATATTACTTTAATATTTATCATCATTTAAAAAAACATTTTTTTAGGTTTTAGGTGATTAGTGTTGACAATGATAAAGGATGTTATAAAGAAATTTAAAGAAAGTATATGATTTTGTGTATAATTTATTTGAGATGTAATTCCTTCTTATTATATATATATATATATATAATTTTATAGTTATTGGTAATCATTTTGGGGAAGATAATAAATATTCAAATTTTAGTGACATTAAAATAATATTATTTGGCTTTGAGAAAACATTTGTATTGATAACCTTGATAAAAGGGCTATATACTGATTTTTTTTAAATATTTCCATAAATTTTTATTTGAAAAAGGATTTATATTAATTTATTTTTATGAAATAGAAATCATTCATGTGGGGTGACATCCCATCATGACAAGAAATGCCACTTGTCCTGAACCCATAATTAAATGACAACATGAGTTTATCAACTACCATGAGATTTCACAGTTTCTTTGATAATATGTCATTTTTATTAATTAAACAGTTTAATAATTAGATATTAATGATGAAACAATAGTATTACTTTTTGGGTATAGAGATTACTATTTTAAAAATATTGGTTTTGGAAAATATTTATAAATATATAGAAATAAATTTCACTCTTTTAGGGATCTTATGATTCGTTACATATGAATATTAGTTCTTATGGAATAAAAATTATTTTTGTACATTCATTACAAGGACTGAGGTTTGAATTTGAAGTTGATATATGAAAAAATAATTTATGAAATTTTGGTTATGAAATAGAAATGTATGATGTGATTTTATTTACTTATAGTCACATATAGTAATATAAATCATCAAAATCAAAGAACAATATCTTATAAAAAATGATATCTTATTATCTTAATATTTAATGAAGCAAATGGTCTTTGAAATCATCACTTTTTTATGGCTTTTATACCCTTAATTTTTCCTTGATTATTTTTATTATTATTATAAAATACCTCTACAATTCTGTGAAACTATTTATGCTTTTTCTCTATTTCAACATCATCACATTAGATCGTTGTTTAATATAAAATTTGAGTTATGAGTAATTAGATATGAAACATGTAATTATATTTTATACCATATTAATAGGATATTTTATTAAATCATTTAGGATGTGTGTTTTTTTGAAACAAAGGTATTTTCTAATGTAAAATCCTTGATTATAGATATCATAATTAAATTGTGATGATACAATTAATTTATGGTGTGGAAAATATAACACCCAAAAATTTTAAAATATTAATATCACATTCTTTAGCATGTATGAGACACATCACCATGCATAAAATGGGAAATAATATCATGAGGAAATATAATATATTAAATAATATTAATATTCAATACGTTATATTGATTTAAATTCATGCAACACTAATTTAAGATTTTATTACATGCAACAATAAGTTTCCTTGATAGCTTGCATTACATGGAAGACATAATTTTACTGAACAATAATATACAACAAATATTATTATTTAATAGGACTGTAATATCCTATCCATTGGAATGAATGGTAAGAATGGAATGAAATGACTTATTAAAATATATAGTTTAAAAAATTCGAATAGTTATATGTTGATTATAAATATTAATAATCGTCATCATTTAAAATAAAAAAATATTTTAGAGAATCTATATTTTTGTGAAATATGGTTTACTCTCTCCTATAGACCATTATTTTTTTTATAAAATATATTGTAAAAAATAAACATCGTTTTTTGAAATTTTTATAGCAAAATTATCATAGGGTGAATAATTTGGATTTTTATAAAAAGATTCATTTTTTGGGGAATAATAAAAAATAATGTATAATAATTTAAAACTAGATGTTCATATAAATAATTTCAAACATATATATATATATATTTAGTTTCAAAGAAAAAGAAGTTCAATTATAATTATAATAATAAAATATATATAGTTTTAACCATTTTCATATTAATTATATAAACAAAATATTTATAAATTTATTAAGAGCAAAAAATATATGGTATGACTCAGAATATATGTGAGTCTACACACGTGGATAATTCTAATGAAATGTATAGAACATAAGGGATAGAAACAGAAGATATAAGTGCTAGTTTTTTTTAAGATACAATGCACATGATAGATATAGTAGAGGAACCCAGTTCTCACTGAGAATGAATAGGAATAAATGAAAAAGTGAAAATGGAATTTATATCTTGACCAAATGGAATAAATATAAATAGAGGAATAATTAATCATATATTACAAAACAAATAGCGGCAAGGTATTATAATACAAAAAAAAACACAGTGTACGTGATGGTGTGTAAGGAAACACTGTAAATACAGGGGATCAAATCTTGCACACTAGGGAATAATTGTTGTATAATTCCATATTGGTCCAATACTCCCAGGAATATGCAGAGAGGGTTGTTGAGATGGTACTTTTAGTGGAAAATAATGACATACAGATGTGGCAATTCCAAAAGAAATAAATTATTTTTAATGTGAGAGTTTAAATAATGTAAAATTAATGGTGATGGGTTTATTCAGGCATAAAACATGTTGGTGCACCACATTTAATACCTTATCAAGGAATATCAAGAAACAGTGGTAAATGAAATGACTATTTTTCATATAGCGTAAAATTTTCTAATAGTATTCAACCCCATTTTAATGGGTATATTTTAACTTATAAGGTTTGATATGTTGTGGATTTTCTATGTGGGGTTTTTAAAAATTTGGTGTGGAATGATAGAGTGGTTTAGATAGTTTTAACAAGTTGGGGTTCTCACTCAACCCCAAAAGTGATATTTTATAAAATAAAAATATTGACCTTGGATGGCCTCTTTTCTCATCATTCATGCAGGATTAATTTTAATTTTAGAATTTCATAATTGTTAAATTGAATTTGAAAAAAAATTATACACTTGAATTAGAATAAATCATAAATTCTAATAATGTTCAATTTATTTTTTACAAATTTTAATTGTGAATATAGAAAAAATTAATTACCATATTTGAGGTAAAAAGAGATTTTCATAAGGGTTAAAAATGATATGGTCTAGAGTGACCTAAACATATTTTGAAACAAAATTTTATGGATTTATTTGGTTAATGAGAACTATAATGTATGATAATGGTCAATTTTGGACCCTTGTGAAAAATTAAAAACAAATAAGTGCTCAATTCTATTAAAAAATAACACCTTTTCCCTCCCCCACATATAAAAGGCCACCCAGTCTATTATCCCCTTCATACCATCAAAACACATTTTCATGTCCAATCACTAACCAAATAACATCCCATATTCCCTCCCCTAATCTAATAATATGTAGTTATGGTCTAATGAATCCCTTTAAAGCATTAAGTGAAATCCAAATTAGGATGCCCAAAGAAGAGGAAATGTTATACAACGAGTGTATTTATATTACAACATTTTAAAATCCTTAAAATTTTATTAAATAAATATGATATATAAACCATAGTTTTTTATTTGTGTTGGTATTTAGTTATAATAATTTCATTACATAAAATCATATCCAATTCTAAAATTTGATTATGACATCATCACCTGTGTGAACGGTGGAATACCACCTCACAAACCACTGTCATTCGCTTTTCCATTTACACATCTCAAGGTTGGGTTTTATTATTTATGTAAAGAATATATATGATATTAATAACTTAAATATAATCTTTCAAATTCTATATAATATATATATTTTTTATATTCAATTCCATAATAGATATGATAACACCACCCATGAGTACGTTAGACTACAACAACATAATGTGATGTGATTCATCGTTCAATAATGCTTAACATTGAAGGTGATAAAGAAAATATAAATGACTATATGTGATATAAATGATGTGTGTTTCGTATCCATGAAATATATATATATTATGTCAATATAATATATATATCATTTTAGTTCATTCCTTTTTCATGCAGATAATGACGATAACATTGTTCCTTTATACATGGACGACCACCTTTACGAAGAAATGTGACTCAATTTTCATCACCACACCCCATTGATGAAATATATAAATTTATAATATGTTATTTAAGATACAATTAAAATTATTTAATGGAAATATATTAATTATTAAAGTTTTATAATGATCAATCTAAAATTGAAACATTAACAATGCATATGTACGACCGACCATCTCAATGATCATAACATACTAAATTTTTCAAAAAATTAATCCATGATTGGTTTTAAAATTAAAATTTATATAAAAATATTATTATTCAATAGATAATTGTAGTATATAATATTTGAAACAATTAAATAATTCTTGGAAAAAGACGTATGAAAAAACAAGGAAATTAACTCATGAAAAATGAAAAAATGAATGATTCTTAAAAATGAGTAAAAATGTGTTATATAAGGAAAATATATAAAATTATAAATACTAATAAGATTTTTTAATTTGTTATTAACGTTATTTAAATGACTATATTTGATGTTAATGTTGGTTCACCCAAATGGAATTCTAAGGTATGTTATTTCATAAATCAATTTATGTTCATTGGGTTAATCATCTACATTATTGACATTTACAGTTTAATATTATGTGTATGATTGATTTATTTTACCTTATGTTTAATTTAATATTGTTTTATTTTTATTTTTAGTTGACACAATCAATTTTTTTATTGGTTGATTATTACATCAACGTTCTAACATTTGGATTGATTTACATTACAATCTAATTTTATTTGAGATAGTTCATTATTGAATATCATTTAAAATAAATTTTTAAATAAAATTTTTAATAAACCATTTAATATTATTCTATTATGATTATTCAATATAATTTTTAAGTAATATAACCATTTTTACACTCTTTGGAGCATAATATTTTTTTAAAATTGTTTTCAAGAATGTATGACTACATATTTGTCTTAGGTTGGATATATTTTTTTTATTTTAAACCCATATTTTATAAATAACAGTTGAAAAATTATTTTATCAGTTTCATATTGATTTTTTAAAGAAATTTTCACCAATTATTAACTTTTATCTAATTCATTCAAAGGAATATTTTTTCTCTACAAAAACATACATAACCTCTTTACAAAGAAAATGGATTCTTCTTTTTACCCTATAAGGTATATATAAAATTACACACAATAATTTATTTGGATATTAAATTTTAATTTTATAATGATATTTTTAAGAAATTTGTTTCGTAATATTATTCAGATTATTTAAAAAAACATATTTCCAAACAAAATTTTGTAGGAAATGTTATATGTTTAAAATAGTGATTTTCCAAATGAAAATTTTATTTTCAACAAGAATGTTTTTAATATGTTTCATTGTATTTCTATACATCGTAAAAAACAACCCTTTATTCATACTCTAATGGGTATATTTTTAATTAATAAAATACTTATTATTCTTCTATATACATTATGATTGGGTAGACTAAGAATTGTACTCACATTCACTTCCTTGAATCATTTTTTGTAGTAATTAACTTCCCATTTTGATATACACATTTATGGGATAAATGAACATTAAATTTACCTAATATAATTATATAATATATCATTGATATGATTTTTTTCTATAATATATATCATTATACGTATGGTGTGTATTAATATTGTTATTTGAAGATATGATTAAATATTCCTAATCATGTTTTATTTAATCAATATAGATATTTAGAAAGGAGGTTTTTTTGAAATAAATTATTTTTTTCATATATAGTGAATGTTTTGGAGTTGAATTAAATGGTTTGGGGATTGGTTAATGAAATCCCCTCATTAAATTTGTAGTATTGAGGGACGAATCAGTAGTACTGGCAACGAAAAGTGGGTTTTCACTCACAATGTTTTCAAATGGTTTCTTAAAGTTCATGATGATAAATGGATAATTTCCATAGTAAATATGGTATCCAATAATTATTAATTTTCATTATTTTTTATTTATTACTAACCCATATATTTTCGCAATGTCATTATCTTTAGATGAATTTTTTTGTCCAATTAATGAATAAATAGAATATGTAATCATTTAATTACCATTCCAATATTGATTATTTCTTATCATATTGTTATAGTCATGTTATTATTAAAATGGAATCTGCTTTCAGTTTTTTACATTCCTATATCAATTATTATCCATTATATTTTCACCTTGAAATTATCTTTGGATGAAATTTATTCTTAGTTTATTGAATAAATGTCTTGTGTGTTCTCTTATTACTAATCTATACTGATTAATCTTGTTGATTCATGAATGCTTAATTGTACATAACTGTTACTGAATATTTGAGAGTATTATAATTTTTTTTTCATTACCATGTATTAAATGATGTTTAATATGAAAGATATTATGGAATATTCTTGAGGGAATAATGTTATTCTCAAAATAAATTATTTTATAATTTGTGTGTTTAGATATATTATATGATTCACGTATGTATCTATTTTATGATTAACTAAAAACTAATTATTCCTTTCTGATGTGAATCCCTGTATCTTATACCAAAGTATTAAATTAAATAATCACCAATAGGCAACTAGGGTTACGATCCTAAAATTATTCTATTTTAGAAAGAATTTAATTGATGTAAATTAAGTTTTATGTTTATGAATGCATTTTTCAAAAATGCGATTTAGTTTCATTATGAAAATTTATTTAAAAATAAACTATACTACATATTGAAATTAAAACTGATAAAATAGAATCCATATTTTTAATAATCATAATTAATAAAATTTAATAGTGCCAACTAATATTTTTCATATATTGAATAGTAAAAATTGAATAACGTTGTTACTATAGTTAAGGAAAAAAAATGTTTATCAAGAGGATTAGACAAAGAGATATAAGTAGGTTAAGAAAACAATAATTTATAATTATTATTTTTTAACTATATTTCATTGATATAATATACTAAATTAATATACTAGGAAATTTATATCACATTTCACATGAATGTGACATTAAATCATTGAAATGTTTTATTAAATTTCATTTGTTCCCTCCCCTCGATTATAAAATGGAACCACAATTTCTCAATTATTTGAATAATATAAGCATTATAAAATAAATATATACTAAAAAACTAATGAGACTATTTTCATTCAACCAGGATCTTCTTTTAAAATTAGAAAACTAATAGTTCAAGGATTATTTTCAAAGAAATATATGGTATATCAACGTAGATATATAAATCATAAATAAGATCATTAAATTTGATTTATTATTATAAGCCCTAAAAACATATATTAATAATGAAATGGTAAATATAGTATAATGAATGTACTAGAATTTTTTTATAGTGTTATAATTACCATTAACCACATATTCTCTATCAAATTGGACATGAAATTATTGATATGACCTAAGCATGGACTATAGCCTCCATGTAATGATACAATTCATATTCTATTCCGGTATGTCATGATTGGTTATTATGATTTAATTTAATGTTTATATATATTTATATATGATATTTATGATATAATAATGTTTTTATACGTTTTAATTATGATATTACATTCTTTCATTCCATCCATCTAAAAATAGAATAATCATTCTTACATATAGATGGACTACCATCTCTATATTGTGTTTTAATTCATTTTTAATCTAAAATTTTTATGAATTGTTATAAATATTGTTATAATTATTATAAATAATATTTATATTATTATTAAAAATAATGATATGATGGTATAATTTTTTAAGTTCATGTACCATAACTACCATTGGACAAAATAAATGAAAAAATTGAATTTACCAATAAAAATGATAATTATAATGAATTATTGTCGATGAATGAGTTATAATATAATATGATTACACAATATATAGTTTTTTTTGGAAATAATATAATTTTCGTTTAATATTAATGAATTTTATATTTTCATAATTGATTTTAGAGTGCATAATAACCAATAAGGATATATGGAAAGATAATTACATTACAATCTCATTTTCCCTGGAATTGTTTATAAAAAATTTTGGATAATGAAATAAAAAATACCTCTCTTAAAAATCATGTTATTTTTATTCTTCATTATTTATTTTGGTGGATTACATATTTATTTTCAATTTCAGTTCTCTATGTACTTGAATTTGTGTATGATAATATTTAGAAAATCATTCCAGAAATTCTCTCTTTGATAATGGATCATTTATTAGAAGTACGCTTTTTTATTAATTTTATTTCAAGAAATTGATTAATTTTATCCTATGATTTTAAAATATCAATTTTACCCGTTATTTAAATTTTATATATATTTATTATTCGAATATTTTTTATATTCATCATATTAATGATGTTTCCCTCTTTCATGTCAAAAAATTTATTTAAATCATCTATCACAAGTTTCCATGGACATTTTAAAATTAAATATTGTAATAATTATTGATAAAATTCTATATTTTTTATATGTTATATAAAAATAAAAATAACACTACACTTAATAAAATTTTTGTTGAATTTTTTAATAATATTTACATATTTAACAAAATTGTTTCATGTTAAATATTCATTATTAGTGATTCGATCCAATTTTATTTCCATTATTATTTCATATGATGTTTTTTAATAATATTATTAAATATTTATTATCCGTGTTTTGATTTTTCTATAATAATATTAATTTATTGATAAATTTTATCATGACCATATAGAATTTAAATAAAAAGAATATGATTAAGAAATAGATTATTTAATTATAAATATTATATTTGTGGTAAAATAAAAAACCATGGTTTTTTTTTTGTTTTGTTATAAAATATTGATGGGAGGGTCCATAATGTACCTCTAATTAATTTCGAATTTATGATGTAATTGAGAAACTTCTATGAGATTATGATGTTAAAAAACACTTAAGTAACAATAGTGCTTACTTATTAGATGTTAGTCAAGAGATAATATTAAAAATAATTGAGTTTACATTTAGTAATGGGGATTTTTTGATAATGTTAGTATTGGAAGTGAAGCATAACTCGGTATACGATTTTCCATGATGACGTAGAAGAAAAAAACATATCACATGTAACGACCCAAACTTTCATTAATGGAAATACATCTTGATATAATTAAATTTCTCTTGATGTAAAATGTTTATATAAAATTTAAACATCTTTGATTTTATGTTTTTGGATTTTAAATTACTATTAATAATTGTGACCATTTCTAATATAGCCATTGAACAATGATCACATGATTTGTATAAATATAGGTATTTAACAAATCCATTTTACTCAGAAAAAGGATGAGATGGCCTCATATAATAGACGTGCCCCATATAAAGCCCAATTTTCAGAGCTCAGAAATGAGGTTGCATCTTTGGGCTTCACTCTTGACCAATCCCAAACTGAGCTTTAATATGTTAAGCTCGAGTGAGACTGCCTACGAGAGAAGTGGAAGTTGATAGTGATTACCACCTGAGCAATGTTATCTGAGCCACCCAAAGAGTCAGTCACCATCGCACACCTAACTCTTCATTCTTATAAAGGTTTTATAAGGGTTTATGTAACAAGACCCTAGAAATATGGTTATGTACATTTTTTATATAATAATGAATATACTTTCATTTTATTATTGTTAACTTGTAAATAGTTTTTAAATCACAAATAGTATTTTTAGTTAATGTTCAAATAAGAAATCTATTTTGAAGAATTAATGGATTTTTTAATTAAATATTATTTTAATAAAATATTGTTATTAATATTAAATTAATTTTAATTAAATATAAATGATTGTATATTTTTATGATTGAAATTGTAATTTTTATTAAGGTTTGAAATAGATTTTTGTCAAAACCCATGAATTTTGATAAATGTCAGTTTTTATTTTAAAAGTAAAAATTAAAATATTTTAAAAAATATTTAGATAAAATGAATATTATTTCTGGAATCAGGACGTCAAAATTATCCAATGGTGAAATTTTCATTATTTTCTGAGACAGCCAAATTTTTGGGTAAAAATTAAATACCATTTTAATATATAATATATTTTATGACATCATAATAACCCAATAGTGATTTAATAAAATACTAAAAACATTATGTTCATTCAATATATTTTTACCATTAAAATAATGTGATTTTGGGTTTGTTTGATTTATTTTACAAAGCTTTAGAGAACCCTTCAAAACTTATTAAACATTTTGTCTTTTTAAATTGTTTTCCTTGGGAGTGTGAATCACCTCCACATAGGCAACCCCATTATTTTAATAATTTCAGACATTGTCTTTATAAAATATTTTTTTCCACTTCCCTTTTCCAAAAACCATGGGCTGGTTTGTGGTTTGGATTAGTTTAATGTGAGGTGTCCCAAACCTAAATAATAAAAAATTCCCTCACCTTTCCTATATAAACCGACCCAAGAACCTACTTCCTCCTCACTCAAAGACTTTTATGTTCATTCAAACTCTTCCCTCCTCTATCTATAATCCCTCCAAGGTTCCCCAAGCTCCCAATAATCTTCTCTCAAGCCTTTGGAAGCACACATCCAAGTACGAGTTTTTCTTCCTTTCTCATTTTTCCTATATTATTTAAATTGTTATTCCCATTTAATTTCAATTATAAATATTGGAGTGTGGTTTCTAACCTTCTACATACTTCCCAATTTATGTTTAAATTATGTTAGACCCCTTTCTCTCTCATTAAATGCCTCCCATGTACACCCATTACTATGCTGAAATTCCGAAAGGAATTTCTCTCTCCTCATTTACATTCAAACAATTCTTTTGTATCACGAATCTAAATTCCATTAAATTTTTTGGGACATGTATCTACATGAAAAACATACTATCCATGTCATTTAAATGTTATGAGACCCCCATTTCTCTCTCATCAACCATTTTTATGAGTTCTTATGTCACGTCGTTATGCTGTCGAAATTGCACCGTGCTTTTCCAAACCAAAGTTATTGTGTAGTGAATACCATTCTCATTTCTCTATCAAGGGTATTCACCATTATTCAAATTTACTTATTGTTTAAAGAGTTTAATGTATGTATTCCAAATTCATTTATCATGTAATAAAAGTATATGATTAATGATTCAATGTTTTATGATCCATGTGGCACACTTATGCATAAAATGAAATTTTTAACAAGGGTGCGCCCTTATTGAGCTCCAATGCACTGGGTAAAGTGTAGTATCATGATACATCATGTGAAATGGTTGGTGACTCATTCTAATTCAAATGTAATGATGTTTTACTCATGTTTCATGTGCAATGAGGGTTTACACATGGTCCATGTGCAATGAGCTTTGGCTCATTCCAATTCCATGTTAAGTGTTGTTGCCCCATTTCCATGTTATGATTATCATTATTTATCATGCCCTTATGTTAATGCTTCTCTTGTGATATATTGATATTCCTATTTTCTATTATGTATTTTATTTCTCATGTTATTCAATGATTATCCCCTTACTGGCCTTTATACCTCACCCTTTTCTTATGCATGTCCTCTAGTTATCCCATGCAATGCTAAGTACGGGGGAATGTCGTGGTCATGTAAAATAATATTTTGATAAATATATTGTATTTCATGTTTTGAGTTGTTACGTAATGATACTAATCCCCAAATACACAAGAACCCTCATTCTTCTATATTGTATCAAGTGATATTTATATAATAATTTATGTTTAATTGTGTAATAAAAAGCAGGGTTGCTATAGTTGTTATCAGAGGATATGTTTAGTTATTTTTGGGATTAGGATTATAAAACTATAGTAAAGCCTTATAGATAAGACTAATTATAATAAAAACAACCCTATGTTTTGGTGATTATTGAGTAAGTGGTTTATCAATAAAATACATCCATGTCTAGATATGAGCTAGAAGAGGTGGCTCTAACACAGATGTATCCGAGGTGTAAAACCCAAAAACACCGCCTTGATCTAGAACCGAATGGAAACCAGTGCCTGACAATGGGCCTTTTTTCACTCTTAGTTACAACACTTTCAAAGGATATTCTTTGGTAAATTTAGAAGCTTTGTATGAACCATTATTAAGGGACAAAATTTTTCCTATGAATATATGTTAGAAATTAGATCATGGATAACATTGATTGAATCCAATAGATTCATATATTAAGGAAATAAATGTTTTTTATAATTCATTAGTTTTGTCCTAGGATTTCCCTTTATGCGTTACCCCTAAATTTCCTTTTATTCCAACCAATTGACGGTAATAGAAGGACTCGGGATAACGACCATTGTGAAGATCAATGTGATGACTATACTAACAAGATGCCCAATCCAATGGTAGCGGGAATCACAATCATTGTCACGCATCTCACTCAGATAACTGAAACTTTTAATAGAAACATGGGTTTTGAGGAACATTCAACCCCCCCTAAGAAAGAAAAAGTCTCTCTCAAGAGCTTCATGAGATAAAGGCCTCCGACTTTTAATGGATCATTCGATCTCTCAATCGAAGAAAAATGGATCAACTCCATTGAAAATATCTTCTCCATCCTTCAATTTTCTAAACAAGAGAATGTTATCCTAGATTATTATTGTATGTAGGGTAAAATTGATCAGTGGTAGGCGTTGATAAAACATACAAAGCCTGGGTAGAAGATCGAGGCATTGGAATAGAAGGATTTCTGGATGATTTTTTTCAATAAATATTTTCCGCACACCCTCCGGCTTATGATGGAAAGGGACTTCCTTGAACACAAGAAAAATGACAATGAATTTTTCGGAGCGTATAATGAAAACATAACGAGGCTTTCATGATACGCCTCTGGATTTTCCATTACCCCAGAATGCATGGTTGACCGCTTCTTTGGTGGGATGAAACCTTGCATGTGGAAAGTACTGGTGATCCGTGATTTCGACAGCTATGAAAAAATTGCTCGATGTTCCCTCAAGGTTGAAATGGAGATTGGATAATCTCAGGGGTATCATGTGGATAAGAAGTGCAAGGTGGAATTCAATTCTGGCGGTCCGATGGATAAATCCAACGGTGATAAGAAGATCCAGCACCCTACTTGGCAAATGTGCGGAAAGAAGTACCCCGAAAATAGCCTGAAGGGGATGAGGAAATGCTTTAGGCGTTGAAGAGAAGGGAACCTGACTATTAATTGTCAGCAAGAAAGACCCACTATTGTGACAGAGGAGAGGAATACTCTATACGAACCACAACACATGGTTCATTTCTACAACTGCAATGAACCAGGGAATCTTGAAAATCAGTACCCTATTCCAAGGGTTTTTAGAGGCAACCAACAGCCTCCAAGGAATCAAGGGAGAGATTTTTCCATCACTACTTATGAAGTGAACCCCGACAATGATGTTGTGAAATGTATGCTAGGTATTCATTCAATAATAGTAAATGTACATTTTGATTCAGGTTCTATGCATTCTTTTATATCTCTAAAGTTTAGTAGAACAATCACGCACCACCATAAATCATGGATGTGAATATGTCGATAGGTACAAAAAGGGGAAATCATTTCATCCCTTGAATATATCTCCTCCCCTATCATAATCCCTGGGTTAAACATCTCGGAAAACCACATCATACTCTCTCTGGTGGAATTTTATGGAATTCATGGCATGGATTGGATTTCCTTATATATAGCCATCATAAATTTCCATGAGAGGGAAATCACTCTCCATGTGGATAATCTACCCCTGATTTATTACATGTGCAAGGAGAACGATGAACCTTATTTAGATCCATCTTCCCATGTGTGGATATTACTTCCCTAAGAGAAAGCATATATGGCTCAGATGATTGAATCTATGGATGAAAACATCCTAGAAGACATTCTTATTGTGAGGGAATTCACTGAAGTATTTCCTGAGGAATTGCTTGGTCTTCATCCTAGAAGAGATTCGGAATTCATAATTGATATTATACCTAGGGAATTTCCAATATCCAAGACTCCATATATAATGGTTGTCTTGGATCTTGAAGATCTAAAGAAACAACTACAGGAGAATCTGGATAAATGGTTTATACACCAGTGTGCTTCATCATGGGGTGCACCAGCTATCTTCGTCAAGAAGAAGGATGGTTCAATGTTCCTATGCATTGATTATTGTGAGCTTTACCAACTCACAATAAAAAACAATTATCCTCTCCCATGAACTGATGACTTTTTCGATCAGCTGTGCGGAGCACAATCCATCTCCAATGTAGATTTGAGGTCAGGATATTATCCAGGGTGAAGAAGGAAGATATCTCTAAGACTGCTTTTTGTACAAGATATGTGAACTATGAATTCAAATTAATGCCTTTCTAAATAACTAATTCTCCAGCTATCTTCATTGAATTGATGAATAGAGTCATTAGAGATTACCTCTGTGACATATCGGACCAGGCTGCCCCCCAACCCGAGCCCCAAGCCCAGTTGGCCACATAACCCTTGGCTTGTCTCCCCATAGGCCAGGGGCTGTCGGCTAGCAACAGGGGTGTAATGGTAAATTAGTGGGGAGATTGTACCCCCATGTCAGAGTACACAACGGAATAACATCAAAGTAATAGAATATTGGAATCATAAACAATGGATAAGCAGGAGAAAAGGGAAACATACAACAAAACAACAGAAGTAAAGTAACCATATATAACATAAAAAATCCTCATAGGCAGTGTTTGATACAATATGGATGCATGGAATGCTGTTACAAAAGTAAACAAACAACTGGAATGCTACAAGTAGTACAAAAAAAAAGAAATGGTAGTCCACGAGCATCCATAGCTAGGCTCGGTCCTCTACTCTGGAACTCTAGCTAGAATGTACAAGTATCAACCTCCTATAGCTGGGGCCTTTCCCCTACTAGTACCTGCGGTAGTAAACTCTACACGGGTGCCCAGGAGCTCACCCAGGTAGGGTGTGAGACAAGTCTCAATAGGCCACCACCAACGATGTCAATGTGTAATCCAAATAGGTGTTCGCAGTAATAGTGAGAAATTGAGTGCATGTATGTAAAACAAGCAACAAACAACCATCCCGCTCAGGTTCCAGAAGGACACCTGGCAGGTCTACGTACTTCACCTCATGGCGGGTATGTCTGTATGAATCACCTTCTTATTTGGAGATATATATATATATATATAACTATATATATAATATGTTGGGTAGGACCGGGATGGAACTCACGGATGTCCTTAACCCAGGGGCAGCGCTCTCGATCTTACCCCTGGCCCAACATTAATAATATTTTAAGGGACCTCTCACAGTCTACCCTTAGCCCAAACCCATAACATAGGGGAGCTCTCACGGTCTACCTCTGGCTTGAAGCTATATAATTTAATTAGGGGATCTCTCACGTTATGCCCATAGCCTGAAGCTGTTTCATAGGGGAGCTCTCACGGTCTACCCCTGGCCCGAAGCTTAATCATTTAATAATCATAGGTTATAAGGCATACACTTCTTATTACATTCATAATAATAAAACATGGAATCCCAATCTCACAATATCACATAATCACATTTCAAGAAAACATGAATTTAAAATAATAAAAGGGGTTTAGACTAACTCATCCTAGACAAACTCTAACCAAATCAACCCATTTGCCTCACATGGAAAATGGATTTCAAGACATACCCATAAGGTCCAAAAGGTGAAAAAGGGCTAAAACTCAAGGTATAACACCTATCAGTGTCTATACCGGGGTCATACGGTACCCAAACACCCAAATGAGGGCAGTTCGCATACCCTCCTATCACATGGGTCTTTTAGACAGTAAGCAGTTAATATAAATAAGGGGTTTGGAAAAATTCAAACCATGACATGACAAAATAAACTCAAGAATGACGAAAACCCAAAAGAAGAATAGATGACCAACTACCTTAGGTTCATAGACGTAGGATCGCTTGATATCGACCTCAGATTTGATATAGATTGGAAGAGATCTGAGTTCCAGTCTAATGCCATGAAAATAGGGCATCTGACCCTGCATCAAAATAGCACGATGGAAGGCAATATTTGCCAAGGATAAATGGGTGCGTGAGGTTAGCCTTACCAAGGGTGATCCAATGCCTTCGACGGATCGAAGAACGGACACCGGGGGAAGAAATTGCAAGGGAATGAGTGAGGAGAGGGTTGTGGAGCTCAAAGGAGGATCCCCTCTAGTTCTATCCACGGGTAGAAGAAAGAATGGGTTTTAGGCTTATATAGAATTAAGGAAAAAATTGTAAATTTTTACCCATATCAGGGTCGCATGGTTTAGGTGCACGGTTTACCAAACCGTGCACAAACTGTGCCCACCTCACTGCCTCCAGAATGTAGGGCTGCAGGGTTTATCCAAACCATGCAACTTTACTATTCACGTCGTGCGCAAACCATGCACCTCAGTCTGCAACTCCAAATCTCAAACTCCCGGGCTGCGAACAAGCCCCAGACACTCCCCGAACCTTCCATAGAATGTTACACACATTAATCAAGCTTAAAGGAAATATTTAAAAGAAAAACTAACGATCCGTACCTTTACCAAAGAGTCGGGTCATTACAACCTCCCATCCTTAATGCAACTTGTCCCCGAGTTGGGCTTCTTAGGGTAAAGAGGTGTCACCAGCGAAAAGCTCCGGCCATTTAGATCGTATATCAGCCTCTCACTCCCAGGTATCATCCTGTACCCAGCCATACTGCCATAACACTCGTACAAGAGGACTAGACCTGCCTCAGAGTGTCTTCATGCTCCGATCGACAATTCGCATCAGATACTCCTCGAAGGAAGCATCCATATCCCGTTCAACCTCATCAAGATGAAACACATGATTTGGATCTGAAAAAGTACCAGAGAAGCTGAGATACATGAAAGACATTGTACATGGCCTGATATCTCTGTAGATGTGAAAGATGGTAAGCAACTGGTCCGATCTGCTTCACCACCTCAAAGGGTCCTATGAACCTTAGCGAAATCTTACCCTGCATCTGAATACGTCTCTACCCTAACCTGGGTGAGACCTTCACGAAAACCTGGTTCCCGATCTCAAACTGATGGGGTCGTCGGTGCTTGTTTGCATAAGACTACAGTCTAGACTGAGCTGTCTGCATACACTTCCTGATAAGCTGTATCTACTCGGTAGTCTCCTGCACAAGACGTGGTCCTAGAACAGCTGCCTCCCCTTCTTCAAGCCAACAAAAAGGTGAGCAACAAGCCCTACCATATAAGGCTTCATAGGGATCCATCTCAATGGTAGACCGTAAGCTATTGTTATAACAGAAATCTACAAGAGGAATTTGTTTCTACCATGAACATAAAAAAACGAGAACACATGCATGTAACATATCCTCTAGTACCTATATAGTTTTCTCGGTCTGTCTGTCAGTCTGCGGGTGATAGGTTGTGCTCAAAAAGTACCTGCGTACCCAAGGCCTTTTGTAAACCCTTATAGAACCAAGATGTAAATTGAGGATCTCTGTCCGAGACAATAGAATGAGGTGATCCATGAAGGCGCACTATTTCTTTAACATACAGTCTTCCCAAGTTGTCAACCATGAATGTTTCTCTGACATCTATGAAATGTGTGATCTTTGTCAGGCAGTTGATGATAAACCATACTGCATCACTACAAAAAGGTTACCTGGGTAAACCGGTTACAAAGTCCATAGAAACATCGTCTCATTTCCACTCCGGAATGGACAACGGCTTCAAAAACCCTATCGGACACTGATGTTCTGCTTTCACCTGTGGACAGGTGGAACAACGTGTAATGAAACCAGCTATCTCCCACTTCATGTTAGGCCACCAATACTGTCATCACAAATCACGATACATTTTGGTAATGCATGGGTGAACTGCCCGTGATGAGGCATGGAAATCTGTCATCAGCTCCTCTCTGAGGTCAGCTGGGACCCATAACCACCCATGGAATAATAATGTATCACTCTCATCCATGGTCTAATCTGTAGATGCATCGTCAGGGACACTTTCTCGTAAAACAAGGCCTTCCTGATCCGATAACTGTCTAGCCCTGAACCATTCCAAAAGAGTATATTTCACTGGTAAGGCTGAGAGAATAGTCTGACCCTGACCCTCCTGAACCTCAACGTACATCTCCGAAAATAGGGCCATCAGCTTCCACTCTTCATCAAATTCCCAAACTACTTGTGACTGAGTTTTCTAACTCAGTGCATTGGCTACCGAATTTCCTTTCCTAGGAGTGTAGGCCAATTCAAAATCAAAGGATTACAGGTACTCGACCCACCTGCGTTGCATAAGAATTATATCTCACAGAGTGAAGATATATTTGAGTCTTTTGTGGTCAGTGAATACCACAAAATTCTCTCCCAACAAATAGTGTCTCCAATATCGTAAGTCATGTACAATAGCTGTGATCTCAAGGTTGTGCATTAGATAATTTCGTTCATGAGGCTTTAACTAACAAGAACAATACGCAACGACTCGCTCGTCCTATATCAAAACAGCTCCAATCCTAATACCTGACACGTCACAATAGACCGCATAATCCCTGCCCGGCTTTGGCAAGATCAGTATCGGTGCCGAAGTCAGTATTCCCTTCAGTTTATGAAAAGCTCTTTCACAAGGTTCTGACCACTCGAATCTCACCCCCTTTTTGTCAAAGCAGTAAGAGGTGCTGCTAGGTGTGAAAAGCCCTGAATGAACCAACTATAATAACCAAAAATCCCCAAGAAAATCCTGATATCGAAGACATTCATGGGATGCTCCCAAGCGACTACAACACTCACCTTCTCAAGGTAAACTGAAACTCCAGACTCAGAAATAATGCGACCCAGGAAGTGAACCTTATTTATCCAAAAGTGGCATTTACCGATCATAGCATAAAGCTGATTCTCCTTTAGTGTATTCAGCAGGATCTCAAGATGGGTTTTATGGTCGTGTGTCGAGCGGGAATAGACTAAGATGTCGTCCACAAATAAAACCACAAATGAATCAAGTTAAGTGTGAAAAATATTATTCCTAAGAGCCATAAACACTTCGGGTGCATTCGTAAGCCCAAACAGCATGACTAGGTACTCAATGAGACCATACCTCATCCTGAACGTCATGCAAGGTATGTTCGAAGTCCTAACCCGCACCTGGTGATAGCCCAACCTCAAATCTATCATTGAAAACACCTTCTATCCTTGGAGATGATTGAAGAGGTTGTCAATTCGATGTAAAGGATACTGATTCTTAATTGTCAACTGATTTAACCAACGGTAATCCATGGAAAGACGAAGGTTACCGTCTGCCTTCATGGCAAAGAGGATTGGAGATCCCCAGGGAGAGGTAATGGGACGTATAAATCCTTTTTCTTCCATGTCCTCTAATAGACTCTTAAGCCCCAAGAGTTCCTTAGGTGACATCCTATAAAGAGGAATGGTCACTGGTGCTGCTCCCGGTATAAGCTCAATAGTAATCTCCACCTATCACACTGAAGGTAGGCTAGAGAAATCATCATGAAAGACATCACTGAAGTACTCCACCATGGGAGGATAAATAGAGGATTGTAACCCTTGGTCATCGAGATAAATACTGGCAACATGTGCTGTGACACCACCTAAGATCTGGTGCTCCGGTCCTGCTCGTGTCGCACTAAGATCCCATTCTCCCTTATACATATGTGTGTCTCCCTCCGGTGATGTAAATGTCACCCTCCGATGATAGAAGTCAATCCAGACTCTATAGGAAACTAACAAGTCCATCCTGACTATTATATCAAACCCCACCATATCTAAAACATACAGGTTCCACACGAAAAGATAACTGCTCACCTTAAGGGGACAATTCTAGCAACTGCGAATGCCCTCTGAACAGACACCTAATGGGGTATCTAACGTGATCATGACATGATATGGCTCAAAGTCGAGCCCCAAACATCCAATAATCACCTCCAACCAGGACTTCGCAGCATGTGGTCTGCCATCTCCCGTAAACATAGGACGATGCTGCGACTAAAACACGCGGGTCAACTCTGCCATACTTGGGTCAGGTCACACTCCGCCTTACACAGTCTGCATCAAACACAAGAATCTCTCACGGAACTAGGCATTGACGCCCATCTCATGAATAGAAATAGGAGCCATAGGTGGATCGACATGAATATCAACCAGCAGCTCAGGGCCCGCCACCTCAGGAATGTGATCGTCGCCGCCTTCAGCACACGCAACTCGAGGACATCTCGGAGGCATATTGTTATAATTCCAGACGAACATCTTAAAAGAAGAAACCAACAAATTAAAGGTTGAACTCTAGAAGATATGATAGGTACAAAGCCTTCCTACACCTAAGATCACTTATCCAAACCTATAAGGGTTCTTAGCAAAACAAGAAAACATTCAAAATTTTCAAATCCAGTGATATGGAATTTCCCCGCCCATATGGGCCTATACTCCTCATGAACTGAAATATGACACACCCTTGGATGTTATTTCTCATTTACTATCACAAATCAAGCATTAAAATTTCCTTTAAAGAAAAATATTTGTGTAGTTGGAATGTCATTTTCTGATCCATAATGTCCCATACACCTTATGAACCAAAGAGTGGCACCCACTAAAACCACATCATTTCTCAATACACAACAATCATGAAGGGCCAGTACAAAACCACACATATAAACAAGTAAATGGAACTAAACAATAGGAAGTTATCACTCAAAATTTAAACGTGAGATTGCAAGATGCATGGCCTGATCATATTGTGCCTATCGTGATGCATATTCTAATGCATAACCTTCATTTCATCGGGTTGAACCATGAAACACAAATTTCAATCTCACAAAAGTCATTAGCATCACAAATCATGTGAATTACCCAACGGTGAAGAGATATCAACTGTAAATAGAAGAATCTATAACAAAAAAATTTTAGGCAACTTGGTCTTTTCCCTGTACATGGGTTCGCGATGCCCAAGAATGGTTATAACTATGTCCCTAAGAGTTCCCGGTCTCCAAGTCTATCATCTCCAAATAGTAAATAAAGAAAGAAAAAAAGCCTCTAATACCACATTGTGACATCCCGAACCCGGCTGCCCCTCAAACCGAGCCCCGAGCCTAGTTGGCCACATAACCCCTAGCTCATCTCCCCATAGGCCAGGGGCATTCGACTAGCAGCGTGGGTGTAATGGTAAATCAGTGGGGAGACTGTAACCCCATGTCAGAGTACACAATGGAATAATAGCAAAGTAATAGAATAGAAGAAGCACAAACAATGTATAAGCAGGAGAAAAGGGAAACATAAAACCAAAAAACAGAATTAAAGTAACCCTATATAACATACAAAAGCCTCATAAGTAGTGTCTGATACAATATAGATGCATGGAATACTGTTACAAAAGTAAACAAAAGATTAGCATGCTACAAGTAGTAAAAAAGGAACAAAAGGTTGTCCATGAGAATCCATATCGAATCTCGGTCCTTTTCTCTAGAACACTAGCTAGAATGTACAAGTATCGGCCACCTGCAGTTGGGGCCTTGTCCCTACTAGTACCTACGGCAGTAAAGTCTACATGGGTGCCCAGGAGGCCACCCGGGTAGGGTGTGAGACAAGTCTCAGTAGGCAACCACCAACGATGTCTACGTGTAATACAAATTGGTGTTCGTAGTAATAGTGAGCAATAGAGTGCAAGTAAGTAAAACAAGAAATAAACATCTATCCCACTCAGGTTCCAGAATGACACCTGGCGGGTCTACCTGCTTCAGCTCGCGGCTGGTATGCCTATATGAATCACCTTATTATTTAGAGATAAATAAATAAATATATATACCTATATATATAATACGTTGGGTAGGACCGGGATGAAACTCACGGACGTCCTTAACCCAGGGGCAGTGCTCTCGATCATACCCCTGGCCGAACCTTAATAATATTTCAAGGGAGCTCTCAAAGTCTACCCTTAGCCTGATTTCATAACATAGGGGAGCTCTCATAGTCTACCCCTAGCCCGAAGATCTCTCATTTAATTAGGGGAGCTCTCACGGTCTTCCCCTAGCCCGAAGCTGTATCATAGGGGAGCTCTCACGGTCTACCCCTGTCCTGAAGCTTAATCATTTAATTAGCAAAGGTTTTAAGGCATACACTTCTTATAAAATTCATAAAAATAAAACATGGAATTTCCATCTCTCAATATCACATAATCACATTTCAAGCAAACATGAATTTAAAATAATAAAAGGGGTTTAGGATAACTCATCCTAGCGAAGCCCTAACCAAAACATTCCATTTGCCTCACATGGAAAATGGCTTTCAAGACATACCCATAAGGTCCAAAGGTGAAAATGGGCTAAATGTCAAGGTATAACACCTATGGGTGTCCATACCGTGGTCATATGGTACCCAAATACCCAAATGAGGTCAGTTCTCATACCCTCCTACCACAAGGGTCATTTAGACAGTAAGCAGTCAATATAAATAAGGGGTTTGGAAAAATTCAAACCACGACATGAAAAAATAAACTCAAGAATGATGAAAACCCAAAAGGAGAACACATGACCACCTATATTAGGGTCATAGACATAGGCTCTCTCGATATCAACTTCATATTTGATGTAGATTGGAAGAGATCTGAGTTCCAGTCTAATGCCCTGAAAATAGGGCATAGGATCCTCCATCAAAATAGCACGACAGAAGGCAAGATTTTCCAGGGAGAAATGGTTGCGTGAGGTTAGCCTTACCAAGGGTGATTCAACACCTTCGACAGATCAATGAATGGACATCGGGGGATGAAACGAAAAGAGAATGACTGAGGAGATGGTTTTGGAGCTCAAAGGAGGCTCCCCTCTAGTCCTGTCTGTGGGTAGAAGAAGGAATGGGTTTTAGGCTTAAATAGAAATACAGGAAAAATTGTAAATTTTTACCCAGATTAGGGTGGCATGGTTTAAGTGAATGGTTTCCCAAACCATGTGCAAACCGTGCACACCTCACTACCACCAGAATGCAGGGCTGCATGGTTTATCCAAACCGTGCGACTTTACTATTCACGTTGTGCACAAACCATGCGCCTCAGTCTGCAACTCCAAATCTCAAACACCCGGGCTACGTACAAGCCCCAGACACTCCCCGAGCCTTCCTTATAATTTTACAGACATTAATCAAGCTTAAATGAAATATTTGAAAGCAAAACTAACGATCCGTACCTTTTCCAATGAGTCGGGTCATTACAACCTCAACAAATTTGTGGTAGTCTTTATAGGTGACATTTTGATATACTCCAAAATGAAGGAGGATCATGAAGAGAATCTAAGAAATGTACTAGAGACCTTGTGGAAGGATAAGATCTATTCAATGTACAACAAGTTTGAGTTCTGGTTGAAGGAGGTCTCATTATTAGGCCATATCATCACAAGAAATAAGATATTCGTGGATCCCTCCAAAACAGATGCAATTGAGGGATCGCTGAGGCCAACATCAGTAACAGATATATGTAGCTTCTTGGGGTTAGCTGGATATTATCGATTATTTGTGAGAAATTTTTCACGATTCTCTGACCCTCTTACCAAGATAACTCGGAAGGGAGTAATGTTTTATTGGAGTGATGAATGCGAGGAAATCTTCTAGGAGTTGAAAAGTAGGTGTATCACGGAACCCAAGATAACTTTACCCACAAGTGGAGAAATTTTTTTGGTACTGATTGATGCTTTGATGGAGGGCCGAAAAAGTCATTTCTTATGCTTCAAGTCAATTGAATGTTCATGAACAGAACTATCCAATACATGACCTTGAGTTGGCTGTAGTGATCTTCACGTTGAAAATTTAGTGGCATTATCTCTTTGGGGAGAAGTGTGAAATATATATGAACCAAAAAAGCATCAATTATATATTCACATAGAAATAGTTGATCATGCGCCAATGAAGATGGTTAAAGCTGATCAAAGACTATGACTGCTCAATCCATTACCACCCTGGGAAAGAGATCAAGGTGGCAGATTCCCTAAGTAGAAAGGACCCAGCGATTCTATCATTAATGTGAATTGAAAAGGATACAATCTTCTTAAATTTGATGAATATGGAAATTAGAATCATAAATAAGGGAACATCATAAATCCTGTCACAAATGATT
Organism: Viscum album; assembly: GCA_963277665.1. Lineage (NCBI taxonomy): Eukaryota > Viridiplantae > Streptophyta > Magnoliopsida > Santalales > Viscaceae > Viscum > Viscum album. The sequence goes on along the minus strand of OY728132.1, from coordinate 1,399,858,822 downwards.
ATTCGACCTTCACTTTTGGAAAGGTAAAAGGATGCTCAAAAGAATGATGTGAAAATTCAAGAAAAAGTGGAAGCTATCAGCAAAGAGAAATCCTTGGAGTTTAATGTTAATGAAGAAGGAATTGTGATATTTGGGAAAAGACTATGTGTTCTATAATGTCCACAGATGAAGATGGAACTTTTGGATGATGCCCATAGTTCAAATTTCTCTATTCACACAGGAAAGACAAAAATGTATCGAGATCTCTGAGAGAATTATTGGTGGGATAATATGAAGAAGGATATCTTTGAATATACAACAAAGTGCCTACTGTGTCAACAAGTGAAGGAAGAGAGGCAAAAGACTAAGGGGATGATGCAACCATTGACTATACCAGATTGTAAATGGTAGAATATCACCATGGAATTTGTCACTGGACTTCCAAAGACATCCAAAGTCAACAATGCAATCTGGGTTGTTGTGGACCGTCTTACAAAGGCTGCACACTTCATTGCTATTCGGGAGGATTTCTCATTGGATCAACTGGCACAGATATATATTAGGGAAGTGGTAAGGCTTCATTGAGTACCACTATCAATTGTGTCTGATCGAGATTAAATATTCACCTCTATGTTCTAGAAGAATCTTCAACATGATCTGAATACTGAACTGAACATCATTACGGCGTATCATCCTAAAATTGATGTCCAATCAGATCAGACTATCCAAAAACCTGAGGACATGTTGAGAGCATGATCAATGGACTTTAAAGGATGATGGTATCAACATATTTTTCTGGTTGAGTTCTTTTATAATAACTGTTTCCACTAAAGAATCCAAATGGCACCATTTAAAGTCTTTATGGGAAAATCTACAAAACAACAGCATGTTGGGATGCAGTTTGTGAGCGTAAGAATCTTGGACTAGAAATGGTTGATGAAATGGTGGAGAATATGAACACCATTAGGAAGTATATCAAGGCATCTGAGAGCCGAAAGAAGAGTTATGTAGATAACCATCGATGTGACTATGAATTTAATGTTGGAGACATGGTATTTATACGCATATGTCCACGGAGTAAAGTCACAAGGTTCAGAAAGAAAGGGATGTTAAGTCCAAGGTACATCATCCCCTTCGAGATTCTTGATCATGTCGGGGTTGTGTCCTATCGACTAGGACATTCACCTACTACAGAAAAAGTACATGATGTCTTTCATGTATCCCTCTTAAGGAAGTACATACAAGACCCATCACATGTAATCTCTTCAAAGGTTATACAATTAGAATATGATCATTCTTATGATGAGAAACCAGTGAAGATCTTAGATTATAGAGAAAAAGATCTACGAAATATGACAATGCTTCTCGCAAGGTAATGTGGAAAAACCATAAGTTTGAACAAGCGACATGGGAATAAGAGGAAATGATGAAGTAGAGTTACCCACATATGTTTTAGTGTGGGAAAAGAAAAATTTGAGGGTGAAATTTCTTAAGGGGTGAAGATTTTAATGACCCAAACATTCATTAATGGAAATCTCTATTGATCTAATTAAATGTCTCCATATATTAAATGTTTATATAAAATGTCAATTTCATTGGTTTTATGTTTTTGGATGTTCAAATATTTTTAATAATTGGGATTGTTTCTAATATATTCATTGAACAATGATCACATGATTAGTATAAATATAGGTCTTTAACATATCCAATTTACTCAGAAAAAGGAAGTGATGGCCTCATCCAGTAGATGTTCCCCATACAAATCCCATTTGTTAGGGCTTGGAAAGGATGTTGCATATTTGGGCTTCATTTTTTGACCCAGATCAAGCTGAGCTTGAATATGTTACGCTCGAGCGGGACAGCCTACGAGAGAAGTGTATGTTGATAGTGATTACCACCAGAGAAATGTTATCCAATCCACCGCAAGAGTCTGTCACCACCACACACCTTACTCTTCGGTCTTATGCGGGTGTTATAAGGTGTTATGTAACAAGACCATAGTACTATTTTTATGAACATTATTTTTTTATATAATAATTAATATACTTTCATTTTATTAGTGTTACCTTGTAAATAATTTTAAAATCAAAAATATTATGTTTAGATAATGTTCAACTATGAAATCTATTTTGATGAATTAATGGATTTTTGAATTTAATAATATTTTAATAAATTATTATTATTATTATTAAAGTTTTTTATATTAAATATAAATGATCGTATAATTTTATGAATGAAATTGTAATTTTTATTAAGGTTCGAAATCCATTTCTTTCAAAACCCATGAATTTTTGATAAATGTCGGTTATTATTTTAAAAGTGAAAATTAACATATTCATAAAATTATTTAGATAAAATTAATATTATTTCTGGAATCAGGATTTTGAAATTATCCAATGGTGAACTTACCATAATTTTATGAGATAGTCAAATTTTTGGGTAAAAAATAAATACAGTTTAAATATATATAATATGTTTTCTGACATCATAATGACCCAATAGTGATGTAATAAAATACTATAAACTTTTTTCAACCAATATAAGTTTTACTATTATATAATGTGATTTTGGTTTTGTTTGATTTATTTTACAAATCTTTAGGGGACCCTTCAGGACTTATTAAACATTTTGTCTTTTTAAATTGTTTTTCTTGGGAATGTGACTCACCTCCACATAAGCAACCCAATTATTTTAAGTTGTTCTGACTTTGACCTTATAAAATATTGTTTTCCACTCCCCTTTGAAAAAAAACATGGGCTGGTTTGTGGTTTGGATTAGTTTAATGTGAGGTGTCCAAAACCTAAATAATAAAGAATTCCCTCACCTTTCCTATCTAAACCCACCCAAGATCCCACTTCCTCCTCACTCAATGCCTTTGGAGTTCGTCCAACCTCTTCCCTCCTATATATATAATCCTCCCAAGGTTCCCCAATCTCCCAATAAGCCTCTCTCAAGGCTTTCGAAGCACACTTCCAAGTAAGGGTTTTTCTTACTTTCTCATTTTTTTCCAATAATCATTAAATTGTTATGCCATTTTAATTTCAATTATGAATGTTTGGGTATGGTTTCTCACCTCCCCCATACTTCCCTCTTTATGTTTTAAAAATTTGAGACCCCTTTCTCCCTCATTAAATGCCTCCCATATACACCCATTACTATGCCTAAATTCTGAAATGAATTTCTCTCTCCTCATTTACATTCAAGAAATTATTTTGTATCATGAATCTAAATTACATTACATTTTTTGGACATGTATCTATATGAACCCCTTAATGTCCATGTGATTTAAATATTATGATACACCCCATTCTCTTTCATAAACCATTTTTATGAGTTCTTATGTCACGACGTTATGTTGCCGAAATTGCACCTCACTTTTCCAAGCCAAAGTCATTGTGTAGTAAATACTCTGGCCATTTATCTATCAAGGGAATTCACCTTTATTTGCATTTAATTATTGTTTAATATGTTTCATGTATGTATTACACATTAATTTATAATATAATAAATGATTATGTGGAATGATTCAATGTTTTATGATCCATGTGGCAGCCTTATGCATGAAATGAAATGTTTAAGAAGGGTGCACCCTTATAGCGCTCAAATGCATTGGGTAAAGTATAGTATCATGATACATCATGTGAAATGGGTGTGGACTCATGATAATTAATGTGCAATGAGGTTTTACTCGTGCTTCATGTGAAATGAGGGTTTACACATGCTCCATGTGCAATGAGCCTTGGCTCATGCTAATTGCATGTTAAGTGTTGTTGCCACATTTCCATGTTATTATTATCAGCTTTATCATGCCCTGATGTTTATGCTTCTCTTCTGCTCTATTAATATGCCTATTTTCTAACCTTTATTTTATTATTCATGTTATTTCATGATTATTCCCTTACTGGGATTTATAGCTCACCCTTTTCTTATGCATTTCCTCAGGTTATCCCATGCAATGCTAAGTACTTGGAAATGTAGTGGTCTTATAAAGGATGTTTTCAATAATGATGTTGTATTTCATGTTTTATGTTGTTATTTAATGATCCTAATCTCCAAATACAGTAGGCCTCTAGATCTTCTGGGTGTTATCAAGTGAAGTTTATGTAATAAATTATGCTTAATTGTGTAATAAAAAGCTAGGTTGTCATATCACAAATGCTTATGAGATAATCTAATGGATCGTGATTGACTGTTGATTTTTTCAACTCTAATTTTTATAATATTGTTTGATTGAAAAAACTAAATCAAATTATTCAATATTAATGATCATGGACTATTTATCTTTTATTATTTTATATTTACCATGAAGTTATACAATTATTATTATCACATTTTCTTTTATATTCATTTGTTGATGAATACAATGTCTACCCATACTAGTAATTTGAGTTCACCATTACATTTAGATTATTTATCCCACTATAGGAATAATGGTTTTATGTATATTATGTTTAACCATATTCCAGGTTGTTATCAGAATATTGGGATATAATGTAGACCTTTTATGTATATTTTATTTATGTATCATTGTTTCAAAAGATAGTAAACTGTTATAGATTTTGAATATATCATATTATTTTGTAATGAATGCTAATCTCAACTCATGAACTACTTATGTATGTAATTATTAGTTTATATTAATTTTTACTAGGGAAAGTATTATTTATTTTTTGAAATAATTTTGAGAAAAATTCCATGAGAAATCTATTGATAAGACCTCGTATAAGAGAATATCATTAGATATTCTAATAAAATTAGTGTGGGTTTTTATATAAATCATCCCAATCTGGATACTAGGTTGTGGATGAAAAACCCTTTTTATTCTTATGTGCATTTATAATAAAAAAAATGGGCATGTTAGTTATGAACTCAGCCTTGATTCGTTGTTAGAACAATAGGCATATCTCTAAAATGGATAGATAGTCGTAGGGGATATTATTGGGTTAAATAAATTTGTCCTTATAAAACATTATGATGAATTTGAATAGATTATTACCATGTATGATATCGGTTAAATAAATGATTTCATGGGAAAAAAATAATATTTCATTCTTTAGAAATACCATGATGGTTATTTTCATGAATGTTCACTCTGACTAATTATTCATATTTTCTATGATATTCATATTAATTTTAGTAAGTGATTTTATACAGAATGATTCATTTGTTGTGGTAATAGGCCTATTAAAATATTTTTATAGAAATTTTTAATTTCTTTACTAATTAATATATATCATGAAAATTTTAAAAGTATTTTTAAATCATATCCACAAATATTTTATATTTAATTAATTGAAAAATACTTTAATGGTATGATGATGACAGATAATGTATATGGTTATTCTTTAATTGATGTCTTTGGGAATATTCTTCCTATAAATATCGTTATCACACCACTATTTGAATTAATTATTTATTATATTTTGGATTTCTTTTATTATATAAAACCTATATCAATTGTGGAAAAACAAATGTATAGTTTTATATAATAGACCAACTTATGATTGTTTATCATTTTGAGGAATGATATGAACATCCAATTAAATTTACCATCATTATATGGGTAATTATTCATATTTGATCTATGTATTTATCTCATATGGTTATGAAGAAACTAAATAAATGATATTAATATTATATTATAGTTTTACTATGTTATTAAACAAGTGTTTTATTGTAATCCTATTAATCCTACAGTTGAATTTTCGTATAGAAATGTACATGGGGTTTCTCCTATTTTAAGAATATAATTTATAATTTAACCAATTTATTTATAATTATTGATGAGTAAATTCTAATACAATACTGATATGGTTTTCATTCATCTATATTCATCACTATGGGATTCACCAATTATTTCTCTAAAGAATAAAAATGGTTTTTTGAAACTCTTCATTGGTTATAAAAAATTTAACAAGACCACAATCATGTATATGTATCCATTACCCCGTATTTATTAATTGTGTGACCAATTATAATTTTTCAAATATATTTCCATGATTTATATTTGATTTGGATACTATTAGTTAAGGGTAAATAATAATCACACACCCGTGATTATATTCTATTCAATGTATAGAATGTATGAATTTATTGTGATTCCATTTTGTCATAATAATTCCCATGTTACCATAATGGATTTATTTAATATAGTTATTAGATATTACCTTGATCTATTTTTTTATTATTTATTGAATGTATACATATATATTCCATAATCACTTAGGAGAATAAATATCACTTGAGGATTATATGGAGGAACCTATTGACGGGAAAATTAAACATAAAATTTAAAATAAGTGAATTTAGGGTATAAAAAACTATAAAGAAGCCATTTAATATTAAGTAATGTCATATAAATGGATCCATTAAAGTAAAATTTAGGTTATCATTAGCTCTATCCAATCACAGTGACTGAAATTCGATTCCTTCTTATATTATAATAATTTTATATAAACATAATGATTTATTTAAAAGAAAAATCAAATCCTCTCATAGAGTTTACTAGGGAAGTATTTAACATCACTTGAAATAATAAATATAAATATAATTATAGAGAATACAATAGAAGGTTCGATAGAGGATATCTCCCACATTACCCATTATTAGATAAGGGTTAGTGATTTATAGTGATGCATAGAAAAATTGAATGGGACATGTTCTTATATATAATTTTATAGTGATAGATTAAGAATCATGTTAATTGAAGGTTCATGAGTTAAATTACCTGAAATGTGATTTGGATATAGGAAAAGTAATCATTGAATTAATTATATTAAAGAATTATTAATATAGATAATTCTTACTCATATATAATGATCATAAATGAATAAAATATATCTTAACACAAATATCATTGAATATAAGAATGATATGTTGGTTATAGTTGATTAATGATTATGCCAGTTCATAACTTTACCACACAAGAAAAGGGAATAATGTTCTTAATGCATTAATTTGGGAGGATCCTATTATATTTTCAATTTTAATTATTAGAATGGATATTATGATTATTGTTTCACAAAATAGTGAATAAGAAATAAATATTGGAGGGATGAAATATTATATTTCTCTATTTACAATTCAACCATGTATACATAAGAAAATTTAAGAAGTGAGCCAAGATAGTGTAGAGATGAGTAAGTATTAGAGGGATTTTCATGAGTTAAATATTGAATGATATTAAATGATAATATATAAGAAGATATAATATGTCCTAAAAATAATATACTTTAAAAAATTAATATTAGAAGATTCTCATTTCTAGTCATTCTCTATTATGTATCGAAGTATGATAATGAATTGAGTATTGATAGAATATTTACACTAGTACATTCATCAGTGGTTTATTAAATAGTATGTAACCAGATGAATGGAATATTATAAATTGTTTTCTCATTGATGAAAAATTATTGGGATGTTAAAAATATTACATATACCATAATTTAAATGAGAAAATATTCATATGGATTTTTTATCAGACTCTAAAAAATGACAAAATTATATAATTCATATCTAGTTTGTAGTAGATCACCTTATGAGGTTATCACACCTCGTTTTTATTAGATAATAATTCCATCATTATCAACTAGTTTGAATATATACTAATGACGTGGTATGGATTCATCGGTTACAACAATCTATTATATCTGATCAAAATATTAGTTTTAATTTTGTTGTTTGTAAAAAATATTCATAAATATTTGGATCTAGATTTATGTTTTAGAACATAATATTATCCCCTAATAGTTTAATATTTTGAGGGAACCATTCAAAACCTATATGATATGTTGATATATTTTTGTATTTATTTCAATTGTCAATGGGATTAACTCCATCCTGAAGTGATGTTTTTATAGATTTTAGATTTAAAAAAAATACATTATATTATATGATTCCCTATATAAAAAGATGGTCATAAAAATGACTTTATATGATTAGGTTGAAGAAATATTGATATTAGGACCTTGGTCATATGAGGAAATTGAAATTACGATTTGATCCGTTCATAAAAACCTCATTATTTCCTAAATTAAATATAAGTGTTATGCTAGAAATCATCAGTGATATTTGGCATTCACATATGGTGAAAAGGTATTCCAATGAATTTAACAATGTAGGAATATTTATTTTATTTTGAGGGAAGTGAATTCTAATCCTATACAAATTTATTATAGTCCCTTCCAGATCTTTAATCATGTAATGATTGCGGTTTATCACATGGAACATACTCTAAAGCTCAATGAATTTTATAATATGTTCATTGCATCTCTCCAAATGAAATACATACCTCAAAAAAACTAGTACTGAACTAATTTATTATAACAACAAATAATAATATTTCATTTTAATAATAATTTTTAGAAATCCACGATTACAGAGATGTAATTCTATAGAAAACAACATCAGACATGGTTTATGTTATTTAGATGAATCAGAAATTCATGGAAGCTACATGGGAACTGAAGGATATGATAAGGAATTTAAATCTTTATTTTTTTATCATATTAATCAAATTTATTTGGTGAAATTTATTATAAGGGTTTTAAAATATGATAGTCAGGGTTTTGTATATATATCCTTCAAAATAAACATGGGTTATTTCATAGCATGTTATATACAGAATCAAGACTCTAATTGAATTTAAATACATTAGACATTTATATACTAGCCATTAAATATGAATTTTCTAATATATGAATTAATGTTATGTGAAATCAATAGAATGGTTTAAAATAATTCCAATAAATTTATTAATTCATCATAAATAAGTACTTAATTTTTTTGTAAACACATTTTATAATTAAATAGTAGGTTTTTTTAAAAAAATATTATTATTTATTTTTATAAAAGAATCATGTAATTAATTTCTATTAATTTTTGAAATTATATATTATCTAATTAATATAATTTTCAGAATAATCATTATATTACAATCTAATGGTAATTTTTATTATTTTATTGAAGATTAATTTTCTTATAAAACATAAAATTAATAATTTCATTTAATAATATTTATAGATTTTATATTTTATAAATAATTTTTACAATCATTGTGCTATCTCTATATATCATTGAATTTGATGTAAAATAGGATTTATGACTAAATATACAATTTTTTAAATTGTTTTTTCATTACATTTCATCATTTATTTAAAATTTATTTATGTAAAATATTGGAATATAATATAGTAATATGGATTCTGTATTTGTAATAATAATAATTAATATAATTTAATAAGTTCTACATTGTTTTTTGGTCATATGGATTATTTAAAATAGTAAAATTCTTGTTATTGTAGATAAGGTTAATACATGTTTTTTTGAGATTAAATCAATAGAAGAGGGTATGATTTCTACACACACTAGTAAAATTTTTCTTCAATATATTTTACCCTTATATTATCCAATCATTCAATACTTATTTTTTATATCCACTTTCACATGAAATTTTCATTATACCATTGAATTTTTTATGAAATTCATTATGTATCTTAATGCTCTCTTAAAAAAGGTAGACACATATCCATCCTTATTAAGACAATTTATGAATTTTAGGATGGCCAATACCAACTCAATAAATTATAATATTTATTGTTCTCATATTATAGATTATTTTTTCCCTAAATACCAATCATTAAAGGCATAAGGTGTAATCCAAAGGAGATCACAAAATGATGTGGTATAAGTCATGACTATGTTCACTCAATTTTATCTCTTGCAATAAATTCTAAAAAAAGTTGTATCCATTAGAAAATGATATATAAATTATACTAAATATAATTAAATGTTATTATTATGATGTAAAATTCATTTAAAAACAATTATTTATTTAATGGGAGATGAAATTTTTACACATGAAAATGTGCTGACAATCACCTCTATATAGCCATATAATTCTTTTTACATCCCCATAATTCAAGGAATGGTTATAATTATTGATTTAACACAAAAACACACACACATATATAAATATATGATATTAATGACATAATAAGTTTTCGATAATGGTGTGGTCTTATATTTTTTTCGCCCTATTATTCAAAAAAACAAAACAACCCTTATTTGTACTGATGGATTTTTGTCGCAATGTAGTGATATAATTCATATTCCATGACCTTTTTATATAAATTAATATAAATTTGTGTATAATGATATTATATTATATTTCTATGAATATTTACATTATTTAAATGAAATATCCATTATCAATATTCAATTACTATAACTAACCAATCACACATACCTCAAAAATGATGCATTTAACACAAAAATGTTAATAATAATAAAACATCATTAATAAATGTAATGTAATATGTAACATATGAAACTTTTATGGTAATATATGTATGAATATGGTTGTGTTATATAATTATAATAAATCTAAATTTATTATATTGGCAGAGAGAGTGTGTAATATTCAATGCAGAGTTAATGCTATAGTCTTCACTAATAATATAGATTCTCCGAAGGATTGATTATTTTTAAATACATTTATGAAATTATTTGATTTATCTCTCCCAAATTTTTTTTATTTACTCCCATATTTTTATTTATATTGATTATATTTTTTCCATTCATTTTCCTCTCTCTATGTACTAAATAGTGGAAAATATTATTTGATAGAAACCTATACATTTTCCTCTTATATATGGAATATTTTCCGTTATGTCCAAATTATAAATATGTTATTTTAATTTATTTTTTCTTTATAATATGAATAATTATAAAATTCATTTTTAAACATGACTTACTTTCTATAAAAATGTGTTAATTGAATAATTGATTTTATTTATATTATATAAATGCATTTTCTTGTCATCATATATTCTATTTTATATTATCTTTCCATTAAATGATTCTATGGTTAGTTACAATGAAAATGTTTTCCACACTATTTTAAAAGTTTATAGATTAGAAATTTGTGTTATAAAAATGATAATTAAATTTTTCTCATGAAATAATTCAATACGGATTTTAAATATGTTTTTAATTTTAACAACATCCATTGATGTATCATATGATTTAATGGGGATATTTTACAATGGTATAATCTTTATTCATTCTCAATATATTTTATAATTTTTATAATAATATATTGATGAAAGATATCTTATTTTCCATGGGTTAATAATTAATGTAACTATTAATTTTTACATGATCTTATGGTATACATATGAATGAATTATGATTTTGTGATGTGTGGATCTATTATAAACCACAAATAATTGGTTTCATTTTAAACAAAGGATAGGTAGTTGTGGAAAACACCACATATGGTTCTATCTATTATAGCCACAAATTCAATGGGTAATGATGACTGGGTTGATAAAATCATCAGAAATGAAGTATTTAAAAAACTCATAAGAGATGATATGGTTAACTTGATGGAGGATAGCTCTAGTATAATTTTGTAAATGACTAGGTTGTTATTTCAATTATGGGACTAATTTAACAATGATAATTTGGGGAGTGAAACATGTGTATGGAAGTTATTATATATTATAATATAGACTGCATACACTTATTTCTTAGCTTTGGGATATGTTCTCATTATTCATTAATTATTGTGATTCATTCTGTACTATAAAATTTTATACCACATTGTCGACATAACCATTTTTTATGATTCTTGATTAACGGTATTTGGCAGAATTAGTACAATAATTGTAATATATTTCCTGTTCTTATATTATAATGTTATTGTAGTTCTCTTTTATGATCATTGATTTATATCTCTTCTTTTTACCCTTACTATGAATATATACACATCATTTCATTTGATTCACTTTTTATTTGATATGATTAATTGTTCTATGTATGGTATTGATACTAAGGGTCTTATTTGGGAAGAATGTTGTGGTATATAATTTTTTTCTTTTATGTTCCTATCTATTTATATATCCTTGTTTCTAATGAATCTAAAACATTTTGGATCTATTTAGTATGTTTTTATTTTGTAATGAATATTGCTCTTAAATGATGAAATATTAACTTATTTCAAAATCTATTTTATACATCATAGCTTATAATTATTAAATATTGCAGAAATTATGGGCATTTAAAAATATTTAGTAGTCATTGTAAATATACAATTAGAGGGTGGTAGAATTTATAAAACAGATGTTATAAAAATCATATTTTCTTTCCTTTATGATTCATAAAAATGGTGTTTAAAATTATAATAGATATTTAGTTTTAAATTTAGAATCCTTGGACTATATTTTAAAAATTATTCACAAAGTATAGAAATGATATAATGTGATTATATTTTATATGTTGTGATGTGTGTTTACATATTGAAATACGGAAATTAAAACTCATATATATGGTTTTATTGGGGTTGTTTAATATATATATTTTCATTTAATGGGTTTTTATGATACAAAATCTTGATGAAATCATTCCATGATATGAAATTTTAGTTTTACCTAAACGATTAATGTAGAATATTTTAGTTGTTCATCAAATTTGATGTCGCACACACTATGAAGTGCAATTCACAACACACATGGTTTGGAGTTGAAAATTTCCATAATTGTACATACCATTAATTATAATCACTTTTTGATATATTTTCATCAATGTATTTCCATACATTGACCTATGGACCCTTAAAAATCTATATGTCTATGATTCTTATATTTTAGTCAATTTAAAAAAATATTCATTCTATAAGAGTTCATATCAGGCCCTGACTTGTCATGAAATTGAGTGTAGTTAATGGGGGAACTGACCAAACTATGAAAAAGATGTGATGTTTCTCTATTATGTATTATATTAAATAAATTAAAAATATATATTTCTAAAAAAATATATAGTATCTTACTACCATACATTATATCCAATTTTAATTCCAATATTTTATAGGAACTTATAGATGATGAAATACAAGTATTTGATATTGTGGATGATAGTATTTGAAAACATTTATAATTTATAATTATTTTTTTTTAGATTCCTATAAACTACTACATATTTGAATTTAATATACACACATATTGAAGAATGAAAGACCAAATAAAATAGTACATTTCTTCTTTACAATAATTAATATTTGGATTTTTGATGTGAAGTCTAAATTTATTTAAATACATTTCAAATTACGAATTGAAGAAAGAAATCTTGAGAATGTCATGAATGATATGGATATCATGATTAGAGAATAAGAAATAAATCTCTACAATATTTTGATTGATATTTTTTAAATTACTTTTGATTTTTACACGGTTGTTAATATAAAATAATTTAAATCGTTGTGGAAGTATTATTTATAAGATAGGGAGGGGTTGTAGTCCTTATATAATCTCTTGGATTATCCTTAAATTGTAATCATAAAAATAAATAAGTTATTAGTTATAATATTACCACAATGTTGATATGTGAACAATGGTCATAGCCTAATTCATGTGAATAAAATTGATATTTCCATATGAGTCTTTCATTTTATTAAAATAAATGCATGAAAATTTGTCTCATCAATGAGATATATTCATATTGAATTTGGTAATATAATGATAATATCCATAAGTAATGAAAAATTGAAAAAATTTCATTTCCTCTTAAATCAACCACACCCACATAAGTTTATTAGTGGGGTCATTTTTTTAAAATAGTTATTATATGCATATTCCTGGTGAATAGGTATATATTTTATAAAATTTTACGATCGATGTGGGTGTTTTTGAGATAATATTTCGTTTTTCATATTTCTAAGTCTTATATATTACATTGCAACCTACATTTCATGACATGGGAATACATAAAAAGATTTATTAAATATCAATATATTAGTTAAAGCATGTTTTATTTATGAACCATCTAGTGGACAAAGGATTGAAATATGGTAAACAAATGTAATTTTTCTACTGAATAGTCTATGTAGGGTAAAATAATTTATATTTTATTGAATCAAAAAAGGAATTACAATTAGATATATTTTGAAAAGAATTTTTAAATGATTTTATCTTTGTAACCATGTTGTTGTCATGATTATTTAAAAAAATTTAAACCCGTTCTTTTGGATTTTTATTTATCTCAATGTTATTATTATTATTATTATTTTGTTTATTTTTTTTATTTTATATCATTGTTACCTATATTTTGATATATTATTTAATGTTATATTGATGTTGACAATATCATAAGCGAATTAATTATTACATTGATGGAATATTTTTATTTAAAAAAATTTAAAATCATGTAAGGAAAGTAATTGGAATTTATCCCCACAATATATATATGTTACAATTTATGTATGTATAATGCATGGATATCGTATATGATTTTATCTCAATTAACATATTTTTTATTGGTTAAGTTAATATCCTTCTCTACATACTTGGAGATGGATTAATTCGAAATGATTACAGATCTTGTTCACTAATGTTGTTTTAGTTCAACAATTTAACAATTCCACTAAAGAATCACCTTAATTAAAATTAAGTCATTACCATATTATTCAAGAAATGATCCAATATAATAGTTTACACATTACCATGGTGGGGTTTTTATATGTGATTTTTTAGTTTTGTGTAAAATTTGGTCAATTTTTATTAAACATACATTAATTTTTATTATAAAATTAATAAAATCAATATTTTACTTGAATAAATAATTGAATTTTAATTATTTTATTCTCATATAATGGGATAATCTTTTCTCCTTGTAATCATATTATCATTCAACAAAATTACAATTGTTTGTGTCTGAATGACCCATATTATTTTAAAAATAATAGAGATTTGGAACATGCATCGATATCCTTGAAGAGCTAAATAAGGTATTGTGGTAGTTGACTTGGGTGAGTTCTTGTCAAATTATAATCAGTGGACCATTAATATTATTTACGTAAGGGTTGGCTAATGATATAAGCATTAGATACTAAGAGGCACATATGATTATTTTTCATTCAAACTAATTCATTATTAAATAATGATTATTCCAATGTTATTTATATTTTCTTGTCTAATTTAATTGGTTTTATAGATCATTATTCAGAATACTTTTGTTTAGATTGTGTCTTAATGTTTTATATTGATGAATTATGATTAATTTTAAAAATATACTTATTTTATAATTGATACTATAAAAGGACCGAGGATCTTGTTTTTACTCTACATGATGTGGAATATAATGATTTAAAAAAAATATATTCTATGAAACAACCTCCATAAATCACATGATTAATTTTCTTTCAAGGCCATGATGTAAAAAACTATATAACAGAAAAACAAACAAATTTATTCATATGGAATGTTTGAAAAAGTTTTTTTCCTAAATTAATTTTTTATTTTTGAATTATGATGAATTAGTTGACTAAAATGGTATTTTGATATTATTCAGATTATTTTATATTGTTTGAGGATGCAATTTTTTTGGTCCTTATTTTACTTTGTTGAATTTTATAATATGGGAAAATTTATCTAGTTTCTTTTGTCTAAAGTGATTATCAATTTTAAAAAGAATATACGTCATTAGAGATGAATTCCTAAGTTGCGGTAAGAGTGATTCGTCTATTTATGGTTGATACAACCCAGCATTTCGTTTTAGAGGTTTATGGGAACATATCTTGTGAACTAAAAAAACCTCATGATAGAAGTCAGTCATGCATATCGATCAATATTCATGTTAATTAACGGGTATCAAGTTTTTATCCTCCCTTCCTGTCATAGTCTGTCCCCCTTATAGTTGTGGCAGTGGTAGTAGTGGATGAAGTGGCCAATCAAGGTGGGATAGAAGACCTCTTTTTATCTGCCTTCTCTAGGTTCGTGAAGAATAGTCTGGCATGGGATATGTAGATATAGGGTTGAGAAGAAAAAATTATTTATTATAAGTGAATGCTGGATCAAGTAATTTACCCCCGACGATGGAAGGAACTGCGATGCCAACATCGTGAAAAGAAGAAACCAGTGATAATTATCGGTTCTCGCTTGGGGGTTTGACCCCCACTGGATATCACTAATCCTCTACCATATCTATTCCCAACATATCATACTCAGCTAAGTTTCAGGGTTGGAACAATTTGTGTTGATTGATGCCAAAGATCGGGGTAAGTCCTTTCTTTGCATCTGATGTCCTTGTCTCTGGCCTTCCCTATCTCTGTTCTCTTCACCTGGTCTGGCCCTTTGAATAACTAGACTTTTGGTGCTTAAGAACCACCCAAAGAGATCCCAACTTAACCCACTAAATTCAGCAAGATTCCAACTGAATGATGGACTTTAGGCGCAATTCTCACATATTCTAATTGATGGATTGTTGATACATTCTTCACATATGGTAAGGGACCACACCGAGTAACATACATGTTAACTTCTCTGATTGACTACAAGATCCCTATTATTGATTACAGAAAACCACTCTGCATGGATACTTTTTCAATGATTATGGGATCACTCCACATTCGATTCATGCTTTTTTCTGTGCAAGCAATTTGAAGACTACCAAATATGACCCCATGTTTTGGTTCTTTGGACCCCTTTTATTTTCTCTATCAGTATTTTGAATCCATGGAATGCATCCTTTGTTGACTCTTTGTATACATACTCGCAAAAGAAGAAAGATCAATCAATGGTCAATATAAATAAAAAATTAGACCCTTCACTCGTGGTGAAATCGGACAACTATTGGACTTATTGAAGAGTCTGATATGATGGTTGAATCAAGATTATTATTACTAACTATTAGAAGGACATGGGATATGAGGAGAGCCTAATCTAGATACCGAAGTGAGTAGCCGGCCCGCTTCCTGGCACTTTAGTTCATGTTAACCCACCCACTAAATCTTTTCTATAGCCGCACTACCTAAAACATATTGTATTATTTTGGATTGCATATTAATTTCCTATTTCATAATCATTAGAGTGGATTTGAAGGCACACTATCGTGATTTTTCATATTCTTGGAAGAGAAGAAGAGGAATAGTGCCAATACTGCTCTAAATCGAACATCTGGGGTAGGGCATAGAGAGTTCAATTATTCCATAACTGACTCCTTACTTCACCTTTGAGCTCTAGATAATATCTATCACCTCGCTACTATATCATGTTAATTTTCAACAATGCTAGGGAAGGACCCTACTGCTACACAAATAGGTGCGAAGTCCTAAAAATTTGACAACCAAGACTTGATTTAGGCCATGAGGCCATAGGAGAGGGGAAAGCACCGAGAAAATACAAATCCTAAGGCTGAAAACTAACGCAAACCCACAAATAAAGAAATCATATACCTCTTTCATAAGGAAAAGGAAAAGGGATCCTAAAAAAGAAAAGAAAAAACCTAAGTAGTTAGTTACACTATAACTGAGTCCTCACGCAGGATGTGACCCTTCTCATCCCACCAGCCACTCCGGTTCACTTACCCTTTCAGGAGGGAGATGACAAGATGGAATTATATGTGATCATCCAATGTAAAATTCACACCTCAAGATAGAATAGGAATTTTAGGAAAAACCTACGAAAACATAAAATGAGCTCTAGTTAAAAAAGGCATGAGAGTTCAAGCCCAAGCGGAAGGAAATCACTCTGCATACATTGGAAGAAATAGACCAGCTCGATGATGCTAAAGGATTGATTCTCAGAGACCCCTTAGAATATTTTGATTATCTTTTCCTTTACCTGAGAAGAAACATGGGTTATCTAGCTCCACCTCCAATGAATCCTCATCCACAGTGGTCCAATGACCCTCCCAATGGGCCGAGCCTCATGATGTGTCTACTCACAAGAAGTAACCACAACTTCAGTATTAAACTCTATACCTTGAAAGTCAGTGGAAGAATCAACTCCAAAAGACCCTGACCAAAGATATCGAAAGATCTAAATATAAGAGTATATGGAGCGGCAATGCATGGAGTAGATAAGGGAATACTATCGGGATTTCATCATTTCGCATGAGCGCAATGCTTATGAAGCGGCATCCTCTGGTAACAGGGCCTGAAGTAGGAAAGGAAAGTTTGATCCATCCCAACTCATTACACCGCCATGAACTCGTTTTCAGCTAATGATTAAATAGGAATAATATTTGCCTTAAATCTCCATGATAACCTCAGCAAAGCCGAAGGCAACAAAACCATGGGAATGGGTTCCAGTGGAAAACATTGTTAAACATTGCCCTTCAACTCCTCAAGAGACAGAGAAGCTATTTCCATTGAAAAAGTGAAATGGAATGCTCGGTTCCCACCCATATCTGTCAAATGATCAATGGGAACATCATACACTTCCATCTTTAGGAGTTAAGGGGCCCCTAAGGAAGTAGAAATTTCACTCTAATCCTCCTCAGAAAACCATTTCCTTAAACACCTAGCTTCAGCAACAAGATCATGAAGGGTAGGAAATAACTAAAAATCAAGTTCATGAGCAAGAATTCCCAGAATTTTCCATGATCTCTTCAGTAATTCTGTCAAACAGGACCACTACAGAAGATCTAGATAATGATATTGAACAGTTGAAGTGTCAATTGAAAGTGGTAATGCTAGTAATGTCAGCCTCAGCACGCATGAAAGTAGAAAGAATCCAGACGCTGGCCATAAATATTATAAGTGGAAAAATTAGTGCGTGAGAAGAAATGGGGAAGGTCAAAAGAGGGTCAATAAGCCCCCTCCTTCTATGCTCTTTATCAAGAAGGCATTCATTCATTGAATAAGCAGGCAGAGGCTGAAAGAGCTCTTGCCAGATCGCTACACAAGCCGCCACCCAAAGACCTGCCCGCATAGTGTGACTGACTTAAACAAAGAAGCTCCCCAGCAAGAGGATTTGCTAACACATGCTCAATTCATTGCTTGTAGAGTGATAATGCTTCAGTTAAAAGGGTTATGAGTCAGGTCAAGTAGTAACTCATTTTTATCTGTTGCTCAAGCAAATTCTGTTCAATCATGTCCTGAGTTAGCTTCCCCATAGTAAGAGTTGTTTCATGCCGAAGGTATTGTATAAGAACCTATGTTTCAGACAAGTATGTAGTTCTTATCCCTCTTATTCAGTTCTATGATCTATATCAAGTAAGAAGTTAGGAGTATTTATTAAATAAAGTTCTTTTTCAAGTACTGAGTTGGTCACTATGGAAAGATCTCATGTATCTATGGAATCTATGTTAGCTCTGATCTCTGAAATGTTTGTTATTAGCCCAGGAAGCTAGTAATCTATTTAGCTATTAGTTGGAATTGTTGGAAGCTATGAGCTGGCATCTGTTGGTCTAGGTTTTAAGTGCTTTGATCTGTAATCTCTGAGCTCTAGTGTGTTCTTTTAGGCTAGCTGGAAGCTCATTGTCAATCTATAGCTAGTAGGTAAGAGAGATATTAGTGTTGTTGTAGCTTTGACCCTTTAGGTATTTACTCTGTTACCTAGAGTAGCTATCAGTCCAGTTGCTATGGTATCTATGAGTTTGGGCTAATATCTGTAAGTGGTTTTCTCTAGTATCTTGGGTCGGAAGGAGCTTTGCCTTTATTCCCCTCTTGATTTCCTCTTTAATTTAAATATCCATTATCAATGGGATCCCCTGAAAGCATCATTACCTAACTGGTTGTACCGTCTTTCCCTCCCCTATGGTGAAGCTACTAAATGAAATTCCTAAGTAGGGGCTAGAGAAAGTAACCCAGAAAACAAGTATCTATCCTCTAAGGAAGCTCTAGTATATTTTAGCGAAGGTAGTTAGGAGTTGGTATCAACTAAATGCTCAGTACAGAGGATGTTCTGGTTCTTTTTGGCATCAAACAGGCAGAATAAATGTTGTGCCTTCTGTAATGGGGAGGAAATCCATAATCACATATTCTTCAACTGACCCTACTCTTCAAAGATATGGGTGGCAATACAGAAAATGATTAATGTCAATTGGCTGGATAAACCTTGATTAGAATACCAACCCCTCCCATCGTCATGACATGGATTCGAACCAAGACCTACGGGACCCTGACTTAGTAAAGAAGGGAACTCCCTTTCTTGTGATTTTTGGTAATGCAGTTCTGCCAATCATTCTATATGGCCTAGTCTGCGGGCAGAATCGGATGCCAGCCGAGGGATCAGTCCTCAACCATCCGAATTACTTCTTCCTCTTCCCCCATACCCAACAAGAAATGAATTGAGCACGCGTTAACGAAATCCGTTGTGCGTTAGAACATCTGTTTTCTTGCTAGGGATGTCGATGGATTCTTTGCCTCCTAAACTTATGTGAAACCTTTCCACTCCTTGAAGAGTTGCATCTCTATCCCGCCCAAATTCCTTAGAGTTGGAAAAAGCACTTGGATTTCCCTAAATATGGGACTTTGAGCCCTGTGCATTTCGAGACTCTGACGGATTTGGGTCATTTAGAAAGGACCATGGTGTTCCTCCAACATTTCTGTGAAATGATCAGCTTGGAACCCACCCGAAACGGTTGTGCGCAGATCGCGGTGAATCTGTTGCAACAGATCGGCTATCGTGGCGTGATCCTAAAGAACCCTTGAATACCTTTGAATAGGATTTTATGCAGTAGGTGTAGTAGGGTGGGTTGCAGTGTGGCTTGAAGCCTTGACATTTACCGCGATCTCATTGAGGTGGGGTGAAGAAAAACGCAAAATAGAATAATCCCTAGAGGGTCCCGGGGTTGTACTGGAACCAGCAGGAATTTCTCCAGATGAAGAGGGGTAGAATTGAGCAATAGCACGACTAAGGTCTTCCATAAATACATACCCGAGTGAAAAGGCGACCATTGACAGAACAAGAACACAAATGAATTTTTCAATATGAATGAAAAGGATTTGTACTCTTTTTGGCAGCTTCTTCACAAGTGAAAGAGAACAAAATAAAAGGAGGAGTCATGTATCATCTCATAGATACCAGACTAAAATCCAATTGATACACATAATACATTCTCCAATCAAGGAATGGTTAGTCAAACTAACCACTTTTCTCCACAAGGAGGCTATGGGAATCAAACCCAATTTGGCCACGACCCCCATTTTTGTCTCGCCCAGTCATCTATCACGAATTAGCCTTTCTATTAGACAACAAAGAAAGGTAAAACTTTCATTAAAAAGATTATATTTTCCCCAAAAATGACATTCGAATTGCATGTGTTAAGCATACGGCTTATGACACACATTTCTTGATTGGTTGGGTTCCCGCCTTACTGTACTGAGGGAAGCCCTTCAACCACCTCATGTCTATTATTTATTATATGATTATTGGTGGATTGTGATTGATTCATTCTTTCTACAAAAAGTCTATGAGAGAAATTGGACATCTTCGTGAAGAGTGCTTCCCTTGCTAAAAGGACAGAACTCTAGCGCACTGATTAAGCTAGTGAACTCTTATTTAAGTAAGTAAAACTATAAACAAAGCAAACAATAGATTCTTGGTTGATACAAGTTGATATAAATTGGCCAATTTTTGATAGTTTATGGATACAACTCGACCAATTGATCCAAAAGTGTTGTAAGGGAGGATATTTACAAGGAGGGGAAGCAGTATCGAACAAGAAGAGCTGGAAGGGAAGCTCACTCTATAGATGTAGGACTGTCATGCTCAAGGGAAATATCTTTCTTTATAGAAATGAAGATGGGGATAAGTGCCCTATCCACAAACTAGTAACTAAAAATAAAAATCAAAAAGATCCATCATAAAAAGAATTTTTATTTGCATTACCAGAAGAAAGAATGATGCGCTAGATTTTGGGGATATAGACTAGGAAACTACTATTGGATATGGAATCAATGAGTCTAACTCTACTATGTATTCTAAAAGAAATCAACATAAAAAATCATTCTTTAGCTAATGGTATTAATAGTAAAAAACCCAGGAAAGACCATTCACCAATACCAGTTAAACCGGAAAAGATATGGCCTGGGGGAGGGAGGTGAGAGGTCATTTTTCGAATGGGTTTCTTGTTCTAGAGGCTCAATTTACTATGAATATTGAAAGTTAATCTTCGACTATAGAATATATTCGATTCAGATGAAGAAAATAACTATCCTATATTAAGAGAAGGCAATCAAGGTAACACGCTATGAGACAGGAAGGGGATAAGACTAGATAAGTGTAGTTCGACTTCAAATGTGAACAAAGGTTCTGTTATATTTCATATGATAAGATAATAATGTGGCACAATTTTGTATGAAGATCCCCATTTAGTAGGGAGGATTCATAAGGAAGCACAGAATTGAAATCTCTCTTGATAAATGGTGTAGAAGGCCCAGGGATTCAATAAGAGTGGTATCCAAGTCTAGGTGTTGAGAATCCTCTCTTTGACACACAAAATAGCTAGATAATCAAGGTATCACAGGCCAAGTTGGAGGCAAATCCCCTCTTTCTCTTACCGCTCTTCTTGTTCGAGAATCATCATCACGGGAATTGAAGCATGCCTTGCCGTGAATAACGTCTTAATATGTATTAGGGAATACCACTTGATCCAATAAATCAACTGACATAGTTGATGCATCGAATACCATAGTTCAATTTTTTTGCAAGAGACTGGGAAGAACTGAGACAATTTAATCCGAATCAATCCCTTGTAAAATACAATTATTTCCCCTCTCTAGACTTCAACTGAGGATCTTGTATTGACACGAAAGAAGATAATACTATACTATTCTTTCTCAATAGAGGATGAAGCAATTCACATGAGTATGAAGAACAATGTATGAATGAATGAAGTCAAGCTGCTTCCTTCTCTCCTTACAGTTGACCCTATAGCCTATTACTAACCTTGTTAATCTTTAGAGAATGAATGCAAGGTTTACTCTTCAGTCTTTGGAAGGAAGAGAAGTGTATTCCCTTCCAAGGAACAAGGAATCCTTGATGCTTCTCAAATGTCATGAAGAATGCTATCCATGATTTGAGGTAAATGTGAGGGAACAAAATAAGTGAAGGGCTATGTCAGTTCACAGTTATACTCTGAGAGGGGAGTCTTAATTCCAATCTGATCCTGGTTAGCCGAGTAGCTTGAATGCAATATACCTTTTTCTAATAGTAATATTAGCTCTCCCCAATACTTATTTGTTGGTCGATCACCTTGTCCCCTTTTCCTTCGATCAAAACTGGAAACTTAATGTCTTCCCCCGATGTCTGTTATCTTGCAAGCGGATGCATGTGCTAAATCTTGTTACAATTAGTATCGCTGCTCCTGCAGCCCATCTAACAAGCGACAAAACGGCTGTGTGTGCTAACATTTGTTAGAATTAGTGCGACTAATTTACCTAACACACAACGAATTCCCTATATAAGCATCAACCAATCATCTATAAGCAACGTTGGATTTCAACATTCTTTCCATATCAACCAATCATCTATAAGATTTTGTGTCGTTGCTTGTTGGATTTTGCGCTAACAACATGCTCTCAGTCTGTTTCTTGTTCTCTTCATAAGGGATTTTTTGATAGTGCACCTTGTTTATAATGTCTTTTCTTGTTTTTTAGGTAAAATAATAATCATTCAAATAAGCCCTTGGAATTCACTGAAAAGGAGGGGGATCTTTTCGACTATATCACAAATCAAATCCGTCTTAGGCAACTCATTCAATAGTCCAATCTTTACCCATTGTGAAAGAAAAAGCAGTACCAGCTGACATGGGAAAATCCAGATCCACACCTCATAGGAGGGATCAATCCATATCATAGTGAACTAGGAGGAAGAAAGGTTGTATCCAGAATAGAAGAAAGCCAAATCCAAAAACGTCTTCTTAGAACAAGCATTACTATAGGGCGGGACTCAGCGAGGAGACGACATTCAAATTCAATCCCAAAGCGCGACTACGATTCTTGATGAATTGAAAGATGAAGAAATCCATTAGTTTCTGAATCTCAGTCTTTTAACTCCTAGTGGAAATAAGTAAACCCGTTGTTTAGGCCATTGATCAAGCAATCGTCAACCCCTAGTAAGGATTATGAGAAATAAATAATGAATAAGATGAACTAAGGGAATGAATCCCTACCCGAACAAGGAATAAAATTCATTATCCACTAACTTCATAGATGGGTTGAAATAGACGAAAGGGATGAAAGAGCTACGTACAATTGGGTAGGTTTTGTTGGTTAGTCACCAAGCGAGTTGTAAAGTGAACAGGCAGCGGGTCTATACGTCTAAATGTCCTTTTTTATTTCTTTCTTCGGCGTAAGGATTTGATTGAGGAACTTTACTTGGAAGAAAATATGGATTTCACTGAGACTATATTGAGCCAATGCTTTAAAGGGCATTATATAGAGGTTCAAGACTTCTTAGTGTTATACATGACATGGTTTTACCCTAGCCTCTAAAATGAGCCCCTACTAAAAAATGAATTTTTTAAGCTATTCCCTATCATATGTAGGGCCTTGAGGATCTCCCTTAAAATAAATGTTGTTTAAGCCACGGAGAACTTTCCTCTGGCACTATCAGGCTAGCTAAACTCCTATTTCTCCACCTTAAAGATTGCCTTAGAGATGGATTTTTAATCCCATAGCACGTTCGAGATAGGCAGGTCAGTCGGGCATCACATACGAATTTCCAACACATCCCATAGTTTTTGAAGGGGAAGACGCCCGATTTCTACTCACTGAACTCAAAAAATTATTTATTGAAAAGGAACACTTAGAGCATACTTTCGAGGGTTCGTCTTATCCTTTCATTAGCGACGGCAGGCATCCCTCCTATTAGTTACGATCAGAACTCTATATTCTTTTAGGAAGTGGGACTGAAATTAGAGAGCCCTTTGTACCTATATGGGTTGATTAAAGTACGGTTTAGTTTGTAACTGCTAACAAACGAGTTATTTTGCTTCGATTTGATGAAAAGCTAGGATACCCGGTTCCGGTACCATACCAACCCTACATATATAGGATACCACTACCGCCATGTTTGAATCTGTTTTGATATGATAGAATGTGATCCTCCAACAGTGAAAGGAACAGAAAGATCTCATATCTTTACTGAATACGCCTTTCGAGTGGTTTTAGATTCTCACTGAAGAGATATGAACTGAGAGCTAAGCTTGCTCCGACTGATGGACATTACTATTTTACACACTACACTCTACTTCATGTCCTTTAGATTAAGATACTTCAAATTCCCCATTTAACTACCCCTTTTCGATTAAGAGATGTAATGACAGAGCTACAGGTATACTCTTGAACGAGAGGGGCATCTCTTTACATCGTAACCATTCCTCCTTTCAGTCTTTTTCTAGCATTTGAAAAAAAATCCTCTATTACTAATTTTAAAGACTTTATTTTTGTAAGTAATGGTTAGGATAGAGCATAGCCCCTTCCCCTTGGAAGGAGGAGTCAATTTCAAGGCATCAATAACTGTCCTCTCCCTCACCCAACTAATCGTAGTGTATAACACAATAAAAGAGCTATTATGGCCGGGACGAGAAGAATCAATCTGCCTCGCCGATCGATTATTAGAGAAGGTCTTTTTTTGTTATGTTGGACATAAAGTGTCTGTTTTATTAAATATTATGTATTTATAAATAATTTTTTTTAAATAAATATTTTTATTCATATAATTTTTTTAAAAAAATTGATACATTTATAGTGACTTTATTCAAAACGATATTTTTTCAAACATTGTTTATAAATATAATGGATATAAAATAATTTTTATTTTAATATTAATTTTTTTTAAAATGTCAATAATGAAAAATTACTATAATGAATTATGGGTTTTATATTTTTTATATTTTTATTAAGTTAATATTGGTTATTACTATAATATTTTTTCATTTGACATGTTATTTTAAATTTTTTTATCTTTTTATAGTTGGATTAAAATAAAATATATTATTAGGTAATATTTTTATTATGTTTCATGTTTCATGTAATTTTAGAGTAAACCTTCAAAAATAAATGTGTGATTTTTCAGTGGAGATATATATGAAACTCTCTGCATGTGAACCCACTAGTTTATAATTTATGTATTATTGGTTATCTAGTATGTTTCATTTAGAGTGTATAATGTTCCATAAAAAATTCATAAAATATATATTTTGATCCGGATTTTATAATTTTTACCACATATGATCCCTAAGAGGAAGAGTTCACATAATGTAGATGAGTGGATGGAGTATATTTAAAATGTATTAAAAAAATCAATAATCTAATATATTAACAGATTATGATTGAAATAATAATACGTTAAGTAATATGTTTTATGTATTATATGTCTACCATATAGAAATATAAAAAAATTACATTAACAATATGCATCGACGATTTCATTCATATCAAAATATTATCATAAATTTTTTTATTTTTGACATGTGAAAATATATTTTTGTCCCAAGTAGTAGAATTAATTATTATTATTGTATGAATAATTATTTGAAAAACTAATAATATATTAATATAATATTATATCAAATTATTATATAATTTATTTGAGTTTTTAAGGAGTCATTCAAAAATGTCATTGGCAAATGTTGTCCATATTCCATTGAAAATATTAAATATTGGTGATGAGAATGATTTTATAGTTAATGAAGTAATGGTTATAGTGATAATTTTATATGATGCTTCATCTACAATTGAACATGGGGAACAAAATTCGATTAATCATTAGATGTTTTTTATTGGGAGATTATACATGTATGTTTACTGTGGTTTAATCCAGTTTCATTTCATAATTTCTATCTGATTTAATATCCATATTATTCCATATGTTTGTTATGTCAAGTATTTAATTTCTATTTTATTATAATGATCATTAAACACGACCTAGATTTTTTTGGATATTTATTTTTTTATATAAATTAGTATGACAAAAATAAAAAGTAAAAATGGATCTACCTTATAGAAGAACACTTAGGTAGAACACTATGTATTATAAATGTAAGATCTAGATAATGTTTTAGAAGAACCTATTAATAGAGTCTCTATAGTTTATATGTATTCTAATATTTAATTTTCACTTCACTTATTTCATGTTTTCTATTATATATATAATTTTATCTTATCATCCCATGAAGAAATGAATTGTCTTTCATACACACTGGTAACTCATAAGTATAGAATATGATTCAATGTCTATATCCATTTTTTTATTTTTCCTAAAATAATATATTTTTTGTTTTGGTTCATAAATTATGATCTATATTAAAATATAATATAATATGGTGTACATACCCCATTATATGAATTACAAAACATGGTAATAAATTATATTTATATTCTATGTATTCCCATTATAATGTAATTGAGTGAAACATCCCTATCCCAATTCTCCCTTAAATTGTTGATAAATATCCCTAGACAACCTAAGGAATACCACCTCATATTCCACAGGTTGTCGACTAGCCTATAGGGTATGGTGGATGTAGTGGGGAGACAATAACCTTGTAACACCCTGAATTTTAATGGACTTTTTTCTGAAATGAATTAAATTTTCATTGATATATTATGTATTACTAAGACTAACATTCATTTCACACAACAAAAATTTGGAATATGTTACATTAAACATCAAAAATGATTATGTAACCCAAAACCTTTACATGGTAGAATTAAAAGAAACGTTGACTAGGCGTACATTACATGCAATACTCATATGGCGTGCCTTACATGCAACAATCAGTTTCTACAAAACATATTTTTTATTATAACTATTTAAAAAAGTAAATTATAAAATAGACATTAAAATTAGTAATATGAATATAAATAACGACTTTTTAAAAAATTATAATTTTATATGAATAAAACATATTGATAATGAATGATATAATGTTTAGAAAATTCTTTACATGTTTTAAATTATTATTTCCTTAAATTAACTAATTTTCATGTCCTTTTGTGAAAAAATGAATTAATTAATTTTAAACAAATTTAAATAAATAATTCGATAAAATAACCATCATTTTTTAATTTAAAATTTTGAAATTATATTTTTGTTAATTTGTGGATTTTTTTTTAGAAAAATCATTTAGATGCATAGTGAAAAATACACTATTTTGTTTCAAAACATTCCTTTCATATTATTTATTTACAATGATAAATTATATTTTAAATTAGTTT
Organism: Viscum album; assembly: GCA_963277665.1. Taxonomy (NCBI): domain Eukaryota; kingdom Viridiplantae; phylum Streptophyta; class Magnoliopsida; order Santalales; family Viscaceae; genus Viscum; species Viscum album. The sequence continues at coordinate 1,399,830,897 of OY728132.1, read as the reverse complement.
TAAAGTCTAATTCAATCATATTTTTATAAATTAATACATTTTAGTTAATTGGATCCAATTTTACATTGAAATTTTATATAAAAACATAGAAATATTTAGATTATTTTTTACTTTAAAAACCCATAGTGTCGTCCTGTCAATATGATTAAATTAAAATTATTTTTTCCACTTCTATGATTGGAAATTAGACAAATGTTTTACATTTTTTCAATTATAATAACTTATAATTTCTAATGTGTTCAATATATTTTTGGAATAAAATATTATTGAATATAATTATAATTAATGACAATGATTAAGGTATGATTAAGGATAATAAGGGACTCAACATTAATCATAATTTCCCAAACGAACTAGAACCTTGTTTAAAAGACATTGGATAGCCGTATTTCAACCATATAATTCATTGGATATAGTTTTTCTATTTTTGGATCCACTTGGGATGGAAAAAACGTGTGTGGAATACCTTTTCCAAATATTTACAAGTGACACTCATCATCCACTTTAAAAAGGAATCATTTCCTCTCACTTCATCAATCCTTTGAATCCACTAAGGATTCAACCATATATATATGAAAATAAGTCCTATAGATACCTCACTATTTCTTAAAATACTCATCTTGGTCATAAATCAGTCCAATGAATTTGTTTTATGTAGACCAAAAGGCGTTACCTCATTAAGAGGTAACACCCTCACTGAAGGTCTTGTCTTTTATTTTCATTATCAACTCCTCAAAATCATTTTATTCAATGAATTTATAATATAATGTTTTTTTATCAATATCATGGGATGTTATTATTCTGTGTTTTATACATACACATACAAAGACTTCCATCTAATGGGTAACATACATACTGTTTATGTGTACCGCGGACTACCGCCTCACGAAACAATGAATGTTAATTTTTCCCTTACATGACCTCATGGTGGAAATTATGATCAAAAAAATATTTATATATGTAGTATAATATATAATATATATATATTTAATCTTATTTTAAAATTTAATTACACATATCTTTATACCTTCCATTTTTTGTAAATATGACAATGTCCTTTGAACAAGTGTGGAATACCGCCCCACAAAGTGATGTGATTCATTCACAGACAACATGGAATTTATTAAGGACAATTTTAGTGAACTTATATGATATATATTTTATAATAATTTTAAATTTTTAATGATATATATGGATATATAGATTCTTATATGTGATTTTCATTCTTTCTTCCAATACGACAATAAAAACGACAAAAACTTTCATGTGTACATACGTCATACCCTCTCCATGATTGGTGTATTTAATTTCATTCATCAATATTCAATAGATTATTATGATAAAAATATAATGATTATGTATTATAATTGTATTATTTTTTACATTTTTTATGTAATGATATTTTTATAGGGACCAAAGTTATAACAAATTAAGACACATGCAATGATGAAAGATGATATTACCATATGTGAAACAATAATATATATTTTTTAACAACCAGGTAATACAATATCATAATAAAAACATTTATGGTATTAAATTTAGTAATATAATTTATAAAATATTTTTTAAAAATCTTAAATATATTTGATAGGATGATTGTATGAGTGTGAAGAGATTAAAGATGTAAGGTATGGTAAATTTCATATCACCCTTTATTTTTGTGAGATACATACCCTAGAAACCACTATCATCTTTTTTTGGGTGTATATACTGACCATGAATGTATTATATGATTATTATTACTAATCTTATGGGTATTTTAAATATCGATTCTATGATATTTTTTTCATGGGATTAATGATTCAAATGTTACCAAATCGATAAGACAGTTTTGTCTCAATTATCCATCTTTGAGGCACAAGTTTTTTTATACCCCTATATTTTTTTATTAGAGGTGTATATAATTCCATTTGACTAGTTATATAATGAATATAATTCATTTCATGATAGTTTATTCATCATGTAAATTATTTCTCTCACATTTATATTATCATCCAAAGTTACCATGTAGTAAGAGTTTATTAAAGAAATATCATCATTTATCGATATTGTTTATTATTATTCTTTCATTGATAAAATTTTGTAATAATTATCTCCAAAAAACAAATGAGTTTACTTATTCTCTATTTATTCAAGGTATCTGCATGTATTAATACCATTTCCACTTGTTGGTACTTAATATAATTATTTCAATTTTTATATGAAAAATTTTACCATATTTCCCTCTTTCATCAGAAATCTCTTTTATTTCAAAACCCATGTTTTATAAAATATTTTCAAAAATGTTTTCAAATGATCACTGAAGATAATTTTCATGTAAAAGGTATTTTTATTTGTTTTCAAATATTTCTTTATAAGTTTTCAATTCCATTTTTAATGGAAAATATTTTCAATAATTTTTTATGTTTTTTAAAAGATTATTTCAAAGAAGAAATGTTATTTTCCTCAAGAAATGGTTTTATATGATATATCAAAATTATTTTCCGTATAAGATGAAATCTTTTGGTGATACAAATTACTTTATTATAAAATTATTCTATGCTTATAATTTCATTATTTTTTATGGCATGATATATATGAATCTTGTTTGTCTTTCATTGGTTATATATATTTAAAACCTACTTTTTTACACTTGTAATGGTTTTGATGAAATTATTAAGAAACATGTATATTTCTCAATAGGTTAGGATATGATTGAATGTTTATGATTCCCATTTCATTTAATGAGTTATGATATGATTGATCATGATCTTGTGTAACATTTATATATGATTTTATTTTCATATGGGTGGGACATATATCACACTTCAATGAATTGGGTGAAAATTTAAATATCATAAGATGGACTAATATAGTGTTTGGAATGAACCTTGATAACTAAGATGGTCATGGGAGTGATCCATGAATTCCAAAATGGTATGATGAGTGAACTCATGCTACTGAGATGGACATGGAAGTGAACAATGAATACCAAGATGGTATACAGAGTGATCTCATAATACCAATATGGTCTTAGAATAGATTATTTGGCTACTATGGAAATCTTAATATATTATTATGTGACAACCACAATTCCCTACTTTATTCTTATGTTATTGATTGATGGATTATGTTCTTTACTTATTTATTATTTATGTCTTACGATCATAAAAACATTTATACCATGTTTCATGCATACGATTTTTGATATGTAGGGTATGATCATATATTTTAATGACCATTTTATTATATACTTATGCTCATGATTATTCATACATGTCTCCCTTGTTTATGTTTACTTAGATTATGATATAACTGATTTTTATGTTTCCTTCCCTAGTTTATGAAGATATGTATTATCTTTGATGTGTCTAATTTTTTTTCAAGTCATGGAGAACCCAGTGGGAGATAATTTATACCACATATGTATTTGTGTTTTTGATTCCATGATTATAAAAGAACTATAGTAGAAAGAACTTTGGGAATCTATTTGTATAATGTAAAGACGATGAAATTCCATGTAACTTTTTTTAATTATTTGATATTATTATGAGTATTTGAAAATTTATTGTGCGTGATTCTAAGGTCTGATGTTCCATGAATGTAATTTTGAACTTCTTTTAAGATATGTTCAGTAAACGAATGGGCGGCGTAATATAACTTTTAAACCGGTGCTCGTAAATGAAATATGAGAGCACCATTGAATCTACAGTGCCGAGATTTTCTTAAGGGAAGCTTCACATCGACCGTAGTTGGTAGGGAGAAAAATATAAATTTTCTTACTTTTAAAAGAATAAAAAAATATAATGAAATTGTTATTTTTTCCCTCCAGTGGTTGAGAAGTGGTGGCAGGACCGTTGTGTTGTCAAGCCATTTAATGGATTGACTCTCCTTTATTTCTAACTACAAAATTGGAAATTGATAGGTTCACTAATTAATGAACCTTGTTATTTCCTTGATGCGTTACTCACACTTTTCCCTGTCAATTTAAATGGTATTCGAGTTAGAGTTTTGGACACATATTTTTCAAGCGACGAGCCTCTAACGAAGTGATGTGATGTCTTCCACAGATGGTGAATGGAATATTGGATGTCGTTGAAGGGATCAAATTGGTATTGATGAATTTTGATGACATAATCCATCAATAACTCTTCTCCCCCCACAACTATGACTAATACGATTATTCTTGACTTAGGGGATTATGTTTTGAATGGAGGTTATCATTACTTTAATGTGCATTATAAATTAATCCCACCAGCTATGATGTTAACGAGTAGGGTACATGCCAAATGAACAAGGCATGGACATGTATACCCTTTTAACTGGCACTTTCTTCAAAGGAAAAACTTCCAACTCGTCGGAATCTAGAATCCGAGAGCTGGGTAGCAAAGGCCACACCTCGAGAGGCCCGAAGGCTCCCGCAGAAATGAGTACAGACCACTACAACTCATCTGGTTTCTCGAGAAAGATTCACTAATGTGGCACCAGTGTGGCGGCACCGGAAACTAGTTCTGGTAGGATAAGTTGGTAGCTGGAGATCACTAGACAAGGAGGAGGGTGGAACCGCTCAGCGCTGTGGAGGTCAGACAGGTGGATGACAATGACCAGCTGTAGAGACGAGAGGTGGCGCACCGTCCCACAACACGATGAGACATGCCAGGGCTCGAAGCCTCGGAAAAAGAAGGGACCCACTCACTGTGGGTCCCATGGGTAATGATGCAATGTCATCTGGCGCCTCAAATTAAATGAGCTGAATGGCTCTTTAAACTATTTGGAATTGAGGGAGTCGTGCCTTGAAGCTGCGGTAGAGGCAGAAAGGAACCCACTCCTAGTGGGTCCTGCTAACAGGAAGGCAGCGCCACCTTGCACTGCCAATCACGTAGATAAACATATCCTTTGATACATTCGATAGGTGGACCATGCGACCCCCACACATGATGCGCCAACCGGTGGGCTGAGCCATCGCAGAAAAGCCTAGCTAGGGCATGTCAGGGTGGTCCATGACCTAGCGAGCCATTCTTGTTGTCACCTAGCCCAACAAGGCCGGGCCAAGCCTGGTTCGACCCAGACCAGGTCGGGTTATATTAGGACTAGGTCGGATCATCCTAGACTAAGTTGGACCGGGTCGGACCAGACCAGGACCCCTCTCTGGCCAATAAATGCTTAAAAGGTCGTCTCTTTCTAACCAGATGTCTGTTTGAAGAACTATCTGTAGTGTTGAGATCCTTGGAGTGAGATGGTTCTTTTAAGAGACACTATTAATTTTTTGGAGAATGTTGGAGTATGGGTGGGTTGGATCGACCCTAAATCAAACTGGGACCTCGGCACTAAAGTTCCGATTACTTATAGACTGGGAAACCGGTTGACGTGTCGTCTGCTGCGTTGGAACCCTTCTGACGTGGTGGTTCATTAGGTTACTTCTTTGTGAGACTTCATGATGGTTGAAATAAGACCGGTGGCTTGGGGAGTGGTTTCACCAATAATCAAGCATACTATAATCGATAATCTAGTGGTTGGCTGTGAGGTGGAGGTTAGGGATAGATCATACGGAGGTTAGTACATAGTGATTTTGTATAGGTCGACACCTAGAAATATTGTGTGGATCAACACCTAGAAATCGTATGTGTATCACCACCTATCGATCATGTTTAGATCAGCAGATAACTATCATTTTTGGATTAGTACCTAGAAAACCTGTGTGGATCAGCACCTAGATACCTTGTGTGGATCTTCACCTAGAGACCCTCTGTGGATTAGAATTCTAGTGACCCTGTGTGGATCAGTAGTGTTCAACCCAATGAGGACTAGACATAGAGAGACCCATCCTAGATCAACGACATACCGATCCTATGTGGGTTAGATCCTGTGAGGGTCTTTCATGGGTTATTAGCTATCAATCCTGGGCGGGTCAGATCTTGTGTGGGTCAGCGGGGGTTAATACCTATCAATCCTGGACAGGTCGGATCCTATGTGGGTAAGCGAGGGTTCGTACCTATCGATCATGTGTGGGTCCAACTCCATTAAATCTTCAACAGTTGCTCTTGATAGAACAAAATGATCAATATTTGTGACTAATCATCTATACATCTGTACATTTGTTATACCTGGTTTTGATATGAGTTATTTGTTTTGTGATTTTTCATTGAGATCATGTTTTTTGGATTTCCTTTGCGGAATTTTGAGAGTCCTTCAGGGGTATCGGGGTCTCTACCGGGTATTGTTTTACTCACCCCTTCACGGACATCCCACGTACCTTGTTGTATCTTGTGAAGATGATGTGCAACCTTGACTGAGACATGGGGAGCTGGGACCCGATGGTGGAAGATAGTGACAGTTGATGTGGCAATCTGTTAAGACGATTTGTACATAACCTTCATGCAAGATCCTTGGAATATAATCTCAGGATATGTTTACTATTTTCTGTAGTAGTTGTATCTTTCCGTTGTGATTCTATTCTTCCCCCTTTACATTCAGTACACACTTTTATTACACTAGTATTATTCTGTGGTTCCATCTTGTTATGTTCCTGGAAAATGTGTTTGTACATGATTAAAAGGTCAATTCCATCCCATTTTAGGGATATTACTTTCTGGTGCTAGTCACCAACCCCTGGCCTATGGAAGGCGGGCATGGGCTATTCATGGGGCGGGCCCCGGGGGACGGGTAATGAAAAAGTGTTATAAAAGGAGATGGTTCTACCAAAGAACTAGGACTCTAGTATTTTTAATAGAGAAATAGTGTTAGGTGTTTAGAGTGTGGTTTTCAGTTTGGGGAGTCCAGTGTTGGTGCGAAGGCCGACGTATCCATACACCAGGACCCTGAATTCTGATTTCAGACTTGGTACACGACAACATTAATTGTGTGTGATTTGGAAATGTTTTAATTTATCCAATTTGACTCAGCTCACCTGGTATAACTTCATGATCGTGATGAACCTATTTCTATTCAAGATGACACAGTGTAGATAGACAGCCAAGATTCATGAGATAGTACATGATTGCAGCCCACAGAGTGACGAGGTTTTCGTGAATGGCCCTCTTACTGTGTTAACACCTTCTGGGGGTGCACCAACAACACCCCCACCCATTGGGAAGTATTTTTCCCTAGTCCCAATAGAGGACGGTGCACGTAAACTGAGCACGTTGCATGAGATCCAACGGTAGAGGACTCTAAGGTTTCGAGGCGAGATAGATCCCCATGTAGCAAAGGATTAGATGAAGGCTGTGGAACGATTTTTCTACCTAGTTGGGACACTAGAAGAACAGATGGTGATCCTAGCTACTAGTCATTTCATAGGCACGATAGGATAATGGTGGAGCCTGATTCTCCAGTTACATGGTGAGGTGACGCTCACTTGGATAGACTTTGATATCCTCTTCATCGTGTAGTTCATCCTCACGACACTACACTATGTGTGTATTCAAGAGTTGTTTCACCTATAGCAGGGCAGCCTACCAATTACCTAGTACTCGTTGATATTCAATAACCTCTCTTTCTACTCCATCGACATGGTATGAGACCCATTTTTTAGGGTTTGAGCCTTTGATCAGGGTCTCCGAATAGAGATCAGAGCATCGAGGATATCACTGAATATCCTGGAACTTGTTAGAGTGCTTGAGAGAGCATTGTTGTTGGAGAGATTCTTAGTTAAGCAGGTACTGATGGTCAGATACACCACCAGATGACAGGTATATGAGTCATCTATAAGAGGTATTAGGATGATGACACATAGATTCAAGTGGAAAAGACCATATGGTGGATGAAATCGAGATGTAGGTTTGGAGGTGCAGAGCTTACAAGGTAGAGGAGGTCAGGAGGGATGCAGACTCTGCTTGACGTGTCGCGAGTAGGGCCACAGGGTTCAAGACTACCCATACCATCATATCAATGATCAGAAGATGGTCGATCTGCCGAGGCAGAGGATGAGATTCAAGCGAGGAGGTCCACAGGGGTGGCAGAAGTGGTAGAGGAGCAGGTCGTGTAGTAGGTGGTGGATAGCGATTTGAGGTTCTATCGCCACCACCACCAGGTGTTCCACCCCGACCATAAAGAGTAGGTGGAAATGGGTGAGCACAGCTATAGGCAATAGAGGCCTATGACCATGGTTATTTGGAGATGATTAGAGGTATGATCCGTGTTTATTTCACACTAGTTGAAGTACTTTAGGTGCCAGTAACTATTTCAATTCCAAGACACTTGTTCGGTGATTGGATATTCTGATGGAGCTGTTGGCTCGATCCTTGTGATTAGAAATTCTTAAGGGAGAATATTCAATGATTATAAACTGTTGTAGGAAGTGTGAGATCACTCTAGGTGGTGAGACAATATGATGGGATTTCCTAGTAGCAGCATCAATGCCTTATGACGTCATCTTGTGTATGGTATGGTTGTCCAAAGTCCATGCTCAAATCGTGTGTTTTAGGAGCAATGCATGGTGTTTCCATGATAATGGGACCAAGTTTACCTTCACCAGTTCGGAAGAAAACTTTTCCGCATTGGATGGACTATCTCAGAAGAGTCTGTAGTTAATTTCTCATTAGTTGGATAGGCTCAACCTCAATGAAGTTGATGTGAGGAGTCTTATTTATCTTGTAGTGGTGTACAAGTATGGTGATGTTTCCCTGATGATGTTATGAGACTCCCTCCTCATAGAGAGGTAGACTTCTACCTTAACATGTACCCCAGGATGACACCAATATCTACACTATCATATCTAATGTCTCTCGTGGAGCTTCTTGAGATGAGGGTAGAGTTGGAGGACTTACATATATTGGGCCTTGTACGGCCCAGTGTTTCTCCATGGGCATCCCCGATATTGTTCTCCAAGAAGGAATATGAGAGTCTAAGGATTTGTGTGGACTAACGGCTCCTGCAAAAGGTGACTGTGATGAAAAAGCATCCTATGTTGAGGATCAATGATCTCTTTGACCGGCTGAAGGGAGCTCATTGGTTTTTTATGATAGACCTCAGATCTGGCTATCACCAGCTCAGTGTACAGGATGAGGACGTACTGAAGACAACCTTTAGCTGTTGGTATGGACATTACGAGTTCTTGTTGATTCCTTTCAGCGAGACCAATGCACCAGAAGTGTTAATGGGGCTCATGATCATGATCTCCCAGCCATACCACAATGGATTCATGGTAGTCTTCATTGACAACATCTTGACATACTCTTCATCAAAGGAGAAGCACGCCACACACCTCAAGATAGTTCTGGATACACCCCGAGAGCACCATATTTATGAAAAGCTCTCAATGTTCTATTTATGGATATGGGAAGTCCACTATTTGGAGCATGTTATCTTAGAGGATAGAGTTTATTTCGATCCGGAATAAATAGAGACAGTGCTTTATTCTGATCCACCCAGGAGTGTGACTGAGGTGAAATGTTTCTTTGTATTGGATGGGTCCTACCAAATATTTGTACCTAACTTCTCCCGGGTAGCGGTACCCTTGTCATCTTTTATCAAGAAGGGATATATTTTCTTGTGGATTGATAGGTGAAAATAGTGTATCCTATAGCTGAGGTAGAGACTGATGATTTCCCCCATCATGAGGCTACCGGAAGAGGTCGTTGGGTATGTAGTCCACTACGAGGCATGAGGGACTGGACAAGGTTGTGTCCTGATGCAAGAACGAGCGGTGATTACATATAGATCATGGAATTTGAGACAAAACATGAAAAACTACACTACTAATGACCTGGAGTTTTTAGAAGTGGTATTCTCACTGAAGATGTGGCGACACTACTTGTTGGGAGAACAATTTACTATTAACTCTGATCACAGGAGTCTCAAAGATATCTTCTCATTAAAGGACATGAACCTGAGACAATGACGATGGAAAGAGTTTCTCCTATAAAATGACTTTGATATAGTCTATACTATTTTGAAGGGGAGCGTAGTAGCATAGGCACATAGTAGGAGGTCTGGTCTACAATTGCTGATTGAGGCGACAAAGCAGTAAGCCGCGTTGCAGATATCCTTTGTGGATAGAGATGGTGCAGCTTACCTCCAGTATTTGACTGTCACCCCACCACTTCTATAGTGAGTTTGGGAAGCACAGCTTAAATATATCGACTGTGAGGCCCGATGTTCTCAGATATCCAAAGGACATTCTCTTTAAGTATTTAGAAGGCAAAGATCACTTCATCCTCTTCAGAGGATGCACCGTGGTGTTGAAGATGCTATGAGAGAAGGTGTTGAGGGAGTTCCACACATCTCCTTTAGTGGTACATCCTAGAGTGAAAGTGATGTAGTAGGACTATTGTTGTTAGTACTGGTGGCCAGAGATGAAGAATTTAGTGGAATAGTTTGTATCTTGATGCCTCGTTTTCCATCAAGTGAAGGCCGAGCATGAGGTACTAACAGGATTAGCACAGCCACATGAGATACTAGAGTGGATGTGGTATGGTATATCCACCAAATCTGTGAAACGGATTCCATTTATGTCTAGGGTATATGATTCTATTTGGATGATCGTCGACCGACTCACCAATCGGCCCACATATTACCCATTCGAGAGCAGGGATTAGTAGAGGTCTTGGGACATTTCTACTTGCAAGAGATTATGCGACTTCACGGGGTGACATCGACAATTGTCTCTGATTGCAACACTTGTTTTACATCCCGTTTGAGGAAGGTATTGGAGGAGGCATTCAAGACTCAGCTACACTTTATCATCGCCTTCCATCCTTAGACTGATGTTTAAATTAAGTAGTCCATAGAGACACTTGAGGACATGCATCATGCTAGAGTCCTAGATTTTAGATGCAGTTGGGAGAACCACCTTCCCCTAGTAAAGTTCGCATAAAACAACAGTTATAACTCCACCATCATCATGGCCTCATTTGAGTCATTGTACAGACAAACATTTTAATCAACTCATTTCCAGATAGACCCATGGGAGTCAGTACTTATGGGTCCTAAGTTGGTAAATGCTACCACAGAGTAGGTGAAGATCATCTAGGAGCAGATGAAGACTGCACATAGGATACATAATTCTTATGTCAATAAGAGATGAAGACCCTTGGAGTTTGATGAGCGAGACCATGAATTCTTACGGGTCTCACCCCGACATGGATTACGATGGTTTGGTTGGGGCGACATGCTATATCAGAGGTTCATTAAACCCTTTCAAATCCTAAGCAGTGTAGGTGAGGTGGAGTACCATCTTGATCTTCCCCAACATATGAACTAGGTGCATAATGTTTTCCATGTGTCATAGCTAAGGAGATACGTGCATGATCTATTGCATGTTATCGAATGGGGAGATCTAGACATCGACTATGGGGAGACATTTGGGGTGTTCTTAGTAGAGATAGTGGACCAACATAAGTTGGTCCTTCATGGGTGGTCAATTCTTCTAGTATGAGTTCGTTGACATCACAAGAATCTCCAGGAGAGAACATGGGTATAGGAGGCTCATATACATGTTTAGTACCCAAATTTGTTTTCTTAATTTTCATGTATCTTTTGAGGATAAAAATCCATAAGGTGTGGAGGGTTTAAAGACCCATGAAATTCAATTTACTTTTTTAATTATTTGGGATTTTTACGAGTCTAGAAAAATTGTCGGCATGTGATTTTGAGGTCTGGTGTTGCCAAAATGGAATATTGAACTTTTTTAAAGTGCGTTCAGTAAACATACGAGTGGCGTTTTCTAACTTTTGAATTGGATCTCAGAATTGAAATATGAGAGCACCGTTGAATCATGAACACTGAGAATTGCATAAAAGGAGCTCCACTTCAACCATTGAAGTTAGGGAGAAAATGATAAACTATTTAACTATTAAAAGAATAATAAAATAAATTCTAATTGTTGTTTTATTTTTCTCTCGCAGTTGAGTGGCGGTGGCAAGACGTCTTTTTTGAAAATCTATTTAATGGATTGGCTCTCCTTTATTTGTAACCAAACCATTGGGAGTTAAGAGGATAATTAATTAATGAACCTTATTAATTCCTAATTGTGTTACTCCCACTTTTCCCACTCTATTTAAATGGGTATCGGGATGGAGTTTTGGACATGAATTCATCAAGCGAGGAACCTATGACAAAGTGATCCAATGTCTTGCACCGACGGGGAATAGAATCATGGACGTCGTTGGAGGGATTGATCCGTGATCGACAAACACTGATGACTTCACCAATCAATTTGTCTTCTGTCACCACAAATGCGACGAATCTAATGATTCTCAAGGTAGGGGTTTATATATGGAATGTGGTTTATCATTATTTTAATGTGATGTATAAATTACTTTAAACTGTTAGAATTTTAAAATGGAGGGCATGGGCCAAACTAACAAGGCACAAACCCTCTTCCACTTTGTTCTTGTCACGTTCTTCAGGGGAAGAACTTTCAACTCATTAGAATCTGGAATCTGGGAGCCCCCCAAAGACGGGAGCATCCTAGAATGCCTGAAGGCATGAGTGGAAAAAAACACACCACCAAAATCACTTGATGGTCTATGAATGATTCACTAGAACCCGAAACCAACGATGGATGGCTAAGGTAGCGATTAGTGCTCATTGTCTATAGAGGAGGGTGGTGACTCTCAACTCCATAGAAGTTAGACAGTTGGCCTGCAACGACCAAACACAAAGAAGTGAGACGGAGTTCCGTCATGCATAGTGCTGAGAAGGGTCATGGCTGAATGCTGCAATGATGGGAGGGACCCTCTCTTAGTGGGTACCAAGGGTGATGAGGTGACGCCACGTGGAACTACCAATTAAAAGATCTGAATGGCTCTTTGAGCCATTCAGAATCGAGGGGGCCGCAACTTGATGCCGCAGCGGAGGCGGAATGGGACATGCTCCTAGTGGGTCCCGTGGATAAGCAGGCGGAACCACTTTTTGCCCCCAATCAAGGAGCGGAATGGCTCCATTAATCCATTCAGCAGGTGGAACATCCAACCCCCACATGGGATGTGCTAGCTGGCAGGCCTAGCCTCCACGACCCAGCTTAGTATGGGCGGGTCGGGTGGTCTGCAACCCCGCAGGATGAGCCTGCCACAACCCAGCCCAAACAAGGCCGACCTAGGCTCAGTCAGACCCAGACCGAGTCCGGTCTACCCGAACTGGGGTGGGTTGGCTTGAACCAGGCTAGTTCAGGTTTCCATGGTCAGACCGGACCCGGACCCCCCTCGGGCCCAAAAATGCTTAAAAGACCATATCTTGCGAACCATATGTCCCTTTGAAAAACTATCTATGACGCTAGAGTCCTTGGAGTGAGACGATCCATTTAAAATACATTAAGAGTGTTTTGGAGAATTTTAGAGTACGACCGAGTTAGATCGACCTCGAATCCAACCGGGATCATAGCACGAAAGTGCCAATAACTTACAGACAGGGCGTCTAGTTCATGCACCGTCTATTGCGTTGGAACCCTTATGATGCAGTGGTTCATCAGGTTACTTTTTCTTGGGACTCCATGTTGATTGAAATATGATTGATGGAATGAGGATTGGTTTTTTCATGAATCAATCATATAATGAGGGGGGGGGGGAATCCAGTGGTTGGCTATGAGATGGAGGTTAGAGACAGATCATTTGGAGGTGAGTACTGAGTGATCTGGTGTGGGACATCACCTAGTGATCTTATGTGTTTCAACACCAAGCGATTATGTGTGGAATATCACCTAGATATCATGTATGGAACAACACCTAGCGACATGTGTGGATTAGCACCAAGCATCTCTTTGTGGATCAGCACCCAGAGACCCTATGTGGATTATCATTATAGTGACCCTGTTTGGATCAGTAGTGAACGACCCAATGATTATCAGCCTTAAAGCAGCCCATTTTGTATCAGCAAAAAATGACTGTGTGTGGGTAAGATCATATGTGGGTCTTGCGGGGGTTAGTACCTATCAATCCTGGATGGGATAGATCCTATATTGGTCAGTGTGGGTTAGTACCTTTTGGTCCTGGACGGGTCGGATCCTATGAGGGTTAGTACTTATGGATCCTGTGTGGGTAAGAAACTCTATGTTCAGTAGTAGTACCTCTTTTTAAAATAAGATGATCGAGATTTATGACTAATCATATGTACTTTTTTACTTTATTTTTATATGGTTTTGAGCCGAGTTTTTTGATTTGTTCTTTTCGATTGATAACATGATTTTTGGTTTTCCTTTGCAGAATTCTGAGAGACCATTGGGGGTCTCAGGATCCCAACTAGGTATTTTTATACTCACCCCTTTTCGGGCATCAACCGCCCCATTTTGTTTGTTGTGCAGATGACAAACATCCTTGACTGATACTCATGGGACTTGGACTTGATGGAGAACGATGGTGATGGTTGACATGGGGAGCATTGGAGACGATCAGTACATACCATTCCAGTAGGATCCTTGGCGTACAATCTCATCAGTTGTTTACAATTATCTATAGTAGTTATATCTTTCATTTGGGCTTTTATTTTGACCCATTTACATTTAGTACACACTTTTACAAATGCAGTTATACTTCATGGTTTCATCTTGTTCTATTCTTGGATTGTCTATTTGTACATGTTTAAATAGGAAATGCCATCTCATTTTAGGGATACACCTTTCTGGTGATAGACACCAACACCTGGCCTATGGAATGTTGGTTTGTGGTAGTCACGACTTGTAACACCCCAATATTCTAGGATATGCTTCTCTCTAAATATTAGAATAGCTTGCATTGTACACAACTTTGAGTTCTAGAAAACCACGACCAATCAAACTAGCCTTTATGAATAGTAATACACAATTTTTAATGTTTTATAAATTTTAGGTTTCAAATTTGACTTCATTTTTGCATTTAAAATATCAAATTTATCATAGGAATATTTTTTGGTATTTTCCTGAATACATTCAGTTTTTGATGAATAGTGAAAAACAATGCGTTATTGTTAAAAAACCGAAATTTTATTTGTATAATTATTTATTTTATATAAATTTATTTTAAGCCAAAGTAGACACACAATACCTATATATGTTAAATTTAATTAACTGGAATCATTTTATAATAAATTTAGATGTATAATATATTATTGAACCTTTTAATATCTTTTACCCACCTTTTAGGAACATTTACAAATTTTCATAAAAAGTAGTTTTACTGCTTCTGTGAATTGAATTTAAAAAATATGAGAGAAATGGTTGACATCAGTACGTAAAATTTGGTTCAATAAGATGAAAATAATTTTTTTTCAATAGTTACTTCTGAATTTTCTTACCACGATTAAAATTAAATAGGGAAATTAAAGGTAAAAATGATATTATAATTACCATAAAACATTCCCTACTTCTTTTATATAAGTGTATTTTGACCAAAATCATCCTTATAAATAAAATAAGATATTTTTTGATATACTAGGATTAGATTAGGATATTTATCTTTATATTATTTAAAGAAGATTCAAAAGGGTTAAATTCAAATTTTAATAACAAAAAACTAATATAGGGTTATACATAAGCTAAATTCAACTATAAATATTCATTAGAAATATAATAATCTTTCCTAAGTAATGGTATTTTATTTTTAATTTTTAGACATTAAATAATTAAATATATTTATGACACAATGATGACGCAGTAATTTCCTTATTAATATAGGATTAAAATAATTGATATTATAAATATCCAAACAAATGTAAATTTGGACTTTTGAGGAATTACAAAAATTTTCTAGGTTAATATGACATTTTATTATTTTTTAATTTATTATTTTCTATGTAATGAGGCTTTGGACCCAACCTTTTAAAAAATCATCTTTTTCTTACTTTCAGAAAAAACCAAATACTAAATAGTGTCAAAATAGACATAAATGATTTAATAAAACAAATATTATATTATTAATTGATATAACATTACTAAAAATATAATGTTCAGACAAAAGACTTAGATAAGGTTATATATGTTAATAAAAACCCATTTGGGGTTCTCTATTATTTTTAGAGTATGTTTATTAACCATGTTACATAAAAATACAAGCAGACATTGTAAAAGTTAAACTATTTAAATAATAGTTAAATCTAAAAGATAAGGTTATTATGGTGACCTAAACTTATCTAAAATCTATATATTTTGAGTATTTGGACCCATCCCCACCTTATCCTCTAAATAAATCAATTTTAGCTTTTATAAACAGAAAATTATTTTATAATAAAACAATATTTCAAACTTTTCCTAAAGTGACCCTCACCTCCCATATAAAAGGGTTCTTCCCCTTCTCTCAAAATCACACCTCCAAAGCCATTTGTCTTAGCCAAACCATTCTCAAATATCCTCCCAAATATCCTCAAATGAACCTAAAATCCACAGTTTTATTAGAAAGTCATCATAGGGATCCCTTTTGATCAAATCAAAATGAAGAACCTAAAGAAGAGATAATAGTTTCATCACCTATTTCAATGTTATTTTCTTCTTCCACTTCCTCTTTCTTTGTTGTTTCCATTCCAAAATAATAAATATAGTACAAAATACATACTGTTATTTTATTATAAATATGTTACATTTATATTAATTATTCTATCCATCCTATGAATGAATAAGTCACCAAATGTGCGTATGTACGACTTATCGTCTCCACGTTGTGGTGTAGTTTGTTATTCAACACTTAATTATTTGGCTGGGTATAATAATGAGTATAATTGATGTTAACAATAAATATAACAAGTTAATTATTATTTATATATTATATACCATCCAATTACTTACTATTTCACCATCAATAGAATGATATTGTTGCTCGTACATACGTACATATTACTGTGTCCACAAACGCGATGAGATTCATCACCCACTGTAACCATTCAATAATAATTTTAATTTTAGGATTAAAAATAATGTTTAAGAACATAATATCATTATTTATATGAATCAAATACATCCAATCCATACCAATCATGGCTTACATAAAAAATCTTATAAAATAAAACGATTCAGTTGACACCCAAAACAATGATGTAACTGAAATATTATTAACAAAAAAATATTACAAGATCATATATGATATCATATTTATGTATATGGTTCTTGTATAATTTAAATGATTTTACTATTATAAAGGAGGTTAACATACCATCTACTAAGGAAAAGTACAAGGTATGTGTTAATTTTACAATCTCGTTATTATCCAAGGTTGTTTATACGTGAGTATCTACTAGGTCCTCATTATCATCCACATCCATGTTTCTTAAAAATTTATCTCTAAATATTTTTTATTATTTACTAGACTATGGGTTAAAGTAATTTATACCCATTTTTAATTTTTATAATACTGTTTTAACGAAATTTTTTCATCACTTTACAAACAAGGTAATTTATAACCTTTTCAAAAAATTATGGAAAAAATGTTTTTTAACTTATACGGTTGGTGAAAATATTTTCTGCAGTTATAACACCTTCAAAGAATCCCATACAAGATTATGAGAATATTTTCAACATAAATTTTATCCTTACTTTTTAAAAATTTCAATGATGAATGAAATATTTCACTCAAATAGTTTTTGGATTTATTTCATCTATGTCAACATCCTTCGTTGGAATTTACATTTGTTTCAAGTTGATTTATTATGATACAATCTTCCATATTATATTGAATGTTTTTTGATATGTTTGACTATGGATGTGATATTTTTATACCATCTGAGGTTTGTGGTGAGAGTATTGATATTTTTAGGATAGTTTTAATAGAAATGTTTATATTATGTGTCAACCTTTTCATATGAAAAATTTATTGGACTTAGTAAGTGATAGGTGGAGCCCGATATAGCTCCTCGATGCATCAGTATGTCTAATGAGACAAAACACTATCTTGAAACAAGGCCTTGAAAAAATCGTATAATAATTTTGGAATCAGGCCATGACTAAGTCTTTTTTATGTCCGACAATATGCATTCCCTCATTACGAAATTAGTTATTGATATTACATGTGGTTATTCAACTAGTAGAATATTCAGGTGAATAATTAAATGGAATTATTAGATTTATATTTAACATATTATGCTGAATATTATTTTAAAAGGCTTCTGTTTTAGTCTTATACATTTCTTTAAACATTTATTCATATTTATGATAGTTTATGCTATTTTTTATCCTTCATGAGCATATTAGCACAGCCATTTCAATGTTTTATTTTTCCCAGGATGTTACGAAGTGTATTAAAATTAACCTACAAGAATAGGCTAATGAATATAAGTGTGTTCAATGGGGAAACAATTTGGTTGTTTTTTATTTCACAATCTAATGTCAAACTTATGTATTTATCTAGTACTTCCAAGGCTACTAAACTGATCGGTCTTTCAGGAAATGATCCCTTGTGATCATTACAATGTTATGTAATAATGCACCAACTTAGGGAAACAAGGGTCGAGGTATTATAGTTGGTATCAGAGGAAGTATAGTAAAAACCATGGAAGCTAGATTTATAAAAACTCTGATATGATAAAATTATCCTAACATAGATATATAGGATTAATATAGAAGAAATTTCTAGAATTTTGGTAATGTATATATTTTGTGTGTTTTTAAAGAAATACATCCCTGTCTAGATACAAGTAGGTAGATGCAGCTCTGGAAAAGATGTACCTAGGAATTATAACTCCGACAAGGAGTTTCAGGCTTGACCAGGGGTATCCTGGTATACGACAATAGGACATGATTCACTCTTGGTTGTGAAACTCATAGTGGATATTCTTAGGATAATTCACATTTTCATTAAAAACCATTATGAATGATTTATGAGTAAATACCTCATCGGAGGATACATTTTTTTATGATTATGGATTATATGCATAAACTATTCAATTTAGGTTAGGTATTTTAATATTTTGGAATTAAGTATATTGATTCATATAATAATCTAGCGTATTCCATTTTTAGACATAACACCTAGTGTAAGGAATGGAAACTGTATAAAAACATGAATTATATAGGGATTTATCTCCTACTCAATATATTTATAGTGGAGATGGTTATGCAACTAGTGCTGAACAATGTATAACCATACTGGTACAACTCACTTATATTATGAATAATAACCTTACTCGTAAGGAGAACACTAATCCATAATGAGAAGGATCAATGTTAGGACACTTCATGAAGAAACAACCACCAATATTAAATTGGACTATAGATCCATTTGTATATAAGCAATGTATAAGTTCCTCAGAGAAATTATTTCATGCTTTGGGGGGTAGAGAAAGGGAAAAAGTTGTATAGGCAGTTTATCACCTCACGAGAGATGCAAATCAATGGTGGTTATTAATTAAAAACACAAAGGAGGATGAAGAAGTGTAAAATATTTAATTGGGTTACTTTAAAGAGTTTTTCATAGAAAACACTTTCGTCATGACCATTTAGAGGATATGGAAAGACAATTTTTGAGTCTGAGGCAAAAGGAGTATGATAATGTTACAAAGTATGAGGCTAACATTACATGTTTAGCAAGGCATTCAATAGATAATATTAATAACCCAAGGAGTATGATTGATTGATTCTTTTATGTGTTATAAACATTTCCCTATCAAACATTATTCTCAAAATCCTTCCCTTCATTCAAAGATATTGTCTCATGTGCTATAAAGACATAAAATCAATTCCCTATGTCTTACAACATTAAAGAAGAACAAGAGAAAAAGAGATCTACAGAACAATATGGAAATGGAAATAAGGGGAATAAGGTATATTTTTAATTTCCATCCTATAGTAAATGTGGTAAGAAACACCCCAGTACTTACCTAATGGGAGTGGGAGTCTATTACAAGTGTGGTGAAAAAGGAAACCAAGATTGCGATTTCAAGGTAATGAAAGAGTCTTTCAATGTTATTTTCTAATACTATAGAGAAATTGGGCATTATAAAAATGAATGTTCTATGTGCCAAGGAAACATACATTAGAAAAGGGAAAGGGAGAAAGGCCATGGTTATGAGATCACTACTGCTAAGGTTGAAGCTATGAATGATGCCGTGGAAGATAATTTAATGGTTTCCTAAAATTTATCCAATTCTTTATTTGATTATGGATCATGGAATTGTTTTATATCATCCCAGTTTTCTATAAAAATTAGATATTTGAAATTCTATTTAACAATGGATTTGTCAGTCAAAACATCTTAAGGGAATTATAATTTAAAAACTATTTTGTAAATCAGTTCCCATTAGGGAATATACACATACATTATCTGCTGATCTCATTGTCATACCCATGATTGAATTTGATATAATCCTTTGTCTGTATTTTCTTTCGTACTATGATGAGAAAATCTATTTTAAGAATAAATAGGTTACAATTTTCGATGATGATAAAGTGTACATTATAATTAGAGAAGAAATATGACCATCTGATTCTTATCTAGATCCAACTCCAATATCTCTACTAACTTCAATTATTAGGGATGAATAGAATGAAATAACCATGGTTGAGTTTAAAGTATATTTTCTCAAAAAAACTACTCAAATATTATGATTTCACAATACACTATAACCCGAGGAAGGAAAATAAGGTGGAATATTATTTGATCCCAAAGTATCATGGAGTTTTGATCAAGATGAGAGTTGAAAGGGGTCTTATGTTCATGGATCTAGTAAAGATGGATATTGGAATAATAATTGAAGGAAAAACATCAATACTTTTTCAAAATGTTAAAAATAAATATTTACTGGAAAGTATAAAAAGGTCTCAAACTTATGATGAATAGTTTCACAAGAAAATTAATGGTGTGAAGAATAAGAGAATGATCGACTTTAAATATGAATATGGGATTTTGAAATTTGGGAGGAGAATTCATGTTCCTGACATACCTGATCTAAAAATAAATTGTTCGATGATTCTCATAGCTCTAATTTCTCTATAAACCCTAGAAACACTAAAATTTATAGAGATTTGAAGGAACATTTTTTGTGGGACATAATGAAGAGAGTGATTGAGGACCATGTGTCAAGATGTATGGTTTGTCAACAGTTGAAGCCAGAAAGACAACATCCTAGATGATTCAATAAACCTCTACCCATACATGAGTTGAAGTGGGATGATATTATGATGTACTTTGTCATGGAGAAACCAAATACTCCTAGAAGGAATGATACAAATTTGCTCATTACTGATCGCCTTACCAAGTCAACACATTTTCTTGCTATAAGAGAGGATTTACCACTTCAACGTCTAGCAAGACTATATTTTAATGAATTTGGAATTCTTCAGGGTGTACAAATATTTATTTTTTCTGATCATGATCCTCTTATTATATCAATATTTTAAAAATGTCCTCAGAAAGCACGACATACAAAACATTGTTTAAGCACTGCCTACCAACCTCAAACTGATGGACAATCAGAATGGAATATCAAAAACATAGAATACATGTTGAGATCTATCTCACATGACATTCAAGGTATGTGGCATCAATATTTTCCTATGGTAGAATTTTTCTATATCAATAGCATTCATTAATGTATTCAGAAGGTAACAGATGAATAGTTATATGGAAATAGATCTCACACACCAACTTGTTGTGATGATGTTGGTGAAAGAAAACTCATAGGCCCAGAACTAGATGAAAAAAATGAAAAGGTAAAGATTATCCAAACCAACATCAATACATCTCAATGTATGTAAATGAGCTATGATAATAACCGAATGATGTTTTTGGAATTTCAAATTGATGATCATGTTTTCTTGAAGGTATATTCATTGAAAGGTGTTATATAATTTAGTAAGATTGGTAAATTATCTCCCAGGTACATCAGACCTTTCGAAATTCTAGAACTAATTGGGGTTATAGCTTACTGTATGGAAATGCCTCCAAGTCTCTACAATATTCATGAGGTGTTCCACATATCATTGTTGATAAAATGCATGCCTGGCCCACCCCATGTACTTACCTCTGAGGAAATAGAATTGGAACCCGATATTTCTCATCGTGAAGAGATTTTCAAGATTCTTGATACTAGATAAGATGTGTTGAGAAACTAGATGACTCGTCTAGTAAATGTTGTATAGAGAAACCATAATATGGAAGAGGCAACGTGGGAACCGGAAAAACATATGATGAAGAACCACCCAAACAATTTAATGCAGTAGTATTCTAGAAATTTCAAGGATGAAATTCTTTTAAGTAGGTAAGAATGTGACACCCCAATCTTCCATGGTACACTTATCTTGTAATAATACAATAGCTTGCGTTGTATGCAACATCGTGTTCTAGAACAACATAATCAATCAAACTAGCCATTATCAATAGTAATACCAACTTTTTGAAATTTTATAAATTTTATTTTTCTAAATGGACTTCATTTTTGGATTCAATATATCAAAATTAGCTTAGGTTGAATTTTTTGTATTTTAATGAATACTTTCAATTTTTGATGAATTGTGAAAACACTACGTTATTATTTAAAACCCATAATTTTATTTAAATAATTATTCTATTTATTTAAATTTATTTTAAGTCAAAATAGATACATAATACTAATATAAGTTAAATTTAATTATTTGGAGTCATTTTATAATAAAATCAGATGTATACAATTTTATTGAACTTTTTAACGTCTTTTACCCACCTTCAAGGGACATGTGAAAATTTTCATAAAACATAATTTTATCATTTTTGTGAATTGAAATTCAAAAATATGAGACACACGATTGACATTAGTATGTAAAATTTGGTACAATAAGATCAAAATGTATAATTATGAATAGTAACTTTTGAATTTTATTTACCACGGTTAAAAGTAAATAGGGTAATTAAAGATAAAAATGATATTATAATTACACTAACATATGTCCTAAATCTATTGGATAAGTGAATTTCAACAAAAATAAAGCTTATGAAAAAATATTATCTTCTTTGATCCGCATGGATTAGATTAGCACATTTAATATTATTTTATTTAAAGAATAGTTAAAAGTGTTAAATTCAACTTTTAATAAAAAAAACATTATTAATATAGGGTTATACATAAGATAAATTTGACAATAAATATTCATTAGAAATATAATACTATTTCCTATATAATGGTAATTTATTTATAATTTATATACATTAAATAATTAAATTTATTTATGAAACATTGATGAGGAAGTAATTACCTTATTAATGAAAGACTAAAATAATTGATATTATAAATATACAAATAAATTTAAATTGAGATTTTTGATTCATTAAAATTATTTTCTATGATAATACAACATTATAGGATTTATTTAATTGATTTTTTTTATAATTAATCAATATTTTTCTTTCACAATAACCTAATACTAAATAGTGTCAAAATTGATATAAATGAGTTTTTTAAACAAATACTATATTATTAATTGATATAATATTGATAAAAATAAAATGTTCCAAAAAATGACTTAGATAATGTTATATATGTCAATAAAGAACTGCTTGGGGCCCTAATGGATTTTTATAGTTTTTTTATTAATCATGTAATATAAAAAACAAGAAGACATTGTAAAAGTTAAACTGTTTAACTCATAGTTAAATCTAAAAGATATGGTTAATATGGTGACCTAAACTTGTCTAAAACATATTTGATGATATGATTTTGACATATCCCCACATTATCCAATAAATAAATCATTTTTTATCCATTATAAACCAAAAATTATTTTACAATAAAATAATATTTCACGCTTTTCCTAAAGTGACCCTCTCATCTCTTATAAAAGGGTACTTCTCCTTATCTCAAAACCACACCTCTAAAGCCATTTGGTTCGACCAAAAACTGATAAAATATACTCCCAAAAACCCTCAATTTAACCTAGAGGCCTTACTTTGAACATAAAGCTAAACTAATGAGCACTTTGGATTAAATCATAAGGAAGCACCCTAGGAAGAGGTAACAATTTCATCACCTCTTTCAATGTTATTTTCTTGTTCCACTTCTTCCTTTTTTGTTGGTTCCATGCCAAAGTAGCAGCTAAAATACCTTATAAATACTATGATGTTATTATAAATATTTAACAACCATATTCATTGTTATTTCCATCCTATTAATGAAAAATTATCCATACATGTGTTCGTACAGCTTACCATCTCCACGTCATGGTGTAGTTTTTTTATTCAACATGTCATTATTTTGATGTGTATAAAAATGAATATAATTGATGTTAATAATAAATATAAAATTTTAACCATTCATTATATATGATATCCCACCCAATTACATACGATTTCACCATCAATAGAATGATATTTTCACACGTGCGTATGTACAGATTACCGTCTCCCAGAACACGATGAGATTCATCCCCCTTCGTAACCATTCAAGAATAATATTAATTTTATTATTAAAAATAATGTTTAATATATTAATATAATTCTTTATATGAATCAAATACACTCTTTAAAAAACAATCATGTCTTACAAAATAAATCATAATAAAGAAAACAAATCAGTTAACACCTGAATCAATGATACTACTGAAATATTATTAACAATGCGATATTAGAAGATCATATATGATATCATATTTATGTTTGTGGTTATTGTATTATTTAAATTATTTATCTATTAAACAGTAGGTTAACATACCATATACCAATGAAAAGTACAAGATAAGGGTTAATTTTACAGTCTCTTTATTATCTTAAGTTATTTATACGTGACTATCTACTTGGACCTCTTTATCATCCACATCCGTGTTTCTTAAAATTGGATTTGAAAACATCTTTTACTATTTACAAGGCTACAAGTTAATGTCATTTATAATTTTTTTTTTATTTTAAAAAATGGTTTAAAAGGAATATTTGTGTCACTTTCCAATCAAGTTACTTTAGGATGTTTTCGACAAATTAAGGAAAGAATGTTTTCTAACTTATACTGTAGGTGCATCTATTTTCAGTTGTAATAACATCTTTGAAGCTTCCCTTACAATTTTGAAAGAATATTTTCCAAATAAATGTTTTCTTTACATTTTAATGATTTCAATGTAGAGATAAATATTTCAATCAAATAGTCTTTGGATTTATTTCATCTTTGTCAACATCCTTAGTTGAATTTTATGTTTGTTGATGTTGATATTTTATGAGACAATCTACCATATTCTATTGAATGTTTTGTGATATATTTGACTGTGGATGTTATATTTTTATACCATTCATGGTTTATGGTTAATGAATTTACATTTCGTAATAAAGTTTTAATATGGATGTTTATATTATGTTTCGACCATTCCATATGAAAAATTCATTGGATGTAGTAAGTGATGGGTGGAGCCTATTATGCTCCTCGATGCAACGATAGGTATCATGAGTCAAACTAGTGTCTTGGTACAAATACTTCACAAAATATTATTGTAGTCTTGGAACAAGGCCTTGATTATGTGGTTTTGATGTCCAACATTATGCATTCCATCATTATGAAATATTATATGGATATTACGTTAGATTATTCGACTAGTAGAATATAAATGGGAATAAGTAAATGTCATTAACTTTTTTTCATTGCCACATTTTTGTGAATTTTATTTTTGAAAGTATTATTTTAGTTTTATACATTTAATTAAATGTTTATGCTTATTTTTGTTAGTTTCCACTATATTTTTATCCTTACATAGCATCTGAGCTCACCCCTTTTTATGTTTTTTTTTTCAGGATGAAAAGAGGTACATAAAGATTAACCTGTAAGAATATTATATTGAATATTATTTTCTTCGAAGGGGACAAAATATTTTTATTTTTCAATTTCATGATGTAATGTAAAACTTTTATATGTATCTAGTACTTCCAAGGATACTAAACTAATCGGTCATTAGGGACTTGATCCCTTGTGATCATGACAATGTTATGTAACAATACACAGACTCTAGGAAACAAGGTTCAGGGAGTTACATGGTTCGAGCCCCATGGGATGGGTCATGACAAATATAGCTTTATATATTCTAAAAATTTTATCTTATTATAATGTATGAAAAGAGAGGGTCTCTATAGTGTATATCATATAAAAGGATTAGTTACCATAGAAAGTTGGGATGAGAATACCTTAGTGGGAACACTAAGGAATTGTTTATTGATAACATTAGAGATAAGGAAAGTATAAGAAAATGTCTTGGAATTTTGGTAAAGGATAAAGCGAGTGGTTCCCTAGAAATACATCCTTGTCTAGATACAACCAGAGGATGTGGATCTAGAAAATATTTACCTACGGGTAACAATTATGAAAATATGTTTTGGTCCTAACTCAGGGTAATACAGTACATGAAAATTTCCCTTACACCACACTTTAGTTGTCACACCCAAGGGTTATTTTTTTAATTCTCAAACTATTCATTATCCATAATTAAGGATGTAAATATATATTGGATAATAATAACCAAGGATAATCCTACGATGTCCTAGATTATGGAAGGATTAATAATTTAGATATCCTATAAGTGACATTTCAAGATTATGTTGTTCCTCTATATGATAATTTCTTTAGTATATGATTTCAGTTTTTTTTTCAAAGCATAGAACTCAATGTAAATGCATTAATGGTGATTTTTATAGAAACTTAAACAATTTTTGACTTGATTAAATGATTTTTATCATGGAAGGAAAGATAAATATCATTATAATGCTCACAGAACTTCCCTAATCTATGAATCATAGTAGAATTCCAAACTAGAAAAAGAGGAAAATAAATTAAATTAAGTCCATTATGAGAAACATACTCCTTATATCAATGTGTATTAAAATCCATGTATTTATGATCAATGGATGAACACTAATGAAAAAAATTCTACATTCTCCAATGATCGGAGAATGAGAAACTCATTCTATATTTTTATTAGTTACAAGGTGATGTAGAATAGTGGGGGACTCTAATAAAGAATACGAGTTGGAAATGTGAGATTGAATTAATGTATTGGGATGTGTTCAAGAGAATATTTTTTAATAAGTAATTTCTAGGATTCATTAGATCATGTTGGAGATTGGGTTTCTTGATTTGAAGAAAATGGATGATAAATATGATGGTACCTACGAAGATAATTTAACAAGGGTTATGAGGTATTATTTAGGAATCATCATCCAAACGGAATTTAATGTTTAAAAGTTGTTCAATTGATTAAAGTCAAGAAAACAAAGGGAGTTTCTGATAAGATCCCTTAGTATATATGAATATATTATATGTTGTAAAGTAATGGTTGAAGTGGAGGTTCAATTAACATATTGATCTCATGGTTTTGACAAGAAAAACGGTGGAGTTTAATGAAAAATATAAAACCCATGGTGAGCATAAAATTATCATTACATCACGATCTATGTGTTGGAATAATCATAGTGGAAATTTCCTTCAGATGTGTAATAGGTGTGTAAGGGATGTCCATCAAGAATTTAATTTCCAATGTTATGGGAAGAAGTAAAAAATGCTTCGAATAGAGAAATAAATGAGACAAAATAAACCCCCAATGATTCAGTAATACAGGTGTTAAGAAGAATAGAAATTATGCTAAACCCTACCCAAAACCGGGGGTCAGTGATGATAAATGATGTTAGAAACCTATTATGTCGATGTACAAGGGTAATTCTTAGGGAATTGGTATTTTTGAAGAGGGGTGTGATAAAAATGTGATAAAAGGTACACATACCATTCACTCTATAACTACTAATGGAATATTTGATTATGGGCCTACCAACTCTTTCATATCTGTTGAATTTAACGAGGATTATATGATTCCACCAATATTATTAGAAATGGAATTAGTATTACAAACCCACAATGGTATTATGATTGCAACCCAAGTCTATTATTACACTTTGGTTGATGTTTTTTTATTGTTCTTCCTAAAAATATTAGAATTCATTATTTGGTTGAATTTGATGTCATCTTTTTCATGGATTTGATTTCTCTTCATTAATACCACATTAATTTTTAAGGAACAGATGTTACCTTTGATATTTCAAAACCTCATATGATCATCCATCAATTTGAAGATAATAATGAACATAATTAAGATACTACATCCGATGTATGGGTCATAATTTCCATTCAAATGTGTTGTTTATCTCAAATAGTTGGGGGGGGGGGAGAATCGACATCAAATATATTGCTATTTTTCATGAGTTTTTTTATATGTCTTGAATAGTATCCTGCCCTCCAACCGAAATGTGAATTTTTGTTCACATAATAACTCATACTAGGTTCCAGACCAATTTCAAAGATTCCTTATAAAATGGTCATGATTGAGTTGAAGTAGTTGAAGAATCAACTCCATGAAAAACATGATAGGGGATTCATTCATCTAATTGTGGCAACCTAGGGATCACTCATTCTTTTTTTGAATATGAATGATGGATCAATCCAAATATAAATTGTTTTTGAGGAGTTTTATTGGATGAAAATAAAGAACATGTATCATCTCTTATGTATTTATGACTTGTTTGATCAACTGCACATTGCTTGATACATGTCTAATATATACCTCCATTCTTGATATAATCAATTTAGGGGTATGTAAGAGTATATAATAAAGATGAAATTTAATACCAGATATGGAAGCTATGAATATATAGTGATTAATTTTTGTCTTATAAATTTCTCGACAATCTTCTTCGATTAAATAAATTGAGTCATTAGAGATTACCTCAATTGGTATTTGGTAGTAATTATGGATTATATTATTAATTATTAAATGAGAAAGGAGTAGCATGTGGATTACGTGAGGATTTTATTCAAGCATATAAGGAAAGAATGATAATAAGAAAAACTTATATTTGTCCATTTTATATGAAAAATGATTCATTTTTTGGTTACATAATCTTAAGAGATGGTATAATAGTAGATCCATCAAAGACAGAGGCTATTGAATACTGGCCTAGACCATCCATGGTTAAAAAGATCCATAGTTTTCTTTTATGATAAGAATATTATAGATGTTTTGTGGATAATTTGTTATGATTATCTAATCCACTTTATGTGTAAACTCTAAAGTGTTTCAAGTTCTTATAGACAAATGAATGTGAGTATAATTTCACAGAACATAGGAAAATGATAGGTATTATAATTTTGCTTAAATTATTATGTAATAGATAAGTGTTTTTAATATTTATTGATGCATAAAATAATGTATTTTTATGTAGTATTATTCATAATAACATTGTTATTACTTATTTCTCTTGGTAGTTTATGATTCAAGAGAAATGTTACCCAACATGTGATTTGGATTTAGTGGGGATAATATTTCAGTTAATGAAATCTAAGAATTATATTTATGGATAAATGTATGATATATATATATATCAATAATAAAATTATAAAATATATATTCACATAGAAGGAGTTTAACTTACTCTAGAGAATATAGATTGATTTGATAAAGGATTATGCATACTCAATATATTACAACCCTAGGAAATCAAAAAAGGTGGCTGATGATTGGAGTCTGAAGGATCATCCTATCGTAACCATGTTCATAATGAAGAAAGAACTTATATTTATGGATTTTCAATGGATGGTTATAGAAATCATGAAGGAAGTGGAAAATATTATATTTCTAAATTTAATGATCAAACCTTTATCTATGTGAAGATTAAGGTGGTGTAGAAGGAATATATAGAGCTAAAAAAGATAGTAATAAATGTTCTTGAGTATATCCTTGATCAATATAGAATGATAATGTTCATGAACCATTTATTTGTTTCCTCTATAACATATTTTACGGATTATAAATTTTAATAATCTCATAGTTATTCACTCTGTATTCATCCTTGAAGTACAAAGATGTATATAGGCCTAATAAAATAATTCTTGTTGGATATAATGAAGAGAGATATTAATGATATTGTATCTTTGTTATTGGTATTATATAATGTTAATGTTGAATAAAAAAATCCTAATAAGATTTTTTAAGGATTAACCTTACAAAAATGGAAATGGGGGAACATCATTTTGAATTTTATCATTGGACTACCCAAAACCTCTAAAATATTTAATTTTATATGGGTGGTGGTAGATCACTTAACAAATTCAAGAATCCTCATCATTATCATAGAATACATCATTTTGGATGATCCCTCAAAGATATACATAAAAGATGTGGAATGGATTCCAAGAGTAACTTGTTCCATTGTATTAGATTTGGATTCAAGGTTCACATAAATGTTATAGAGAATTCATCAGCAAACACCTGATACAGAATTGGGTTTATTCACTTTTTATCATATTCAAATAGGCAGTAAGTCTAAAATATAAATTGAATCCCTATAGGGTATGTCGAGATCTTGTTCCCTATATTTTTATGGTGGTTGGGATAAACAACTTCCTCATGTTTATTTTTCCTACAACCATATCATTCGATTATGAATTCAGATTGAACTGTATGAAGACCTATATGGAAGGAAATATACATCATAAAAAAATTTGGTTGAAGATGGAGAAATACAGTAATTGGAACTTATGATCACTGGAGAAATGGATGAGATGGTTAGAAACACTAATAATCATATCATGGTATCCCATTATCTAGAAAAATGTTATACTAATAATTAAAAATAAGTTATATAATTTGAAGTTGGTGAGAAGGTTTTTTTGTGAATCTCTATCTAGAAGAATGTTAGGAGATTCGAGAATAATGGGATAATTAGACAAGGTATATTGGTCCCTTTGAAATTGTTGATCATATACAGAAGGTATCCTTTCATTTGGAACTTCCTCCAAAACTCTCATAAGTACTTGATGTGTTCCATGTATATATCCTTAGGATGTACGTACCTGACCACTCTGATGTACTGAACATAGAGGTCATACCATTTGAATATGATATTTCTTATATAGAACAACATGATAAAATTTTGGATTTTACATATAATGTTCTATGAAACATGATCACTCACCTGTCAACGTGATTAAATTTAAATATGTTTCTGCCGCTTATGTGATTGGAATAGTCAAAAATGAATTCCAAATTTGGAATCATACAAATTAATAATGTCTAATAGGTTCCACATATTTTTGTATAAAATTATTTCTGATTGTAAGTAAAATTAATTACAATGATAAAGGTATGATTAAGCCTAAAAAGGAATAAACATTAATATTAAGGACCCAAATGAACTAGATACTCATACAAGATCTGTTGTATGTATATATTTTAACCCTATAATAACATGTTTCTAATTATTTCTAATATTTTATCCACTTGAAATTAGAAAAATTTGGGTGGAATCCCATTTCAAAAAAATTATAAGAGTGCCACCCATCCTCCAATATAAAAAGGCCTCCTCCCTCCTACATCCTCACACATCTCAAACCACATTAGATGGACCAAGAACTACACAGATATCTCTTGAACATCCCTCCCACATCCTAAATTCCTCCCCATGGGAATAGAATCTGTATAATCCATTTGGTTCAATCCAAAAGGACTCAACTGATTAAGAGGTATCACCCTCCCACATGATCCTCTCATTTATTTCCATTCTCTACTCCATAAAATATTATTATTCAATATTTTTATAACAAACATTTATCGACAATATATATATATATATATATATATATATTCCATGGTTTATCTTTAAACTTACACACACTTCCATTTTATGGTTAATGAACATTCTATTTATGTGTACGATAAACTACTACATCCTGAAATGGTGATTGCTAATTTTTTTTCTTCCACAGCCTCTCATGGGAGAAATTATTATGAAAAATATGACTATATATATCATATATTATATTAATTTCATATTTATTCTTCTTTAATACTTTTAAAACACATATCTATATACATTCTATTTATTGTAAATATGATAATTTTTTTTGGGGAAGTGTGGATTACCACCCAATCAATGTTGTGTTATTAGTTCACACACTACATAGAATGTATTACTGATATGTTTAGTGAAATTATATGTTATGTCTGATATAATAATTAAATATTATTATTTATTTATATATATATATAGATACTTGTTTTTCATTTTTTTCATTATTTCAACACAATTATTAAAACGAAAACATGATTCCTGTGTATGTATGGATTAACATCACCAAGAATGATGTATTCCATTTGATACATCTATATTCTATAGGATGATATAATAAAAATATAATAAATATAACTTATACATATATATATACACACACTATGTTTTAAATTCTTAAAATCCTGATATTAGTATACATATAATGAAAATTTCAAATTAAGGAACATGTGAAGAATAAAGTGGATATTACCCAATGGGAAACCATAAAAATTAATTTTTAACAATCGGGTAATAAAAGGTCATAATAAAACAATATAAGGTATAATAAATAATAATATTATTATGTAAATGATGAATAATGATATTATATTTATTATACATAAATATTGTAAAAGAGAGAAGTGAGTCTAGACATAAGGTAAGGGATGTTTCATGTAACTTTTTATTTCTATGATATATATCCATTAGACATTACCCTTTTATTTTGTGTGGTTTATAAACATCCTATTAATGGTATATGTTAAATTTATTTTTAAACAAATTTATATATACATATATCCATTGTATGATCATTATTTCATGTGGTTATATTTCCAAGTGTTATCAAATCAATAAGACACTTTTGTCTTAATTTTTCTTTTTTTTGAGAAAAAGGTTTTGTTATAAACCTATTTTCTTTTTCAAGTGAAATATACTTACATAATAATTATTATATCATGAAACTCCTTATTTTAATGATATTACAATCATCATTTAAATTATTTTTCTTATACAGATATTATTATCCAACTTTACGAAGTTGTATGTGTTTACTGATTTACTCTCATCACTTGTCGTGAGTATTTAAGATTATGATTTCATTGATGAAATGTTATGAATCATCTCTCAAGAACACTTGTTATTTTACTTCTCATATATTCATTAATTATACCTCCATGTATTAGTATAACTTCTAACTATCTTTTACATAAAATAATTATGAAAATGTTTTGTGGAAATACCTCAACATATTTCCTTCTTAAAAAAAAGTGGTTTTATTTCAAAATAAATGTTTTAAAAAATGATTTAAATTGATATATAAAAAAATCAAGAAAAAATGTTTTTATCTATTTTAAATTATTCTTTTAAATTTTCTCAAATCTATTTTCAAATGAAATATTTTTCAATTTTTTTCTATTTTAATAAGGTGATGTTAATGTTGAAAGGATATTTTCCAAAATAGGCGCTTTTAAATGATATCTGAAAATTATTTCACATCTAATATTACATATATTGGAGTTACTCATTCCGTTATTGGTATATTATTCAATGCTTTCATTCCTATCCTATTAATTAATGGTTTCTGTTTTGATAACATGATGTTTATGAAACTTGTTTCTATTTCATGGGTTATATGTATTTGAAATTTTCTTCATTACATGGGTTATTGTTCTAATGAAATGATTATACAACCTGTATAAATTTTCACATGTTATATTAAAATTACATATATATCATACCCATTTTATTTTATAAGTCATTATATAATTTTTTATGATATTTAGTCACATTTATGTATGATTTCATTCCAAGATGGATGGGACATACATCTCCCTTGAATGAATTGGTTAACGATTTATATCTCATGAGATAAAGTAAGAGGGTATTTTCATTGAATCTCGACTTCGAATATGGACGTGGTAGTTAACCATGTCAACTATGATGGCATGAGGAGTGAACTCAAGTGAATAATATAGACAGGGGAGTGAATCATTACTACCAAAATGGTATTGGGAGTGAACCCATACTACCATGATCATCTGGGAAGCGATGCCTTGGATACTCTAGAAAGAATATTGTGTGATTATGTGTCTGGCACAATTCTATAATGTATTCGTATATTATTCTTTAATGTATTATGTTTTTTATTTCCTTATGATTCATGTCTTATAAACTATCAATATTTACTACATGTTTCATGAATATGATATTTGATATCTATAGTATGAAATTATGTTTTCTTAATCAATTTCTAATACCCTTATGCTGATGATAATGCTTAAATATATCCCTTCTTTAACCATACTGATCATATGTTCTCACCCGCTTTTATATTTCTATACCTAGGTTATTATGATATGTATTAGGATTGATGTTTCTAATATGGGTTCTAATCAATAAGAAAGCAGTGGTATATAATGTGTCTCCCATATGTATCCATGTTTATGATTCCACGTTTCCAAAGGCACTATCCAAGTATGGTCTTTGGGATTATTTTTTGTATAATGTTTTTTGTATTTTGAAATTTTTTTGTAATATTAAAGTATAAAAAGAAACAGTCACTATAAACCTTATGTAGAACATGAAAATAGAATTGGAAGTAAATTAATTAATAAATCAAACAACTCAAAAAGGAAAAGATTTTATAACCAAAAAATGGGATATAACCAAACCGTTCAATGTAATTCTCAATTTCATAATAAATAGAACCTAATAAAACCTTTTGAAAGATTGAATCAAAATATTAATAGATTAAATCTTGTTCTAGAACCCAATTACTGGTATTATCTCAAACAATTATACCCAGAATGAAATAAAATTTATCTATAATAATGTTCACCTCCCATGTACAACCCTATATCATTCAGGTCTAATTTTGTAATATATGAATCATGAATACTGCATGATTAAAACAAAGTTGGATGATACCCATGATGTCCAATTAAATTTTTTAAGTGAATATTTAATTAAATAATATGAAATAAATGAGTAGTCTGTTGTATATCAAAAGAAAAAAAATTAAACCTATATAAACATGAGATCTTCGTTGGCCCCTAGGGTAAGGAATTCCATTTTTAGCCTAAATCCATTTGTCTCTCTCATTTTAACACAATTAAAATAAACAACAATGATCTCTATGATCATAATCTCAATATCTAGTTCAAAAATTACATATTAACATGAATTTGACCCTCATAAACCAGGAACAATTTATCCTACCCATATAACCATGTAATCATACTCATATCCCCCAGGAAGCAAATAATCGTGAACATTTTCCTTAGGCTCAAATTAATCATGATCCTTTCACTCTAGTATCACATGTCTTGTATATTTTCTTATATCAATAATCATCCATATTTCTCACCCATTGGAAACATATACCTCGTCTTCTCTCCAAATTTCATTAGTCAAAAATGTTTCTTGGCCTCCAAAACTGAGAAACTAGGCATCCAACTCTCATTAAAAAGTATAATGTGAATATAAACCATGGGAACCAATTAATTAGGAAAGAATAAATAGTTAATTAAGAAGGTATAAACAATATCTTATTCAAACTTTGTTGAATTCTTATAATTTTAAATTATCATTCTATTTAATCCATTATTCCAATTTACCTAGTCACTATAAATAGTTTTGATTTACAAATTACATATCAGTTATTTGAGATTGGATAATTACAAATTAAATTAGTAGTTACTCATCCCTAATCAACCACTCAATCCCACATCAAATTTTATGGATCTCAATTTCAATTTTCCACCCATGTTCATGGGTTAGAACACCTCTTCAAGGAAAAAAATCCAATGCATCAATCTCTATTGGAAACTACATTCGACATGGGTGGCCTCTGAGTTTCAATTGAATAAATTTTAATTAAGATAGGTTTCTTGAATAATGTTTATGCATGATGACAATTATTTCATGTAATAAATCTATCAATCAATCCTTTTGAAATTGTTTTAGACCACACAACTCAAGAAAATAGAAAAACATTCATGAATCTATATCAGTGAAACACACTATGATCCACCATGGAACAAGATATACAAACACACTCAGTGATATAAGAATGATATCCTAAAATAATAATAAAAAAACCCCAAATAATTGAAATAATATCCACTCATTTACTCCAGAATAAATAATAGATTGAAGGATCATTGATTAGAATCAGAGAGGACATAAATTCCATAGAGATAACATAAGATTATATATATGTTAAATAAAGTATAAAGTGGATTAACTATATTCTAAATCATTCTTTAACATTGAAGAAACTCATTTATTCTTTTATTTTCCCTAACCCATCCCAGTTCCTGAGCAAGGCACTGGCTAATATTTCCAAGATTGTGGTTTCATCTTGCATGACAGCATTCAAAGTTTCCAGACCGATAAGTGATTTGGTCCCCACCATCTGGTCGGTGGGCCTCATATAAGAATATAATTATACTCTTGATTATCCCAATGGTTAGTTTGTATCATTTGATAGTTGGTTGGCCTTATATTTCACCTGCCAGATACTTACCACTCTACTGACATTCTTGTGGATTTCACCAATGATATGGTGGAAATAAAACACTTTCAATTCTGCTAGTCACCAATATCCATTTATAGATCTTCTCATATAATATCGTTATCTCCTCTAAAAATATATTATTAAATTAATTAGGTTCGTTTATTTAAATGTTGACAGAAACATAAATTTTTATAGTAAAAATAATTTTAAGGAATAATTGAAAAACTACAAAGATAACCTAGATAAAACACTAAAAGAAACCACATTTTTAGTTTAAAAATACTTAATTGAACATGAATCATATTCCCTAAATAACTAATAGGATAGACAGGTTACCTTTGTTTTTTGATCAACCTTTATGAGGTATTTAATGTGATACACTACCATGTCCCAAGTGATAATGTACTCTATATTTTAGATTGTCCGTTCATTGGATCCTATTATAATTATAACAGATTTCTTGATAATACCTGAATATAACTCATGGTTAGTATAAATGATAATCAACCCCGCAATCATCCTATCATCATCTTCTGTAATGGAATTAATCAAAATTAACTACTCCATCATTTCTTCTTCTAAATTCCTGAGAGGATCCATAGTTTTGTCTAATAACACACATGTTTCTTTCTATAATCCGGATTGATCACCCTTGAGGGGAACTACCCCACTATCCATAGCCTCATCTCGATAAATGATTCCAAAAACAATTTTATCACCATCCATCACATTAGATTTCAACCATTTGGATGATAAACTATACATTGGTATGGGTATGTAAGAAGATTCCATTCATCCTTCCATGTTGCCTATCTCATCCTTCCTCCATGTAAAACATAGATATTGTGTACCTTTAATGTCATCTACACAATATTTAGAGATGTAACATGATGACTCATCACTTATATCATTCATGAAGATTCCATAATCCTCCTTAGGTTTATTTTCCAGAGATTCATCAGAATTATGTTATGGACCTTCCCTCATCATCAATTCTTTGGGTTTTCCAAGATTAATTGTTGAAAATCCTTTCGTAGATATGACCCGCTAAAAGTACCAACCCCTTTGACCTTCTTAAAAAAAATTCCACCTATTGATACAAACTCCCTCACCTTATTTGGAACTACTCGATGACCTTATTATGCATCATTATCATAGGATCCCTCTCATGAAATGTTTCCATACCCTAAAAGAACTTCCTCCATGTAGAATGCTGCCATAGGAGACCTTGATCATCTATCATCATCCACTTGAGTCTCAAATTCTTGGATGTTTCCACTAATAGAACTCATAACCTCTCCAAGAGTGTTTTTGATTGATATTTCGGGAAAATAATACAAAACACTAGCTTCAATAATCACATCAATTCCCACAAGTTTTTCAAGGTCCTTCATAAAATGGTAGGGATCACCCAGAACCTTTCTCAAGTGACCGATTGTGTCAGATACTTGTGTATTATCCTTATGATTCTCACATTGCACTTCCTTTTAATAACCTGGAACAAGATATTTACCATAATGAATCTGTCTTTTTGGACCCACACTACCACCATGCTCCAATCTTTATCTATTCATTCATAAGAAAACATCCATTAGGTTACCAATGTTCTCAATCCTACTCTTACATGCTTCCTTTGAATGGACCATTTTCATATAGGGGGATAAAAAAATCAAACCATAGTTAAAAACCCAATATTTATTTTTATGGTAAATCTTCTCTTACTAAAATAAAAATATAATAATTTGAAAATATTGATTAATGAACTTCCATAGATATTCAATGAAAAATATGTTTGAAAACTGAATGAGTTTTGTTTTCAAAATAAAATTTTTTTCCCTTTATATTCTCTATAATAATCATAATTTTGTTATTTTGAAATTGTAATGGATGTTTTGGAAAACTCAGCCAAATTTTCAATGTCGTGGTGTCATAGTTCATATGGAATTTTTAAGTCAACCTAAAAATGTTGAGTTAGTATTTATTTGCAGTTTTTGAGGGAATTAGACCAAGACCTGACAATGTATTCTTCCAATGTAAGCTAAATCATTATATTCCTGTTGTAACAAAATCCTACCATAGTTAAATCCTATAAACCCCTTACAAAACATATAAAACTATAATACGTATCCAAAAAATTATAACACTAAATGGACTGATCAACCAATGTAAGATTCATAAGATTATAAGCCTAGTTGAACTCATAGGAAATAATTGAAATCTGATTAAATCTGTTGAATAGATCTAGATCATTAGGTACATGATATGTTTTTGGAAAAGAGGGAAGTAATTTGGGATTAGAAAAATTAGAGAAGAAGTGGGATGTGTATCCCTTAACAGAAAGAGGTTGTACCTCCCCAACCATAGGGGGAGGGACAAACACATCATCCATCACCATTACACAATGGGAGACACCTTTATAGAAACCCTCAGTAAATACCCATCCTATTCATTTGTGTATCATTATACATAATTCTTATTTTTTAAGTCTCATGTGTTAAAATTAAAACAAATAAAAAAACATTGAGAGAAAATACCAGGTTTAGTGTGGGTTCTTAAAACCCAACCCATTAAATATTTCATCCTATTCAATGATACAACCTATCACTGAGTGGTATCATTAGAAACACCATTCCATTACACACATATCTCAAACTATGTATCTCTTTTATCAATCAGAAAATGACCATTCATTCACTAAAATTAGACAAAATGCTTAGAATTTTTATGATGAGACCTCTCACTATAGTTTATGTGACAAATTAGATTCTCCTCAAAGGTTTCATCAACATTATAGACATTATTCATGTGAGAATGATTAGGTTGATTTCTACAAATTTTTGATATATGTAATATATTAATCACGATTGTGTGATACTACGGAACATCCCTTATATAATCCACTAGTTAACCCCATTACACTATCTGAAATGTAATGATAATCCATAGAACTATATTTCCATGAATCTAAATATAATGCAGAAAAATCCAGAGATACACCATAAAATTTCCCTAGAAGCCAACCATGAATTCCATTAGTAATCTCTAATGACCAAAATATAAATTTTTCATATTCTTTATAGTATCCAATAACATCTCTATGATGTAAACATGTAATTATGTTTCTTAAACATGATGTAGCCAAATAAAAATGATTTTTCGTACCTCAAATCCATTTTTGGAATAACTTGGGGCATATCATACATGTATTCAAAAAGATTCTTCAAGATAGATTCCTAACTATATTAGTTTGAATCACCATATGTTCCTGATGTTTTTACAAAAAAATCTACCACAGACTAGGACATTGGCCTTCAACATTCCATATAAGATAATAATGGTCAACATGGATTTACCATTGGTCTGATGGTGGTTGTCTTAGCATAGAAAAAATTATAAACTAATATCCTTATAAAACCCTTCCCAAAATATTTTCGACAAACATGGAAACTGATTCTATGATATACTACATAGAACTCTATTTCTCGTCGCTATCACCCACATATATATGATAACATTATAATTAATATAAAGTCCACCAGAATCAGTTGTAAATGTGTTACATTGGGAAATCAGTCCAATAACACCATTATTAATCATTCTTCTATGGTGTCTTGGGTAAACCTAAAACAAATTTATCAGTGAAAATTTCATTAATATAGTCATGAATGTGTAAAGACTACAATAGTTCAACTGGTCACTGATTCTCAGCCTTCACTTATCGACATATGAATAAGTGTGTCATAATCAAGTAATATTTTGCTTCTCTTCTATCCACCAATACAGCCTATGATTATCTCATCACATGATAGTGGTGTTTTGATATACCATCATCATTGAATTATTAAACCCTATAAATTAATCCTCATACAAGTATGTGAAAGGAAATATATTCAAATGACATTTATGAAATAGTTTCTCATGCATTGTCCAACATGATGGTGGATCTCCACAATTTAAATTCATCATAAGATGGAAACATTATAGATTTATCAAAACCCACTTCTTGATACTTTCTAATAGATAATGAATACCCAATGTGGATGTTATATTCTATAACCCAAAGTACACTTAGAAATCCAAATTTTTATAAAAAAGTAGTTCCATTAACAACCATTAATATATAAACTAACACATTGTATTAGTGTGTTCATTTATTATCACGGTGTGGGGAACAATGTTTTTCATAATATATGTGTACGATAACTTGATGTTTAAATAATACATGTACTCCATCCATTTACACTACTGAATGTCAAATCCCATTATGAAAATATATAC
This sequence comes from Viscum album, assembly GCA_963277665.1. Classification (NCBI taxonomy): domain Eukaryota; kingdom Viridiplantae; phylum Streptophyta; class Magnoliopsida; order Santalales; family Viscaceae; genus Viscum; species Viscum album. Next base: position 1,399,790,472 of record OY728132.1, on the reverse strand, counting down.
CTCTACACCTAATGTTCTGTAAAAACAATGATCTATTCTTCAATAAGGTAATTCTAACAACATATAAAAACATGATCCACATCATTCACCTCCAAATAATTGGTAATATAATTTATCTTATACCATATCATCTATTTTAATCCTTTTTAAACAACAAAACCATAAAATATATGAATATATCCTTGGATAATTATAGTGGTGTCATGCCACAATGTTTAATCCTTAAATAGATCTATTATAGTAATGATTTTTTTTATTAGTTAATTGAATCATCATATCATTAATGGATTCCTCAAAGCCATCATTATTGTAAAACCTTAATCCTTTTTTTATAACTATCCACTGCTGCCATGATCAAATAGTAATAATGAAGAATCCACTAATATAGCCCAACTAGATCGAGAAATATCAGTATCTCAAAAACATTCTTATATGGATCTTAATAATCCAATTACTCTACCTTTATTAGATAAATGAACATTCCTTCATCATATATAATTTGATCAGGAAAGTGGACATAACCAATATCGAAGGAACACATTGATAATTAAGAAAGAATCCATGTCACAATTAGTTTTATTTGGAAAGTATACATACTTCATGAAAAAGTATCACTAAATTAAGAGGATATTGAAATTTTATCAAAAAATCCATCAATAAACTAGTATAGATACATGTGAAATATATCTGTCATCAAACCCAAGATCACCATTTATATATTTTTCAATCCAAATGGAATCAATATGAATTCATAAAAACCATACAATTTTAATAGATTATATAATGAGTTTAGCATCAGATAAATCTCAGTGGCTGGTTCATTCACATTAAATAGATATTGGTGAATACAAGAACACCTCTATTAAAGAAAACTATATCATTTATGGCTGGGACGATCAAATATTCTTGGTTCTCATCGATTTTAATATAATATAATTGAGTTATTATCATAATATCCCATATTCATTCTTAATATATAAAAACACTGACATGCATAATGTTTTACTATAATAGAAAGATACATTTGAATCATGATACTCTAACTATAATCGTGAAATTAAATACTTATCTTGTGTAATTCTATTGAAATCTATCAAAATTGGATCATATCCTAGCACTAACTCATTAGTAAATTCCATCTTCGACTATAATGGTAGCGTAATAAATTCCTAAATAAATAAATCTTGATATTTTTCTATTATAAGTCAAATTATGTCCTTATATGGTTTCATCATTGGAAATTTTAAAATTTATAGCGACACAATTTTTAAGGCCATCCACTAGAAATTCCATTGGTCATGCATGGACATCCATTATATCCTACGCATATGGGTGGATGTAACACCTTCCATTGAGTGGTGATAAGTGAACATTCATGTTCACTAAATTGATATCGTCCCGATACATAACATTATAGTCCATAAAAAGATTATTTTGAAACCCATTTTTTCTAACACAATCAGATTTTAATGGAATTGGTATCCATCATTCTTAATAGTCCACTATTTTCGGTAGAAATTTTAATTCACTATTCCACCAACATGATTTTAATAGAAATCACTCCAAATTGATAATACTAAAGAAAATAAAATTCATGGGAAATATTTCAATAATGTATTGTGTGATTTCCCCCTATATCTAATAGAATGCATACAGAGTTAGATGTTACTTATATATATAATCAAATTGTTCAAGGTATCACATCCATCCTAATAAGTGCATGTTGTACCGTCTGTATATGTTTTATGTCCCTACCATAGGAACCCACCTAATATCACTTTTAGTGAACATAATGCTATTAGTTTTATTCAATAATTAGAGATACATATCCTCTAAATTAAAATTTACATCTAGAGGAACTCACAGTTATTTGATTATCATGCTGTAGAAATATCCTTTAATTACTCAACTATTTTTCCCACTCCCTCTCCATCAGTATCCAGATTAGTTATCCTATATGCTGTTTTTTGGTTCCCTATCATTCCTCATACTCAATATTCCATATATTTCCATGTTAATTGATTCTATATATTATTGGGCCTAGCACATTGAATTGAGAACACCTTGTAACAATAATGAAATAATAACCTTGTACCCTTAATGTCGTGCTAATTACTATAAAATTTTTAATTCTTAAATCAATGCATCATCCTACCAATGTATGTTATACAATAATACCCATCTAAAAAAACATACCACCACTAAATATCTATTATAATTCCCCATAAAAAATGAAACATGATTCATGATTTTTTTGGAACATCTCCATATAAAGTATAACAATGTAATAGATTTTCCCATACCATTGACCCCCATAGAAGTGCTTCATCATATATATCTTATATAGAACCATGGTTAGGGAGAAAATATGATTTTATTAAATGAATAGTATAATCCATCACAGTTGTGATATCCTGTATTAGGTGAAAAATATATTTATCCATCTCTTTAATCGGTGTATCCAAGTATATGTGAACAAAGAACAACATTTGGAAACTCTCCGATGTCTTCCCCAAATACTAATATTCATGAACTATGATATACAACTAGTTATTGGATGGCCCCTAAATCATCTGTGAAGAAAACATAATTTTTTGCTCCATGGTTGTCTCTAGATGATTGATTATCATCATGGTATAGGCACGACCAATCTCTAAATCATAGATGCCTTCATTCCCTCTATACATCTAAGGGATACATAAGGAACAAATAGAGTAGGTCTATCATAGTTGGAATTTCATAGGAACATTTCTTCACTATGGACCACAATACTCAAATAAACCACCAATGAGATGATTTTCAATAAAGTTATACAAGTATTCTATGTGATTTTGTTGTTCTATATATAGTGTGTGCTCATTTGAACCCTCTAAATTACCAATTAAAAAGTTTTGGATATTCAAATATCAACAAAATATAATTTACTACATAATACATAATACAAGAATAAATTGATAGTAAATTGGACTATTAATCCCTAAAAAAATGAAAAAATATTGTTTCTACGATTCCATCAAAATTCATAGATAGTTTTAACTTGTTAAAAAACTACCTCAAGCTCAAAGATAATTGTTGAAACACAAACAAGAAAATGATTATGATTAAATAATATCTTCACAATATATATATATATATATAAGAATAGAATATCATTAATCATCAACTAAGAATCAATAATATTAATTCAACATGGATAATCTAAATCTAGATGATATTAAAATCTTTTAATTGAGTTCTAATAAAAAAATTATATATAAAGGAAATAAATTAATTTAATGATACATTTATACAAAACATAAACCATAATTGAACATGCGTATAATATCTGAAAAATATTAAGACAACACAAAAAAATGTCAGCCAAGGTGAAATATCATCCTAGTAATAATAGTTGAAGCTCAATATCACCAATCCCATGCCTAGAAAATTCAGTTCTCCACCCTACATGGGATAGATAATACCATGAGAAATATCATTAAAAATACATTGAAAATCATGTAATATTTAATAAAATTTATAAATTGTTAAAAATTCCACTCATAATCCATCATTTTAATGTTGTCAACACATTTCTCTCTAATTTGTTTGAGATATGTAAAAACATGATTTTAGGTGCACCTCCCTATATACTATAGGCTGTCGGCTAGTGGTGAGGTTCTAAAGATATTTTTGGGATGTTATACCCTATTTTATAGGAATATAATCATAGTGTAAATACGATAAAAAAGTCAGTCAAATATTTTCTATTGATAAATAGAAAAACAAAATTTTAATCGAATATAACAAGACCATGTAGTTTCGTGAAGAATGTTTTTCTAAATAACACACAATACATCATAGGAATGAATTTAGAAAAACATTAAACTGATGATCCCAATCATATACCTTTATTCATGGTAATATCTCTAAAATCTATATCCATCAAGAAAAATTATATATCAAATACAAGGATCTTTTTTTGTCAATACATGCATCATTGACTTATACTTGGGTACTAAACAAAACATTAACAGTATGCGAGTAAAACACATAAGCCCAATAAACATGGGGTCTAACAAAACCATGTATGAGTATAGTTCATTAAAAAAATCTTTTATACATTATTTATTTATTATTAATGAATGTAAACTCAAAAATAAACATGTTTACCCTTGAGTTCTAACTTGACACATGGGGTTTTCCGCACCATATTTAGAAAAATTATGAATGTATATATCTCTTAATTATAATTAAAATAAAAAAAGAGGATTTATATATATACTCTTAATGTTGACCATATGAATCAATTTTGATAATGAATTTCACTATAAGAATCTATGGAACCCGACATCCTTTACACTGGACCAAGTTATCATGCATCTCACCCTCAGAAAGAATGTAATCATGCATCTCAGCCTTATGAACCACGTTATCATTCAACATTACCACGTGAATTATGAATCTATCGTCTCAACTGATAGAATCATGATTCGAAATGTTTCTCCCTCTGGAATCCTTTATCCATTAATCTCACCCTCTAGTCTAAAGATAAAATTTATCATTCCCCATAGCACCAATCAACCATGAATCCCTAAAAATATCATCAAGATAATGTTTTCACTCCCTCAGAAGAATACAAATTATCAAATCATAAAAATTAAAAATAAAAAGAATTATATAATAATCTAAAACAATTAATTAATAATAGTTACTAATTATCATGAAATTTATTTCACTATTCCTTGTTACCCATTCACATAAAATAGATTAAATTTCCAATTCACATGTGCTTTTTGTGTGAAGAACATCCAATTAAAAATTTCATGCGTCATTACATAACCATATTAAATCATCAAATACTACCACAAGGTTATATGGTAGAAATTTCCTTGTTCCAAACCAAGGTAATGGGATAAAAAAACACTCAGGTGGATACATGTCTATATCCCAATCACCGTTATAGTGAACATGATCTATGGAAGTTTTAGAAAAATTGTATTTCTATAATTCCAATTAAGATATTTCTTAAACAAGGAGTTATTGTGTGAAAACATAGGATATAAGTAATAGAATAACATATCTTGACCTTAGGAAATTGTTTGGGAACATCTATCTCATTAAATAATAATGAAAAAAATGGAAAAACATTATGATCAATAAACCCCACCAGGATCCTCTATGGAATGTTATGAAAGACATCCGTAAATGTTCTATGAAGGATACACATCAATGAACCAAGTTTAAAACAACCGATCTTGAATTTTTCTTTTCAAGTCATATGGATCATAGAATCCGTTAGAGGATCATGGATTGGTGTTTGGGAAAACATGATATCATTATATATCAATTAAATTGATTAAACAAAAAAAGGATCAAATAAGGTTTATTTATATTATAAGTGGATGGATTTGAAAGTTATAAATATGATCCAAACCATATCCATCTAGAACTATATCAATTCAATTGACCACTACCAGTTACCTGTCTATGTTACAATGTCTAACTAAATAGCTGCAAAACCAAAAGACTAGCTAGTAGTTCTCCACCAACTCTCTAGTTGGCCTTTTATTTGAAGCTCATTTTATTATGTCTACACAGGCTATTTGGCTCATTCAACTATCATGAAAGATTAAATGTTTTTTCTTATTGAGATATTGACTAGCCCACTCGCTGGATTTTGGAATGCTTCTATTAACCACTCATAATAAATCACCTCATGTGTTGAAATAAAACACATCCACTCAGAGACTACATTATCTAGCCCATAAGATCCTTTATAATACCCTTTTAAAAATTGAATGAGTATAATTTATAGTTTTTAAATGACAATAAAAAATCATAATGATATAAAGTACCTAGTTAAAAAATTGGCTCATACACAATGTCATACAAAAATTATTTTCTAACAATAATACCTATATCTGGTCTTTTTGAATTATTCCTTGAACATGCATATTGAATAATGGAGAGGAATATAGGTATATTCTCTATGTTTTCTTGACTCTCTCATCATATCGTATATGTACTTAATATATTTTCTCAAAACATAATATTGAAGGACTAACTATTTATTTTCATTGAGTTATCCTTGTTAATATTTCCCTTTTTTCCATAATGATACACATAAATGATAATCTAGTGAATCTTGTACAATAAACCATGAAATACCCATTGAGTGTCATAAAAGGGATTGGAAGGTATTTTTTACATTATAATAGTCTTAGATACCCAATTTTGTTAATGTTTTTCCTTTTTTTACTATATTTATCATCAACATACATTATATTTAATTTACTCTATATTTATTTTATAGGGTCATGATGTTATATATTATAGAGAATTATTTATACCAAATTTTTTTTAAATATTATAATGTCATATAAATACATTTTTAGTAATTGAAGATATTTTTTAATATTTAAAAATTTTTGGGAAATATTTATTCTTGTTATAGTATGTTCCTGGTAAATACATGGATATAACTATCTTTGTTGAAAAATATTATATGTGGGTATCATTGCATGGTTTTTTATACGAACGTGTAACCATATATATTAATTCTAATTTTAGTGATTTATATTCTATTTGAATCCACATGAAATATACTCAATTGTGTGTTACCAGGCACACTAACAATCCAAGGTTCACAACTAACACATAAAAATTACTACAGGGACGATGTATAGTTTACCAAATTATTTATACAAACGCTCAGAGTATTATTTAACAAAGAAATTGTATATTATATATTTACAATTATGTTACATTAATGCCCTTTGGTATTATTTAAAACCCTATTCTACTATGGCCTCAGAGAGGCTCCTCCCATCCCATGAATTTGACCAATACTATACCATGCTTTCTTTCGAAAATTTAATTCATGATAATTCACACAAAAATCATAAAAAATATTACTAATAACCACCAATTACTTCAAATCCTACCAAAATTTTTTCCATTCTCCTTACATAATTATTTATTTTTATAACATTATATTATGAATATGTTCTATTCAGTTACCTGTGGTATGGTTAATTCCCTAATATATGGTTTTTTTAGTTTTCAAGCTAGGAAAGGTCAAAAAATATTTTTAGGATTTTTATTAAAATTATGAATTTATAATTTTTGGATTATATTAATTTTTTCCTATATTTTTTGTAAGGATCCATGGTTTTTAGATGATGGTTTTTATTTGATTATTCCCATTAAATTTCATTTATTTTTTTCTCTATATATTAATTACATTTTATTCATAATTTTTAAGTTATTACTATTTTAAATTAATTATTATTTTATTGATTTGGTTCTCAATTTTTTAGATTGAATTTCATAGTTACCTAATCTAGTTCATAATATTCATTAAGGAATATGATAACATTTAATAGGTGAATCATAATATTTAAAACAAAATTTATTACATTAAATAATAAAATTTTGTTTATTTATAGAGATTTAAATGATCCACAATTATGTGTCAAGACTAAATATTCAATGGTTTCTCAATTTATTGAATAAATTATTTTTTTTTCATCATGGGTATATTTAAATAATTGATTGAAAATACTAATTAAAAAAATATGTATTTATGTGAATAATATTAAAATTAGTTTTTTACATTTCAATTCATAATATATAGATAATTTATATGAATGATTTGATTTCATAAATCCTTATTACATTTTTCATTTGAAAACCTAAATCATTCTTTAATTTTATTATATCAAATATACATGAAATGGATTTATATTTCATGGATTTTAATTGGAGTGTGGTAATGATACATAATAAGTATTTCCCCCACTCCCTATATTCAATAATTTATTTATGACATCAATATCAAATTTTTATTAGTTGACACTATAATTTTATTGTCGAAGGAATCAGCCTATAAGTGGGAGGAATTTTCATGAGTACCTATACACACACACACGCCCAACCATGTCCCAACATACTTAAGGGGAAAAACAATTATACTAAAATAAGTATGAGTACAAAGTACATCAAAAAGAAAGTGAGCCAGAATACAAACCCAACAAAAAGAACTGAATCAACAAGGTAAAAAAAGGAACACTGATGGCCATTAGAAGAAAACCCCACCTTATGGACAGAGTAGTGAAGCTACTAGAAGATGAAGTATTATGTATTGTACTCCTAGTCCTACTGGGCCTCACCTAGTCCTAGTCCACCATGTCCATCATCAAAGTGTCTATCGGTCCTATCAAATTGGGCTCCAATGGGTCCATGTCGACCTTGGTCTCTATTGAAGCATATATTATCTTTACTGGGCATGATAGGCATGGGATGGGCCTATGCAGGTGTGACTAACACGAAACTAAATTGTGACAAAAAAAATGAAATACCAAAGAGTAATCCTAAAAGTAATCATGAAGAACAAGATAGCCCACACTAGGTATATTCTAGGGTAGTGATAGTAGCATCATCAGTCATATAATTTAACTCCTACGCTACTGGAGAACTCATCTAATATTGGTTATTGTGGGCATGATGGGTTACATAGAGCCACCTCTCACTATCCCTAAACTGTTGTGGTACTCATCCCAAAAGAGTAACATGGGTGTGTGGGGTCATAGAGAGCCTCTCTCCACCATGGTCCTACTGGGTCACACAAATCCGCTTACCACCTTGGTGGAACTGATGTACTTCTCCTGTCAAGTACTATAGATCTACTGAGTCATACAGAGTCATTCCCCATGTGGGTCAATTGGGTCACACAGAGCTATTTCCCACTGGGTCGTCGTCTTTTTGTCTTCAGGTGTCAACCAACCGTATGGTTCCGTACATCGCACACTTGGGAGAACCACTCCTCAAGTCTTTCATCGCATCTAAACATCCTTGGAAGTCACCACAATGTAGAGAACCATACATGACGTACATAGACATTACATTACTTTTTCCTAATACTTAATACATAACAAAAAAAGACACCAAAGGACCGTAATAGTTTAGTGTCGTTGAAAACATGGATCATAATATTCTAATCATGATGAAAGATCTTCAGTATCTCCCATAAAGATCTTCCCCGTTTGTTTTCTTACCTAAAAACATTTCTTTATATCCTAGTGAAAGGAAAACATAAAAAGGGTGAGCTCAAATTCTCAGTAAGGGTAATAATAGTGAACATAAAACAATCCCTAATCATTTGAATGCAAAAACATGAACATAAAATCTAAACATCAAACTCTTGTGCAAAGACATTAATCTTGGAAGTACGTAAGGCATATATCATAATGGAACATAAATCCTGATAAAATAGCATGGGAATAAAACATGTAATTGTGGAAAACCATTAAGAAAATGATATTATTTCCATAGTATCCAAGGCTTTGCTGCCAAGACAATCTTAGTGGACAAAGTCCCTTTCTGAATCGAGTTCACTCCTCGTTCTAGTCCTGTATCACTAAACCAAATTAACTTACCATTCCAGCCATTTCTATCTCATGAGATATAAATCGTTACCTAATGAATTCTAGGGAGATATAAGTCCCATAAATCTCATAATTAAATCATTCTTACATGTGCCACAACATAAACATAATTCATTCATCATAACCCAAATAATAAAATGGATTTCATAAACATCATCTCATCATAACATAATACATATAAAACAAATGGATATCATTTCATCATAAGAAAATTGAAACCATGTAAATCATAGAGACATTATACTTGAAACATACACATATAAAATAATGTCATCTTATATGGAAAATGGTTTTGATAAAATACTTGAAATGAATTCTTGAGGAAAATATCCTTTCTCCTTAAAAAACATTTTTTTTCACAAAATTCAACACAATTTTAAAATAAAAGGATTTTATTGAAAATAACCATGAAATATTTTAGATTAAGCTTCATGAAAACAAGGTGTTATAAAACTGTAAAAATCCGTTCATTCCGTATAAGTAAAAAACATTCTCCTCATACTTTTAACAGAAAAGTCAATAAGTACTATGTATCATAAACAAAAGAAAGATTCCCTCCATAACACAAATTGAAAGTCAAAGAGTTTTAAAAATGACTTTAAAAATACATGGTAGAATATTAAACACTTTATGAAAAACATTTTTATGGACATGGATGAAAAATATACCCCTTTAAATACTTATGTATAAGCAATCTCAAGTAAAAATGAGATTTGAAAATTTATCCCTTACCTTATATCAGATATGCTTCGTATGTATCCGAACATCCTGTATAATGATTTAAATAATGTCATTGAATTATTATAGAACCATACTCATTGTTATGATATCATATACGGTTCACTTATGACTTTATATTACCCGTTCTTTGGTAAATTCTATGTTAAAGCAGCGTTTTGGGTAAAATCGTTTCATTTATCGTACGTGTTTCGATTTGTTGTTCTTGATATTATTACTCATATCCAGATTTACATAATTCTAGAATGTAAAACATGATTTATATATAATATATATTCAGTATATAAATATATATTATAGATCGATAAATGGAATGAAATACACAGTTCATGGAGACGGTAGACGTATGTACGCGTGAACGCTGTTTTCGTTTCATTAATGAATTGAATGGAATTAAGTAAATGAAACATATATTTAAATAAATAAAGCATCATTATTATGTAATATCTTTCATGATTATTTATTATATATATACTTTATAATCATACTTGAATGGTTAATCATGGAAAATGAATCTCATCGCGTTTGTGGAGACGGAAGTCCGTACGTACGCACGAGCGATGATATCGCTCCAATAATTATTGAATTGAATTGGAGTGAATGATATAATATCTCAGAATCCGTATAATGTTATAATAACCATATATAGGTATTCTTTACACCATTATACCAATCCAAGTAAGGTGGTGGTGGAAAATCTAATTACACCACGACATGGAGGCAGTATTCCGTAGGTACGCAAGCGCAGTGATTTCATTTTTCGTAGGATGGATAAAAGGTGAAATTTGGTTGTTTCATATTTAAAATATCATATCAGTTTATTAGTGATACTGATTTTTTTACTTTACAATGAAACAACTAAAGAAGAAGACGTTGAAGATGAATGAAACGTGAAAGAATCTGTAGAAAAGATTACCTCTTCTTCGACGTGCCTCCTTTAAAAATCCTCTTAAGTGACTAGAGTTGGTCTTTTAAGAAGAAAAGAACCTCAATAATATTTCTAGAAAATTTGAGAAGAGTAATGGGTAGGTTTTGGCCGAGCATGAAGGCTCAAAGTTTTGTAAATAGCAGAGGGAGGAAGTGCCCTTTTAGAAGGGTGGAGATGGGCACTTTTGGAAACCTCTAAAATATTAATTTATAAAAAACCTAAATCCCACTTTAAAACATTCTATGTGACTCAAATTAGGATATTAGATAAGATAGGGTTGTAATATCATCAACCAATTAAATTTAGACTTGTTTTTATTATATTTTATACTTTATCATTTTGATTTATCCTTATTTAATCTATTTAATTTTATTTGTGGTAATAATGTTATAAATTTTATATGGTTATAAATACTTACTTATTTGTTATTAATTATACATAATTTGATATTTAAGGACATTTCAAATCATATAAATTTTAATTTGTAATTTTTGAAAAAAAAATTTGATTTTTAAACAATTTAATAATATAAAATATCAATAGTGTCAATTATGACACAATTAATTTCATTGAATTTAAATAAAATCCACAAAAAAGATATGTTTTAACCAAAATATTTAACAGATTCATAACATATAATATTTATCTATAAAATTCGTGGATCACATTAAATAGTTCATATAATATTTATTTTTATTTTTTAAAACCATTTATTTGATATTTCAATCAATAAAATAATTTCAAAGTTACTATTATGTCACCTTTAATGATTATTATTTAATCCATGAAAATTCTAAATAAATTAAAATGATGTATATAATTTTATTATATTTCCGAAGACTATTCATGTTCGAAGTTTCATGATGTTTATCACTAAACTAAAATTATTATACATATAAGATTTAAGAGAGTGACACGTTGTCACTTTAATTGGTTTTAATAATAATTAAATTATTTTTATAGTCAAAAGTCCATTAAATTAATCTAATCCGACCCTTAGGTGATATGGGTCGACTTTGAGTCGTCAAATATAAATTTGGCATGTGTTAGGGTAATTTTATAATCTTAGGTTTACCCTTAATTACCCGATTTATCTTTAACTGAAGTAAATAAATATTACTGTAGTTACAATTCATAATATCAAAAAAAATAAAAGTAACCTATTAAAATAATTTGTACCAACTGAATCCAAATATTGAATCCATTTTTAAAAATTCAAAAGAAAGAAGTTGCAGTAATTAAATTAAAATTTATCCCATTGTTAAAAAATGGGTTTTAAAAGTTAAAATATTGCCAAAGATTGAAATGTTTTTGCCTATGAATTCAATGTAAAATTAACGTTAATGACATAAATTATATGAAATGGTAAAAATATATTATATTTATACTTTAAAACAATTCAAAATTATAATTTAAGCATATAAATTATTGCGATGAAAATAGTTGTTTTTAATTTAAATATACCGTGTTTTTACTATTCATTAAAATATGAAAGTTATCAGAATAATAGGAAAAATTTATCCAAAGTAAAATTTTATATCCTGATTTCAAAAAAGAATTTTATTTTGTCATATTTAACTTATAAACATGTCAAAAACTAGATTTAAAGAGGGTGATCCATCAATAGGCGGCAAAACTGCATTTCTTGAAAAATACTTATTTTACCCGAAAACTTTATTTTGTTCTCATATCATGTTCTAGAAAATGTGTATGAAGAATTTTAATGTTATAAAATTAAAATTTTAGTTAATAATATTTATAATGGCTAGTCCATAATAATATTACAACAATATATCATTGTTTAGTGAAACCCGGTATTGTGTACTTCACATGCTATCGAGGAAGGTTGTGATTGTGTGTAATTCAAGCCAAGTCAGGGATGCGTGTAGTGAAAGATACTTTTAGTGTAGCGTACAACACAAGAAATTAATGAAATTGAAAAGAATAATTCTCATAAAATCTCGGGTTGTTTCATTCTAACCCCCTTAAAATGAATTTCTCCCTCAAAATTCATCGTGGTTATAAATAGTTTACTACTTGAATGTTTTTTAAAAGGAAACCCACATCATAAAAAGTAATACCAAAACATAACTTTAAAAACAAAATTATTAAATGTAAAGGTTACCCAAATTAACTAATCACTGGGTTTCCACATAAGAGAACATAGGTGAAAATATGGATATAGAAGAGAAATCTAACCATCACGTTCTAATGGAGAGTTTTAGAGAAAATTTCTATGAAGAAGACAACAATAAAAAAATTTGTGATGATCTATGTTTCCATCTGATTCATCAGATGTGAGGGCTATATGACAACATTTTTTCTTTTCAAGATCATTTCCCTAAAGCTAAAAAAATTGGAATTAGAAAAAAAATTATGGATTTTGGTATAATGTCACCGCTGGTCATTCCTTGAACAATTTCCACTTCATATCTTAAAGAAATGAAGTTGAATTTGTCATTTGTGAGGTGTTTTCAGATCATGCTTTAGAATGATTGGTCATTCCATCAGTCTCAAACAAAATGTTAGCAAAATTTACTAAATATATATAAGTCTATCTATAGTGAGATTAATCGTATATGGTTCCTAAAATTGATTATACTTCATATATCATACCACTTAATATATTAAAACTAATTTATATTAACTAGGGACTTCTTGTAGGCCAGTGGTATATGATAAAGGCATGTTGCACTTCGGTTGTGGGTTCGATTCCCATAGCCTTGTCTGACACGACGGGTTGTCGCCCGTCCTGCAGGTTGTTCCTTTTTCTAAAACTACATTATTATAACATTCCATCAATAACCTCGAAAACAATTCTAGACATAAATAATACTATATTATGTCTAAATTAATTCATTCCAATCTTTTGGCTAATCCAAAATACTACGGTTTAAGCTCATACTATAAAGAAAACGATTACCTGAAAGTTCACATAAAAAGCATGTGAATACCATCATTTATCCCCATATATCATAAGATATATCTTGTTGGTCACATTCCAAACATTTGAATACCATAATCTTGTATTCTTTTCAAACATGAATTACCATAGAACCTTAGTGAAAACATGAATGCTTTCAAAAGTTAACTCTTTCCAAATACCAAAATCCCAAAATTTCTATATACTCAAACCATGATATCACATTGTCTCTATATCAGTCATGATCTCATGAATACTATCAAAAATATCATTTTCTACTTATCTCTTCATTATGAACATGTCATCTGCTTTGCAAAATTATTTCTATCATTTTAATGGTTACAGTTACCACAAAATTATTGAAAACCACAATAGACCAATACATAAATTTTACAATATTCCACAATACTATATACAACATTATTTTTGAATACCATTACATAAACACTTAATCATTCCACCACATTATTTTAAAATTCAACTTTTCCATTAGTGATTGCATGTGACTTCCCTTTGTCCTTTTCCTTAAGAGGTAGTTGACATCGATCATCATTAACCATTGGATTAAGGCATTGAATAGCATAATTCCCCATTTCCTTGAACTTGTAGCATTAAAGTGTTGGTGGGGCGTTTTCTGTAGTCTTTTCTCTATTCACATCATTAGAAACCTTTTTCACATTACTTTGGCACTCAGCTACTTGAAGACCTTCTTTTCCACACTTGAAACATTTTCTAGTACCTTTTAGACAATCTCCACCATGCTTCTTTCCACACTTTGAGCATAAAGAAACATTCACCTTCTTTTCACCAATGTTATGAGGTTTTTCCTTGAACTCCATCTTTTATTTCTTGTCAAAACCATGAGATGGATATGTTACACCAACTTCCAGTTCTACATTGATAGCACAATGCCCAATTTCTTTATAGCTACTGAAGTATCTTATAGAAAATGCCTTTTGAAGACTTTGTTTTATGCCACTGATGAATCAATCAACTTTACTTTCAGGTTGGACGATAAAGAAAGATGCATACCTTGCAAGTCTTGTAAAATTCACTTTGTATATACCAACAGATTCATCATTCTTCTTCTTAAGATCAAGGAACTCCTTTTCCATATTTTTTCGAAGAATATGAGGGAAGTACATACTGAAAAACATGTTCTTGAACTCGTCCCATTCCATGGATTAAATTTCATCTTGGAGCCTTGTATTCTTAATTAGAGTCCACCATTGGTCTGCTTCACCTTCTAAATGGTAAACAGCTAAAACGACTTTTTCATTTTCTGAACAGCGTAGTATAGAACATATCTTTTCAAAGGTACTGGTCCATTGTTCAGCAAAAAGTTGATCTCAAGACTCATTTAAAGACGGTGGATGTTGCCTCATGAAAGACTCAATAGAATATCATTCCCTTCTCTGATCATTTGGAAATCCAGAATGATTCATAGCTTGTGTAAGTATAGAAATAATATTTTGCACTTCATCTCCCATCACATTTGGTTTCTCGAGAGGAAAATCATTGCATTGTCCATTACATTGATCAACACGGTTCCTTCAGGTTCCAGCCATCGTCTAAAACCCAAAAAGAACAGTGTGAGAGGCAAAACAGATGCTAGGAAAACTACATAATAAAGGGGGAGTACCTTCAATATCTAACATCATAGGATTAATTATAATATTTTTACCATAATTATAGGACTATAACCTATACTTATACTTAACCTTAGGGAATTCCCTAGAAATACCATAGATATATCTCTAAGGATCTCACTAAATTTCTCACATCATAGTTTCCAAATGTTGACTAAACCCTTCCTATGATACCAACTGTAGAGACCTGTAATTGGCGTACATAGACATTACCTTTATTTTGTGGAATACTTAATACATAACAGAAACAGACACCAAAGGGCCATAATAGTTTAGTTTCTTTGGAAACTTGGAACATAATCTTCTAATCATGGTGAAATATATTCATCATATCCTATAAAGACCATCCTCTTTTGTTTTCTTACCTAAAACCTTTATTTATATCCTTGGGAAAAGAAAACATAAAAAGGTTGATTTCAAATGTTCATTAAGTTTAAACATAGAGAACATAAAACAATACATAAAAATTTGAATTCAAAAACATGAAAATAAAATATAAACATCAAAATCTTGAGCAAAGACATAAATCATGGAAGTACATAAGGCATATATCATAATGGAACATCAATCACGATAAAATATCATGGGAAGAAAACATGTAATTGTGGAAAACCATTAAGAACATGATATGATTTCCGTAGTAGCCAAGACATTGCTGCCAAGATAATCTTAGTGGACAATGTCATTTTCTGAATCGAGTTTACTCCTCATTCTAGTCCTATATCACTAAACCAGATTAACTTACTATTCCATCCATGTCTATCTCATGAAATACAAATCTTTAACCAATGCATTTGAGGGAGATATAGGTCCCACCCATCTCATAATTTCATCATACTTACATGTTCCACAACGTAAACATAAATCATTCATCATAACCCAATGAATAAAATGGGTTTCATAAACATCATCACATCAAAACAAAATCCATATAAAACAAATGGATATAATTTAATCATTAGAAAGTTGAAACCATGTAAATCATAGAGACATTATACTTGAAACATTAACATATGAAATAAAGTCATCTTAGATGGAAAATGGTTTTGATAAAATATTTGAAATGAATTCTTGAGGAAAATATCATTTCTCCTTAAAAATCATTTTGTTTTCACAAAATGCCACACAATTTTAAAAGAAAATGATTTTATTGAAAATAAACATGAAATATTGTAAATTAAGCATCATGAAAACAAGGCGTTATAAAACTGTAAAAATCCGTTCATGCCGTATATGTAAAAAAACATTCTCCTTGTACTTTTAACGGAAAAGTCAAAAAGTACTACCTATGGTAAACAAAAGAAAGATTACCTCCATAACACTAAGTAAAAGTCAAAGAGGGTAAAAATGATATTAAAAATACATGTATGAATATTAAACACTTTATTAAAATCTTTTGTATGAACATGGATGAAAAATATACCCCAGTAAATACTTACGTATAAGCAATCTCAGATAAAAACGAGATTTGAAAAATTATCCCTTACCTTATGTATGATATGCTTCATATGTATCAGAAAATAATTCATAATGATTTAAATAATGTCATTTAATTATTATAGAATCATATTTTTTGTTATGATATCATATATGGTTCACTTATGACTTTATATTACCCGTTCTTTTTTAAATTCCATGCTAAAGCAGCGTTTTGGGTAAAATCATTTCATTTATCGTACGTGTTTCGATTTGTTGTTCTTGATATTATTACTTGTATCCTGATTTACATAATTCCATAATGTTAAACATTATTTATATAAAATATATATTCCGTATATAAATATATATGATAGATAGATAAATGGAATGAAATACACCGTTCATGGAGATGGTAGGTCGTACGTACACATGAACGCTGTTTTCGTTTCCTTATTGAATTGAATGGAATTAAGTAAATGAAACATATATGTACATAAATCCAGTATCATTATTATGTAATATCTTTCATGATTATTTATTACATAAATACATTATAATAATACTTTAATGTTTAATCATGGAAAATGAATCTCATCGCGTTCGTGGAGACGGTAGTCTATACGTACGCATGAGCGATGATATCGTCCCCATAATTATTGAATAGAATTTGATGGAATGATATATTATCTCAGAATCAGTATGATGTTATAATAACCATATATTTTTTTTATTTACACCATTATACCCATCCAATTAAGGTGGTGGTGGAAAAACTAATTACACCACGGCGTGGAGACGGTATTCCTTACGTACGCACGCTCGATGATTTTGTTTTCCGTAGGATGGATTGAAGGTGAAGTGAGGTTTTTTCATATTTATAATATCATATCAGTATATTAGTGATACTTATTTTATTACTTTTCAATGAAACAACTAAAGAAGAAGAAGTTGAAGAATAATGAAACTTGAAAGAGTCGATAGAAGAGATTACCTCTTCTTCGACATGCATCCTTTAAACTTCCTCTTAAGAGACTAGAGTTGGTCTTTTGAGAAGACCAGAACCTCAAGAATATTACTAGGGAAGTTTGAAGGAGTAATATTAAGGGTTTGGATGATCTAGAATTCTAAAATTTGTGTAAAGAGAATAGGGATGAGGTTCCCTTTTATAAGGAAGGAGAGGGGTACTTTTGGAAACTTCTAAAATATTAATTTATAATAAACCTAAAACCCACTTAAAACTATAAAAGTGGTTAAAATTTAGATATTAGATAATATAGGGTTGTAATATCATCATCCAATTAAATTTAGACATGTTTTGATTTTATTTAAAACCTTATCAGTATGATTTATCAATATTTAATCTATTTAATTTTATTTGTCGTAATAATGTTATAAATTTTATATGGTCATAAATACTAACTTATGTGTTCTTAATTATACATAATTTTATATTTTATGACATTTTAGATCAGATAAAATTTAATTTTTAATTTTTAAAATATTTTTGTGATTTTTAAACAATTTAATAATATAAAATATCAATAGTGTCAATTTTGACACAATTTATTTATTTGAATTTAAATAAAATCATCACAGATGATATGTTCAATCCAAAATATTTAATAGATTCATAACATGTAACATTTATCTATAAAATTCTGGGATCACATTAAATAGTTCATATAATATTTATTTATATTTTTTAAAACCATTTATTTGATATTTCAATCAATAAAATAATATCAACATCACTATTGTGTAACCTTTCATGATAATTATTTAATCCATAAAAATTATAAATAAATTCACATGATGTAGATAATTTTATTATACTTCTTGATACTATTCATGATCGAAGTTTCACAAAGTTTATCACTAAATTAAAATTATTATACTTATAAGATTTAAGAGAGTGATAAGTTATCACTTTCTTTGGTTTTAATAATATTTAAATTATGTTCATTATGGAAAGTCCATAAAATGAATCTAATCTAACCCTTAGGTTATATGGGTCGAAATTTAGTCATCCAATATAATTTTGGCATGTTTTAGGGTAATTTTATAATCTTAGGATTACCCTTAATTACCCGATTTATCTTTAACTGAAGTAAATAAATATTATCGTAGTTATTATTCATAATATGAAAAAAAATAAAAGTAACCTATTAACATTATTTGGACCCACTAAATCCAAATATGGAATCCATTTTTTAAAATCCAAAAAAATGAAGTCGTAGTAATTAAATTAGAATTTATTCCTTTGTTAAGAAAACATGTTTTAAAAGTTAAAATATTGCCAAAGATTCCAATGGTTTTACCTATTAATTCAATGTAAAATTTATGGTAATGACATACATTATTTTAAAATGTGAAAATATATTATATTTATAATTTAAAAACATTAAATATTATAATTTAACTATATATATTATTGCGATGAAAAAAGTTGTTTTTAATTAAAATATTGTGTGTTTTTACAATTCATTAAAATATGAAAGTTATCAGAATAATATGATAAATTTTTCCAAAGTAAATTTTTATATCATTATTCCAAAGAATAATTTTATTTTTCCAAATTGAACTTATAAACATGTCAAAAACTAGATTTAAAGTGGGTGCGCCATCAAAAGGTGGCAAAATTGCATTTTTCGAAAAATAATTATTTTACCCGAAAAATTTATTTTGTTCTCATACCATGTTCTAGAAAATGTGTAAGATTAATAATAATGTTATAAAATTAGAAATTTTTTTAATACTATTCATAATGGCTAGTCCATAATAATATTATAACAATATATCGTTTTTTAGTGAAACCTGGAATTGCGTACTACACACGGTATCGAGGAAGGTTGTGATTGCGTGTAATGAAAGATAAGTCAGGGATGCATGTAGTGAAAGATCCGTTCATTGTACAGTACAACACAAGACATCAATGAATTAATAATAATAATTCTCATAAAATCCCGGGTTGTTACACACAAAGAATACCAAAAGATCTGCCTCATCAAGAGGGTCCCAGCGCCACAAATGGCTTGTCAATCAGACGTGCGAATTGCAAAAAATGGGTGTTTTTGTTACCAGGGGACCGGTTTCAATGGGGCCCAGTCTGACCTGATTGGACTGACCCGACCAGCCCAGCTCGTTGGGTCCCACATGACCGATTTTAGTTAGATGGACACGACTAGACCCGGTTTGGTTTTGGTCGGTATGGTCTGGCATCGCCATTAGGCCTGACCCAATGTGTATCGCTAGGCTCGGCCTGGCTTAGCAGGGGTGCAGCCATCCGGGTTACCCCGCAATCTAGGCTAATCCAATCAGGCCCAAAGGGTGATGTTATGGCCTGTTATCATGGGTTCGGCCCACAGGGTGCAGGTCTGTTCCTCCAGCGTGGGCCCAACCCATCAGTGCGAGTCCATCCCACTGGGCACCAGATCGGCCCGACCTGCTGGCGGATCGTCCTGACAGCAAAGGATCGACCAGTGGTGCTATGTCCCATCTATACGTGGCAGCCTCAAAACATCCTTCCCCTAATGGCCCCACGGATGTGCGGCCACTCCAACCGGAGTTGACGGACCGCGACCACACCGTTCGGGTGGCCTGAACATGGGCCCCCATCTCCACGCGGCGCCCACCTGGCACCACGTTGCCAAACCATCGAGCCCCCCTGCCACAACGGTGTGCCAATGGGCACGCCGTCGGCATTTTCTGTGGATCACTAGTGTTGCTTAGGTCGTCCGTTCTCTGACCAGTTTACGCCAAAGGGTCCCTCGGGTCACTTCCATCCCTGCTGAGGCACCGGAATCGAACTACCACCTCATAATAAATGTGGCCACCAATAACGCATGAGTGGTTAGAGAAGGCCTTCAACATTAGAGGTTTAGATAAATGGGTTGTTCGGGGATTGATGTTTAATCATTTCATTTCATTTTTGAATCACTGATAACAAATCCCCAATAAAAGTCAACCTACCACATAAATGTAAAAATCTTGGATCAACCTGTTCATGGGTTGACCCATGTTCATCGTTCCTAGATAGAAAAATCGGTGAAGAACATTGATTAAAAAATCAAACCCCTACCACTTGGATGTTCAATGCCGAAGAATTCTTCCTCAGGGATTGATGATTTCAATGTCGTCACTTCCGACCCCATTCTTCAAGGTGTGTCGAAGACTATAATGATGCATCGATATTCATCATTCTCGATGCTACAGAACAAGCTAATGTGGAAAATAGGGTCACACAACATGAACCTGTAAATGACAAGGTTTCTGTCCAACATACCATGGAAAATCATAACTTGCATATTGATGTTCCCCTTCCCCTCCAAGATCAAAAGGATTTCGCTGTACCTAATGAAAATTCAGGGGAAGTGGATCATGATGTTTTAGACTCCATTGCTGAGGAAGCTGACCAACCTATTAAGATGGAAGAATCTTTCTTAAATAATATGGCTAAAAAAGGTAAAAAAACCTTTGGTAGATGAGGATGGATTCATCACTCCACATCCAAGAAAAACTAGAAGACGCAAAGACTACTCTAACATAGAACGTACCATTGTTACTAGATCAGTGGACATCTCTAAAGCTGAGCAAGTAGAAACTTCCCAAGAGAAGACTCAAATTGAGACTCCCAAATCAGAACCTGCTACTGATCCTCAGGATAAGCCTCAAGAATCACTCTCTAGTACTGTTCTGTACTACTTTTCACCACATTTTGATGAACATGATCTTCAGGAATGGATCAAGCATATGGATACGCAACAGCAGATTGCTCAGCAGGAGCTTCAGGAAGGTAAGATTTCAAAGGAGCAATATCTTTATATTAAAAGATCCATCTCCATTGAAAAATCAAAGATGAACAGCAAATCAAATTAAACTGACCTGTTTGATGCTTTTGTCTTGATTAACTCGAGATGGTTCTGCTCATCCTTGATTCTGTTTCCTACTATCCAGTTTCCAGTTGGGATTTTTTTTGAACAGTTTTGACTCTTTTTCTCTCACTGTTTTGCTCGCATGAGCTGTATTAAAAGAGAAGTGTCAATGGTGATGCATGGTGTTGAAGATATTCCAACGTTTGCTGCTACTTTTCTTCATCAGTTCATGGTGTTGATGGCTCTTTATGTGGACTTTCTGTTCATAGATGCAGCTCAATTTTATGGCTGCTGTCTTTGATGTTTGGCAGCTGGGTGATGATTGGTAATGCTTGATTTGAGGATTGTGTTGAGGGACTTTCTGAAATTTTCAATGAACTGCGGATTTGCTTGAAGATGTTTTGAAGATCCAGTACTTTCTTTCTTGATTAAAATCAAGACTGTGGTGTCGTCTACTGTAGCTGAGTTTCTTTTCTGCTGCAGCGTAATCTGCTCGATTCCTGCTAGTATTGGGCTACATCCTCTCTACTTAACCTTATGGAGATCATGGGCTGATTGCTGACAAGTCTGATTTCTGTTTTTCCATGGAAGTATGCATCTGGATTGTTCTGCAGAATAGACTGAGCACTACAGCTGTCCAGTACAGGTATATCTACTTGTTTGGATAGAATTCTTTCTTCTCCAGCATGCTGAAACATTTTGGAATGCTGCCCCGATTTCTTTGGGTGATTTTTGATGAGAAATATGGAGAATCTTTCTCACTTTCAAAGCAGTAACACTCACCCGAAGTCTCAGTTTTGAAGCTGGAAATGTCTTTGAATGGAGGATAATGCATGGCCGGACTGCACACTTTTCTACAGTGGAGGTCTTGGACTCTCGCTGGATCTTATTTGAGGCTGTTTGAAGACTTCTTACTCGGTACTTCAAGATTTTCTATGCATTTTGTTTGTTTTCTCTGTTTTGGGATGGTGTAAATACATTACACCTCGTGTTTTCATTGTAATATTTAATTTTAATAAATTCCTTTGGGCGTGAATTGGGAAACCAATTCATGTCAACTTCCTCAAAAAAACAAAAAAAAAATATGAGCTTCATCAGAGAATCCCCCAAGTTTAAATCTCCATCCACCAATGCATTAGACAATAAAAAGGAAATCACATCTCAAAATTTTAGTTACGCTGCGACTTCCCGTTGTTACGATGATTCATTTATAAAACAACATTGATGTTACACTTCCATTGTTGTATCGCTATGTTGCATGATATGGGCTTTTAATGTGATTCATTAATGCATTGTGTTTTCGTGTCACCATGTGTCGATGGAAAAAAGAAAATAATTTTTAATGTTATTTTATTATTTTCTAAAAAGTCAAAAAAAAAAATGTTTGTTCGGCCCTTTCTGGCTGAAGT
The DNA here is from genome assembly GCA_963277665.1 of Viscum album. Lineage (NCBI taxonomy): Eukaryota > Viridiplantae > Streptophyta > Magnoliopsida > Santalales > Viscaceae > Viscum > Viscum album. The sequence continues at coordinate 1,399,767,110 of OY728132.1, read as the reverse complement.
TAGGTGCATTATAGGTGAATCATGGAATTTTGAGTTCAATGGAGTCCTTAGATTTTTGATCTCGGGACCAGTTAAATATTTAGAAAAAAACCCACTCACGTGTTTACTGAACGTACCATAAAAAGATAAAAATTCCATTCCAGGATTTCCGGGCCTCAGAATCATGTGTCGTCAGAGCGCACAATCATAGAATAATTCTATATAATTAAGTAAAGTTACATGGAATTTTTAAGACATTACATTCTCCCCAACATAGGTCATTACATCCCCTAAATCCAAAACAAAAACTAAACAAATAGATGAGGGTTCTAAGAATGAATCTTATCATCCTAATCCCATATGTTATCCTAGTGATTCTCGTGCTGCCACTAAACTCACACCAGAGAAATCAAATTTCCACGTAGGACATACTCATGTCGATCCTCTCTCTCCACTAGGAACTCTCCAATTGTTTCAACATCATCAATGTTTATCCTGACCCTATCGATGACGTGTGATGAATGATGCAAGTACCTCCTCAACTACAACACGTTGAAAACATCATGCAACTGGTGCATTTACGGGCGAGGGCTAGGTCGTACACCACATATCAAACTCTGCTCAAGATCTGAAAGGGTCCGATAAACATTTAAGGTTGCTTAATTCCCTTGATAATTATCTATATCCCTCATTGGGGTGAGACCTAAAGGAACACATGTCATCCCTCCCCAAAATTGAAGGGTCTCTTTCTATTATCAACATAAGACTTATGCCTTCTTTATGTGGTCCTTATCTTCTCCTAGATAATCTGTACCTTCTCAGTGGTTATTCGTACCAACTCCAAAAAAATGAGTGTCAACTCCCCACAATATTTCCAACATAGGGGTGATCGACAAGACTGCTCATCCAAGGCCTATAATGGTTCCTTGCCAATGGTGGTGTGATAACTGTTTTTGTATACGAACACCACCAAAGGCATGTGGTTCTCCCAACTGTGACCAATGTCAAGGACTCAAGTATGAAGCATGTCTTCCAATGTCAGTATGGTACATTATGTATTACCATCTGTATGGGTATGAAAATTTGTCCTCAAGCGGAGCTGCATCCCAAAAACCTCCTATAATCTCTTCCACAAGTAAAGCAGGCATCACGATCTGGGACGATCATCTAAAATGCCCCATGAAACCGCACAATCTCATTGATTTAGAGTTTCCCCATTACCTTTACCAGTCACTATTCTCAAATGGGTAGGAATTTATTTGATATTGTCAATCAGTCAACGATCACCCAAATAGAATCATGGCCTATGAACGTACGTGGAAACCCTGTCACGGAGTATATCGACATACCATCTCATGTCCACTCTAGTACCTCTAGTTGTTAGGTCTATCCTACTAGAACCTAATGATCAACCTACACTTGCTGACAGGTGGGAAAATATGAAACAAACTCATCCACTACTCTCTTCATCCCTGACCACCACTATAGATGTCGGAGGTCCTGGTACATCTTCACTGCTGTGGAATGTACTGCAAAAGGGGATGTATAGAACTCCTTCAAAAAATCCTCCACTAATGTCACCAGTGCTGTGGTGTTCTCTCTGGAAAGGGATGGTGAGCTCTCCAGCTATTGAAAATCCATCAAGAGCCTGTCCTGAGGATAACTGAGCAAATCAGGCATCACTGTCATTATCCACTAATTGCGCCTCCCTGAATCGATATAAGAGTGGGTGTGTAATAGTAATTGATTTAAATTAAGCATATCCACCATCATCCATGAAGGATATCTACATCATGGCCAACCGCACTGTTGACTCACTTAGAAGTTGAAAATCGGTGCTCCTAAATAGCACGGCTACCCCAACGTTCCCCTTTCCACGAGTATAGACTATCTCAATGTCATAGTCTTAGAAGAACTCTTTCCATCTCCATTTTATTAGGTTAAGGTAATTCTGAGAGAAGATATACCTAATACTCTTATGTTTGGGGTAAACTGTAAACCACTCACCTATCAAGTAGTGTCACCACAACATCAATGCAAAGACCATTGCTGCTAACTCCAGGTCATGGATTGTGTAGTAATTTTTATTCTACCTTAACTGGAGTGATCTGTAGATGATAATTTCTTAATCCTGTATCATGACACAAGCTAGTACACTTCTTGATGTGTCATGGAAAACTATACACCCAATGCCCTCTGATGGTAGTCTCATGATGGGTGCACTAGTCAGTCTCCACCTCATCTTCTCGATACTCTGCTGGAATATTTCTATCCACATGAAGGTTTGTATTGTCTTTGTCAAAGACGATTAGGGTTCTCCTACTCTAGAAAAGTCGGGTACAATCCTCCAATGGTAACCATCAAACTCTAATAAGCTCTTCACCTTAGTCACACTCCCTGTTGGCTCCAAAGCAAGCACTGCCTCTATCTTCGCTGGATCTACCATAACTCCAGCCTCTGAGATGATATGTCCCAAAAAGTGGACCTCCCAAATCTAGAATAGGGACTTTGTGAGCTTACCATTAAGATAGTGATATCGGAGTATATCCAGGAATATCGAAAAGTGTGTAGCTTAATCCTTCTATAACAATGAGTACACCCAGATGTCATGAATGAATACCACGATGAACCGCTCAAGGTTAGGCTTGAAGATCCTATTCATGAGGCCCGGGAACACTGATGGGGCATTGGTCACCCAAAAATGCATCACCAGAAACTCATAGTGTATGTACCATCACCAGAAGTCTATCTTGGGTACATCCCCATCATGTACCTGAACATGATTATATCCTTATTTGAGGTCTATCTTTGAAAACCACTTAACTCCCTTCAGCCTGTGGAAGAGGTCATCAATTCTTGGTAGTGGATACTTGTTATTCACGGTCACATGGTTCAGTTCCCGAAGTCCACACTCAACTTCAAACTCTTTTTTCCCATCTTGGAAAAAATAACTTGGGCTTCCCATGGTGAAATTTTGGGCCTTATGAACCCCTTCACCTATAGGTTATAAATTTTTACCGACATCTCACGAAGCTCTATAAAAGCCATCTGATATGCCAGTGTGGATATCAATTCTATCACGAGGTATAGGTCGATGAAAAAGTCTAACTCTCTTCGAGAAGGTTGTCTGAGAACATTCTTGGGAAAAATATCCTCATACTCATACACCACTATAGGAAATCATAGAATCCTCTCATCCACTGCATCGAGGGTGAGGATATCCAACTGGTGAGTGATCGAAATCACCCTCATCTGAGAAAGTCCTTCCTATGATGAAAGGGTTTCCTTCTCCCTGGTGATGTAAAACCTGGTCCCATATTCATGGACACACTACAATGTATGCCAAAACAGTCGATCTGAGCTTGAACTATGGATGAGCAGTCCATACCCAAGATGACATTGTAAGGCCTCGACACCGCTACTAGGAGATCCCAGCCGAAACTCTCACCTCCTTGAGTAAGCTCGCAGTACCGGCACCAGGGTGTAATCATCAAATCATCTCTTGTATGATTATCTATCCATAAAGATCGAGCCCAATGAATCGACCATAATATACAAGCTCCGAAAAAAATCCAAAGAAAGGAAAGAGTGACTAGAACCATTGTCTACAAGAACAACAACGAGGATGTAGAAGACACAGATCATACCTTAGATCATCTCTGTAGCACCGTGGTCATAAGAATCTGCTTCCTAGAGATGAGCTCACCCCTACCCTCCCACTACTTGAGGTCTTGGTGGAAAAAATATGGGTGGTGGCGGTAACATGTCAAACCATCACCCACCGCTTGCTGCTTGTCCAACTCCCCTACCACATCCACCGCCCTGCGGACCTCCTCGCTCGAATCGCTACCTCTGCCTCGATGGTCGCTCGACCATCTACTAGTCATCCATATTGAGGGATGGGTTATGACGTGCATGGTTTTCTTTTACTGCTGAAAATGTAGCACTACCTGGCTCCAAACTAGCTCACCCTAGATTGGGATCCCCAGACTACCGACCCTGAGTCTTGGGATCAACCTCTAAAAGACCTGGCCCGCTTGGGCCCACATGTATGATGTCTGCTACCTATTGAAGTCTCTACTGCCTGGGGAATACTTGTGGCTCTAGATGTTGGCACCTGATCCACCAAGAAACACTCTAAAATAATGTCTCGTCCCAGCACCCTGGTCCATATAGGGATGCTGAGAGACAACATTTATGACGTGATCTCGCACCTGAGTCCCTTCTCAAATTCTTGAGACCTAAATAAATGGTCTTGCACCATGTATGTGTAGTAGCGAGATAGATCAATAAACCTTAATGAGTACTCTTATACATTCATTCTTCCATACAGAAGGTGAATCAGATCATGAATGTGTGCCGACCACAAGGTTGCAGGGAAAAACTCATCCCATAAAAGCCACTCGAAGATTGACAAAGAGAGGTTCTCCTTATCATGTGTTTTGGTGGTCATACTCCACCATCTCCCTACTGATCCTTATAGAAGTCTCCCTGCCTTGATCTCCATCTTGTCAGTTGGTTTCCTCACAAAGATGAAGACCTACGTCATAGCCTCCCGCTATTCCAAAGGGACCAGAGGATCCATATCTCCCTTGAACCGGATAAGACTCTTTCTTTGAAACTCATGTAGGGAAGGAAGCCTACAAATGTAATCTCCCAGAACCATCAGTTCTAGATGCTAACTATTGCGTGGTTGTAGCACTAGTGCACCACTCGGTGAGTCCATCTTTAGAAGTGGTCTCTGAATAGATGACACTTTACTAGGCAGGTTGTCATCATGTCCTCGTATCTCGATCCTGGATGGTCATCCTTATAGAGGCATCCTGAGATAGGTAAAGATGTACCATGATTATATGGTTATACTAGGTGCTATGAATCTTATTCAAAATAATGAGACACTTATGTATCCATTTTTTCACGTATTGAGCCAAAAAGTAGAATTCAAGGTCCTGGTGTATGAATATGTAGGATGCTGCACCAACACTGTACTCCACAAATCTGAAAGTTTTACTTGAAAAATTTAACATTTTTCTCTAAAACACAACATAGACTTCATGTCATTATTGTAGGACTGACCACCCTATGATACCACTTTTTCACAACCCATCCCTTGGGGCCCACGCTGTGACTACCCCAGACCCATCTCTCAAATGCCAGTGGCTGGTGACATGAACCGAATGCATCATCCTACTTGTGGGAGACATTTGACTGAGTACTTGTACGCACACACATGACCAACCACATACCAACACAATGAATGGGAAAAAATGTATACTTAAATAAGACTGAGTACAAAGTATAGTTGAAATCATGTGGGCCATAATACAAACCCCACAATAAGATCTCAGGAAACAAGGTATAAAAAGGATTTGTGGTGGATAACCGCAGAATAACCCACCTATTCGTAAGAGTAGTGAAGCTAATAGAATCCAAAGTAGTATGTATTGACTGCCTTGTCTTACTGGGCCCCACCTCATCCTAGGACAACATGTCCACCATCAAAGCACCGATCAGTCATGTATCACAGGGCTCCATCGAGTCCTGGTCCACCAAGGTCTTTATCGAAGCATTGATCGTCTGCACGATACACGAGACACATGGGTGGGGCCCATGTAGAGGGTGAGTTACATGAAAATTAGTATGGGCTCCAAAACAAAAAATAAAAACAACAAAAAATAATCAATGTAATGAACGAAGCATAAAAAAGCTCGAACTTGGTATATTCTATGGTAGTGATAGTAGCATCATCTGACATATCATCGAATTTCATGTCTATTAGTTAACTTTTCCTATATAGAGTACATTGAGCCTACCGGGTCACACAAAGCTTCTTCCCACTAACCTTTAATTTTTGTGGTACTCATCCCTGAGGAGTACCGTGTGTGTGATCGGTCCCATAGAGCCACTCCCCCCCGTGGGACTACCGGGTCACACAGAGCTGCTTCCCACCATGGTTGAACTGAGTTACTTCTCTTATTGAATACCGTGGGTATTCTAAGTCACATCGATTCACAACCCTTCATAGTCTTGTTGGGTCACATAAATCAGATTTCCACCGGGACGTTGTTTAATAAGGTTTAGGTCTCGGCCAACCATAAGGTTTCGTATGTAGCGCTCTTGGGAGAACCTCACCTCAATCCATTTTTACCATCTAAACATCAATGAAAGTCTCCAAATACAATTCCAAAAGATGTCACTTGTCCTTGGGGTCCTAATGCCTCAAAAAACTCATCAATTGGACGTGTGGTTTTCAAGTTACAATAATTTTAGTAACCAGGGACAGATTGCAATGGGCCCCAGTCTTACCCGGTCAGGCCAACAAAACCAACACGACTCAGGGGTCCCATGTATGCAATTTGAATTAGAAGGACACAACCTGACCTAGTTCAGGTCGGGGTTACTCTGGCCTGGATAGGCTAGTAGGCCAGGCCCAATGGGCCTGACCCGGTTTAGCTTGGTGTCCAACCCATCGGGTCACCAAGAGACCGAGTCTAGTCCATCCCAGCCCAAAAAACACAGGTCCAGCTAGCCGATGTGGGTCCTCCCAACCGACGCGAGTCCGACCCACTAGGTCACGGGTTTGGTTTGCTGGGGGCTCAGCCTGCCAATTGAGTTCCGACTTTTGGAGTAGTTGGTGGTGCACCATCTCTCCAGGATGTGGGGTCCCTCCAGTCGTGGTTGACAGACTGTTCCCCACAAAGCTTGGGTGGCCCGGATGTGGGCCAACCTCTCTACACAGCGCCCGCCAGGTGCCGCATCACCTGGCTTTCATGGCCCCAATGCCGCCTCCACCACCCACAACCGCTACCGTGGGCCCCCATTGGCCACCGCTGCAGGTGTCGACATGTCGGGGGTCCCTTCCAAAGGCTTGTGGAGTTTCTCTAGTGATCCATTCTCTAACCTGTCTATGGCAAAGGTCCCCTCGATCGTTGTAATCCCTACTCGAGCCTCAGAATCAAATCGCCACCAGTTTGAGAATGCGACCACCACAAACGCACGAGCGGAGGAGGTTGTTCGTTGTTTTTGTTAGCTTGGGACCTTTGCATTATAGGTTTAGATCAAGGGGTGGTTCGAGGATTGAATTTTAATAATTTATTTCAAATATTTAATCTCAAATAATAAATCCCCATGAAAATTCACCCTCCCTCATAAACACATGAATCGCGGATCAACATGTTCATTGGTTGATCTATGTTCATTGTTTTTAAAAATAGAATAGAAAGGAAGAACATTAAATTAAAAAATCAATCCCCTACCTCTTCGACGTTTTATGCCAAATTGTTCATCCTCAAGGATTCATGATGTAGACATCATCAATTTCAGATCCATTCTTCGAGGTGAGTCTTAGACGATAAAGATTCACCAACATTCATCATTCTTCATTGAGGAGGATATTCAATTGATTTTCATCCAAGAATATTCCATGTTTAAATCCCCATCCACCAACACATTGTATAATTAAACAGAAGTTATGTCATAGCGTTTTAGTTACACTATGACGTCGCGTCATTATACTATTACGCTTCCTTTATTGCATCATTGCACTATGTAATACAAGCCATTATTGAGCCTCATCGATGCGTCACATCTTCTTCATGTCACTTCTTGTCAAATTAAAAAATAAAATAAAATAACATTTTAATGTTATTTTTATTATATTCCAAAAATTACGAAAATATACATTTCTATTCTGCCATTACATGCCTATGTTATATATATTCTAGGTGAATCTTGGTGCTCATAGTTCAACAGTGTCTTCAGATTTTTGATCTGAGAACTGGTTCAAAATTTAGCAAAACGGGCTCATTTGTTCACTGAACATAACTAAAAAATGTAAAAAAATTTTTTTGGGATTTTTGAGACTTGGAATCACCTAACATCAGAGCCCATAAACACATAATAGTTCCATATAATTCAAAAAAATTACACAAAATTTCTGAAAAATTAAAAATATTTTTTCTGTTTTTTGTTAATTATCCTAGAAGTGAAAAATTTTATAATTCTATTTAAATATTAAATTCTATATTTTTTAAAATTTTATATTTTTATACTATATTGAATCATGAATCAAATATTATGCATTTTAATGATGGGGCTTTTAGATATTTTTTTTATCAATGATTGTTCTATTTTTTCTTTTTTAACATTTTCTAACAGTATTATAAAAACTTTTTTATTTTCTATTTGGGAAACTCTTAATTTTCTAGAGATCATTTCTAAATATATAATTGATGTTATTTAATTAATATAATAATATTTTTGTAAATTATATAAAATTTGAATGTATTGATTACCAAGTGTTAATTTCAACTCCACGGGGAATGAGAGTTTTGTTCAAGCCTTATGATGGGACAATAAAGGTGATGTGGTGGGTTTAGTTAGATCAGAATATATTTAAATAAAAAAATTAAGGGGTGAGTAGTCATTTAAAAAATTTGAAAGAAATAATAAATGGGATTTTTTAAGTGATTAAATCAATATTGTTTTGGAGTGTTCAAAATACAATTCCATGTTAAGAAAAATATGATCACATTATTTTTGTGGTATTCCAGATTACCATGATCATACTCTACACCTTGATATTATTTAGTACGTAAGAATATAAGTACCCACTATGAATCCCCAATTTTAATGGTGTGGTAACATGTTTACATACACTACATATTACAATACAGAAATGCATAACCATAACTATTTTGAGGATTTAGAACCTATTCTGACATGATGTTTCATGGGTATTCACAACCCAAGAACCAAGCCTTTTATTGGTACTATATCTAAGATAAGACGTTCTTAGTATTTTTAAAGGTATAGAATAAAACAGTAGTCCAAATGGAAGAATAGGTTATATAATAAATAAAAACCTGAAATGAAATTATTTACAAAAATGGTGTTGATTAAGATGATTTTAGATGTAGTTCAAGGCCCCTAATAACATCAATAATAGTTTATAAAATAAATAATTCCTTCATGATCTCACTAATAGAACATTAGTATCATTAGAGAAAAAGGACATCAAAATTATTGTATGAATATTATTTTCTAGTAACACAATGCATGTATAGATTGATTAACTATATCGAGTTTAATTAATATTATTCCTACTTGAGTACATGTCCATTCATAAAGCAACATCATTAACTACAATAATATCTTGAATATCATGTAGAGATTAAATAAACTATCATATAATTCCATGTGCTATAGAATAATAATATATAAAATAATATTTATTACATATAATTTTTATTAAGGTAATATTACTCAAATATTTCTCGTGCTCTTTTATTCCAATAATAAAGTATTATAAAAATTTATAAATATTATTGAAATAAATATATTCATTCTATAATGAAAGAGAATAAATAAAAAATATAGATAATCTCAGATTATTTTATAAAAAATATTTAATGATAAAAAATATAGTTTTCTCTTAATTAAATAAAGTATGAACATACCATAACTCCCATGTTATGATGAGAAAAATTAATTATACTAACATAAAAAACAACTCATGTTGTGAGTTGAGAAATAATATTGGCATGTTTCCTTATGGTCAGTTGAAATATACTCATGGTATGTTGGATTAAAATTTGAATATAGTTATCATTCATTTTCTTAGAAATTTCATACATCAAACAATCATCAACCTTACCCATAATGAATTTAATCAACATTCTAAAAAAGAGAAATTTGGTTGAGAAGAGAAATGTTTAAATCATAATTATTGTTACACTCCAATATTTTTTGAAACATTTTTTTTCAAATGAATTTAATAATTTTGATATTTTTCAGCACACATAATAGTTTATTTAATTTTTGATACTCATATAACTAAATTCAATATGTGTTACGCATAACACTAATCATAGATTGAATTTCACACAATACTGATTTTAAAATAAATGTTACTTGATATTGATATATTATTATTTAATATTTTAGATATCACATATCCATTGGAAATGTGGGGTATTAATAGTTTTAAATAAATTATGAAAATATGGTTTCATTATTTTTATATATTTAATTAATTCATGAAATTTTATTTAAAAATGAAAATAAATGGAATATTTTTCCTCTAAAAGTATTTTTATGTAACATATTTGTTTCAAAAAAATAAATTTAAGAAAATTAATTGGTGAATAATTATAATTTAAATTATATATAAAATATATTCAAAATACAATTTAACATTCATCTAATGTGTTTTCTATGAATGATATTGGAATAAATCCAAATTTACGCTTTAAGAATGTGTTTTTCTAAATAAAATGTTGTGTCCCCATTTTTTGTGAAGCTACTATAAAAAAAATATAATTTTATTAATTAATATGTAAAAATAAAATTAATTTCTAATATCATAATTTAATAATTATATTTGGTTGATTTTTTTCATTTTTTTGAAATGTTTTTTTCATTATGATTAATGAAAAATGTAGAATTGTAATGGAAAAATAACATTTAATTTAAATTATTCATTAAGATTAATTGAATTATGAATTTATTTTAACTTAAAATTAGTTCATCTAAAAAATAAATTAATCCATTTAAAATCATGTTAATTAATTGTATTTTTATTTTATAAATAAAAACATTGTAATCTTTTGAACATTTTTTCTTCAAAATATTTCTTTGTAGTCATTTCTAGAGGATTAATTTTATAATAAAATTTCTCAATTAAGTGATATGAATTTTTAAAATTGGTCAGATCATATGGAATTAAGATAATTTATAATGTACAATAATTTCATCTTTATTTTTATCAAAATTTAATTCTGAAAACAGAAAAAATTAATTATCGCAGTTAATGTTAAAATGAGTTTACTTGGGGTAAACTATATATATAAGGGTAAATAACCAATAAATGTTTTTAAAAAATAGTATATTTATATATTTATATCAGTATGCATGTGATTTTATATAACAAAAAACTTTCAGAACTTTTTCCATATTAAAATAATGGGTGCAATCTATTATTTTAAAAAATTCCAATTGTGTCATCTCCGACACTTATAAAAGGCCACCTTTTGACCTCTTTTCTTTACCCATCAAACCCTTTTTTTCAAATAATTGATAACTAACATTAAAAAATAAATAATAGAATCATAGAAGCCACATTTTGGATATAAAACCTTTCATGGAAGGCTTCTAGGTCGAATTGAAGAAGGATATCCGATTAAGAGGTATCATTCCTCAATAACCATTTTTTCATTTCATCTTACAAAATATTAAATTATTATTAGAAAATGAAGATAAAATAAATTCAATATATTATATATATGGATATGTTTTATGTTAATTTCCTCTAAACATTTCTAATTCCATCAAATGGGTTACAAAATCACCATTCATTGGTATGACGAACTACCACTTAATGAACCAGTGTAACATCCCAAATAAATAAATAATATGATATTATCATATTTATTAATATTTTTGAATTAAATATTGATTTTTATTTATAGGGGATTCTATTTTTGATAGTGTACCCGACACACGACAATAGGTTTCTCTGATTTCTCATGTTGCAAACAAGGGTGATTCATACTGAAAAATAATAATATAGTATTATTTTTAATGGTAGTTAAAACCTAGATGTTCTATTTGCAGAAACGAAAAGAACAAAATTCAATATTATTATACATGTTTGTTTAATTTTTTACATTTTTCCTAAAAAACTTATAGGCTTAAAATAAGAATGATTCCAATTTTAAGCATAAATACACTAATATTTATAAAATGTCATTTTAGTTCCTTCTGATGGAGAACCCTATTTAAAATTTGTTTTTGTTATATTTTTATGTTATATTTAATAATATAAACGTCTTATTTATCATTGGGACATAAAAATTTATTCGAGGTAAATTTTTGGTATTTTTCTGATAAAGTACGTGTTTTATGAGTCGTAAAAAACACTGCATTTTAATTCAAATATGCCTTTTAATCTAATTTATTTATATGGGTAGATTATCTTTTTAATTTATTTTAGAGTGTAATTAGATCATATTTATACCTATTAGTCCAATTTTTTCATTGGAAGTAATTTAACATTGAAATTGGACATAAACAAGTGTCAATCTTTTGATAGTTATTATTTTTTAAAAACACGCTTATTATTTTAACAGCAGAAATTATTTTTATATATATTTCATCCACTTAGTTCTTTTGAATTAGGAAGAAATTGATTTCATATTTGGAATCAGGGGTTATAAATCATGTAAATAGGTATCTTTTATTTTTATACATTATGAATATTTACTTCAGTAAATATTTTATTTACCATGGTTAAAGGGTAAATATGGTAAATAAACGTAATAAATAATAGTATAATAATAGTAAATTTCCCATAAACTTTTCTTAACCTTATTGTAAGAGATATTTCTGAGTACGGGCTTCCTTGGGATGATTTTGGGACTCCATGGAGCCACATATGTGTGATAATGACACCTTATATAAAAGTAATGACATAAATTTCATAAACATGTATCTTTTAGTAAGTCAATTTTAAAAGGTATTATATACGTTATCTGTCCGACTATAAATTGTAATTTGAATTATAAAAATATTTCCTATATCATGGTATTTTATTTATAATATTTAGATATAAAATAAATCAAATTATTTATGACACAATGATGATGCAGTAAATAGCTTATTAATGAATGCTTTAAATAAATGAGATTATAAAATTTAAAAAACAATACAAAAACGGTCCAATTCTTATTTTTTGAATTTATTTCAAATATTATTAATCTTATTTCAGAAATGTAATAAAAAATATAACTATAATAAAATAATATTTTCAAACATTTTTAAAGAGCGCCTCCTCCCACTTATAAAAAGACATCATCTATAACCCATTAATCACACCACTAAAGCCTTGTGGATCATCCAAACACTACCTAAATAATCTCCTAATATCCCTCTATTATTCCTAGAAGCCTTCCCTTAGGTAGAAGGCACTTCAAAAAAGCATTTTCTTTCAAATAAAAGGGTGTTACCCGATTTAAAGGTAACGTCTTCCCTTAAGTTCTTTTTTTTAAATCATCACTCCCAATGATATTATTATTATTTGTTTTAAAAAAAACAGCATTATAATAAACATAACAGTTTTTTATGAGATTTATTCGAACTAAACCTACACACACCTCCATCTAATGGATAAAGAACATACTGTTTCTATAGACGGTGAACTAACACCTTACGAAACAAAGATTGTTCAATCTTATCCTACTACCTTTTATGGTAGAAATTATGATGGAACTATGTTTATATTTGATATATATTATATTTATATTGTTTCTATGATTCTATATTTTTTATTTTTATCATACCATTATGGTTTCTATAATGGGTAAATGCGATAATTTCATTTGAGGAAGTGCAGACTACCGCCCCCTTAAAGTGTTATGACTCATTCATGCCATACGTGGAACATATAAAGGATGGAGTTAATGAAATTATATATTATTATACTAGGATTATATTATACTTATATATCATTATGTTTTCTACATTAAATATGAAATAGAAATGAATGTAGAGTTCACACGTACGTACGACTTACAGTCCCAAAGAAAGGTGCATTTCATTTCTTATCTCCAAAATGTTATGTATTGTTATAAATACTTATATATATATATATGGTATATATATGATATATATGATATCTAAATAATTAATATAATTCTGTAGATAAAGTAATTTTTACCACATAGACAACTTGTAATTATAAGAAGTTCATTTTTTACTAAAGTACCAAATATCGACAAAACGAACGTTATTAAAATAGAGGATTTTGTAACATTAATAGCATGGTAATAAGTGATATAAAAGGAAAAATAAACATGGAAATGGTTATTATTTATGTATAAATAAACATTAGTATATTATTCAGGAGATTAATGAACAAATGAGTCAAGTGAGACACGATGTATGGGATTTTCATCTCACTTTTTATTCCCATGTGAATCATGCTATATTTTCCAATATTTAATTTTGTGTTTTGTATGTATGGTACGTGATTTTATTCATTGTTCAATATACATTAATTTATGGGAATTTAAATATTCATTTAATGATCCTTATTTCATGTGGTGTATGCTTCGTAAGTTACCAAATCTGTAAGAGAACTTTTCACCATACACTTTTAGTGAAAGACTTCTTTTATGTCATGTCTTTTAATTTTCATTTTATTATGTTGGGATATGTACTCATATATCATTATTTCTATAATTTTTTCCGATGTGATGAGAGGCCCTTTTTTCTCTCATCAACTCATTTTCTGAATTTTAATGTGATGTTGTTAGGCTGTCGAATTTCTATAAGGGAACTTATTCAACCAATTTCCATTCTTTGGGTCAAACATATACTTATTGATTATGAAAGTATATATATGCGTGTGATTGAAATATAATTGTTTTAAAAATTATATACACTTATTTTTTCTATATTTATATTTTTCACACATTATTATGTAATTAATTTATCCTTAAATTAATGATATGACCTTTGCAAGGGAACCTTTCACCCTCCTCCTTTAGTCAAATAATTGTTTTATGTTATGTCTTTTAATTTCAATTATATTATGTTAGGTTATGTTATTATATATTCTTATTGTTTTACATTTTATGTCTAAGTGATGAGATACCATTTTCTCTCTCATCAACTCATTTTCTGAATTTTAATGTGATGCTATTAGGCTGCCTAATTTTCGTAAGGGACAATGTATCAATCTTCTTTCATTTGAGGCATATTATTATATTGTGCAACTTTATTATACAATAAGGTGTATATACTTTACTTTTACATATTATATCATGAATCCTTTTATTCACATGATATTATATGTTTTTTAATTAAATTCTTTAATTATTCTTATTCAAGTATAATCTAACTGGTAACAGACTCTTTAACTAATACATTGGTTTAAATGTTTTAAAGATTTAATATAAAAAATAATTCTCCTTAATGTCCGTGTATTAAATATGGTTTTAAGGATTTAAGTATTTCTTCATTAATGTTTTAAAATGTTAATCCATTTAAATGTTTCAAAGTGTTATGGGACACATTAATTCAAATATATCTTCATTAAATGTTTAAATGGTTTTGAAAATGGTTAGATAAATATTTAATTATGTCTATACCATGAACTGATATATTGTGATTGTAATGTGGAAATATTATCTTAACATTATGATTGTTATATGTGTAATGTATATGTTATGGTTATTGGGTAGTGTTTACTTATATGGGTGGCTCCGTGATAAACCTATGGTGGGTGAGCCCGAGATAGCTCTCCAATGCAATTGGAAACATGATAGAGGTAAACATTGATGTTTCTCATAATAGATTTGGGTAATATACTATGATGGGTATTCCAAATGTAACTCCCTATGTAGCTGTGAAAGATACAACATAAGTATGTTATGGATGCCACAAGTTTCCATTAAGATTCTTGATTTCTATGTGTTATTCATAAATATTATAGTTTAATGAGGTATGTTAAAAAGATTATGTTTGGATTGACTAATGTTTTCTTTTTCTTTCTTTTTTGTAACCATTACTGAGATTTTTATGCTAATCCCATGTTTTGAAATGTTTTTCACATGACTTAACGACGAATAGGGTCAAGGATTGGATCAATGAAAAGTCATGTTGTCTAAAACATTGAATTGAACATAACTCTTTTCTCATGGGTTTTTATTTTATGAAAAAAATGAAAATGATGTAGAAGTGCCAACATTGTAATTTTTGAGATGTAATGTAACAGTTATGCATAATTGTTTAAAATTATAAACCTAAAAATATCCTCAATGTGAATTCTTGACTTAACTCATGATTATGTAATGTTTTAAGGTTGAGGCCTTATAATTGGTATCAGAGGTCGGTTTAGATAAATTCATGGATTAAGTGTTTTTAATAAACACATGGTTAATACCTATGTTTATTATTTTAGTTAAATCAATGTTTTATAACATTTTAAAATCAAGGAATGTGGGTTACAAATGGAAGGGGGAGGATCTCAAACAACATTCTTATCTCTTTCTGATGACATGCATGTGATAATTATTGTAATGTCAAGTTCAGATGATTGTTAAACATTTTCAATAATACACCTCATTCGCAAGATGTTGTTTGAAATATAAAAGACATCCACTATAACTCGATATAATCATTAATCATGGGTTGTATTTAATGAATTCATATTTTCTCAATATTCTGTTATTTTTCAAGAAAGGTAGACATTATCAAGTCATTTTTAAATATTTTACCTTATCCAATGATTTTCAATATTATTATTATTTAGAGAAAGGTGATGAAGAATGAGAACCTTGCATTGCCTATTTATATTTGTTTTAAATTATAGTCTTTTAGAACATAATTATGGTATTTTAGAAAACAAATTAATTGATTGTTTCAACTAAAACTCGGTCTGACTAATTTATAAAAATCATGTTTTATCACTTGTTTTGAAATTATATGTCATACATGAATATTTTCCAAAACAATTTTTCTACGAAAACCAATATGACAAAAGTTGTATAAGGTTTATTTGGATGAAGGAAGAAAATGATTTTGAAGGATCTCTAAATCATTGTTGCAATGTAGGGACCTTCTACCTATGTGAAAAAGATTATGATGAAACCATATGGACACCATGATAAAGATACGATGTTATTTCTATTGGTAATATTTTTATTTTATGATATGGAGGTAAAAACATGAAAATATATAAGATGTTTAGGTATTAATGTATTGGTATAAAAATGAAATGTATAAAAAAACCATTAAGGTTAAATCATGATAGGGTTATTTTTGTGTTTTTTAAAAGGACAACCTGTAAGATGGGTGACAACCTGTCACATCTGGAATGGCCATAGGAATCGACAAACGTCATTCGTTATTTCATTGCAACATTTTAATGCTGGAATAATGATTTTTTTATAGTTATTATAAGATATATATTATATTTATCATGTTATTTTACTTTTTAAAGATAGTATATTCAATAAATTCATGCTATAACATTTTCGGGAATATAATAACGTCGTTCATGTATAAAACAGACTACATCATTCGTGTAAATGACGAGCTACAACCTAACCAATAAGCGTCATTCGTTATTTCATTACAACATTTTAATGCTGGAATAAGGATTTATTTATAGTTATTATAATATATATATTATATTTATCATGTTATTTTACTTTTTAAAGATAATATATTCTAAAATTCATGCTATAACTTTTTCGGGAATATAGTAATGACGTTCATGTATACAACAGACTACAACATCGCGAAGTGATATGATTTGTTCAGTTTTTACATAGAATTTATTAAAGATGGTCTCATTAAAAACTTGTTATATAAATGAAATTTAATTTTTTCCATAATGAATATTTATATATATAATTTAATTTTATTTCTATCAATACAATATGAAAATTGAAACAATGATAATGGGTACATATGGCATATCATCTCCATGAAATGTGTATTTCATTTACTACCACTAAATTTTAGAAAATAATTTAAATAAATATATACTGTATATATATTATGTTTGTATAGTTTTTATTATTATTTAGATTATTAAATCATGATCAATGTAGTAGGATAAAATATAACAAATCAAATAATATTAAAAAATAATATGGTTATTACCCGAGACGTAAATTTAACATGAAATCATTATTTATTAGGTAAAAACGGCTATAATAAAATCATACATGGGATGAAATATATGAATATGATTCTATAATAGATAAATAAAAAAATAAAATTTATCATACATGATATTTCAATGAGTACAGAGGAATTCAAGGCATAAGGGAATGTATTTCTTTCTCACGTTTATCATCCTCTAACATAAACTCCTTATTCACATCATGTTTACATTATATGGTGTATTTTTAAATAATGAATTAATTTTATTATTATTTTCATATCTATTTTATTATCTCCCTTTCATTGGTTTTGTGGTTAGGAAGATACCCAATCACAGATTGATTATTTTCTAAATTTTCTTTCTTTGAGAGGTACATTATGTTACAAACCAATATTCTAATATAGGTTGTATATAAAGACAAAATAACATGTAAACTTATTCATTTATTAATCATTATGTAATTTTATGTTTCATATTGTCTTATTCCCACATGTATCCTTTGAATCAATGTTACCAATTTGGTAATGATTTTATGTTACAATCTCATCATTTATCATGGTTGTTTCTGATTATGTTCCCAATGCATAAATATAGTGATGTACCTCTCAAGAATTGTCATGAAATATATCATCCTATATTTATTTATGATATCATAAATTAATCTTACCATTTTCCACTTTCTGATACATAATATAATCAGTAAAAATATTTTAAAAAAATGACATTATTTTTCACTTTAGTTGGAAATAATATTTCTTCTAAAAGAATGTTTTTTAAAAAATGATTAAAAAATATTTTGAATAATATTTTAATCTCATTTTTTTAATAATATTTTGAAAATGATTTACGATTTAATAAATAGTATACAATTATCATCAAGGAATCCTTTATTTATTTAAATGTTATCGTTAATGAATATTGTTCTCAAAATGTTTTATATTTTGAAAAGATTTTTTCAAAGCGGAATATAAGGTTTTCTCAATAAATAATTTTAAAATATTGATAATAACCATTATTCATCTAAAATGGGACATTATGATGTTAGTTATTCCATATTGGAGTTATTATCCATGTATAACATTCTTATTATTTCTCTGAATGGTTTATATTTATGATGAAACGTTATTTATGAAACCCATTTATATTCCATAGGTTATATAATAATAAAATTCTTATTATACCAACTTCCTATCATAATTTCTCCTATACTCAATATATTATGAAACAAAATAATTTTACCAAGGTTCTAATATGAGGGAATGTTTATCATACCAATGTTATTTAATGGGTTATGATATGATATATCTTTATTATCATGTGGAACACATATGTATGATTTCATTCTAAGATAGGTGGGACCTATATATCCCTCAAATTAATTGGGTAAATATTTATATATCATTATAAGAAAATTATAATTAAGTTGAAGAACAAGATCCAGAATAAGAAATTATTATGTCCTCATCCATAAGTAAAATCTTGTGTGTACTATCCTTAATGGGAAATGGAGTTCAACTAGGTCCCCAATGGGGAAAAGGTGCTCCATGATCCACTCTGAGAAATATATGTTTCTTGATCCACTATAATGATGGTCTTGCAAGTTAAAAAATTACATTTGAAATTCATTTCAATATTAATGAAGGATCCATAATTTTATGAAATGAAATTAGATTTACAGATTGATTATTGATGATTTCTTAATCATATTGTCCATGCTTTATGAAGGGATATTGTTTTTTACTATGAATCATGTTTATGATCCAAGAAATATTGAGTATAAGAAATGTAATTACTATTCAATATTACATAACCTTATGATTATATTATACATTCATATGTTCATATATTAATATATCTTATATTTTCCCTTACATGAGTATTTGAGACCACCATTTTTTGACTCCTTCCTCAGATTGTGACGAATGTTTTAGGTAGGTTTTTTATAGAGGAATACAGTGTGACATGATCAGTGTAAGAGATGTTGAAGATCTATCACTGAATTAAAATATTTTTTTCCATAATACCACCTTTTCTAAACAATTATGGTCCATGGGCATGAGTTTTTGTAATGTAATGAGTATTCATTAAATACATATAAAATACCTTTATGAGAATATTAAGATGCTATATATTTTTTCTTAATATATGATTAGTTAAACATTAGAAACTATGATGTAAAAACATTACTGGAATCCCTAGGGATATTTCTAATAATATATTTTAAGATACCTCTAAGGATAAGTATAAGGATGAGTTAAAGTATACAGAAATGTATTTAAAATAGTCTAAAGGATTGAGTGAGAGGTTTTGAGGAAATTAAATCCCAACATTGACACTATAAGTGGATTTCGATCAGGAATAGTGGCACCTTTCTGTAACAACCATGAAAAAACTGTATTTATCTTGAGTTGTTAT
This sequence comes from Viscum album, assembly GCA_963277665.1. Taxonomy (NCBI): domain Eukaryota; kingdom Viridiplantae; phylum Streptophyta; class Magnoliopsida; order Santalales; family Viscaceae; genus Viscum; species Viscum album. The sequence continues at coordinate 1,399,747,042 of OY728132.1, read as the reverse complement.
GGAACTGGAAGATGATAATGGGCCTTGTTGCACACTTGGTATTACACTCTCACGGGATATGCTTTGTAAATTCACATACTATTTATGTTCTATCATAGGGGATTTAAATATATTATGACCATGAATAACCTACCATAAACCTATTTTTTCATAGATTAATGAAGAGTGTTTCATGATTTAGATATCATAAAGTGATTTTCATAGATGATTAGTTTCCCATTATGATTAGTATTTCCAACACAATTTTTATTGTATTAGTCAATGGAGGGAACTAGAAATAACTGTGATAAAATGGAATGTGACAGAAAATGTAGTGATGTTAAACCAAATGGGATGATGTTATTATTATAATATGTTGTCATTATGAAAAATCATTTTTCATGGTACATGATTACTAACTTGTAAAAAAACCAACTCTCAGACTCACCAATTAATAGAATTATATAGTTTACTAAGAGTTAATCTAGATGAGACCATGGATGAATGAATATTTAGTTTTATATTTTTAAAAAATGTGGGATTAAATACCCATATTGATGTCTTATAGGAAAATTATTAGTTTTGACTATAGAATAGAATGACACATAACAGGTACCTTCAAAGAAGAAAAGATGTGTTTTGTTAACACAATGGATGTGAATATTGGTCTCTCTATGATATCATTGAATATTGTTTGTTCCAAATGTGTAATGATTGGTCTTTATAAAATAGTTTTCATAAGGGGAAATTGAATGAAGATAATCAAAATGGTGTTATGAGTATTTTCTATACTGATGATGATGAAGAGACTATAAATTAATCATAAAAAGAGGTATTAAGAAATATGATGATGATTGATAGTTAATAGAATAATGATGGGGTTGAATGATCAATGTATTAATGTATTTTAATTGTATTATTATATTATATTAATCATTAAATATATGTTACATCTCATTACTATTATAGGTGTTGATAAACCCTCTTCTGTTAAATTATTAATATCTTACGTTAAATGAGAAAAAATGGTTTATTAGAGAAAATTTTCTTTTTTGTGAAAATCTCTGTGGAATGGTAGAACACCTAATTTATACTCTAAGATATTCAATTAAATATTTTACGAGTTAAAAACTAAATAAGTATGAGTTTTCGAGGACTGTAATGTTTCGATGAGGATAGAATAAAAATATTAAATATATTATTTTAAGCATTGGAAATTTATTCGAAATAATTGAATAACTCTAAAATGGTATGTCATATGAGAAATTTGAGACAACTGTTGTTTCCAAAATATAGTGTTTACCCTTAGAGGGGTATAGCATTCGATGGCGCTGGATATATAAATTCATCGCTCATGAGATAATGATTTTAAATAATATTTAATATATTATTTAATATAAATAATAATATATCTTACAAATGGTTCATCATATGAAAAATATGAGACCACCGATAGGTCCAAAATAAGGGGTTTACCCTAGGCCGAGTATATCATTTGTATGTGTCTGGTGTTTGGATGCCTCACCCGTGAAAATAACCTTTTTTATTTTAATTATTTAATTATTCAGTTTTTTGAATATTAGATCATTAAAATCTCTCATAATCTAAATCCTATGAGAAATTAGAGATAAAGGTTGACTTAGGAATGGGGTGTTTAACCTAGACGGGGTATTACATTCATGCGCAATAGAGGCTTGATTTTATTTATTTTTTATGTTAAATAATAATTTTTAATAAAATAAACAATTAAAGGAAAAATGTCAAAACTGAACGTTTCTTCTTCCTTCGTTAAAAAACCTCCATAGCCATGCATGTAAAATTCCAAAAAAAAAATCTGTTTCTTCTTTGTTTTCATCCATTTCAGTTGTAACACCTTAAATGAGTTAAATAATTGAGTCTGCAATGAATTTTGAGTTGAGTAATTGATTTAATCGGATTTTTGAAAATGATGTTTTGAATGATCCAATATTAGGGTTATTAAATTAGGGAATTCTTTGATGTTTCCATTTTTTGATCTTGATAATCTGGATGGATTACAAAACGCCATTGTTCATGATCCATGAAGCCCCTTCTACCAATCATCATTCTCCTCCAACTGGTTGAAGTGCACATTGTTAGATATTGTGCGTGGTGTATTTGAAAACAGGTTTTGTTTTTATATAATCTATCAATTTATTTTTTTCATCCCTCTCATTATATATATAATATATCTAAATATAATAATGTTATATTTATATAAAGTTATAAAGACCTAAATTTTGAAAATATATTCCCAAAATTATCAAATGATAATTTAATTAGGTTTTGGATTAGCAAAAGATAGTTTTAAATTAATAGACAAGGAGAAATTGTGTCAAATTATCAAATAATGATTATGATGTTTTATTAAAAGGTTAAAATAGATTTATCAAAAAAAATTCAAGTAGTAAATTATCAAGGGATAAATATGTTAAATTATTTCTGATAATTAAACTAGAAAATAATTTATCAAAATTATCATAGAATAATTTTTTGGAATAACAAATGATAATTATTAGTATAATCAAATGGTAATTTCTTGAGTTTAACAAATGTTGTGAATTGAATATTTTTGAAATATATAAATACAAAAGTTTTACTAAAAGATAATTACATTATGAAATAATATGTTGATATATATAACATATTATAAAATAAGAAAAATAATTATATAGAATACCAAATATGTTCCCAAATTAATTTTGGAATATAAATTATCAAACGAGGTTTATAACTATTATTATCAATATTTCTTGCGATACATGTGATAATCAAAATCATAATTTGAGAATTATCTAGGAGTGATATGTTATCGTCGAATGTGAAAATTTATTTTATTTTGAAATAAAATAAATGACATTGGTTCTAAGACTACTTGATGAACATCAAACTTTGTTGTGTTGATTCTTAAGATAATAGGGTCTTTATGAGATATATTTAACCACACTAGGGGGATTATTATTGTCGTTGACATTGACGACCATGAGTTAGGTGGTTCTTTTCTAATTAGCCAAGTTTATTATCCCTGAATTTCTTGATTTATTTCAATAGTTGATTTAAATTTAGTTTCTTAAAATAAATTTTAACTGATATAATAAAATATGATTTCAGGGAATTGATATATTTGATATTTTTGACATGAGATTTTGAAATCCCCCAATTCCAATAAATTAGGGCGTGTTTTTGGAAATTGGATGATTTAAATTGTTGAATTTAAAATGATAATTTGATGAAAATTTCTCATTTAAATTATTGACTTTAATTGTCAAAATGAATTGTGAAATAATGGAATTGGTTGTTAATGGACTTCAAACTATGTTAAATGACATAAATTAATTTTTTAGAAGCTCAGTGGTTTTATCTTCTGAAAAATTCATGTTTTTGAATAAATTTTTTTTTGTTTTAAATAGAAATAAATTGGAACATTTGAAATAGAATAATGGGATTGATCATATTTTTATGTAGTCTTAAAATAGTTCACCCCATCATTTAAGAGTGCATGCAATCCATATTTAGTTAGTGAGTGTTATTGGATACACTCAACACTATGAAAATATTCTAAAACATACTTGCGGCGGGTCACATCCCAGAAAGTTTGGTGACGAGTCCCCTTTTTCTAGTATTATAAGGACATGTGTATACACTTTTTTCCATGTACACATAGAGAGTGTGTAATATTATAACTGGTTAATATTGTCGTACCTTTTAAAATATGACCATATTGCTCACTTGTTTATTTATATTTGAGATATAAATGTTTTCCATTGCTTTTGACCAATTTACATGCCTACTGAATTTATTTAAACAATTTTAAATAAATATTTTATTTATGGAATTATTTTATAAATATTATATTATTTTGTAAAGTCTTTTCTTAATGTATTTTTCTACAATTTGAATTGTTTTACGTTATTTCCTTAATTATGCCTTAAAATTTCAAATATAGTTTTCATTAATATTGAAAGTATTACATTGGTTAATCAATTGTGGGAAACTATTATATAATCGGGGGTGATACCCTACTTGGAATTTTAGCTCAAACCCTACTTTTTTTCTTTCATGTGTTTGTAGAGTTCCTTCTTCCAGGTTCGAGCAAGGGGAAAGGATCACTTGGAAGTGTATCCACCTGTTGAACCTCAATCATAGTGTGTTGTGTCCTTAGGGTCCTTAGGTTGTTTTCTCCATTTTATGACATGGGTTGTAGTACTTTGGTATTTTTATTCCTTATTGTATTATGGTAATTCACTGCTCATGGAGTTTCATTCAATATGCATACTACCTTATTTTTCTTTTCCTTCCACATTCCTTTGGGAAAATCATTCCCCCATGTACGTTGTATAATTCTAGGTACTAGTCTTCAACCCGTGGGGATCTGGAATTTTCTTCGGGCTATGTCAAGGTCGTCTTGGTTATCAGGTTACCAGGGTACATGGGCTGGTTCATGATAAAATGGTATCAATGTATGTTAATAATCATTCCATGATGACATTATGAATTTAAGTATTCTTTTCGGGACATAAGAGGTAGTGTTGATTGAGTATCCAACTAACTCTCACTAAAATGAAACTTAAGACACTAGGTGTGGTTAGGGAAAGACGTCTCGTGGTGTAGTTCTTATCATTTCCATATTGTGATTCAAATTGAGTAAAATATAAATATTGTGTGTTCCTTATGTTGAGAATAATTACTCTTGTTACAAAGTCCGAGTGTTAATATAATGTCTTCCTTATTTTCTGTTTATTTTTTATAACATCATTCCTTCGAGAAGGTGTGTGATTCAGATCCATGAAGGGGATACTGCTGAACATCAGTGAGTGAATCCTTTAGTTGACCCGAGCCTATTTGAGGTTATTGTGCACACTATCCAAGCTCTAGGATAGGAACCACCTCTAGACCCCATTCAATCTCCATTTGTGGAACCTGAGGGTGCTCATAGAATAGTTTTCTCATGAGTTATTTCACTAGAAACAACTAATTTTTAAAGGCTCCACTTATCCCCAACTTATTGAGGAATGGTTGGGAAGGATGTAACTTCTAATTGAGATCTTGTAGACACCGAACGAGATCAAGGTAAAGTGTTCCAACTTCGTGTTGGACGGACCATGAAAGAGATGGTGGGACATGATAGTGACATAAAAGAAACATGTGGGCTTATATTGGAAGTACTTCATAGTTATTTTCACCAAATAGTTCTATCCAGAGTCAATGGTGTTGGTCGAAACTGTGGTGTTTTTCAAAAATGATAAGGTTAAAATAATTTTGGATCTTTCATATGTTTGAGGAACTTTCAAAAGTTCTACAACAAATTCCTCACTTCATGAAGTAGCACAAGATCATCAACACCTTCAAAACAACGCGGGGAAATTCAATGATTCACATATAAAAGGGTTCCATCCACAAGTAACCGAAATGAAGCATCTTCATGTAGTGGATTAATATCCATATAAAGAAGATAATGGTCCAATGATAGTGATAGGTACCATTACTATATATTTTTCATTAGTGAATACTCTTTTTGACAAGGGTGCATCTCACTTGTTCTTTTTAAGACATACTGTTAATCTACTTAATCTTCCTATGGATATTTTATCTTTTGAAATGGAATTACTATACCCTTTAGTATAAAGATGGAGCAAGGTCTCCGTAATCCCTCTTATGTCTTCCCTCTTTAAATTTTCAAACTTTATTGGAGTTTTTTTGTACACGACATGAAATTTCTTGAAATCATATTCATGATGGATTAAATCATAACCAATAAATCTTGGAAAGATTGTTATCTATGATGGGTCTAAATTACTACACCCAATGGTGTGCCTCTTATACATCAAGAAGAATGTGAACCAAGGTCTATAAGAGATATACCTTTCTGATATAGAGTTGGGGAAGTGATATCAAGGTTAACTTTTGATTCCAGGTAACATTCAATGACTGATGATCTCCCTCCAGTCATCATTGAGTTTTTTTCAACATGTTTCCTTCTAACATATCTTATTTTATACAGGAAATAGAGGTTTATTTTTTTATGGACATAATGTCTAATACTCAACCGGTTTTTTTACCCTCTTACAAAATGGATCTAGTAGAACTGAAAGCACTAATGTCCCAGTTGGACGATCATCCTGAGAATTCCTATATTCACCCATGTGTGTGTCACCATGGGCAGCACTGATTCTCTCATTCATGAAATATAACAGTTCTCTAACATATTATCTTCTCAAGATTATTCATTAGGAAAAATCGTTATTGAAAAATTACATAATCATTAGATAATCTCTATATAGTGGGGAGACTAATGCCCAGTGGTCGTTCTCCAATGTGGGTGATCTGTGTTATCGAAACTATTATGTTTCACCGTTAGTGACAAAGATGGATATAATAGTGGATTTACTTTTTTACCAATGGGTTTTTCAACCATTAGGCACAATTATGTTCAACAACATGAAGCATCAACTTTTTTTATGATGTATTTATGAAGGATTCACCTCGGTTGGGTCATCAATTTTATGGGAGGCAAGGGATGCTTGCTCCTCATTTTGTGGGACCTGTTGAGATTTTTGATCTAGTGGGGAAAGTTACATACCATTAAGCACTACCACCACATGTTATGTCGATTCATAATTTGTTTCTATGCATCACACCTGTGAAATTATCTATCGGATTCATCTCACATTTTGAGCTAGAGTGATCATGAAATAGAAGCAATTTTATCGGTGATTGAACGAGTAGTCATGGTGGTTGACTTTGAGACCAAGGTATTTCATGGGAGGATGATACCACTGGTCTATTTGATACAAAATCATGGTTCTAGTTTTCATGAGATGTGAAAGGGGGAGGAACTGATGAGAGAATAATGGCCTTTTCTTTTCAATGTGAAGGATTCTTCGTAGGTTTTATGGGGATTGAAAGTTCTTATGGTTGGGAGGTTGTAACGTCCTATTATTGTTTTAGGTATTGTTAAACCAACTTCTGTTAAATTATTAATATCTAATGATAAATTAGAGAAAAATGGTTTATCAGTAAAAAGTTGGGTTTTTGATAAACACACCACAGATTGGTAAAAAACCTAATTGATATGCTGGGATATTCAATTAAATATTTTCTTAGTTTAACACTGAGTAAGTAGGAGTTTTTGAGGTCTAAAAAGTCATGATGAATATGGAATAAAAATATTAAATTTATTATTTTAAGCATGATTAATTTATTCAAAATAAGTGAATAACTCCAAAACTGTATGTTGTATGAGAAATTTGAAACCACGATTATGTCAAAAATATGTTGTTTACCCTAGGAGGGGTATAACATTCAAAGGCCCATGATTTTTGGATGCCTTTCTCATGAGATGATGTTTTTAAATAATACGTAATATATTATTTATTCTAAATAATTAAATTTCAAAAAAATGGTTCATCATATGGGAAATATAAGACCACTGATAGGTTAATAATGAGTGGTTTACTCAAGGCAGGTTATATCATTAGTGTACATCTGGTGTCTGGATGCCAGGCCCGAAAAAATAACCATTTTATATTAATTATTTAATTATTCAATTTTGAAAATATTAAATCATAAATTTCTCTCAAACAATTCATCTTTTAAGAAATATGAGAACACTGTTGAGTCTAGAATGGTTTGATTACCCTATATGGGGTATTACTTTCATGTGCAATATATGTTTGATATTATTTACTTTTTATGTTATATAATAATTTTTAATAAAATAAAAAATTAAATTATAAACGTTTAAACTGAATATTTCTTCTTCTTTCATCAAAAACCCTCTTTATCCACACATGTAAGATTCCAAAATAATCTGTTTCTTTTTTCAATTTTATCCATATCAGTTGTAATTCCATAAATGGGTGAAATAAATGGCTCTGCAATGATTTTTTATTTCAATAATTAATTTAAATAGATTTTTGAAAATAAAGTTTTAAATGATCCAACTTTAGGGTTATTAAATTGGGGAACACATTGATGTTTCCATAATTTTATCATGTTTTGTAGGATGGATTGTGGAACTACCATGTGCATGATCCATGAAACCCCTTATGCCAATCATTATTCTCCTCCATCCAATTTATTTGAGTTCCTTGTTGAGCATGATGCATTTGAAAAGTGGCTATTTTCCTATAATATATCTATTTATTTTAATCTTCTTTCTCAATTCATATATAATAAAACAAAACAAAATGATTAAGTATTTATATAAAATTATTAATACCTAAATTTTCAAATTATAATACCAAAATTATCAAATGATAATTAAAATAGTGTTTGGATTGTCAAACGATAGTTTTAAATTAATTGACAAAGAGAAATTGTGTCAAATTATCAAATTATAATTATGATGTTTTATTAAATGATAAACATAGATTTATAGAAGATAATATTGATATAAATTATCAAGGGATAAATATGTAAAATTATTTATTAAAATTAGACCAAAAAATTGTTTATCAAAATTATCATAATATAATTTTATTAATTAAAAAATGATAATAATTAGTTTTATAAATGATAATTTCTTGATTTTATCAAATGTTAGGTATTGAAAATTTTAACACTATATTAATACAAGGTTTTACTAAACAATAATTACATTATCAAAGAATATTTTAATATATATATATATATATATTATAAAAGAAGAATAATAATTATGAAGAATACCATATATGTTCTCAAATAAATTTATGAATATAAATTATCAAACGTGGTTCATAATTATTGCTATCAATATTTCTTGTGATTGCATATGATAATCAAAATGATAATTTTATAATCATCGAGGAGAGAGATTTTATTGTCACAAGTAATATTTTTGTAATTGATAATTTGAAATTATCCATGTAGGATAAAATAATGTTATCATACGTATTATTGTAATCTATAATTAGAAAATCATTTAAGAGAGAGAATGTATTATTGCATGTGAAATTTTATTTTTTTTTGAAATAAAATAAATAACCCTAGTTTTAAGACCCCTTGATGAACATCGAACTTTGGTTTGACGACGCTTATAATAAAAGGGTATTGAGGAGGTTTATTGAACCAAACTGGATGGATTATTGTTGCTCCTTACATCGACGACCATGATGTAGGTGGTCCTATTCTGATTAGCCAAATTTATATTCCTTTAATTGATTGATTTATTTCAATATTTCATTTAAATTCAGTTCCATAAACATGATTTCAATTTATTTAATAAAATCTGATTCTAGTGAATTTGTATATTTGAAATGGTTTGGCATGAGATTAAAAGAACCCATAAATACATTGAATTGGGGTGTGTTTATGGAAATTGGATGATTTAAATTATGGAATTTAAATTGTGAATTTTATGGAAATTTTTTCACTTAAATTGTCGAATTTAATTGTGGAAATGAACTTTGGAATGATGGAATAAAATTTGAATGCACTTAGATCTATGGAAAATTTTTTAAAATAATTTTATAGAATCCAAGTGGTTTTATCTTGAGAAAAAGGCATGTTTTTTAAGAAAAACTATTTTTCGTTTTATATGGAATGAAATTGGACCTTTTGAAATGGAATAATGGGATTTACCATATTTTTAAACAGTCTTAAAATAGTTCACCAATCATGTTAGAGTTCTTGCAAGACTTAGGTAGTTAGTGAGTTATTGGGATACAATCTACACTACGATAACATTCTAAAACATATATGTGGCGGGTAACATCCACGAAGGGTTGGTGATAGGTCTCCTTTGGCCAGTGTCATAAGGACATGTGTATACACATTTTTCTGAGTTCACATAGAGAGTGTGGAATCTTATATTTGGTTAATACTATAGTATCTTTTGGCAGATGACGATGTTGCTCACTTTTTTATTTATTTTTGATAAATAAATGTTTGCCAATGATTTTAAACTTCTTTAAATGCCAACTAAATTTATATAAATTAATTTATATAAATGTTTTATTAAATCCATTATATTACAAATATTCTATTATTTTGTAAAGTCATTTCTCAAATTATTTTTTCACAATTTGAACAGTATAACATGATTTTCTTAATTGTTCTATAAAATTTCAAACATGTTTATCATTAATATTGAAATAATTCATTTGGTTAATCAATCATTGGAAACTATTATAGAATCTGTGGTAAGACCCTACTGGTATTTTTATCTCACACCCAAATTTTTTCCATCGGGTTTTTGTTGTAAGAACCCATGTTTTTTTTGACAGTCATTTTGAGCAGAAATTTGAATTTTTGTTGTTGGATGCTCATGAGGGGTAAAATGGTCATTTTATTCTAATATATGATCTCGGATAATTTTTTAGACCACTCTGTTGGTTTCAGAATAGTGTGTTTACCCTAGGACAGGAGTTTAGTGGAAATCTAAGCTGTTCGAATTTTAGTGGAATATTTAACATTTAATATTAATAAATTAAATATTAAATTATTCCCGCAGGTTCATTTGGAAGTAATATTTAAATGGAGCATAGGATTGAGAATTTTTTATGACTTTGAGTCTAGAATGTGGAGTTTAGCCTAGTGAAGGCATAAACTCTTGTTGGGCATCGTGGCCGATATGGGCCCCTTTTTCTTCCTTTTCTTTTCTTCTCTCTTCCTTCCTCTTCCTCCTTTCGCAAGTCTCTTACACCTAAATCTTGTTTGTGACCTATGGGAGATGTGGATATTGAGAAAGAGCGAGAGTTGGGAGGCAAGAGAGGTACCGATTCGAAGCTCTTAACGCGCCGAGTCGGCGTGTAGCAACCGTGAGCTGTGAAATCAACCAAACCATTGGCGGTTTCTGCCCAATGGTAAGGTCGTTTATGATTTCATAGAAAATCCTATTTAAACATGTTTTTTAAGTCTTTAAAGACTTATATTTCTTTTTTTCAAGCCCATGGGGCTTGATCTATTGTTTCGGGGGAGAAAACGGGCATTTTGGGTGTTTTCAGGGATTCCCCATCCGAAAACCCAGAATAAACTGCGTGTATTCTAGGGGTACACGCCGTGTGTTCTTCCCATTCAGGGAAGTTGAAGTTTTATTAAGCACACTCTGTGTACTTTGAGTGCACTCCATGTGGTGGGTGGCTGTGTGACTGGCCGTGTGGAAAAGAACACAGAATAGTAGTTTTTTTGGAGTACACACAGTGTACTATAAGTACACACCCTGTAGTGGTACTTGGGAATGTGTTTTAGTGAAAACAAACATATGGTGACTTTTTGTGAATAGTAAAAACCATGTACAAGAAAGCACATGTCGTGTACTATTACACATGTTGGCCTAATGTGCTATGGCCATGTACTTCTTCAATTTAGTAATTTTGAGAAATCTTATGCTCTGGAAGTCAGAATTGGGCATGTGAGTAGTTGAATATGAGATTTGTTTTTCACGTAGATTGCAATGGTGGAATCCTTTTTGCATTTAGAGGTCATCTAAAGGGGGTTTTGGGGGTTTTTATCTAAATAGTGGGGTTCTTTCTCCAGTTATCGAGTTCAGTTATCACCTGAGAGTGAGACTTGGGGTGGATGATAGGTTGGGTGTTCGGACCAACATAGTTGAGGCCTTTAATAAGAGATTATCTATGAGAAGTCTCCCGTAACCTATGATTTAGAGGAATTTTCCCTTGTGAGATGTTCCCTTTTGGCCTATGAGGATTTGAGACTGGGTACTTATAAGGATCCCCTAGGGATGCCTTTTCTTGTGTGATGACCTAGGGAGTCCCTTGTAGGATCTCTATCTTGTTCTCCCCTTGATAGGAACCATGTTATGGAATGCCTATGTTTTCCTTCCAGTGAGGATCCTGTGTAGAATTCTCCCTTGATATTTTTTAAGGATCCCGCATTGGATGCCTTCTCTCAAGTTTACCATTTTACCCCTATTGTTTTATTTCCATGCTTTTATTCCCGTGTAGAAATAATTTGGATATGATTTGGGTTGATTGCTATTCCTTGGATGTTCTGCTCATGCTTTTTTCTGTTTATGACCATTTGTTCATGTTTAGCCTATTGGTAGTTTACCTATTTTCCATCCCTTGTGGTCGTAGGATGGATTGTTGTTTTCTGACATGCTTAAGATGTTGTAGACTTGTTAGCCTAGTAGTTCTCTAGGTTTACTTTGGCCTTATAGCATTACAATACATTGAAATACAAGGGGACATGAGAACCTGGTACTATAGAAAATTAAGGGATAGTCTGATTGAGCTTCCTCAGAGAGTCTTTGGACATTATAGACTATAAGGGGATATACCAAGTGATCTTCCTGAGAGATTATTTGAGCATTATAGACTATATGAGGATAGACCGAGTGATCTTCCTCAGAGAGTCTCTGTTTTAATTGAATTACCTTGAACCACTCTAGGCTATTAGAGGAATTGACCGGGTGAGCTTCCTCAGAGATCCTATGAATGAACTAGGGATATAAGAGGAATTGACTGAGTGAGCTTCCTCAGAGGGTCTCTTGACCTTGGGGATATAACGAGAATTTCCTGTGTGATCTTCCTCAGAGAGTCCCAGACTACCATAGACTATAAGGGTAATTGATCGAGTTTTCTTCCTCAGAGTGTCTTATAATTTTCATATGACCAAACCATAAGGGTTAGGATGAGTGTACTTCCTAGAAGGTTGTTGGTACTTATTAGGTAGGACCAAAGGGGATGGCTATGAGTACATCCTAGAGGGTAACCTGTTGTGTTATCTGCTTTCTTGTGATTGATTGGTTAAACTAGAGGGTAACATGTTTTTTTGGCATGTTGAAAGGGATATTTCCAGCGTTGGCCAATTCAGGTACATGTCGATGGGATTACAGACCTAGGGATCAACTTAATGATACATGGCTTGAGTGTCATGACGTCCATCTCAATTCCCTTGAACATGATGTCCAGGAGATCGGGCTTATGGTCCCAAGGATCTACTACTTATGTTGTTTCTTGTTATTTGAATCACTTAATCATGAATATTAATATTTATATGTATGTGTATTGGTATGGGACTATGTATGTGTACGTATATAGATATGGACATCCATGGTGGTACTTTACCAGTTGACAGGTATTACAGACCCTAAGTTCGACTTTATTTTTTCATTTGGTTTACTTCCATTTTTTGTGTACCAGCTTCACTGAGAACATTGATGTTGCATAAACTTTTAGCAGCACAATTATAGGTTTCTTGTCAGGGATACCTACTAAGATTATTTCTCACCCATGCATGTGCACCTCGATTTACGTGTAGACCTTATGTCTTCTTTTCACAATTAGCATGAGTTGAACGATGGATAGGGCTGAGGCCAAGGGTTACATGATCGAGTGGAGCTGCTCGAGTGGTTCTACTGATCAGGCTGCTGCAGTTCGACAGTGTCTGGAGATATGGTACGTGGATTGGCTCATAGTTACTAGTTGAGACCATTAATTGTTTACTTTAAATTTATTTTGTACTTGTATCTGTATGGTCTGCCCGGTGGGTGACGAGTGTTGTATTGTATTGCATAACTGTTCAGGATTTTACAAAATTCTACTATTAAAACTTGTTCTATTTTAGTTGTTTATTACTTCCACACTCTTTTTACTTTCCGCTGTGTATGATACTTAATTATTTCCATTGTTTCCTTACTCTGGTATTAGGGTATAGTCTCCACACTATCATACCCTAGGCCCCCTCTGCTAGTCGGCAGCCTCTGGAATACGGGGACGTGGACTTGAGGACTTGTGGCAAACCGGCACGGAGCACTGGTTTAGTGGATTCCAGGTCGGGATGTTAAATTTGTAGACATCCTTCATCTAGGTTAGAGCAATGGGAAATTATCATTTGGAGGTGGATCCAGATGTTGACACTCAATCATGGTGTGTTTTTTCGTTAGGGGGTTTGGGGTTGTTATTTCCATTTTAGTACATGGGTTTTAGTACTTCGGTCTTTTTATGCATTTTTGTATTCTGGTACATCACTACTAGGGGGTTTTCTTTCATTTTGTATACTGCCTTGTTTTTATTTTGCTTCAGCATTCTTGTGGAAAAATCATTCCCTCTTGTATGCTTTAAAGTTAGGTGCTAGTCACCGACACGCATGGATTAGGAACGCCAGTCAAGCTATGTCAGGTCCGACTTGGTTATTGGGATTGCAAGGTACCTAGGATAGTTCGTGACAATATATATATGGATTTTATTTAGATGATTTTTGTAATTTTTTTAAATAATATATTTTATGGTACTAGTGGATGAGAAAAAAATTTAAAAAAAGGTTGTATTTTATGGAAATATAATCCTTAAGGAAAGGTAACCCTTAATATTATCCTGATGTTTTGAAAATGGTGTTTTGTTACAATTAAGAAATTTTGGATGAGAATAATGTAAATTAGATAATACTGATTACCTTGTAACATATTAATAGTTTTTTTGAAAAAGTGGATTTTGTTTTTATCACTTTAGTTTACAATTTTTTTAATAATGTAATTATCAATGAATATGTAAGTAATGAACAAGTATATATTTCATTGATATGGTAATTTGGGTTATTACCTTGTTTATATAGAACACAATATTAAGGTATCCACATGTCTAGTATGTGACAATAAAGATCCCATTAATGAAATATTGGGGATTAATGTCAAGTTATTTTTATGAAATTTAGTGATTGTCATTATAAGTTTTTTCTATTCGAAGGGTTATAAGGTTAACAATTTATGGAGTATATTATGTTGTTATTGGGTTGAGGTTTTTTAGATTACTTCATCATATTATGATTTATTCATAATGTATAATCTCTGTTATCTATTTCTATAGACAGAACAATTTATCATTGTATTTGTGGATATTATGATCAAATTAGTGATTCATGCATAAATTTTTTTTCCTCATATAGAGTAGAAAAATAAGTGGATATTGATCATGGAACTTCCCATGGTTGAGGTAGTACCTATGAAATTGAATGAAATCAGGTATGTATATCTTCTCACAAAAAATTCATCAACATTAAAAAAGGTTATTGGCGTAATATTATGTCAATTAATCTTCATTTTTATGATATAAATGGCTATTTTTAGCCTTATTTAGTTTGTGACTGTGTGATCATTATCTATCTCCAGTCCATAAGCTCTATCACTATCCATCAACATTTGGGTGTTTGTTTTCTCTTCTATTCTATGTTTTCAAACCCCAAATATGTTCACCTGTGTGGAAACATAGATATGAGTTAATTTTGGTAAATTTTATGTTTCTAGCATTCCATTTTAAAGAAATTTGTATCATTAATTTGAAAAATATCTGATTTAATGATTTCATTTTCTAATATAAAACCTTTGATGACCGAGATGAATTTTGAGGGTGAAATTCATTTTACGGGTTATAGAATGTAACACTATGATATCTTGTGAATTATATTTTATTAGTATATTTATTTATATTTATATATATTAAAACTACATGAAACACAGAGTTTATTATTTGTTACCTGAAATACTAATATTATCATTTGTTAGAAATAAATCTATATTTAACTTGCATTACACATAACACCATGTTAAAATAAAACATGAAATACAATTTAAATATTTTTACTTAATATTATAATTATTGACAAGACATTTGAATGGATGGTATGAATATAATTAAATAATTTACTAAAATATAATTTAATATTTTTTTATAATTCCTTTATAAAAAATTACATAGAAGGTAAAGTTAAGATCTTTTAGAAATAATATAAAATATTTTCCATAAAAAAATTCTAATGATTGAAAATGTGTTTTATATCAATAAATTGTCCAAATAAATTTTGGATATTAATTTTAATTAAATATTTTATATTATAAATTCAATTAATTATTTTAATTTCGTAATATATGTTTTATATACAATATATAAAAAATACAATTTTACACATAAGAACTATATTTTTCTAAAAATAGGATTTTAAAACCATTTATAAAAAAATTATTTCAAAAAAAATTATGAAATTTTTTAAAAATTATTTTTATAATATATTAATTTTTTTTAAATTGGAATATAAATTTTATCTTAGGGTTATTTTTATATTTTTTTGAGAAGACTTATTTTATTTTAATTAATGAAAAAATAAATACTTTTAATTGATGAATTCCTTTTTTTATAAAATTCATTTTAATGTAAAATACTATATTAATTTTTTTAATAAACATTATTTAAATTTTATAACCATTAATAAAATATTGTTCTTTGGAATAATTTTAATCTTGAATCTATACATAAAAAATAGTTAGAATCTTCACACTTTTTTACTAAAAAAACTCGATCTCTCATCACATTTGAAGGATTACTTTTAAATTACAGTATAAATATTAATTTAATTGAATTTGGATAAAATATTTTCAATATGTGGAATAAGAATAATTCTAATTTATAATATGTGAAAATAAATTTTTGTAAAAAATGTATTGTGAATGCAGTAAAAGTTTATTAACTTAGTTAAATTACAAATGTGATTACAAGGGGTTAAACTAAAATGAGTAGAGTGGGAAGTATCGAAAAGATTATAAAATTTTTATTAAATTAATTTATATTTATGTTTTCTATCAATTTCCATGAAATATTGGAGTTTCATTCAACTTTAATTTCAATATGACCCATATAATCAATGTTATTTTCTCTAATAGAAATGCTATTGAAATATCATCAATGTTATTATTGTGGGAAATAATCCTTAATTATTCATAAGTGTCACATACAACATTGGAAATTTTTAAAACATAATACTCATTAAGGAATACCATTAAAATATTGTTTAAAATACAATTAAGATAAATTATTCATCGTATAATTTAACAAAATGGGTAGTACATGTACCACAAAAAAATGTATGTAGAGAACATGAAATTTATCTCAAGGATGTAAAAAGTGATATAGGAATCCCTTAAAAATAAGGTAACATATGAATTGTAAGACCCAAAAGTAATAATAATTAAATGATAAATATAAATACGATGATGTTAAAATAATTAATGAAATTAAATTTCAATCTGGATGTATTTACCAAATATATATTAAATTAGGTGCAAAACAATAATGTATTCCTCACATTATGAAAGGAATTTTAAGAATCTCTTACCTTATGTTTCATTTCGGAAAAAAATTCTTCAAATTAAATTATAATAAATTGAGGTTAATTATCATCATTATTGATAACTTTTTCATGTTAATCATGTATTTTATTTCATGTATTACTATATTGTATAAAACTACTTAAACAATTATGTTTACACCGGTCATTTAAAAAAAACTCAGTTTATGTGTCAAAAAAAATTTATAGGTCAACTATGGTCATAAAGATTCATTATATAATATATATATATATATTAATAAATCATATTTATCATATTTATAAATATATTATTCAATTAAAACCAATCATTAAATATTTTTATGAAAAATGAATCAATGTTACAATCCTAGAGATGATAGTTCCTATGTATGTATTAGTAACATTCTCATTTTTCAATGATCATTATGGAAAAGAAGAAAAGTAGACCCATATCATTCAAAATTTATCATTATATAATAAATATCATGTTATAGAATTATATATAATTATATATATATTTTTTGATATAAAAGGAATCACATAATTTTGAGGAGGTGGTAGTCCACATGTCCACGACCGACGTTATTACTTTTTAAGTGTGTCAAAGGGAAATAAAAAATTAAGATATATATATATATATATATATATTATGTCTCATACTTTTAATTTTAACTATCATTTATACACTCTATGTATCATTTGAACTAATCACATAACTTTTAAGGGGTGGTAGTTCACACTTCCTTAAAAGATGTTACAATATTCATGTAAATTGGAATGTATAAAATGTAATTTTTATAAAATTATTAATGAAGTATATTGAAATAATAAATATCATATATAAAATATATAAATATTTTTTCAATTATAATGTCCAACCATTTCAGTTTCTAATGGAAAAATTAAGAATCATTGTTTTGTGAGGCAGTAGTTCACCACACACAGAAAAGTATGTTCATTACCCATTAGATCAATGTGTGTGTAATGTTAGGTCAAAATAACAACCTAATAACACAATATTATATTTAGGAAAATAGTGGTGTTATTTATTCATATAATAATAATATTATAGGGGTTGGATAATGGAAATGAAACTAAAAAGCTCTATAGAAGACGTTACCTCTTAATCTGGTGTATTATATTAGTTTATACTCAATGTATTCCTTGTATGGCATTATTCCCTAAGGGAGGATTCAATAGTGATTGGGTGATTTTAGGTAATCTATTTGGGATGGTCTTGGCCAAGCCTATGTTTTTTGAGAGGTGTGAGTAATTCGGAGAAGTGGTGGCCTTTTATAGGGAATGAAAAAAATACTCCCATGGAATTTTTGGAAACAAATTATTTGTACACAGGTTCTTACATTAAAAAATTTCATAATAAACAAAAAAAATGGAAGGAAAATTCAAGAATTTTGACCATAATATGTGTCTTGGAAAAGTTTTAAGGTCATTTTTGTCCCTAAGATAATGGTTTGGTCTTTTATTAAGTTTAATTTTGTTTTAATAATTATAATTAATTTTAACTAATATAACTAATATTTTTGGTCAAAAAATGTTGGCCTTATTAGATATTATAAATTATGAAGATTAAAAATATAGAACACATTTTTTCAAATTCCGATCATAGAAGTTTCTGTATATTGATTTAAATTTAATCTCAAGGACGGGATAACAATGCATGTTCTTTTATGTAAACATATTAGAGAGATTGTTGTATTTTTAAAATCAATTTCAAAGTGAAATTGATTCCAATGATATAATTTGTATAAATTTATAAAAATATTATGTAATTAATCTTCAACACCAATTAGAAATATAGTTTATCCTTATAAATAAATTTTATTAAAAAGAAGGTTTGAACTAAATTTTAGTATATTTAACTATTCATTAAGAACCGAAATATTTCATAAAAATTATAAAATTCACCCAAAAATAATAATTGTTATTTTATTTCAAAGATGAAGTTTATTTTTACATATTTAATTAAATAATGTATTAAAATATAGATTTTAAATGGGTTTTTTATTAAAAGGGGGAATGATTGACTTTATTTAAATATTGGTTTTTATGTTTAAAAATGTTTGTTTGTTATCATGTGCTTATTAAATCAAATGAATGTATATCAAAAATATTTTATTTAATATATAAAATATATATTTAATTTAAATAATAAAATAATAATAATAAATTATTTTTATTAATAGAAAAATCATTTAGAAACACACATATAATAATATTTCTTTTTATATCCAATTGGAACATATTTTTATTTCTCATTAATTGGTAGAAAATGAAATAATTTTATATTTATATAAACCATACTTTTTTATAATTTAGTTACTAAAATTTTTAACCTTTAACATAATATATGTGCTATATAATATTATATTAAATAATAATATTTTAATAATACGTTGTTATTTGGTGAAACTCATTCTTGCGTGTAACATAGTCTATCAAGGATGGTCACAATATTTTGTAATGAAAACTAACTCAATGATTCCTGTATTGAAATCCATATAATATATTTTAAAAATAATTTTTATTATAATTTATCTAGATATTATATTCCTATATGTTCTCAGTGTCCCATGTCATGCATGCTATCAAATACAGGGTTCTTACTATAGAATTTTGTGGTGTTACATTACCCCACATTAATTAAACATGGTCCTCACAATTTAAAATTAATATTGAAGATTTATTTTTTTCCTTTTTATTATTTTTGTAAAGAACCGTAAATTTAAAGGAAATTTTTTGTTCTGAAATTTTTTGGGATTTTACGAGTGCGCAGTTTTTGATGACACCTGATTCCGAGGCCCGGTGTGCTCGGAATCAATTTCCGAAGTTTAGCTCGTGTACGTTCTGTGAACGAACGAGCGGGTTTTTCCATCTTTTGAACAGGTGCTCAGAATCGAAATCCTAGGGCACCAATGAAACCGCAGCGGCGGTAATTGCTTAAGAGAACCTTTACCAAAGGTGCGTTTGCTCGAGAGGAGTTGTTAAAATTTGGGGAATTAATAATGAATTGAATAAAATTTGTGGTACAAATTTTATTCCTATCTTAAGTGGTTTTATACTAGGAGTGGGAGTTGGGGTGGGACCCACTAGTTACGAACTACCCATGAGAGGAAAAAGGAGGGGTGGGGCCCACACGAGCCCAACCCTCCATATTTCCTAACTCCCTTAAACCCCCTCTTAAGTTGAGTAACTCATCTTAACTTGGTTAAACTTCCCCATTAATTGGACGACTTCTCCTCTAACGACATTAAATCATGCCAACATATTGAATCAATTAATAGAATATTGGTTTTGAATTTTGGGTTTTGAAATGCTTGTCATGCTTTAATAAAAAAAGAGGAGTCTTATTTTATTTGGGGGTTGGCTCGTTGAGTTGAGGATTGGAGGAGATAGCTCTAGTTTCATTGAAGAACTTAATCCTCCCATGAAGAACGACATCCTTGGATGAAGAACACCGTCACCACAAGGAGAGACGACATACTGTACCATCTTCTCTCCACAGCTAGTGTGAGACGTCGTCCCCCCTTAGACGCACGCCAACGCCATTTTCAAAACCTCATCCCGCGAGGTATGGATGTTTTTATGAATGAGGAACGTTTTCCTTCCTTCCATGTTTTTGGTTCTCTCTAAAACCTTTTCTATCGAACTAATGGGGAAGGAACTGGACCAAACTAACACGGTCTGATACCTCCGTCGTTCTTGTTGTATGGTGTTCTCCTACCATTCTTGAGCGGTGAATCAAGTAATGTTTTTGGAGCCGATCAAAGGCCCGAAAACATTGGAAACGGCCTCAAAACATTGGAACGACCTAGGAGAAAAAGTTTTTTAGCAATCGGATCATTGGAACGAAGGACAGACACCTCGGGAGGGGTGCTGGCCAGAGGCATCGTTTCTGGAAAATTACAGAATACACAGCGAGTCCTTCCAAAGAAAACGCCTTGTAGTACAATCATTCAATGGAAGAAGTAATATACATCAGAAGAAGTGACACAAGGTGTGTGACACCGGTCACACGGCGTGTACTGTCCTCATAGTTTGACAGAGGAGACTTCGATGGACATGACGTGTATTCAAGGGAAATACACAGACACTAACAAAAATGCACGGCCACGAGGAACGGCATGTATTATATTCTTTGAAAGGCAGAAGCTCCATTTCAAGGCTCGGCGTGTAATCTGGGTGATACATAGACATGACAGAACCACACAGCCAAGAGGCACGACCTTTATTCTAGAAATACATGGACACAGGGTAGAGTATACAGGCATGTACTCCACCACATGGCCAGGCATGGGCAGTGCACATGGAAACGACCCTAGATGTTTGAACACGACGTGTAACCATACTACACGCCATGTATTTACTTATCTACATGACCAGCCCTATGACACAGGCCGTATCACAGGGGAAGTACCCTGTGTCTGATGACACAGAGTGTATTTCTTACCTACTCACTGTGTATTTTAGGGAAATGGCTTGGTTGTCTTGTTCTCCGTGACTTGGTCACATTTTTCTTGGTTTTCCCTTTTGACGTGGGATGGAACTACAAATACATCAACTCTAGTCTTCGTGATAGTTGATGTATCGATCTCTGACTCGAGGAGCGGACCCTCCAGAAAATGAGCATGCTGTGTGCGGGAACCCTAGAGCTGGCTGCGACTGTGATGACGATGACGACTGTACATGGATCCTACGTGGGTTCGGCAGTGAGGTTTAATGTACAAGGATCCTCCATGGATTCGGCAGTGATGGCGACTGTACTTGGATCCTCCGTGGGTTCGGCAGCAATGGGACTGTACTAGGATCCTACGTGGGTTTGGCAACGATGGTTACTGTACATGGATCCTACGCGGGTTCAGTAGTGACGACTTCTATACATGGATCCTACATGGGTTCAGCAGATGAGATGATTTAGAGGTTTCATCTAATCATCTACACCTCTATTTGTGAGTAGTATACATGTGTGAGCTGAGTCTTGAATTTCAATCATTATCTTCGATATGATTGACTTTCTTTCCTGTGTGGATTGGGTTGTGCATTCATGTATGGTTTGGGTTGTACTTTACAATGTGGACTGGGTTGAACATGGGCTCGGAAGTTGGAGCCAAACTGGAATTGATGAATTAGGTATATGTATTGGCATATACCTAAGTAGTGTTGGTTGATAGTTTGTATTTGTATCCTTCCTTTGTGGTTTATCCTTTGTGGATTCTGGGAGTCCTTCGGGGGTCTCGGGCTCCCTACTGAGTATCGTATACTCACACCTGCATGGGCTATGCCCACACTACATTGTGTTGGTTGCAGATGACGGACAACTTTGATCGTGGTTGAGGCTTGTGGAGCGTAACGGTACCCGGAGGTGGACTATCAGACGAGACGTACATGGAGCGGACGGTCGGACCCGTAGAGTTGAGGAGACCGTCTGTTCCCACCCATCAGTTGGGATAGATGGAGGACGACTCAGTGGTTGATGATTTACTTTACTGCTGTTGTACTTTCTTTTCAGTTGTACTGTACTTTCAGTTGGGTATGTATTCTTTCCCATTTATTTTTCAACACTTACTTTTGTACTCAGTTTACGTAGTGTTTACTTCAGCTTGCATAATCTATAGTGATTGTTTTCTAATATAATGGAAATTCCTACCCTTTTATCTGGATTTACACCTTTGGTGCAAGTCTCCCGCCCCTGGCCGATGGAAGGCAGGCATGGGGTAGTCACGACCTGTGCCCTGAGGACGGGTCGTGATAAATTTGTATAAGAGGAGTCGGTTCTACCATAGAACTCAGGACTCTGATAATTTCTTCTATGTGAAGAAATAGTGTTAAGGGTATTGAGTGTGGTTATCAGTCAAGGGAGTCCATTGTTGGTGCGGCAGCCGATGTATCCATTCACCAGGACCTTGACATCTGATTTCTAACTCAATGCACAAAAACATTGATTGCATGTGTGTTTCAAAAGTTTTCTTTGTGATTACTTTGTGTGGGATCACCAGGTATACTGAATTAACCATGGAACAAATGTTTCTTTTTTAGGATGGCCCCACGATGGCAGCTAGCTAGGGTTATGAACTTTGTGCGAGACGGAAACCCACCGAGTGATGAGGCCTCAATATAGTGCCCCATTACAGTGGAGCACTAGTGGTACCTCTACCCGCCGAGCCACCGATGCCACCAGACCCAGCAGCTGAGAGTGCACGTCACCTGAGTACACTACACGAGTTTTAGCATCAGAGACTGCCCAGGTTCCGTGGGGAGACGGACCCTCAGGCAATTGAGGATTGGCTTGAGGCCGTTGTTCGAGTCTTCAGATTAGCAGGGACACCAGCTGACCTCATGGTGATCCTTGCGGGGAGTCTACTGCACACGGAAGTAGGAAGATGGTAGAGCCAGATTCTCTACGTGCATGACGAAGCATCTCTCCTTTTTTCGGACTTCGAGATCCTTTTTCGCTCGGAGTTCATTCCAGCCACCCTCTATGCGGTGCGCATCCTGGAGTTACTACAGTTGTGGCAGGGCATCATGACAGTAGCCTAGTACTCGGTGTGGTTTGCCGATTTCTCGCAGTACTCCAAATACATGGTATGAGACCCATTATTCGAGGCCCGGACCTTCGAGTAGGTACTGAGTCATGAGATCAGGGCATCGATGATCTCCCTCAGCATTCCGACGCAGGTAGGAGTACTGGAGCGAGCCCTTCTTGTGGAGAACTTTCGTGCTGATCCTTCACCAGTAGGGAGACCTACAGCAGGGCGGCACATAGCGGAGTCTTCTGAAGCTGGTAGTAGACAGATGTCACAGATGTCCAAGAAGACTATACCATCAGGTGGAAGAACTCAGGATACTAGTTCGGAGGTGCAGGGTACACGCAGCAGATCCATTCATTCAAGAGGCAGGAAGTGTTATGCATGCGGCGGGCATGGACACATGGCTCGTGACTACCCAAACCGCCATGCAGAGGAGCATCAGACGGTTGAGGGAACACCCAGACAGAGGTATAGGTTTGACCATGGCAGTCCACGGGGAGCAGGCGGACAAGGCAGAGGAGCTGGCCGAGCAGCGGGTGGTGGGCGATGCTTTGAGGCTCTACCACCACCACCACCACCAGGAGGTCCACCCCGACCATAGGGAGCTGGCGGATAGAGGCAGGCTCAGCTTCAGGCAGTGGAGGCCTACGACCACGACAAAACTGAGATGATTCGAGGTACTATCTATGTCTACTACACCCTTTCTACAGTTTTTATAGAAACAGGAGCGAGTCATTATTTCATTTTTGTTGCCCTTGTTCGAAGCACAGAGATTCTGATGGAGCCATTGGCTCGATCCTTACTACTAGAGACTCTTACAAGAGCATACTTGACGATTAAACACTAGTGACGGCAGTGTGAGTGTACTATAGGAAGCGAGTTCTTCGGCTGGGATCTTCTTATAGTGGCGTCGAGGCCTTACGACGTCATCTTAGGCATGGATTGGTTATCTACAGTCCATGCTCAGATCGACTGTATTAGGCACAAGGTGAAGTGTGTCTGCACCGAAGGGAGCAGGTTCACCTTCACCGGCGAAAATGGAGCCTTTGCAGTGAAGGATAGACTCACGCAGAAGAGAGGATAGGTGATCACCCATCAGTTAGCTAGTCTTATCATGGGAGCAGTTGATGTGAGGAGTCTGAGTTTTCCTGTTGTGGTGGATCAGTATGCAGAAATTTCTCCTGACAACGTTCTAGGACTACCTCTTCGCAGAGAGGTAGACTTATATATTGACCTATACCCTAGGACAGCCCAGATATCTACTCCATCATATCATATGGCTCCCGCCAAGCTTCGAGAGCTACGAGTACATCTGGAGGACTTTCAGGGCAAGAGATTCATTCGACCCAGCGTTTCACCAGGGGCTTCCCCGATTTTGTTCACCAAGAAGGCGGATGGGAGCTTGCGACTGTGTGTCGACTAACGTCGCCTGAATCAGGTGACTGTTAAGAACAAGTATCCTCATTTTAGGATTGATGACCTCTTCGATCAGCTCAAGGGAGCATGCTGGTTCTCAAAGATAGACCTCAGGTCGGGCTATCATCAACTTAGAGTTCGAGATGAGGATGTGTAGAAGACGACCTTCAGGTTCCGGTATGGCCACTATGAGTTCTTGGTTATGCCTTTCGGCATAACCAATGCTCCAATAGTGTTCATGAGTCTCATGAATAGGATCTTACACCCTTACCTTGCTCTATTTTTCTTAGTCTTCATCGACGACATATTTATTTACTCGACTACCAAGGAGGATCACGCCTACCACTTGCAGGTTGTAATGGACACACTCCTAGAGCACCAGCTTTATGGTAAGCTCTCAAAGTGTCAGTTCTGGATTCGAGAGGTCCACTTCTCGGGACACATCATCTCTGAGGTGGGAGTTGTGGTGGATCCTACGAAGATCGAGGCAGTGCTATCTTTGGAGCCACCCCTGAGCGTGATAGAGGTGCGGAGTTTTCTAGGTCCGGCTGGGTACTATCGGAGATTTGTGCTAGACATCTCTGGAGTTTTAGCACCACTTTCAGATTTGACAAAGAAAGTGAAACCCTTCATGTGGTCAGATAGATGTCAGCAGAGCTTTCAGAAGCTGTGACTGAGATTGACCAGTGCACCCATCTTAAGGCTACCGGAGGAGGGCGTAGGGCACATAGTTTACTGAGATGCATCAGGGACCGGACTCGGGTGTGTCCTGATGAAGGAGCGGGAATTGATCCTTATGGTTCGTGACAGTTGAGGAAGCATGGGAAGAACTACGCTACCCATGACCTGGATTTAGCGGCAGTGGTCTTCGCCTTGAAGATGTGGCGGCAGTATCTGATGGGCGAGCACTTTACAGTCTTTTCTGACCACCAGAGTCTCAGATACATATTCTCACAGAAGGACCTTAACCTAGTGCGACAGTGATGGATCTAGTTCCTATAGGACTATGACTTTGAGATAGTCTATACTCCTAGGAAAGGGAACGTAGTAGCTGATGCTCTTAGTAGAAGATCGGGCATTCTGCTACTTAGAGAGGCAACGAAGCAGCTTGCCACATTGCAGATATCCTTCATGGATAGTAATGGAGCAACCTATATACAGTTACTCATTGTCACTCCTCCACTACTTCAGCGGGTCAGAGAGGCACAGTGTGGGGACACAGACTCTGAGACGCGACGTGCACAGATATCCTCAGGAAAGGCACCTGATGGATTTTCTGTAGGAGGAGAGCACATCATCATTTTCAGAGGACGTACCATGGTACCAGTTGCACTAAATGAGGAGGTGCTGAGAGAGTTTCATACTTCCCCATTGGTGGTACATCTAAGAGTAGGGAAGATGTACTAGGACCTCAGACAACATCATTGGTGGTCGGGTATGAATAAGGATGTGGTAGAGTTCATTTCACGATGCCTCACCTGCCAGCAGGTGACAGTGGAGCACCAGGTACCAGCAGGCTTAGTACATCCCTTAGAGGCCCCGGAGTGGAAGTGGGAAGGGATATCTATGGATTTCATGATGGTACTTCCACGTACTTCCAGAGGAAACGACTCCATCAGGGTGATCGTCGACTGACTCACCATGTCGGCCCACTTTCTACCTATTAGAGAGCTGGGATCAGTAGAGAGAATGGAACGCCTCTAAATTTAGGAGATCATACGACTACATGGTGTACCATCGACTATCGTCTCTGATTAAGATGCTCTATTTACTTCTCGGCTTTGGGAGGGGTTGCAGGATGCATTTGGGACGCAGCTATGCCTGAGCACTGCCTTTCACCCTCTGACGGATGGTCAGATGGAGAGGACCATTCAGACTCTTGAGTACATGCTCCATCCATGTGTCCTTGACTTTGGTTGCAGTTGGGTGGATCACCTACCATTTGTGGAGTTTTCGTACAACAACATCTAACTATCCACCATCAGGATGGAACCATACGAGGAATTGTATAGTCGACCTTTCATATCACCTCTGTGTTGGTCAGACCCTAGGGAGTCAATACTTGTAGGACCAGAGATGGTCCATGCCACGATGGAGAAGGTACAGATCATTCGGGAGTGGATGAGGACTGATCAGAGCTGACAGAAGTCATATGCTGACAGGAGGCGGAGACCACTAGAGTTCGAGGATAACGACCACATTTTCTTACGGCTCTCACCTCGACATAGATTATAAAGATTTGGTCGGGCGGAAAGTTATCTTCGTGCTTCATCGGAACATTACAGGTTCTCAGCAGGATAGGCGATGTTTCTTATCGCCTGGCTCTTCCACCTCAGTTGCAACGAGCGCATGACGTCTTCCACGTATCTCAGCTGAGGAGATACGTGCATGACCAAACACATATCATTGATCAAAGGGAGTTGGACATAGATTATGGGGTGACTTTTTCGGAGGTCCTGGTGGAGATTGAGGATCGACAGGAGTGGGTCCTACGTGGATGGTCGATTCCTCTAGTGAAAATCAAGTGGCAGCACGGGAACCTCCAGGAGAGCAAATTGGATCGGGAGGCTCAGATGCGTGCACAGTACCCTCATTTGTTCCCCTAGTTTATGATGTATCTTTACAAGGACGTAAATCCCTTAGGTGAGAGTAATGTAAAGACCTGTAAATTTCAAGTAAATTTGTTTTCATAAATAATTTGTGATCTTACGAGTGCGTTGTTTCTGACGACACCTGATTCCGAGGTCCGGTGTGCTCGGAATCAATTTTCGATGTTTAGCTCGGGTATGTTTAGTGAACTAACGAGCGAGTTTTTCTATCTTTTGAACCAGTACTTTGAATCGAAATCTGAGGGCACCAATGAAACCGCAACAGCGGTAATTGCTTAAGGGGACATTTACCAACGCCATCTTTGAAACCTCACCCCATGACACCATATTCCACATCACTGGAAAACGACATCGTTAAATCGAGGTAGGGTGTGTTTATGAATGTGAAACACTGTTTTTCCTTCCATGTTTTTGGTTCTCTCTATATCTTTTTTTATCGAACTAATGCGGAAGAAACCAGACCAAACTAACACGGTATGATTCCTCCGCCATTCTTGTTGTATGGTGTTCTCCTACCATTCTTTAGTGGTGAATCTAGAAAAGTTTTCGGAGCCGATCGGAGGCCCGAAAACATCGTAAATGGCCTCGTAACATCGGAACGACCTAGGAGCAGATGGTTTATAGCAATCGGATCATCGGAACGAAGGATGAATGCCTCGGGAGGTGTGCTGGCCAAGGGTGTTGTTACTGGAAAATTCCAGAATACACGGCGTGTCCTTCCAAAGCACACACCGTGTAGAATAAGCATTCAGTGGTAGAAGTAACAGACCTCAGAAGAAGTGACACACGGCTTGTGAAACCAGTCACACGATGTGTACTGTCCACACAGTTTGACAGAGGAGACTTCGATGGACATGACGTGTATTCAAGGGAAATACATGAACACGGACAGAAATACACGGCCACGAGGCACGGCATGTATTTTCTTCTTTGAAAGGCATAAGTGGCTTCTCGAGGCTCGACGTGTAATCTGGGTGATACACGGACATGGCAGAACCACACGGCCAAGAGGCACGGCATGTATTCCGAAAATACACAGACACAGGGTGGATTAAACGGGCATGTACTCCACCACATGACCAGGCATGGCTAGCGCACATGGAACCGACACTAGAGGTTTGGATATGGCATTTAACCATACTACACGCCTTGTATTCACTTATCTACACACCCAGCCCTACGACACGTCATGTATCACACGGGCAGTACCCGGTTTCTGATGAAACGACATGTATTTATTACCTACACATCGTTTATTTTAGGGAAATGGATTGGTTGTCTTGTTCTCCATGACATGGGCCCATTTTGTTTGATTTTTTCCCTTTGATGTGGGACGAAACTATGGATACATAAACTCTGGTCTTCATGACAGTTGATGTATTGATCATTGACTCGAGGAGTGCACCCTCTGGAAATCAAGCGTGCTGTGTGCGGGAACCCTAGATCTGGCTACGACTGCGACGACGATGATGATTGTACTTGGATCCTACATGGGTTCGGCAGTGAGGACGCCTGTACATGGATCCTCTTTGGGTTCGGCAGCGATGGCGACTGGACTTGGATCCTCCGTGGGATTGGCAATGATGGCGACTATACTAGGATCCTACGTGGGTTCAGCAGCGATGGTTACTGTACTTGGATCCTATGTGAGTTCGGTAGCGATGACTTCTATATTTGGATCCTATGTGGGTTTGGCAGAGGAGATGATTCAGAGGTTATATTCAATCATCTCCACCTCTCTTCATTAGTAGTATACATGTGTCAGATGAGTCTTCACTTTCAATCATTATCTTCGAAATGATTGACTTGCTTTCCTGTGTGGATTTGGTTGTGCATTCCAATGTGGTTTGGGTTGAACATTCCTGTGTGGGATGGGTTGAACATGGGCTCGGAAGTTGGAGCCAAACTGGAATTGATGACTTAGGTATATGTATGGGCATATACCTAATAAGTGTTGGTTGATACTTCATATTTGTATCCTTCCTTTGTGGTTTATCCTTTATGGATTCTGGGAGACCTTCAGGGGGTATCGAGGTCCCTACTGAGTATGGTATACTCACCCCTACACGAGCTATGCCTGCACTACATTGTGTTGGTTGCAAACGATGGACAACGCTGATCGTGGTTGAGGCTTGTGAAGTGTGACGGTACCCAAAGGTGGACTATCAGGCGGGACGTACATGGAGTGGATGTCCAGAACCAAGGAGCTGAGGAGACCATATGTACCCACACTTCAGGTGGGATATCTAGAGGACAACTCAGTGGTTTCTGATTTACTTTACTACTTTTGAACTTTTTTTTAGTTGTACTGTACTTTCAGTTGGGTTTGTATTCTAGCCCATTTACTTTTCAGAAATTACTTTTGTACTCTGTTTACTTAATTTTTTACTTCAGCTTGCATACTCCGTGGTGTTTGTTTTCTTATATAAAGTAAATTCCTTCCCTTTTATTGGGATTTACGCCTTTGGTGCTAGTCGCCAGCCCCTGGCCTATGGAAGGCGGGCTGGGGGTAGTCACGGCATGGGCCCCGAGGATAAGTCGTGACATTTTTTAAGACCCACATAATGGGAAGTGGTTATGAAATATCTTCTAGAGAAGAGTTAATGTGATGTACAAAGGTAACATGGACTACCTTGAAACTAGGTCCCTAAATTAGAGAGCATTAGTGGAAAGTAGAGAATCATACTTAGAGGAAAAGTGTAAATATTTATTTGGGTGAAAGAGGTCATAAGTAATAGACACGTGAATGATCAATGAAAATTTTAGGGCATTTTTTCATTAATATTTTATGATTTAGAAGACCATTGATTCCATATAAATTAAGATATTAGGACAATATTTTATTTCAATTCCATTTCCCTTATGATGGGAAATTTTATCACTCAACAAGAATATAATGAAATAATATTACTTGATATGTTTTGATTTCATATGAGAAATCATAAATTTTGGTAGTGATTTAATAAATTCTTATTCAAACCGTTACTCCCAAAAAATAATTACTAACAATAATTTTTTATGCCTCAAGGACCAAAAAAAACTTTTAAAGGATCTTAAGACCTATAAGAGGGTGACAAGGTTAAATGTTTGTCCTTAACCATTTTCAAAAACCAATATGGATAATAGAATAATCACTATTTCAAAAAAGTGATACTAATTTTTCATCATTAAAACTTATTAAAAATATTTTTTAACTATAAATAATGAAAAATTAACCAAGACATTATGTAGTTTAGTGGTTGTATTGAAAATTGTATCATTCTTCTGTCATGTGTTCAAACCCGTAGTCGTGATGGATTTGATTGGTTGTCACCTAGCTTATAGTCTATCAATTTCTAAAACCATATTAATATGATTTCCATAACGACTAAGATGTAAATTCTTCAAATTAGGTTAATAAATAAATAACCTTTTCACTATGGTTTTCAATACAACCATAATACATAAATAATTTTCCCATTTTAGTTTAACATAGGTCATTCCATGGTATAATTTCAATCTATAATATCATACATTTTATTTTTATTTCATGAACCTAATATTCATTCTAAAACACCTTATGTTTTAACATAGGTTATTCATTTTCATTTTCCATTCAAATTATTCATAATGGTTTCTAAAAAAATGGGGATTTTATTTAGCATATACCCTATGAGTGTCAAACCTGCTGTGTAGAGAAAAAAATTGTTCTGTACCAGATTACCTCAAGTCAGGCTAGAAACATTTTGTCAAATTTAATATTTCTAGGTACATTTGTTGCAAAAAATGTCCATTTGTAGAATGGAAAAAAGGATGTATTTATTGGCGGACCCACATAATTTAAACATTACCAAAACAAAATGGTGTTCTTATATACATATCCTCATAATATACCTTAGGGTTATGTTCTATAATATATGATTTATGAAATGTAGTTTCTAATGTATCTACTAAGATTCCTTTGATGCCATATATAGCTCCCCGACTTGAGATAGTTTGGAGCTAATGTCTACTATCATTTAAATTATCATGATAACATCGAATTAAATCAAAAATGACCATTCCGTTTAGTATCCTTGGTAAAACAGATATATACATGAGACTAGTATTACAAATGAATAAAATAATTACAAAATAATTTGTTTTCTTCTTTATAAATAAATAAATTTAGTGATAAATCTATTCCATCTAGTAATTCCCAATATATATTTCATATTATGGTTTTGGATTTATGTTTAAGGAAACATAATATGGGTGATATATAATGCTCAGTAAGGGTAAAGTATATCATAATTAATAGTGAATAAATTATAATATTAATAATGGAATGGTAAATAACTAAACACACATACCGTGTAATCCATAAACTAATAATGAAGTTAATAAAATATATGGAATGGTAATAAATGAAAACACATTCCATTTAAATAAATATATATGGAAAAATCAATTTAAATTTTTTTGAAAATAAGACACTTATTATTTAATTAATGAATTCAAAATTAAATGTTTCTATATTTATTACAAAAAAATATCATGGATGACTGATAATTGAAATTAGTATGACAGAAATGGTTTCTTAATGGAATTGATGTCTAAACACATGAGACCCTCTTCTATCAACATACATCCTCTAGATAGTTTAACACTATGGAGATAAATCCATTTAATTTGAGAAACAATGTTTTCCTATGAGAAGTTAATGATCCATCATGGATCTATACAAAGTATTGTCTCTAACCATAATTAATGTGTAATACATTCTTCATATCATGTAGTTGATTTAATAAATAAATAATACTCCTTATCAGATACCCCTATTGAATAATGTATATAGATTTATAAATATTTCTTCATATAATCAAAAAAAATTATAATTTGAAAATTTATGGAAAAAGGATTATAGTTTAAGAGATTGTAAAATACATGATAGATTAAATTGATTTTTTAGGAGAAATTTAATGTTCAATGATCATAAAAGATTTAATATTTCAAGGGAAGAAACAAATAAATCAAGGAATTAAACGTGAATACTATACATGGACAAATCATTCATAAACCATCAAGTGGAATAATATGGATGGTATCAAAAAAATATCCCATGTTGAGTAAAATAAATTTTTATTGTCATTGATAAGTGGAAATATTATAAAAATAACTTTTAAAATATTCATGGGAAAATATCCTTTTGTTAAGAAAGTCATTTTGAAAAATGTTTCTTTGAAAATAAATTTTATAAAAATTTCATTACATATTAACCTTTAAACCTATAATTTAAGCATCAATGAAATGATTGTGTGTAAATCAGTATAAGATGTACAATATAAAAAGAACATTCCATTATCTTGGTTAATTGTGTGAAAGATTCCATTTATGGAAAGAGTTAAAAGAATACATTAAAACATTTGTAAAATACAAAACCATAAAAATGTCATCACCAAATAAATTTAAAATTATTTTTGAAATTTTATTAATGAAACTTGGAATTTAGAAGAAAAAAGGGTCTTTGACTAAAGAGATAAATAAATTTGAGTTTTTAGAATAACATTATCTAAAATAGTTTGAGTACCAAAGAGTGAAAAATGGTGATTATAAATGAAATTAAATAAGAATAACCAGAGGGAAAAAATTTATGTTTTTATAGAAAAATGGTCACATAATATCCTCAAAAGGAAATACCATTTAAATATCATTAAAGTTATTATTGAGGAAAATAATCTGTAAACATTCAAAAATGTCTCATACCACATTGAAACATTTTAAATCATATTCCACATTAAGGAATAAAATTATGTGAATTTTTAAAATTAAATTGAGATAAAGGGAAAAATAGTATAATATAACAAAATGGGAATTAGATACACCACACAAAATATGTAGGTGGAGAAAATGCGATTTTTCTCAAAATATAAAATTTGAGATAAGAATCACATACAACATGATAACAAATGTATTGGAAGAAACAAAAGTAATAATCATTAAATGAAGATTTTAAATAATTTTATGATAAAATAAATGGTGATATTTCATTTCAATGTCTCTATATTTACACCATATATAAGAAATTGTATTTATAATAATAAAATATGTCTCACAGAATGAAAGGTGAGACAACAATCCCGTCACCGGAGCTTCTTTTCAGTGTGAATGGTCTGTATCATCTAGTAAAATAAACTTTTTTAAATTATATAATTTCTTAAGAACCTTTACCATGTTTATTGTAATATCCCGGACCGGATGACCATCAAACCGGTGGCCGGACCGGTCGCCAAATTGGCCTCAATCGCATCTCCCCATACACTAGAGGCTGTCGACTAGTAGCGAGGGTCTTGGGTGGTGATAGTGGGGAGACAATACCCTATCATCAGAGTTGAAAAATGGCATCTCTGAGTAAATAACACTATTAGAAGAAGATCTAATATATAAAAAAATTGAACAAACAACAGCGGAAGACATGTAGTGATTTTTTTATAAGTGGTGGCCAAATCCAGTTTACACGATACATGGATGATGAATTATACAAGGTGAAAACAA
Source organism: Viscum album (assembly GCA_963277665.1). NCBI lineage: Eukaryota > Viridiplantae > Streptophyta > Magnoliopsida > Santalales > Viscaceae > Viscum > Viscum album. Next base: position 1,399,712,940 of record OY728132.1, on the reverse strand, counting down.
GAAACAATACAGAATGCTCACAATACAATGAAAAAGAATAAAGAAAAGACAGAAAGGCCCGACAATGATCTCCTGAGCATCCTGAGCTCCTGCTCGGTCCTTTTCTCTTATCTCTAGGTATGTGCAACACAACAATTCAACCTAGGTCCTGCAAATAAGAAAGGTCTACTCGGGTACCTCAGTTCAATGGAGGCCTGAGTAGGGTGTGAGATATAAATATCAACAGGCCGGCACCACTGATTTCTAACCCAAACTAGATAGTGTAAAATTAATTAAATCAGTAAGTGGGTATAACAGGATTCAATAAGCAGGACAAAGTAGATAAACAACACCTGTCCAGGTTCCCTAAGGGCACCCGACAGCTATACCAGCTTCGGCATGTTGACGGTAAAGTAACTTGAACATGTCACCGTATATATAAAAGCAATTAGATCATAGATGTCATGGGGTAACAATGCCTACCATCAAGTAATAAGATTAGCGGGCACGTGGTAAGAATTCCTCTCTTCCCTCAAAGGTCGACTGGCAAGGGGTAAGAATGCCTCCATTCCATACACGTGAAGAGAATAGCGAGCATGAGGGAAGAAGGAATCTCTTCCCTATAGGTCAACTGGAAAGGGGTAAGAGTGCCTCCCTTCCATACACATATATAAATTAAATTTGGAATGGGTTAGACTTGCCTCCCACCCATACTTGAAATAAGTTGGCATGGGGTATGCATGCCTCCCATCCATAATCATTCAAAGTAGATGGCATGGCATATGAATGCCTCCTATCCATAATCACACATAATCATTATCAAAGTTTCATTTGAATGCATAAGGTATTACATCTTATGCATTTCAAATAGCCACACTATAGTCCCAAACCTTAGTACAGTCCATATCTATACAAGTGGTACAATCACATTATTCCCCATTATATTTAAGGTAAAACATCATAAGCATTTCAATTAGGACACCGACATGGTCTTGGTCACTTCCAATACATCCCATGAGGTAGAGACTTATCATGTATGCCATTGACTATACACCAACCCATTTCAAGGAGCTATTCATTATATGCAAACTGTCACACACACATCATCTCACTCAATTTGCCTACGCATGGAAAATTGATTCACGGTTAAAGTGTCTTATCCAGTTCTATTAAAGGTTGTCATTACCTCTTATAAATCATTCAAACGGTTCTGTTTATCTCAACCAAACCATTTATCTTATTTGGACATAGATACTATGTTCAAGAGATCAAATACATTAAGGGGTGTTATGGCAGCAAAGCGTTTTCCCACTTGGGAAAATTCAACAACAAAGGAACAAGTAGCTAAACATGAAAATTAATAATTATAGTAAGGGAGAATAAGCAGCCAAGAATAAATGTCTACTTTCTACATTTTTATCTTGAAAATAGTTCACCTCTGATCGAGGGGTTTTATTAATAAATAATTAGTTTAGTATCCATGAAATCATTTTAATCTTGTCCCTGCAATTCACACTCTTTGCACAAATGCATATAATTGGAACTAAACATTCATAATTAACATACTAAAGCAGCGCAGAAATAACTCACTAATACTTCACTTTAAATTAATGGATAGGATAGAGATCCTACCTCAAGTTGGATCCATCCATCCACTCCGGCTCTTGGTTCTTTCTAACTGAGAGCTGCTGCTACTCCCCCATGAGGCATATGCGATTTCACATATGTTTAAGGACACTTATCCTCTATGAACACACCCACATGGCCACGAGTGTGCCCAAGAGGATCCTTACACATATGCTTGTACACATAAGTCTGTCTCTGCTCACCTGCTCAAGCACTTTTTATATATGCACATGGGAACACCTAGCCCCAGACATGTACATTCGCTGCCATGTATGAGTATACACATACTAGGGCAACCCACATACATATAACTATGTATGTATTCCTACACAGGCGAGCTGCCTAGGCACCGGAAAAGTGAAACCTACCTGAACCCGCCACCTCACTAAGGAAAAAAACATGGAACCTCTAAAACAACCTAGAACCTCTAAAACAACCTAAGCCACTACATTAGAAGGTGTGAAAACAATCCACAGGTAAAACCCTTACCTCAGAATCAACCCAGAGGACCAAAACCACCGAAAATTGCCTCACCATTGGTGGCAGACATAGTATGCACACCAATGGTATCCCGAGGGACCTTCCGCATCCCCTTAGAACAAAAGAAACAAAAGAAAACCCAAATAAATAAAACCCCCAAACCCGAGGAGTTTGGCCGAATGAAAATAGGGCATGGAGAGAAGTCAAATCCAGCCAAGAATGAGAGGAGAGGAGAAGGGAAATTTTACTATGACAATTCAGTGAAAAAACCTCAAGTAATCGGCCAGAGATTGAATCTTGGAGGGAGGACGATTGGGGATTCGTGCGTGCGGCAAGGGGAAACCCTCAGGGGGTGTCACGTGGTCTTCCGAGAGAAAGGGGAGGGAGTGGTGTGTATCTTTTAGGTTTTATTTTAATTTATTTTTATTTTAAAATCATTTAAAATATTTTAAAAACCCAAAACAGGGCACGGCGCATAGCTTGGGCTGCACGGTTAGGAAAGTCGTGCGCCAACCGTGCATCCCCCACTGGACACTAAAGACACCCCGCACGGGTTTGCCGCACGGGTTGGGTAAACCGTGATCAGTCTGTGAAGACTCCACTATCTCCCTAATTTAAGCCGCACGGTTTGAGAAACTGTGCGCCAAATGTGCGCCTTCTATTGTTCTTTAAAAACCATCCTCCTTCGGGCATGATGCTCCCGAAACACCTCGAGCCACTCGAGACACTTAACAGACATTTTCTCTTGTCCAAAAACATTAAAAATAACGGTTCAACCATCGGAATTTTGTTCTGAAGCTCGGTATTAAATTTGACCGGTTCAGTAAATGAAAAAGTTCAATTCCCCCACTTTTTAACCTTTTTCAAAACACGGGTCATTACAACCTTCCCACCTTATAACTTTTCATCCCCGAGAAGCCCTCGGGAACAACACCCACCTCACTTGACCTACAAGGGTCGTGAAGCTTCGTTCAAATGATCATGTTACGTTTCCAAACGTCCCACGCACCAATGAACATCCACTTAAGAACCCAGCACTTAAGCCGTCAACACCCGAGCCAATGCCTGTTTTCCCACCAAAACACCCAGACAACTCTTAACCGAGCCCATCATATCAGAGATACAATCTCATCATTGTATCTTCAAGAAACTAATCAATGGTACTTCCCACCATTGATTTTTAACGATAAGAGGTCAAAACACAAACCACAGCTCCACCCTCCTTTGGAACTGTCTTTAGAAAGCACGACCCAAGCATTCTAATGACACACCTAGCGTGATTTTGAAATGATCAAACGGTTGATTCCCCATCGACCTCAACACCCAAGTGAAAAAGAGTCAAGCCACTCCGAATGACTATTCAAGAAGACACCTGACTTAAACGGATGTCGCTTTATAAGATAAACAACGATGACTTATCCCAAGGAATATCACACTTACCATGAGAACATCCACCGAAACTCATACCTGACTCCCAGTGATGTCTCTATGATCAAACAACGATAGAGACAAGGCATCCCACGTGCAACCCCGAAAGAGAACAACTGAAAGACCTCAACAGCTTTTTAAAACATTATTGTGGCGTAAGACAGACGCTCTCTTAGTGCATCCAGGATGAAATCAAGATAGGGGACATGCTCTCCACATTGCATAGTACACCAAGAGGATTAAAACGGATTTCAGTCAGTCATACAAGAATACTGGACGAAAGTGTGCATACACTCCATGGTGTACTATGCTACCATGAATGTATGGGCATTACCCGATGCTCTATCCCCCGAAAAGATCAAAAGAAGCACGACCACCAGTCTGAACAAGGGTGTTATTAGAAACTAGAAGTTCTATAAGGGACCGCGACACCCGAACGGTAACAAATGTCAGAAGACTAACAGCGATAGCAAGGCATAAAATCTCTATGTTCGCTACCTACCACGGGCTAGCCCCTCACGAAGAACAAGTGTCAACTCAATCATTTAGTCCCACCAATCTAAATTCATCGGGCTCAATCCTAACATTCAAGTCATTTTCCAAAATAAAACAAATGCCCATGGAAAACACCTACGGTTCCATCTCAAGGCACTCGTGAGAAAGACTTAACATACCCTCACACGGTGTTTCAACAGAGGACACCGCTACATGTTCCTTTTCCAAAACCTTTATATTTAATCACATTGATTCTTTTAATCACTTTAAAAGATTCAATTCAAAATATCATGTAACCTTTCAAAACACAAAATCACTAGGTACTTGATAATTTTTTTAACAAACAGCTCAAAAAAAGCAGGAAAGTCTCAACAAACTTCCTTTTAAACACTACACATTTACCAGACATCCAATCTATCTTCATGAAATTTATCATAATAAATTCTTTTTAAAAAATTCAGGCGACCTACAAGGGTCCCAAAATGCAAATCACATCAGTTCAAAATCCAACAACTTTTACACTAATAAAAATCTCACAAAAAATCTTACCATACATTCATTATGGGTTTCCATTTCCCAATTCAAGAAGTGTGCATACACTCCATGGGTTGAAAATTGGCTCTCCACAGACATAACAAAATACATTCCCGAATTTAACATGATCAAAACAATCATCATGTCATACGACTGGCCACCTACCAACCTGTTAAGTGCCCATACACATTACAATTTAGCATTTGGCTCCGTTCATTCATAACCAATTTTGATTCATTTTAAAATTTAAACTTTAGAAACCCTTTTTTGGAAATCTGATTACACAGGTTACCCTTTCCCAACTATAAGGAGCCCATAGACCTTACAACTAAAAATTGGCTCCCTTCATAATTAAAATCATTTTTTTTGGTCAAAGAAACCAATTACATGTTAAATGAACCTAGCATGTTATCGAAAGGTGTAACACAAAAACATGTTATATCACAGAAGCATTGAATAACTACCACAACACCTATCACAATAGAAGGCATCAACTAATGCATCCTAGATGGCATGGAATAATGCATGGAATGTGATTTATAACAATGTTTATATATGATGCATGAAATGGAATACCCTTGTACCATCAAGTTGCAACAGAAATGGAACCCACAATTGAATCAACAATATCGACAGAATCCATGAGCATCCCCAATGGTTAAATCAAATCAACCGTAATAATCAAAATCATTATAATAACAATTTCATTCGAGGTAATTTGGCTTTTCCCATATACACGGGTTAACTATTCACGAGAAAATCTTATTACCAAATTACATATCCTTCCTATACCTATCTACTATCGCTAAATAGTAAAAAAAACAAGAAAAGAAACTACTCTGATACCACTTTGTAATGTCCCGGCCCGGCCGACCATCAAACCGGTGACCGAACCGGTCGCCGCATGGCCTCAACCGCGTCTCCCCGTACACCAGAGACTGCCGGCTAGAAGCGAGGGTATCAGGAAGTGATAGTGGGGAGACTATACATTCTTATCAGAACTGCACAACGATATATAAAAGTAAATAACACTAGTATCAGAAGTAGTAATAGATAAACAATGAAAAAATAGATGTAGAAGAAAAGTAGTGATTTTTTTTATAAGAGGTGGCCAAATCCAGTTTACACGATACAATGATGATGAATGATACAAGGTGAAAACAAAAAATAGTACAACATGCTCACAATACAATGAAAAATAATAAAGAAAAGGCAGCAAGGCCCGACGACGATCTTCTGAGCATACCGAGCTCCGGCTCGGTCCTTTGCTCTAATCACCAGGTACGTGCAACAAAATAATTCAACCTAGGTCTTGCAAACAAGAAAGGTCTACTCTGGTACCCCAGTGTAATGGCGGCCTGAGTAGGGTGTGAGATATAAATCTTAGCAGGCTGGCACCACCGGTGTCTAACCCAAACCAGACAGTGTAATATTAATTAAAGTAGTAAGCATGTATAACAATATTCAATAAGCATGACAACATAGATAAACAACACTAGTCAAGGTTCCCTCAGGACACCCGATGGCTATACCAGCTTCGGCTCGTTGCCGGTAAAGTGACCTGATCATGTCACCATATATATGTGTATATATATAAGCATTTATATCATAGATGATGTGGGGTAATAATGCCTCCCACCCAGTAATAAGATTAGCAGGCACAAGGTAAGAATTCCTCTCATCTCTCAATAGTCAACTAGAAAGGGGTAAGAATTCCTCCCTTCCATACACGTATAGAGAATAGTCGGCACGAGGTAAGAATGCCTCTCATCCCTATTGGTCAACTGGAAAGTGGTATGAATTCCTCCTTTCCATACAAGTATATATATCACATCTGGCATGGGGTATGAAAGCCTCCCATCCATAATCACTCGTAATAATTATCACAATTTCATTTTAATGCATAAGGTTGTACATATTATGCATTTAAAATAGACAGACTATAGTCCCAAACCATAACATAGTCCATATCTATACAAGTGGAACAATCACATTCTTAGCCATTTTATTTAAGGTTAAACATCATAAGATTTTCAATTAGGAAACTGACATGGTCTTGGTCACATACAATATATACCATTAGGTAGAGACTTATTATGTAAGACATTAACTATACACCAACCCATTTCAAGGAACTATTCATTATATGCAAACTATCACACACACATCATATCACTCAATTTTCCTATGCATGGAAAATTGATTCACGGTTCAAGTGTCTTAGTCATTTCAGTTAAAGGTCATCACTATCTCTTATACATCATTTTTACTGTTCGGTTTATCTCAGACAAACAATTTAAGTTATTAGGATATAGAAACTACATTTAAGAGATCAAATAAATTGAAGGGTGTTATGGAAGCAAAGCCTTTTCCCACATGGGAAAATGCAAGAACAATGTAAAAAGCATCTAAAAATGCAATTTAATAATTATAGAAAGGCAGAACAAGATGGAAAGAATAAATTTCTACTTTCTACATTTTTATCTTGAAGACAGTGCACCTCTGATCGAGGGGTTTTTTTATTAAATCATTAGTTTAGTGACCAAGCAACCGTTTTAATCTTGTCCATTCAATTCACACTCTTTGCACAAAATAATTTAATTGGAAATAAACATGCATAATTAACATACTTATGCAGTGCAGAAATAACTCACTAATAATTCACTTTAAATTTAAGGCAAGGATAGGGATCCAACCTCAAGGTGGATCCATCTGTCCACTCCGGCTCTTGGCGCATTCTAACTAAGATCCACTGCTACTCCCCCATGAGGCATATGTGATTTCACATATGTTTCAGGACACCTATCCTCTATTCATATGCCTGCATGGCCATGTGCGTGTGCAAGAGGATCCTTACACATATGCATATACACATATGTCTGTCTCTGCACACCTGCGCAGACACTTTTTATATATGTACATGGTCACACCTATCCCCAAACATTTACATTCACTGCCATGTATGAGTGTATACATACCGGGGGAAACAACATTCATATAACTAAGTATCTATGCCTACACAGGAAAGCCGCCTAAGCACCAGGAAAGTGAAACCATCCCGAACCCGCCAGCACAATATGAAAAAAAACCCGGAACCTCTAAAACACCATAAGACACTAATTTTGAAGCTACAATAACAAGCCTCGGGTAAAACCCATACCCCAGAATCAATCCGGGGGACCAAAACCACCGCAATCCACGTCGCCTTCGGTGGCGGACATCGTACGCACACCAACGGGATCCCTAGGGACCTTCCACATCCCCTTACAACAAAAGAAACAAATGAAAACCCGAATCCAGAAAACCCCCAAACCCTAGTCCATTGGCCGAATGTAAATAGGGAATATAAAGAAGACAAAACCAGCCAAGAACGAGAGGAGAGTAGAAGAGAAGGCTTACCGTGGTAATTCAGTGAAGAAACCTCGAGAAACCAGCAAGAGATCAAATCTTTGATGGAGGCCGATTGGGGCTTCGTGCACGCGGTAAGGGGAAACCCTCAGGGAGTGTCGCGTGGTCTGCCGAGGGAAAGGGTAGGGAGAGGTGTGTTTAGTTATGTTTTATTTTAAATTTATTTTTATTTTAAATTCATTTAGAATATTTTAAAATCCCAAAACAGGGCATGGAGCATGTCTTGGGATGCACAGTTTGGAAAATCGGGCGCCAACTGTGTGTCCCCCACTGGACACCCAAGACACCCAGCACGAGATGGCCACACGGTTTGGGGAAACCGTGCACATTCCATGTAGAATCCGCTGTCTCCCTGATTTAAGCCGCACAGTTTGGGCCACACGGTTTGAGAAACCATGCGCCAACTGTGCACATTCTATTGTTCTTTAAAAACCATCCTCTTTCAGGCACTTCACACCCGAAACACCTCGATCCACTCGAGACACTTAATGGGAATTCTCCCATGTCCAAAAAAAATTAAAAATAAATGTTTCACTCTTCGGAATTTAGTTTCGAAGACCGGTTTTAAATTCGACTGGTTCAGTAAATGAAAAAGTTCAATTTCCCCCAATTTTTTACCCTTTTGAAAACACGGGTCATTACGATTATCATTAATTTTATTTCATGTATTACTATATTGAATATAAGTACATAAAAAATTATGTTTATGTCAGTGGTTTTGACCAAATTAGGTTTATGTGTCATAAACTACATTGGTAGGTCAACTATGGACAAAATGTGTAATTATGTAATCAATATTGAATAATAATAATAAATTATAATAATATTTATACATAAATTAAACTTTGAATCCCGATCCTTAAATATGGTTATATAAAATGAATCGACAATAAAATCATGGAGGCGGTATGTGGTATGTACACATGAGTAACATTCCAGTATTTTGATGATGATTTTGGAAAGATGCAGTGACTCAATATCTTTCTATAATGATAATTATATATTAAATATCATGTTATTTTATCATATATACTTATATATATAATTATTTTGATTTAACTGGAATCACATCATGTCAAAGAGGTGGTAGTCAACACGACCACGACTGACGTTATCACATTTTAAGTGTGTGAAAGGGTAATAATGAAAATGAAATATATATATATATAAGGTATGTATATCATTAATAAAATATACATGGTGTGGTTTTCTCGTATTTTTTATTATAATAATTATTTTTACACTCCATGTATCGTGTGAAAGAATCATATCGCTTTGAGGGGCAGTAGTCCACACTTTCTCAGGCGATGTAATCCTATAAACGTAAATTGGAACGAATTAAATATATCTGTTATGAAAGGATTAAATAGGTATATAGAAATAATAAATATCATATATAACTTCTATAAACATATTTTCTATATTATTTTCCATCCATTAATGTTGGTAAGGGATAAAATGAACCATCATCATATTGTGAGGTAGTAGTTCATTGAAAAAACAGTATGTTCATTACCCAATAGTGGGATGTGTGTTTAAGGGTAGAAGAAAATCATAACATAAAAAAATAGTAGTATATTTGGGATGATATTTATGTTATTTATTAATTTAATAATAATATTATAGGAGTTTCAGAATATAAATGAAATAAAAAGGATTGGGAGAAGATGTTACCTCTTAATTAGGTAAGTTCTTTTGTTTTATACCAAAAGGAATCCATGGAAGGATTTAATCCCAAATATATGAAACAAGTTAAAGGGTGTGTTTCTTTTGTAATCTATTTGTGTAATTATTTTCCAATACTATGTGTTTTGAGTGGTCTGAGGGATGGGGAGTGGTGGTGTCCTTTTATAGGGATGGAAAAGAAAACACATTGATTTTTTAAATCAATTTATGTATACACATGTTATTATATAAAAAAAGTCATAGAAAAAAAAATAAACAACGTAAGGTGAGTGGATGAATTATGACATGTAAATGGGTGTTTTAGAAGTTTCTAGGTTATTTGGGCCCCTAAGGTATAGGTTTAATCCTTTGTTCTGTTTAAATTTTCCTTACTAGTTGTAATTAATTTTAATTATATTCACTAATATTTTTGTTCAAAATAAAGTTTCACTTATTAGATATTATTATGTATTATAATTCAAAATATCTAATAAATTTTTATAAATGCCAAACTTATATGTGGAATAAATTGATTTAAAATTCATCTCGTAGGTGGGACGACAATGAAGGTATTTAAAGTTAAAACATCTGAAAGTTTACAATTTTTTATAATCATATTCAAAATTAATTTGATTCCAATGATTTGATTTGTTTTAATTGAAAGAATATATTAACTAATTAAACTCTAAAATAATAAAAATATAATTTATCATTGTAAATAAATTATATTCAAGAGCATGTTTGAACTAAAATTCCGTATTTTTAACTATTCATTAAAAATATAAATGTTTCGAATGAATTTCAAATATTCACCCAAACCAAATTATTTTGTTTATATTTAAAATATGAAGTTTATTTTGACCTATAAGAATAATTAATGTATTAAATTTTATATTTATAATGGTTTCTACATTAAAAGGATGTAAAATTTATTTTATCAAAATATAGGTTTTTATGTGTAAAATAAAGTGTCTTATTCTATTATACATATCAAATATAATGGATGAATATAAAAAATATTTTATGGAAGATATAAAATATAGATTTAATTTAAATGATTAAATGATTTTTTCTAATTTTTCTATTAAAATAATACTCCTTTGGAATCATAAAAACAATAATACATCTTTCTATATCAAATTGGATCTTATTTTTCATTTTTCATTAATTAGTAGCTATATAGACCATAAATCATCATATTTTAGTTAATAATATTAGGTAATATCATATTATATTAAATAATAAAATTTCAATAATACATTATTATTTGGGGAAACTCTGTGTTACATGTAACACAAGCTATCGAGGAAGGTTTCTCAAGCTTGTAACACAAGCTATTAGCGAAGGTATATCTTGTGTGTAACACAACCTAGCTCAGTGATGCATACATTGAATTCTATAAAATATATTTGAAATTGTAAATATATTATAATGTATTTGGATATTATATTAAATTACGTGCATGGTGTCGTGTATACACCATGCATGGGAAATTCATTGGCATATGCATTAAAAAGAAAGTCATATGTCCAGTTGGAAAAAGTGCCTTCATAACAGTGGAAGTTGATATCAATGATAGAGGTCATGATCCTGGAATGTGGGGAATTAGGTGATGTTTTGGTTTTATTTCTTGTTTTTATTAGTTCTTGATTTGGTAAATATGGTTAAAGATAAATATATTTATAACTAAGAATGTGTGTTGATGGGGTATAAACTCAATGGTGGGGAGACCGTTATGGGATATAAACTGGATGACATTTTAGTGTTGTGGTTAAAAAATTTAATGGTTGTACCAATGGCTTCTTAGGAATATCTTCTCTATTCTTACCACTAACCGAGATGGTCTTTCCATCTCGGAATAAATAAAATGTATAATTTTATGGATGGTTAGTTTTTTTTCTGTAATGAAATGTAATGTGGATAAGTTTATTTCAATATGATTATTTTTTCAACACATTAATGCAGAACATCAGCAACCCACAAGTTCATTGTTGCCTTTACCAACTCTAGTGTGGAAGTGAGAGCCTATTTATATGTATTTTATAAAAGTTATACCAAGAAATTTTTGTAAGAAAGATAAAATGTAGGTCATTTAATATTTCCTCACAAAGTATCATTATTTTATCCTTATTTGTGAAACTCGTACGGTGGAGGGTCTATCTGAAATTTATATATGAGGCGTGGTAAAGAAGCTTCAATTACCATTTTTGATAGTTTCATAAAGAGATAAAAGGTTTATGTCTCATTTCTATAAATACTTATAGAAATACCATAGGACTTAGTAGAAAATGAATACAATGTATCATCCATAGATGGAAGACTAATCTAAATGGGTGATATAAACATTGGAGGTTATGATTCAGGCTTTTATGATTGATTTTTGTGCCTCATGGGAAGACCGTTATCCGTTGGTGGAGTTATAATATTACAAAATTTATCTGGACTCGATACATATGTCTCGTTTTTAATAATTGTTTGGTATTTCATGTAATTTTTACATTTCAGGGAGTAAACATGGGATATATCACTACTTGGGATGAGCATTGTCTAAGAAACAAAAAATAATATTTAGTTGATCATAAAACAATGGAGATAGATCAAATTAATTTAGAATATTATGTGGATCATCATCAGTAGTAATTTTCAATCAAAGTGAGTGATCATGTGTCATGAGGATTTCTCCATGTATCTATAATCACTGTTTTGGAAGCATAGCAAGTTATATCCTAGATATCTATGCCCCATTTAGATACTAGAACATATTGTTGAGGTGGCATATCGTTTGGCATTGGCACCAAATTTTAGTGCAGTGTATAATGTTTTCTACATATATTAGTTAAAAAGTATCCACTTGTACCTGGCCATGATATCATATGTGAACATGTTGACCCGGATATATATTATTAATATATTCACATATTGTTGGATATTATTTATAAGAAAGAGAAAATATTTCTTGAAAAAAAAACATTAGCCTAATGTGGTTTCTGTGGAAACATTTTCAAAATTAGGAAGAGTCTTGGGAGTAGGAGAAAAAAGATAATGGTATATTTCTAAAATTCTGTCAAGGGAATGATATATTTATACTTTTTAGGGATAGAGGTATTATATGTGGGGAGAATTTATCTCATTTTTATAGTCATCCCTCTTTTTATGATATTTAATTATATAAAGTTTATGAGTGATGTTTGGAATAGTTTGTAGAACTTTTGGAGTGTTTTTAGTATCTTATATAGGTTTATAGTTGGTGCACATTTCAGGAAAAGCATGAAAAAACTATAAACTACCATTCATAGTGAGACTGGGGAAAACAAAATGAGCATGGGTTGCACATGGATTGTCTAAACCATGTAGATGCCATGTGGAAATAGTGCGGGTTGAAAAATGTTTATGGACTATTTTCAGAAAGTCACTTTGACATGATGGGAATATGGTTTCCAATACATGTGAGATGACCATAATAGGTTTTTTATTAAGGAATTGGGTGTCACATGATTATCACATGGTTGTCCTAACTATGTGACTAAATAGTGCTCAGTAAGAAACTACTCCCTTGAAAGTTTCATATCAATCATTTTTTCCTCTAACCCGCATTTATTTTTTCTATATAGTCAATAATCATTATTTTTCATTCCCAATGTTCTCTAATCGATATAAAGGTGATCTAAAGGATTCCCTTAGTTATTGGAATGTTATTACTTGTAGTATATGATCCTTATTGATCGTTATTGATGTTTTTCATGGATCTATTTCTCCCTCTCTGTTCATTTCATTAATCTACAAAGGTTATGGGTATATTGAAGGCTATGGATGAAATATATGTTTCTATTTGAGATTATTTATGATATGGGAGGTGTTATAAGGTGGTGTTGGGGAAATTCAATCTGAATTGTGATGTTTTTTTTGACGTTTAATGGTTTCACCAAAACTATTGAGGTAGGTGGTTTCACTCTTGACTCATATTTCTAAATATGATTCGATTAGATTAAAATTGATTTAATTGAATGAAATTTATTGTGAAATTGGTTTGAAATTAAATTTTTAAAACTTTTTTAGTCAAGTTTTTTAATTTTGCGTGAAATTGTAGAATTTCAATAAACTTTTCTATGATAAAAAATTTTAAAATTGTTTTTTTTTAAATAGATGCTTGGTTTTACTTATGGAAAATGTTTTCAATAAGAATTTTATTTTATTGAAATGGTTTTGGAAATGAATTTTTTTTCACATTAGTATTGTTGTGCTTTTTAGGAAGACTTTGTGTATGTGTTCATAATTTCATTTGCGTGGCATGGATGAAAAATGACCTTTTTTCTCAGTACTAAATGTGTAATAGAAATAGGAATTAATTACCTTATGAGGAATTAGTATATCGATGAGAACCCTCTAATGTGCTTGGAAAATTAATAATGAAGTATGTATGGTTGGATATGTGGAATTGAATAGTTATGAAAAATAGAACATTATAAATGGTTGTAAAGCATTGTTTGAATGATTTCATTGAAAATAGATTTTTTTAATAGTTTGGGATGATGCTTGATTATATTTATATATAAATAGTTTTATAAAATGTTCTAAATACAATAAGTTACATAAATATATCTAAATATTATATCCAATTGGCATAAACAGGTAATTAATTGCGAAAAAGCTATTGAGTTTTAATACTCACCCCTACATTAAATCTTTAGTGCTTTTGTATATGTCATCTACCAGGACATGGGAATAGGTAAATTATCACACATCATTTCTACTGCATCACGATTAATGGTTTTTTGGTGTTTTTGGAGCTTGGAGCATGTTGAACTTTGTAGTCTTGTGGTTGTCTTCATGTTTTAGTGTTTTTTCATCCAATGATCTATTTGATGTTTATTGTGTTCCATTGTGGTACATTATTTTGGGGTTTTTTCTAATGAATTAAATGTTTGACTCGTCTTTGATTTGTTCATGATTCATATAGTGGTATATTTTTTTATGGCTAGTTATGTTAGTGGTTTTATTCATAAAGCGAATAATTATCCTCCACGCATATTGAATACCTTCATCATTTACTACCAGTGTTTAGAATCACAAGAATCAATCTTAAGGCCTAATAAAATATGGCATCACTATCAATACAATGATAATGTTGTAGATTTTATAGTACAACCGAAATTTTGTTAAAAAAATTCTCACTATTTTCATTATGTATAACTATGTTAATAAGGAATGGGGTAAAACATGTCTAGATAAAAGAATGCAAGGAAATATTGAATGAGAAAAATGAGAAGGTTGATCACCATACCTATCCTCACATTACCAAAAAGTGGAGAATGATTTTTGATATGAATTACTACTTCAATGAAATAATTAGGTTTTGTACTCATGACAATGACAATGTGATATCATAATCCTCCCTGATTTTAGTGATTCTTGAGCATAACTACCTGGTGCATGATCTTTAGATAGGAGCTATAATTGTTTCCTTTAATATATGGTGGAACTACATATATGGTGATATGTATGACCAATAAAATGATCACAACATCCTACAATATATATTCACACAAATGATGATCAAGATTGGTAAAATTATATTGTTATATCTAATCAAGGACTGTGATTCCTCAATTCACTATCACCCTGGAAAGGTGAAAAATATAGATGGTTCTCTTAGTAAAAAAGAACATACTTCTCTATATATGTTGCAGATTGAGAAAACCCATATCTTCATGGACATGAAATGTATTGATATTGATATAATAAGGGCATGTAACACATCTTGCCTTTACCAAGTGACTGAACTACCATCTAAAAAAAATTAAGAGGCATAAAGGGATGATCTAGAGTTATAAAAGAAGGTGAATTCAGTAATGGAAGGGAATCTGTAAGAGTTCTTCATCTATGATATTAGTGTGATTCATTTTGGATCATAGATGTTTGTGTCTTCATCACTAAAGATAAATATAGATATATATGAAAATACACATAGTTCAACTTTCTCATTTCATTCTGGTAACACCATATAGTATCCTGATATCTGAGAATAGTTATATTGGGAAAACCTGAAGAAGGAGATTGCTGAGTATATCTCAAGTTTCTTGATTTGTTAAAAATTTAATTCATAGCTAAAAATGTTAAATGGGAAGATGCAACCATTTTCTATACCCCTTTGGAAATGGGATACATTCACTATGTGCTTCATCACTGGCCTCCCAAAAAAATACAATAAAAACATTGTGATGTGGATTTTGGTCGACTAAATCCCCAATAATGCCCACTTTATCACTATTCAGGAACATGTACTAATTTATTAACATGAAAAGATATATTTAATAGAGGTGGTGATACGTCTTGGGGTTCCACTATTTTTTATCTATGATCATGATCCATTGTTCACATCTAAATTTTATAGGATTCTACATCATGCATTGAGTATTGAATTCTATATTAGCATGCCCAATCATCCCCAAGCTAATAGAAAATTAGAATGGACAACTCAGAAAATCTAAGACATAAAAAGACACTAATCAATATATTTCAATGGCGTACACGATCATCATTTTATATTCGTTTAGTTCTCATATAGGGGTAGATTTAGTTCGGGTATTCTGACGGCTATATATAAATCTATGTATGGAAGGAAATGTTGAACTCTAATATGTTGCGATGAAGTTGGAGAAAGAATGCTACATGGACCTAATCTTGGGAAATAAATGATAGATATGTTTTATTCTATTAAACAAATTTCATTTCTATTCATAGTCCACAAAAGATCTGTACTAAAACCTGTCAAAGGGACTTAGATTCTGATGTGGAGTTAAAGACTTAGTTAAAATATCACCATAGAAGATAGTCATGTACTTTGGAATTAATGGGAATCTACAACTAATGTACACTGTCCCATTTGATATCCATGATCACATAGGATCTATGAAAAATATTCTCTCACTTCTATCTAATATGTCCCACGTTCATGATGTTTTCAATGTATTAGTCCTTAGAAATCACATAACAAATACCTCACATATATTGAACTTAGATATGGTATATCTGGAGGATGATATCTATTATGAGTAGAACATAGTAATGATTCTGTATGAAAATGATAAGGTTCTATAAAAAAAGACATATCACCTTGTTAAATTATTTTGGAGGAACTATACGTATGATGATATAACATGGGAACTATAGGGGTGATATAGGAGAAGTACACTCAATGATTTATCTAAAACAAAATTTTAGGGGTCAAATTTCAAAACTAGGGAAGAATATAACAACCCATAATTTTATCAATGGTATTTTTCCTGTATTATTGTAACTTCATATTGTATTAATCATATGAAACCACATATATAGAACAATAAAAACATTATAAATGAATAATTAATGAGACAATAAGTATTTATATCCATTAATGAATCTATATAGAAAAAATATTAACTTTACCTTATAAATAGTAATATGGCACTTATGAATTGTAAACCAGCCAAATGAATAGTAACCATACCCAATAAAGTATAAATATAATTTATAAATATTATGAATGATATTATGGAATAATTATATCATATTCTATCCAAATAAATGTTGAATAATATATTAATTATGTGTCAGTATTTTGGTATGTCATAAATATTTAAATACATTTTTTGATTAATTAAATATCTTTTTTTAAAAGGTTAGGGCGAAAGCCTCATTTTTATTATTCAAGCAATTAAAATACATATTTTAACTGGGTAGAGTGATACCCATTACATATCCTGAAGCCCCCATGGGCACGTATCCCATTACATAGCTTGTAGGCCCAAATATTCGGCCCGAGGCCCATTCTGTGAATAGCAACATGAATTTTTGGACTAATTCATTGTTTAAATTAAAGATTAAATATATCATATTTTTATAATTATTTTCTATAAAATTGATTCCATTTTTCAATTATACACATTAATAAATAATTGGGGTGAATATTTTGTACTTTTTAAAAGACATGGATTTTTTGTGAATAGTAAAATATGATAATTAACGATAGTATCTAAATACATTAATTATGGATACATAGATGATGTATGGATGATGTTATCCAAAAATATCAAAATATAATTTATAATTATAATAAATATAGTGATAAATATCAATATATTCATATTCTTGAGGAAGAATAATTTACTAAAGAATATAATAATCGGAAAACAGTACACTCAAAAAATAATACTTCTCGCCACCTATTTTCTTCACACGTATAGAGTTTGGATCCTTTTCAAAATTATTTCCAATATTATTTTATCACAACACCAACATGTAAATGAGGTATTGGTCACATCAGAAGACCAAAACATGTTTCTTATGGATGGTCTAAAGAGAAAAATTAGTATAGGTAAATTGTTATTTCTTTTCTTTTAATTTATTTTATAGTTATTTTATTTTCTTATTATATCGTTTTCTCCACTCATTAAAATGGAATGATAAATCCCTTAACTTACATAGACTGGAATTATATGATGTTAGTGTAATATCCATCCTTATAATCCTCCCTTGATTTCTGTTATTTTAAAAATGAAATCGTCGACCGAGATGTGTCGACATTCCAACTTCATGGATGATGTGATTTCAGTTTCCTATAAAACATTAAATGATTTTAATAAAACAAATAAATGGTAGAAAATATGTTTTAAATATTATTTTATCACCATTTTTTCATATCTAACATATATACATAACACTAAATGATAAAACCAAATGAGTTTTTTGTGATCATAAACTGCCAAAATTAACCTAAACCGATCATCATTAAAATTTATCTATTGATTCATCCCCATACCAAATATAATAATTCATTATAAGACCATTTAAACTTCTGAATGATGAAAAATAACATATAATTATAATTCTATATATTTTTTCTAATTTTATAGTAACTTTATTTCATGTAAACAAGTGAACCGATCTTGAAAACTTAGAAAACAAACAATCCTGAATAATGAAATTAGGCACTATAACACATTTAAAAGACCATAAATAAAATAAATGAATTCATAATGAATAAAATTAATATTTTAATTGTTTTTTATTGGTTAATTAATAAATATAATTTTATTATTCAGTATATAATTTTTAAGAGAGATTCCAGACATAATGTAAGTGGATTCTCGAACCCAAATCCATTTCCTTGTGTTTTTACCAATTTCTCAATAATTTCAGAATGTGTATTCATTTAATGATCATTATATTAATTTATTTCTTATAAACATTCTGTTTCTAGGATATACATGTTTTATAATTGAGTTTATTACAATGTTGATGATTTCCAAATGAACTCTTTTTAAAAAAACACATTTTATTTATTGTGAGATTTCTTCTTCTTCAATAAATATTGATGATTATTTAAAAAGTAGTTTATTACACCATTATTGTGGGAACCCCAAAGTTTGTTCATGGAAGTATGAATTATAAATTACACCCATTACTTTTCTTGAGTTATTATTTTTCTACAAATGATATATGTTCTATGGGGAATGAAATATAAATTAAATGTTATGATAGGATGGGGATGCTCGAAATTATATAGCACAATGTTAACATTATGATGTGATGGGTGAGACAAAAATTAAATATCTCACTAATTAATTAGGTAATGTTATTACTCTCATGATATAATGTGAAATATGTGTGAACATTGTGCTAGATTTGGTCATAATTATGTGTGGTAGTTGACCAATAAGACATGATGTTTCATTTTTATTAATTTCACATTTCATTCCATTATCTAATGTTTCCTATCTTGAATATGATTAGGATACTATAATTATTTTTTATAATAATTCTTATACTCAACTATGTTATATTGTATCATGTTATTTTCTATCTTCTTGCAGGGATTTTAGCCCAACCCATTATTTGATGTATATCCTCAAGTGATCGCGTGTACTAAAGAGAATTCAAGGGCCAATACAAAACTAGAAAATAAGGAATTAAATAATGATTATTTTTTATTTTGTAATTTTTCTATATGGTTCTAATTTTTCCAAGACACTAAAACTTTGGATCCATGTTTTATAATAATTTTATGATATTTATCATAAGAGTAATTTAATAGTCATGTATGAAAAAGAGGGGTCAATATAGGTTTGTTTTGGTGAACAATGGGAAATAGGTGTGTCTTGATCCACAATGGGAAATAGGTGATTCCTGATCCATAAACAGAAAATGGTGCATCCTAATCCAAAATAAGATATAGGTGCATCCTTAACCATTAAGTTGATGGTCATGGTAGTCAACCATGACTCATGAAATGTTTTTCTATATTATAAATGGATTACAAATTTATGATATGATCTTATAGTCTATGATTTATTTATTATGATTTCTCACTATTATGGCACATGTTTCTTTGAAATAATATTTTTTATTCCATGAATCATGTATATAAATCATGAATGGTTGGGTATAAACTTTGAATGTTGTGTTCATGAAAAAATACCATTATTACTATATTTTTTTTTCATATGATCATAGATTGATATCTATTATAATTACACATAATAAGAATATGATATCACATGTTCATATGATTCATTACCCATGTAATGAATAATGTTCTGGTTGGGTATGAATAAGTGGTGTACTATGTGAGATGGTAATAATGTGGAATGTTGAATATCATTCTTCAGATTAAATTATTTTTTCCTAGTTTCCATAATATCTTTACTATTATATTACTCAATTGGGTTTTTGTGTAATATTATGAATAATCAACCAAAAAAAATGTAATATACTTGAATCAAAAGCATGGGTCACAATACTAATCATTGGTAAATAATGAATAAATTTTTATGATAACATTCATAATGAGGGTTTTACTTAATGATTTTACAGTAATTGAATTTTTGTTGACAAATTCACCCTCGAATTTTATGGACATAGTGAATAAAGTTATCATGAAATATCTTGATGTTTTTTTATTATTCAATCCTTATATATTTTTTGAATTGAATAATTTTTTAGGACTATGGGAAACATATGATGATTATTCATGATACTCTTAGAACGAAATAGTTATATTGAATGCATAACACATGTGTTTTCTGTCTTTAATTAGTTTTTTCAGGGAAATATTATCTCTAAGGATAGAATCGTATTAGATCCAGTAAATAAAAAAGTTGTTACATAGTGAATTACACAAATTAATATAACTAAGGTATATTATTTGATTGGATTTAATGGATACTATTAGTTATTCATTAATATTGTTTCCTACTTGATTGACTTATTTAATAACAACACATATAAAGGGATTATCATCATTTTATAAATAAAATGTGAATAATGTTTTTTTATAAATTGAAGAGGAGATAGTATAATTATTTTATTTTGAACCTTCTTTAAAGAAATTATTATTTTATATATGGTTATGCATTGAAGAAAGGAAACCATTTTTCCTTATAAAAAATTATAATGTTATTTCTTATACATTAAAGAATTTGAGGTCCCATTAGTATAATTATCCAACCCATGATCTAGATTCGGTGATCATAATCATTTCATTAATGACATAGAAAAATTATATCTATGGTGAATCATTTTAGATATACATGAATGATAAGAGAATGAAATAGATATTTTCGTATATAGATATTTATCAGAAGAAAATATGATATCTTGAGGTACTCATAGATAATGATTGTTCTATACCCTATCACCCTGGGAAAGAAAATAAGTCAGTTTATATATATAATAAAGTAAGGATCACAAAGATATAACCTGAATTATAATTGATGGTGAATATATTTCTATGTAACTAATAAAGGTATATATATTTATAATTATATATTTGTAGAAACATATAATTTATAAAATAATTTTAAAACCAACATTATATTAATGATTAAAAAGTTACTACATTGTTTTTTGATGTATTTTGGAAGAAAATTGTTTCTGTTAATGATGTGATGATGGATGAATTTGTTTTGGAAGATACTATTATGATGTTTAGAAAGATATTATGGGTTACACATATACATGGACAAAAATAATGTTTTGGGATAAGGATCACATATAAATTTTTTTATACCCACCTATACGACTATTATGTATTGGGGTTGAGGTAAAATATTTTGTGGGATAACAGGAAGTAGGAAATTTTAGATTATGTATCCATTTTATTATTTTTTCAAAAATTTACTATAGGGAGACATCATCCTATATGATTCATGAATCCTAATCCTATTACAATATGGAATTGGGGTGACATTACTACAAACTTGTTCATTTTAGTACCAAAGAGTTTTATATATAATGATGAAATGTGTATTATTATTGATCACCTTCCAAAATATACACATTTTATTAACATAAGAAAATATTTAAAATTTCTTCACCTATGAAGGATCTATATTAATTAATTTTTATGACGTAATTATGAACCCCTTTCAATTATGTATGATTATGTACACTATTTTACCTCAACATTATGGATGAGTTATTTGAAGGCTCTTAATATTATGATCCATTTGAGAAATTCCTAGCTTTTTCAAAAGGGTTGATAGTAAAAAATTAATATTCAATTATTGTAATAAATGTTGAGGTCATCCTATATTGACCATTCAACGTATGTTGGATTAGTATTTACCTTGGGTAATGTTTTTCTATAATAATAATATCGATTCATTTATTCCAATGGTGTTGTTTAAGTTATTAAATTGGAAGAGATGTCATACTCCAACATGTTGGGATAAATTTGGTAAAATGAATATTTTAGCCACAAAAACTTTTAATGAGAAAAAACCAAGGTAATAAAAATACATGATTATATAAAACCATGATAATTTAGGATTAAGGGTTATGTCGACAATCAGTTGAATCAGATGTAAATCCAAGTTCTAGATCATGTTTTTTGGAATGTATCTCAATGGAAGGGTGTCATAAGGTTCAATAACAAGTTAAGGATATTCACTAGGTACATAAAACCATTCCAATCTTCCGAAAGGATTAGATCAATGGAAATTTGAATAGAATTTCTATAATTCCTATATAAAGTACATGAAGTGTACCATATGTCATTATTACAAAATTACATGTGAGACATGTTGCATGTGATCACATAAGAAAATGTTTAAATTGAACATGATATGTCTTAATATGAAAAACCCAACTAAAATACAGATACTAATGATAATGTTTTGAAGAATTAGATGTCTTAATTAGTAATGTAACATCATATAAATCATTAACTTAAGAAATCAATGTTGAACCCTAGGGATACTATGATAAAGTAATATGATCTTTTTATTTGAAGTTAATATCCTTGAAATTCGAGGAATTTTTTTAAGAGGGTAAAATGTGAAACCAAAATGCATTATAATATATTTTTTAGAAAAACTTTTAATTTCATAAATTGATTTCAATATATTAAACACATAGTTTTAATGTGAAAAAATAAATTAAATGTGATCCTTATAAAAATTTTGTTATGTCGGTGGGTATGAATAGGACTAACTAAATTATGAAAAATATATGGTATTGACATGTTAATTATTTATATATATTTACTATAAATAAAAATAAAAAATATTTTAAAGTAATATATATGTTGTATAGAAACAATTATTTTTCAATGTAAAGGTAATTGTGACGTTTTGGGAACTTATTTGAAAAATAATTTTTACAACATTTAAAAATATTATTTAAAAAAATTAAATCAATTTCTAAATCTATAATATCAATATTTTCATACAGTGATTTTTTTTAAATTTTGTGAAAAGATTTATTTATCGATAAATAGAGAAAATATTGTTATATATTAAAAACTGATTTTCATTTAAACCTTTTACTTTCCCAATTTTCTTTAAATATGGGTTTAACAGTTTTATTTTTTCAATAATAAATTAACTAATAATTTTTTATTAATTTTTATAAATTTCATACTAAATTTTTGATATAATATATTTTAAACTATTGAATATTTTTACATTGTAAAAGTTCATTTTCATCACATCTGTGAGATTCATTTTTAATTTTATAATGAAAAATTAGATATTTGTATTCTTATAAATGGATTTCATATTATTAATTAGAATTACATATAAAATATAATATTTTTTTCATAAATTTTAGAATAAATAATATTGAAAACAATAAAAATTAATTATCAATGTTAAAGAGAAATGAGTTTATCAGAAGTTAAAATAGGAATATAATATTTATAAATGACCCCAAACATGTATAGTTGGAATTATATAGAATTATATAGACCTTATATCAACTATTAATTGATAATTGGACATTATCAATCCTTTTATACTGTGAAAAACACGAGATTAATTTTTTATTTTCAAATATTCCATGTATCTCATCCTCTTCAATTATAAAAGTGAACTTTCTCCCATCACTTATTCAAACAGATAAAGCCAGTTTTATAAATTAGAAAATTAAAAAATCCATCACCAACCTCTATATAGATGTTATAAATATTTTTTTCTTCCTAGAAAACTATCCTTAGGGTCTTTAAGAGGTGATTGAAAATAAATTTCCTTAGGATAATGTAATAATATAAAGGAAGAACATTATTTTCATTTATATTTTTTAACTATAAATTATGTATTAAAAATTATAATATAAAATAAAAATACCTAACATATAAATTGATAGTATTATTTTGATGAAAACTGATTTTTTCATCTACTCCTCCATAAAATGTTAAATGAAATCATCAAACATGTGAATGAAATATTACCGCCTCGTGAACCGATGTAATCTAGTTTCCATCAACACATCTCATGATTTATATATAGTTATAGACATAATATATTAAAATAATAATTATTTTAATATTATAATTATGTAATTAAAATATTATATATAACTTTTTTAATTCCTTTCCATTTAAAATATAACAATATCGCTTGTACGTACATCATACTACGGCTTCACGAAGTGATATGATTCATTTTTCATTTATGTTTTACATAGATTGTAATAAAGATAAATTTAATTAATTTATGTCATATATATAAAATAATATGTATTTTTATAAAATTAATCTATCATACACTTCATTATAATTTCAACCATTAAGAAATTATATAGTCGCTCATGCGTAGGTTCGTCTTAACATATCCATGAAGAGATGCGATTATTCTTCTATATCCAATTTAGAAGAATAATTCTACCAATGAATAAAATGACTAAATATTATATTTAAACCAATAATATCATTTCTTATATTATTTATATATTTCAAATGCATAAAAATAAAAACTTTTATAGGAAAACATGGATGTGATAACATTGCAATTAAAATAGAAAACAATAAAATATAAAAAAATTATTAATAAATGGGCGGTAAAACATTATAAGGGGATAATATATGGTATTAGAAATATTAATATGGTCGTAGTATAATTATTTTACATATTTTAAAACATAATACATGTTAATATTGTTAATTTAAAAAAAAAAGAAATAATGTAATCGATATAATCTAAATTTGAATTTCGTTATGACATATGAGTTAATATGCACCTATTCCATTTTATGTTGTGTATATAATTTCTATTTTATGTATATAACATGAATTAATATTTATTCAGGATTTTATTCTTGAGAACCTATATTCTTGATGAAATAATGGTCACCTATCTTTTCATGTTAAATTTTATTTTTGTTAACTTTCTCTTGAGATAATCACCTTCATGAGATTATTTTTCAGTTGAAATTAAAATATTCATAATCCTCAAAATTCATTGTTTATTTTTTATTATTATTACCTAAAATGTATTTAATTTTTACAAATTGTGTTTTCTTTTAATAATATTGTATTTACATGAAAATATTGATAAGTCAATAATTTTTACTCAATATTAATTTTTGATGGTAAGGAGTTTTATTTAGGATTTAAAGTTGCTGTTTGATAAATAACGAATGATTTGGAAATGCAGTGATTGGTTAGACCTATAATAATAAATCCTTGATGTGCATTGGTAGTCTGATGAGAAGAATTAGTTATATTGAATTAAATAGTTTTTAACCATTTTTTTATGATATCATATTAAAGGCCTTAATAGTAGAGGTATCATTATGTAAGAGATCGTGATGTCCAATAATTAAAAATTTCATTGAATAAGAATTCAGTTATAATATTTATCCATAAAATGTTCACATTAACATAATCTCTAGATTCATTTCATTTTAATTTAATTAATTAAATAGAATGTGTGGTCTATTTTTTACCTTAATATATCGATTATGTCTTATCTAATTTGGATAGTCAGGTTATTGATTAAATATCGTGTTTTTAATGTTCCTTAAATTTTTATATAGACTATTCCTTATTGATTTGTGATACCATCCATTGTAAATTAACTATGCATATCATTTTCATTCACCCTTGTTTTGGTTCTTTTCCCAAAGATATGATGGTTAATTCATTTAAAGAGTTCTAGGATACTAATCCTGTTTAATTACTATGCATTATATTTTAATTCCCAGTGTAAAATGGGTATGATGTATATATGTGGTTTTTCTGGGCCACTAAACTGAACGATCCTCATTGAAGTGATCTCGAGTATCATATGAAAATTTGATAATGTATACATCATCACTGGGTAACTAAATTCAGTGTAATAATATTAATGATAATTTTTTCAATGTATAATTTTTTATGATATAATTATAATTTATTATGAAAAATTGTATAACCTATTAATTATATGATCAATATATAATTAGTGTTAATTTATTGATTTAAAACAATAATACTAATAGGAAAATAATTAATTTCTATTCTCTAACATTTTAATATATATATATTTTTATAATCCTTTAAACTTATGATATTAACACTATTATGTATTAAACTATATCATTTTTCATTAAGGGTAATTATATTTAATATAAATAAACACATATTCATTAATAATCAATTTATGTTCATGTTTATATCGTTTTGTCCACCTTCTTCAACAACACTGTGAAATTAAACCGCGGATGACCATAAATTTTTTATTATGAGTGTAATATGATAAGAATATTTAAATAAACGTTTTTTAGTTCAGTAATATTTATCGTTATATTTAACAGAATTGTTAAAATAACACCCTTTTAATGTCATGAGTTACCGAATAATATAAGTTTTCAATTTAATATTTTTGGAAAATATTAATGTATTAATGGAATGAAATATTAACAATATAATTCATTATAATTAATCCATTATAGTAACAATTATGATTGGGTAATGATGATTTATTGGGTAAGAATGAATGAAAACACCATTTTTATAAATCTGGATCATTACAATCATGAGTATCCAAAACCACATTGGAAATATGTACTAAATAACTTTAAAAATTAATATAAAAATAAATAAATGTTTTCAGGTTTTATGTAGTAAAATTTATTTGAAATAGGTTAGTAAGAGATTTAATTTTTTCTATTCATGATCATTGAACAAATTTGATCATATGGGAAAACAATGTAAGCCATAATTATCTAATATTATATTGTTTGAAATTTTTTTCTATTTTACACCAAATTTATATTATTTTGAATATATTTTTCCAAATAGATATGTTATTTAATTAAATAAAATTTATTCATTTTAATTTATAATAAATTTATTAATTTATGTCCTGAAAGATTATTTGATTTTCTTGCTCTAAATGTTTATTGTGTTTCTATGTATCTTTATCAAATCCAAGATTTGTGAATGATATTTTACACCATAATTTATTTTACCTTATATATTCACTACACTATTTCATTATTTAATATTGTATATATATCATTTTATGAATGATAAATTTAAATTCAATTATTATCCTCTTATTCTTGCACTACCATTTCCATTTTTATGAATATAAATTCTAATTCATTAGATTAGGATTATACATCTTCACCATATATAATATAAGTGGTGTACATTATTATGATTGATTTTATTATCCTCTAAATTATTCATATCCCACATAACCCCATTAAAAATTTCCCATGGATCACGAATTATAGAATTTATAAGGGATTATGATAACTCAAATTTTGATTCATTGAGTTATGATTTTTTTTCTTGAGTGTCAGTCATTTTTGTTCTATAACTCCTTATATTTCACATATCAGGTATTTATCGAATATTATCTTTGTAATAAATAATTTTTTAAATCAATAATTTTTTATTGACATTTTAATTTGAATAATATTGTAATGTTTTTAAGAAAATATGTCATCTCTTTTAATGATGACATTCTTCATTATCAAGTTAATTAATCAATGAATTGGTTTTCCCTTATTATTTTAAAACCCAAATATTTATTTACAAATTTTATGATCATATATTTATTTTCCTAATTTCATATTTATATTTTAGAACTTATTTTATTATGATATTTTTAAATTATAGAAATTAAAATTATTCAAATGGGTTTTCTAGCCTTTCAAAAAAATATATATTATGTTTCACTCCATGTATTTTTTTTTAAAATAATATTTTCACATGCCGATTATTGATGATTCCTTTTAAATGAAAAATTTTGAAATTTTTATTAAATTTCACATTTTGAAAATATTACAATCTTTTTGAGCCACAACTATTGAATGTTCATTATATAATTAACAGTTTTTTTAAAATACTTATCATCCAATTTTATTTTAAAAAATTTAAAGTATATTTTAAATAGTATTTTTCAATAATATTTATATGTATATTGAAACCATTTTTATGAAGAATTATATTTTTAATCAATGATTTAACGCTCATTAAGCGATCCAATAAGCACCCATTATATTTTATTTTGATGTCAATGTAGTTGGATAATGATATTTTTTATATCTTATTGTTTCTTATGTTCATTTTATGTTTTTTTTTGAATTGGTTTGAAATTCATTATATTTTCATAGGTTACTTATTTTATAATTGATATATAATTATATTTTACATTAATATACACGGATGAGAATGTTTAGGGTGATACATAACCTAATAATTCTTCAGTTGTGGTTTCATATTACATGAGATGATGAAACGTTCGATGAATGAGACATTGGAATCATTGTTCAACATTTTTATTTGGAATTATAAATTGAAATAATTATTCCTATTTTTCTTTATTCAATATGATGTGGGATTATTTTTTCACATTTCATTGTGTGTGTGTGTGTGATGTGGGATTCATTGATCACATGTTAGTGTGTAAATTTTATATTGGATGTTTTGTTCACACTATTTTCTATGATTATTCTTATACCATATTCTTTATATATTTCACATTTTTATCCATTACCATGACTATGTGAGTATTTTAATGATAAATTTTTTTGAAACAACCCTTTAATTCAAGTATTATTTTGTTTCAATCGCTATGATAGTATTTTAATAAAATTCCATACTAGGTATAATATTATTATATATATTAAATAGACTAATCTGTGCATATTATGCTCACTTATTATATTTGACTCTAATATTAACATGTTGACACAATATTTAGGTATTCTTACACCATTATTTTGATAATGAGTCAGTTTATTTTTTTCAGTGGTGTTTTTGATGCATCATTTTGGTAATTTTAATTTTTTTGGTCTATTAATGGTTGGAGAATAGATTTCCCAATCCTTTCACCATTCAAGGGAAACCATTTAAACCCAAACATTTGGAGCTTTCACAGATAGAACACAATTTTACAAACTATCCACCCACCTAGAATAAATGGTGGCACACCACTAAAACAAGCACGCAATTAAGTTTTTTTTCTAATCAGGTATCCATTCCCATGAAACTATTTGTGCCTTTTAATTAATAATGAAATTATTTTTAGAACCATAGTATCATTATATATTCTTCTAGAGGAGCATAAATCATACTATTTCATTTATTTTTTCCTTGGAGGGTATAATGAGGTGATTTAATCCCCTCCACTACCATCAATAAGTGAACTAAATAATATAGTACTATAATAGAAACATTCATGGTTGGCTTCCACTTCTTGTTCTCTTTCTCATGTTCTATCTTCATCCCCCCCATGGATTTTGAAGATCCCTATATAGTTGTAGGATCTAATATTCGTTATTTCAGTTCCTGAATGTAGGTTAGTTTCATGTATCCTGATTTTTGACATTCTTAATAAGCATTTATTGATTAGGGAATTGTTTTTTGAGACCCTATGATCCCAATGTATTTGGTTCTATTATGACGGAAAATTTTATTAAACCTAAATAACTTGACAAAAATTAGAATGTATGATTTAAATTATGTTTCCTAATGTCAATTAATATACATTTATTTATTATATTAAAAAAATATAGAAAATTGGGGTTTTGTGTGTTACTTGGCCTAAAATTTGTAAAACCCCCCTACTCCATTGAATTGGGGTGTGTGACGAAATTGGGGGGATAATTATTTAAATTAAACTGAGGAATCTAATTGTGGAATTTTAATAGTGAAATTGATTTAATGAAGTTGATATCAAATTTATATTTGATAAAATGGATTAAATTGGTTTTGATATTTACCAAGTGGTTTTATCTTGGAAAAGGGATTTTTTGATTAAAAAAACTAGTGTTTGTTTTATAAAAGGAATATTAATATTTGAAAGGGAATAATGAGATTATTTGTATTTCAAATATTTTTTTAAAAAATTTCTAATAGTTTATTTTCATTAGAGCATATAAAAGCCAAGGTAGTTAGTGAGTTTAGCGGGACAACACTCTAACTTTTTACAACATTAAAAATGCATAAGTAGTCGGTCAAATACCTAATGGGATAGTGATGGGTCCTCTATGACAAGTGTTAGAGGGGTGTGTAGTGACATATTGTCGTGAGTATATTTCAATGTGAAGGAGTACCATAACTTGGAACTGTCATACATTTGGGAATATTACCATGACTCTCACTTGTCTTATTTTAAAAATATTCCACAATTCATTGTAAACAAATTTTACACATTCCTTATAATGTTATAAATAAAAGTTTATAAAAATTCCTATTAAGATATTTTTTTGATGTATTTCCGTCATTCATAATGTAAAGAAAAATTTTTTTAAATTTTTTTTTTGAATTTACATTGCTATTTATTTAAAATTGAAATCTTTATTTGGTTATTTTTTTTATTGGATTTTTATTATTGAATACTTAGTGAGACCCTAATATGATTTTATCTCACACCATACTTTTAAATTTCAGTGTTTTTATATAATCTTCATCCATGTTTGAGTAATGGTTATATGTTATTTGGAGGTGGTAGTAGCTATTGATCCTTGGGAATGAGAGTAGTGTCGGTTAAGGCATGGGTTTTTATCCTGTCTTCCTTGTATAATGAGTTTTACATTGGGTTTTTCATAATTGTTTTACATCAGGTACACTCCCCCCTATAGAATTCTAATTCCATAAATACTAACTTGTATATTTTTCTTACATTATGTTTGAGGGAAATTTTTTCCCACATTTATATTATATGATTCCAGTTTCTAGTCATCAACCCATGGAGATCAGAAACACCCTATAGGCTATGTTAAGACTGGTTCAGTTATCTAGTTATAGGGGTATCCGGGTTAGTTAGTGAAAAAGTGGTGTCAATGGTGTAGGTTTTTCATCTTGAATCGATTTTATTACATAGTTCTGTAATCATTTCAAGAAATATAATTTAGTTTCTATTGAGGTCTTTACCACATGTCACTATAATGACCCATAGGTCTGTAGATGTGGTCTTGGAAAAACATCTTGAGGATTAGTTATAGTCCTTTTCCAACTGAATATTTGGATAGATTTAAATCCAAATCATTTATTTCAATATATATGTATTAATTTCCATTATTTTTCTACCTAAGTGATAATTTTATGTCTTCAATGTTGTATGTAAATTTTTTTAGAATAATTCTTTTCAGAGGATGTTGAAATATGATATAATAGGACACTCTTGATGATCCATCATGATAAAATTCTCACTTGGACCTATGTATTATTGAGGTGACTGTGCATATTATCCATGACATCAGACAAGAAATTGCACAAGTTATCGTTCATTATCTAGTTGCGGAACCAAAAAGGTTTTTCTTCCACAATGGTTCTCAAGATTTAATTATTTAGAAACTACCAGAGTTCAATGGAACCAATTATCCTCATGAATTTGAGGAATGGTGGAGGAGGATTGTGTGTTTTTTGTGTTCTTGGATACACATGATGAAATTATGCTAAACTGTTCCCCATTATAGTGGCAGGTCATAAAAGGAAATTGTAAGAATAGATTATGATGGAAAATATATAAGAGGAATTATAATCAAATAACCTTACATAACTCTTCACTAACCAATTATATCAATAATTGATGGTGTTGGTCAGAGCTATCATGTTTTCTAAAGTCATCTTGGCTGACATGACCATGATAGAATATAAAAAATTATTTTATGATATTTTGTTAAATTTGAACCTAACATATCATTGAATGAGAATATTAAGACTAGATGGTTTGAGATGGGACATTGATTAGATATTCATTCACAAGATTTATTATTGAAGATTTCTTGGTATGTTGATGTGCTAGATAGTGCATTAATTATTGAAATGTACCTGGATAGATGTTTGGGTTGTTGGGAGCTTTGTTCTATCTCAATGGAGGTTTATGTTCCTTAATTGTAATGTTAAATATTGAATAATCTAGTAGTCATTATTAACCAATAGATTTTTCGAAACCTCTTTTAGTTCATGGAAGAGGCCCTTTGATTTGTTACCAGATTGCCAAATATGGGCATTCTAAGGGGGGTTTTACTTAGGCACCCAAGGTATAAGTCACATATGGATTCTTGTGACAATTTTATATGTTCTTCCATGTCATATCTTCTCGATGTAGTGACATGGGATCATAAAATAAATTTAAAACTACGTTAAAATCATATTCTTAACAAAAAATGTTGTTATTTCCATAGACATCTAGAACGAAGCTTCCTCACACAGTGGAAGAGTCTCCATAGGAAGGGGATATGGGTCTAGTGACCATGATATCTATCATAAATATTGTTTTTAATTAGTCACTACATTATTTGATATTAAGGCTTCTCATTCATTTATTTCATCTTGTATTTTTAATCTTCTATATCTCTATATGAAGATTTTAATTTTTTCAATGGATATTACTATTCCCGAAGGAATGAAGAGAGAGAAGGGAATTTGTATTCCTTTTTGGGTTTTCGATTTTTCAGAGATCAATTTGTCTTGGAGTTTATTTATTCTCAATATTAAACCTTTTTAAATCTTATTCAAGATTAATTGGCTAATTGTCAATAAATCCCAATTTGATTGTTATCATCAATGAGTGACCTTCACTACACCTGATATCGTGAGCTGTATCTTTCAGGGTGAATGGGACTCAAGGCTGAGTAGATCTATACCTCCTATTCCAAACATGGGGAAATTATTATATTTTTTATTTTATGATCTAGATATAGAATCATAAATAGGTGATCTCCCACAAGTTGTCATAGTTTTTTTATGTTTTTCCTTATGATTTATATGGGTTTCGACTGGTCTGGGTGGTGGAGTTTTACATTGATTTATTTACAGATAATCAACTATTATATATTCATTCATACCACATGGAACGAGTAGATGTGAAATAGTTAAAGACTCTATTGTATTATCATTTATAGAAAGAATTTATATGTTTGATTGTTCCACCATGGACATCACCAATTCTATTTTCTATAAAGGATAATGGTTTACATAACTATTTTTATTACCAAAAACTCTATAGAGTTTTAGTATTGAGAAATTATCTATTTAAATTATTGATTACCCATTTGATAATTTTAATTTGGAAAATTTGTCCTCAAAGAATGATCTTAAATATGGTCACCATCAATTACGAATAAAAGAATCTGGAATTCTAAATACTAACTTTCAGATCATGTAGGTATATTATGAGTACATTGGCAAGCCTTTTGGTATAAACAATGCTCTTTTTTTGTCTTTATATATTTACTGAATAATATTTTTAAAGAGTATAATTATACCTATTTGGTTTTTTTGTTGATGAAATAATTGTTTTCTTTATATCTGTGGAGGCCCGTGAACATCATTTGATTGATGTTATAGAAATTTAGATAAATCATTAACATTATACCAAGAATTTTAAATTTTGCTTCTACATTCAAGAACTGATGTTAATGGTAAAAATGTTTTCATAAAATTTAATTACAATTAATCCTAAAATATACTAGGAAATGGAAATAATCATGAAATGTTTTCTATATTTATAGCTTCTTTGTTATAGATGTGTATTATAGCTAGTTAATTAAATAAATTATCAATTTTGGCTTCTCTAATTACCTCTCTAACCCAAATATAATAATTTTATCATAATCTAAGAAATTTCATAAGTTTGTTTTTTGAGTTGAAAAGAATTTTTACTACGACATCATTATGGAATCTTCTATAGGCTTGGTAGGTCTATATGGTCTTCTATGATGCATCATGTTCAGGTTTTGGATGCATTCTAATTCAAGTTGTTCATTCATTTTTGATGACTCTCTCTAGCTTATTCTTTAGAAGAATAATTATCTCACCCATTACCATGAACTAGTAGTAGTGATTCACATTGTTAAAAGATGGTGGCACTACATTTTGGGAAAATGTTTTCTCTATTATCCCACTATAAGATTTGAGTTCTGCTTCTCCCAAAATTATTTAAATATTCACCTAAGGATTTGTGTGTAATACCTGAAATCACTTGACATTAATAGTACCTATGCCTAGGAGAATGGGAATGTCATCACATATGCATTGAGAAAAAAATTCCAACCCATGCTGTGAAAAAATCATTAGAAGTATAGAACATGATAGATATTTTTTTACATTTAATATTCATGTCTATAAATTAGGTGATGAGGTTTACTTGGATAATGATAAATTTTAATCCTATATTCACAAGTTTATTTATACATAAATGAATCTCGATGGTGAATTCAGTACCATTAGAGACTCTCTTTATTTTGGGGAGACCATATCTAAATAGATATTCTCTAATGAAAGAATTCAATGTTATCTGAATTAGATTTTTATTATATTAGTGGTAAGAAAAATTTTATAGGGGATTTTCAAAGCCCCCATTGAAACGTGAACCCTATAACCACAATGATGTTCTATGACAGGCATCATCAATTCTGTGGATATTTATGAGATGGTTCATTGTAGTATTAGTCTCTCATTGTTATATATTACAACGGTTTAAGGTTGAGCACTAGAGACCTTGTTGTTTTCTTCAGTCACATCCAATGCCATAATTGGGAGTGGGACAAGATCTCTATGTAAATTAGGATTGGGTTTCCATGTACCTAGAGGAAGAATAATTTGATATGGGTTTTTATTAATAGGCTAACCAAAATGGAACACATTATATCCATTCTAGATACAATAAAATTTGAGGAGATTCAGAAATCATATTGTAAAAGGTATTTTTTGTCCTTATGGAGTTCCATTCTCTATAGTATATAATTTAGATCTTTGGTTTACTTTTCAATTTTGTAGAGGACTTCAGAAGGCACTGGGAAATAATGACTATGTTATAATAGAATACCGTCAATAGTTGGATGGATAAATAAAAGGGTATCTTCAGATTCTTTAAAAAATTCATAGTACTTTTATTCCTGACATCAGTGGATCGTAGGATGATCATTTGGGAATGTTTGCGTTTTATATGAAAAAAAATTACAATTCCATGATTAAAATGTCTTTTTTGAGGCCTTATACCTCCACCCTTGTAAAACACTTTTGTGTTTGTCTTAAATTTGTGAAGGATTCTGGTTTGGACCAATATTGGTTTATGAGATGACAAAAATGTTTCAGTTGATTCATTAGTGAATGTTTATGACATTGAGATTATATAAATATAATATTTATCATTGTCATAGTTGATGGGAATTTTTAGTTTATGGCCCAGAGTTCATGAAATTTTCACCTTGATTTGGTCATCGATGGATTTGGATGAAAGGAAAACATTCTCATCATTTTGGGGTTATTTTGAGGTTGATGAGAAGGTGGTAAATGTGTATCACAATTTTTCACTTACACCATAGATGATGTCTATAAACAACCTTTTCCATGTATCCATTTTACCATTATTTCTATTTTATCTTTCTCATGTTCTGATCTAGAGTGATATTATGGTCGAACCTGATTTATTAACGACTATGTACACATCAGGATAGTTCATTGTGCAACAAAGATACATTCTAGAATGAAGAAATTTTTTTTGTGTAATATGAAACTATGGTTTTGAGTTTTATGAGATGTGGGAGGGGGATGAACTAATGAGAGAGAAATTTCTTTGCCTTTTTGGAAAAGAATCTTTTTATTATCATTTCTGGAGACATACAACTTCTATTGTGGGGAGTTTGTAACATCTTGTTACTATTTTATAGTATTCAGAAACCTATATTTTGATCATGATCATGTTTGGTTTAATTTAGGGATGTTTCGAGTAAAAAATTATAGAAATATTTAATGTTTCTGGTTTGTGCATGGAAGGCTCACAGTTTTGATTAACCATGCACCCTCTCAGTGGAAACTGTGAAAAAGAAAACAGTGTGGTTTTCATGGATAGTACATGGTTTAAAAAATCATTTTCCCACATAAGAAAAACCCTAAAACAATAACACAAGGGTCACATGGTAATGGAGGATTGGTTTTTCTAATCATGCATCCCTACCTAGAAAACTGTGTGATGCTTTTAATTAATCATATTTTTTAAAACACATAAACACTTTTTCTATGTTTTCCTCTTGAATAACTCTTAAATATCAAATATTATTATTCCTTTTAGGCTCACAAAAAATGTTTTTAGCCCCACTAAAACATTTTTGGATTGAAATAATTCAAGTATAATGATGTTCAATCACTTCCCATCATGTTTTCTCTTCTAGTTATCTTTCTTCAATCCTCTCCTCTTTCCAAACAAGGGTTATCTAGATCACCATGTTTTTATAGGATCTAATAAAAAACTATTTTGGATCATTAATCCTGTTATCATTCTCAAGTCCTAATTTTAGACATTCTTTGTTAGAGTTTCCTAATTTAGGATTTTAATATAATGAGATCTCGTTATCCTGATTTAGGGTGTTCTATTATAAAGGCCAATTTGACAACCCCTAAATTCTGTTATTTATATTCAATAGTTTTATATGAATTAAATTTCATGATTTCAATAAAATTTCCTTCAATAAGTTTAATGAAAAACCCCAATTACTATTAATTGGGGATTTTTCTATAATTTGTCTTGAAATTGGAAATCCAGCAAATAGCATTTAATTTGGGTGTGTTGTGAAATTTTATGGAAAATTGTATAAATTAAATTATATGATTTTAACTATATAATATGAATTGTGAAATTTATGTGATGATATTTATACCCAATTGGTATTTGAGAATTTTTTTAAGAAATTATTTCGGTAGAAACCTAGTTGTTTGATCTTTGAAAATGGATTTGTTTTATAAAAAACCCAAGTGTTAGATTCTTATTGAATCTTGGAATATATAATATATATGAATGGGAAGGATTTTATTTTAAATATATATAATATAAACTCACCATATTTGATTCTTATTAGAGAACATGCAAGCCATGGCAGTTAGGAATTTATGTGGGAGAGAAATATAACAATTTTCCGCACTTACAATACATCATTAGGAGGTCACAGCCCCAAAGGGATGTTTATAGGACCCATTTGAATAGTTTCTTAGGGTGGATGTGTACCCTTATTTTTTGTGATAATATTCTATTTTAATAGTGTCACATTTCCTATAACTATCGTTCGATGTTTTAGATTGCTATATTACTCAATTTTTGGTATTTCAAATATATAACATTGATTGTTGAAAACTATTTTACCCAAGACTTATGAATCTATATTATATATTTTATAGAAAATGTCTATAAAGACGTTTTTATGACGAATTTCTATCATTTGAAATGTAAAGAATGATTTTTTTGAAATATATTTCTAAACTGCCATGCCTTTTTATTTAAAATTGAAATCATTGTTTTTTTAAATAAATATTGGAATGTATTTATAGAATACTTGGTTAGACACTAATAGTGTTTTATATAACACAAAACCTCCGCATTTGGGTTTTTGAATATTATCTTGTTCTATGTTTGAGAAATGGAAAGGTGCCTCATGAAGGTGGTGGTAGCTATTTGTCCTTGGGAATAGAGAGTTGTGTCTGTTGGGTCTTTGGATTTTATTCAGTTGTTTTAGTAATTTTTTTTGTAGTCTGGGTTATTCATACATTTTTGACTTATGCAATAATTATCTTTATAAAAAATTTCTTATATACATACTGATGAATTTATCTTACTTGTTTTGTGTTTGTGGAATATCAATTCCCACTATCATATTGTATGATTCTATGTGCTAATCGCTAAACCACCGGGATCAAGAGTACCCTTCGGGATAAGTTATAAACATTGTAGTTATCTAGGTTACCAAGGTATCTATGTTGGTTTGTGAAAGTAAATTCTTCTAATTTATCTTATTGGGAATTAGAGTCAACTCATTTATTATGTTTCAATTTCCACATGATATGAAAAAAATCGATACATAATATGTGTGAAAAATAGTATCATATAAGATTAATTTTTTGGAGACATTGAATAAATGTTATATAATAAATAGTTTTTTATACAATGGGAATATTTCAATTATATGAATAACAAATAATTTTTTATGTTGATATTTAGTTTTAATCCCCTAGAAACATAATAATTAAAGGTTATAAAAAGTATTTTAATGAAATATTTTCATTAATTCAAGTAATTTTATGAAGATAAATTCTTGGATATTATAGTATGTATTCATTAAGGGTTTAGAATATATTTCTTATAAGGATGTTTTAAATGGTGAATAATTTGGAAATTTGAAATGACATACACGATTAATAAGTTATTTTTATCAAAATTTCAGTGTCGTAGATATCCATTTAGTTTATGTGGAATAATATTTATTATTTATTATAATTTGATATGATATATTTAATTAAAATATAATGGAAAATTATAAGGAATATGTCTTTATATACGAAAATGTACATACATTTTTGTAAAATTACCAGTTATTTGGGGTTTTTAGAAAATATATCAAAGTTTGAATAATGTAACATGGATGCCGAATATTACATGGTTATATCTACGGTTTATAACAGTGAAGGTGGTCTGTTTGGAATTAATGAAACTCTAACCTTGTTCCTGAAATTTATTTCAATCTATAAAACAAAATAAAAACCCCAATGGTATCGATTCGGTTGATCATATTTCCTTTATAAACAATTATGAATGGATTTTTACAAATTTTACTATTGGATTAGGTTTTTATGTATGAAAAAACACAACATCATATAACTTATATAGAATAATGATTGTAATTGGATTAATGAAATATGTCATATTTGAAATGGAAATATCATAGTTCTTAATAGAGGAGTCATTTAAGATGAAATTATATGATAGAAATTTCATATTCATGTATTATAATTTTTTAATAGTATTTCTATAGTAATGTTGGTTTAATTATTTGGTTTAAATAGTATAGTTATGTTGATGTATTGTGTAACATCCGATGTAAATAAAGAATATGAAATTTAATTTTATAAAAATATATGTGAATTAAATATTAATTTTACATTAAATAGGATTCTAGGATCAAGGGTGTACCTAACATTCAACAATGGGTTTCTCTAAAACCTTATGTCTCACACAATGCAGAGTCATACTATAATATTATAATATAATATTAATATTTTAAATGAATGTTAGCGTATAGTTTTTGTATTTTAAAGAATAAAAATAAATAATTAAATTATGTTTACCCATGTTTTTTAATTTTTTTTACATTTATCTGATAAATTTTAGAGGCTTAAAATAAGAATGAATCTGATTTTCAGCATGAAATACTTTAAAATTATTTAAACGGTCGATTTACCACATTTTGATGGTGAACCATTTTTTAATCTAGTTTTGTAACTTTTTTATGTTCTATTTGAAAAAATAAAATTTTTCTTATATGAGTGAGACATAAAAAATTATTTGGATGAAATTTTGGTATGTTTCCAATAATGTTCATTTTTTAATGAATATTGAAAAATACTGTATTTTAATTCAAAGGTGCCTTTTAAGAAATTTATTTATGTAGTTAGGTTATACTATTAATTGGTTTAAAATTTTAATTTGATTATATTTTTATCATTTAAACCAATTATGGCCATTTTAATTAATTTCAATTATCAATTGGACACAATCAAATGCAAATCTTTTGATAGTTATTACTTCTTAAAAACCCGATTTTTGGTTATGGCAACATGAATTAATTTTAAATTAATTTCAGACTCTACAATGTTTTGAATTTTTAAAAACTAATTCAATATTTGGAATCATTATTCCAAATTTTGTAAATACTTTCCATTTATCTTTATACATTATTAATAGTAACTTTCATAATTATTTTATTTACCATGGTTAATGGGTAAATATTGTAAATAAGGGTAAAAAATATTACTCTAATAATATTAAACTTCCCTAACACATTTCCCAATCCTATTCTATGAGATATTTCTGACCATGGGCATCCATGGGTCAAATTTAGGACCCAATTGAGCGACTTTTGTGTGAAAATGACATTTAATTACCATTAATTTAAAAGTTATGGAAAATATGACATAAACATATATATTTTACTAAAAAAAATTATGGGGTTATATAAGTAATAATTTTAACTATAAATAGTCATTATAATTCTAAAATGTTTTCCTACATCATGGAATATTGATTATGATTTTTATAGATTAAATAATTACATTTATTTATGACAAAATTGTGATGTAGTGATTACCTTATTAATGAAGGATTTAAATAAATGATGTTATAAATATTTAAATAAATTAATTTTGAAACTTTTTATTTCATCCACGAAATATATGGATGTTTATTACATGTTATTTTTGAATTAGTGATGATTTTTCGAAAAATCTAGTTGTTATTAATTAAAAAGAACATTATATGAATAGTATAAAAATTGACATAAATGTGTTTTTAAAAAAAATATTATTTTATTAAATGATATAATAGTTCAAAAAAAATAAGATTCAGACAAATAGTTTCGATAATGTATAAAATGACATTAATTAAC
Source organism: Viscum album (assembly GCA_963277665.1). NCBI lineage: Eukaryota > Viridiplantae > Streptophyta > Magnoliopsida > Santalales > Viscaceae > Viscum > Viscum album. The sequence continues at coordinate 1,399,672,194 of OY728132.1, read as the reverse complement.
CACTTTTGTTTCTATTTGAATTTTTTTGGTTACTTTATTAACCATATATTATGAATACACAGGAAGATATGGTAAGAGTTAAATTAATTAACTAAGTGTTAATGCTAAATTATATGGTTAAATTTGAAAACAAAGCATATCTAAAACCTATTAGTTGAGATTATTTCAAAAAATAATCATTTTATCTATGATTTAAATGAGTTTTTTTCCTTTTTAAAGTTGAAATTATGTTTATAATAGAATAATCTTTTAGGATATTCCTAATGTACCCATCCTCCCTCTTATAAAATGACACCACCTCTAACCCCTTACACACACCACTCAAGCCCCCTAGTTTATCCAAACTCTAATCCAATAATCTCCCAACATCCTTCTCTTCATCCTAGAAGCCTTGCCTTAGTCAGATGGAGATTTAAGAAAGGATTCTGGCTCATATCAAAGGAGTTTCCCATTTTAAGAGGTAGCGTCTTCTCTAAAGTTCTTTTACTATATATAACTTCTTCACTGCCTATTATATTATTATTCTTTTATTATATAACAATATGAGTGTCCTAAATATACGTGTATCTTTTATGACAGTTATTTGAACCTCACTTACACACACCTCCATCTAATGGATATAAACATACTATTTTTGTGAACGACAAACTACTGCCTCACGAAACGATGACTGTTCAATTTTCCCCTACCACCTCTCATAGTGGCCATTATGATTGAACTTTAATTATATATGATATATATTATGTTTAAATTTCTTTTATGAATCTATAATATTTATTCACAACATACCTTTATACTTTTCATGATATGTAACATGTTAATTTCATTTAAGGAAGTGTGGACTACCACCTCCTCGAAATGATATGACTTTTTCATGGCATACATGGAATGTATAAAGATTGGATTTAATTAAATTTTGTGTAAGAACCCTGGTTTTGATCCTTTAAGACATTTAAATTTTCTTGATGTTATTCTAGAGCAGGGCGTTCAGACGGCGTGTGATTTCGAGCCCCAATGTGGCCCGAATTAAATTTTAAGTGTGTTCATAGTAGACACACAAAATAAAAAGAATTACTCTTAAACAGTTTCTTGGATGAGAAAACTGAGGGAACCTTTGAGTTAGAAGCATGCCGTTTACCCTAGGAGGGGTGTAACATTCATGGGTGATGCCCTTCTGTGGAAAACGCCACCAGTGGAATTTTCATAATTTATCATCCGTGGGCGTAAACCTGATAACTTCTGAACAGAGGCTTGGATTAAAATTATGAGACCACCTTTGCGCTCATAATGTGGATTTTACCCTAGGAGTGGCTTAACCTCGACCCCGTCGAGAGTTCAGATTCGAGCCTACCCGGTCGGTGTTTAAAATTAATTAAATATTTAATTATTTATTTTTCCTACTTAAACACAACCACCCCCTCCTTCCCCATACAATATCTCTTGCCGAAGCTCTCCCAAAAAAGGATTCACCTTCTTCATGCTCCTACCCCCATCCCTCCAAGGCGGTTGCGGCTCCGATGTATCATTTGTGAAGCGACGGGCCACACTATGCCCTGCGAGGTTGGGTCTTGTGTTTTCTTTTTAAATTCACACATCCTCTTTGAACTCAAATTATAGCGTTGAAATGCTGTTAAATTGTAAATAGAAGGTCATTGATGCTAATGGTTCAATATTAACTTTGGAACGTTTTTTTTGGATTGAAAATCCAAGTCCCAGTGTGTTCGGGTGGCCCCAAAATTTTTTCCAGCCAAAACCCTTGTTTTCCTGCGGTTCCCTGGTGGTTTGGCGGCTCCGCACAGCGTACCGGTGAGTCCCAGTAGTGACGGCCCCTCTGGCTATCTGGGATGGTGGCGACATAGTGGGTCTAAGGTGGTGGTGCGGCCAGCTATGGGCGAGCGGTCGCGGGCGTTGGCAGCGTACGTGGGAGGCCATGGGGGTGCGCTTGTCGGCTTCCCCGATCGGCGTGCGGCACAAGATCGGGGTCGTCGTGACCCCAGGAGCAGACTTAGACCCCCGAAGTGTGTGTCTCGTGGAAAAGAGCAAGAGCATCTTAAGTGTAACGACCCAAAGTTTCATTAATGGAAAATCCCTCTTGATTCAGTTAAATGTCTCTTTATGAAAAATGTTTTTATAAGATGTCAACTTCTTTGGTTTTATGTTAAGATTTTTGACCGTTGTTAATATAGCCATTGAACAGTGATCACATGATTAGTATAAATATAATACCTTAACAAATCAAATTTACTCAGACAAAAGAAGTGATGGCCTCATCTAGTTGAATTTCGCCATACGAATCCCATTTGTCAATGCTCGAAAAAGTGGTGGCATCCTTGGTCTTCTCCCTTGACCAAGCCCAAGCCGAGCTTCACCATGTCAATCTCTCACGCGACTTTCTACGGGAAAAGTGGAAGTTGATAGAGATTACCACTCGAGCGATGTTATCTGAGCCACCCCAAGAGTCTGTCACCATCGCACACCATACCCTTAGGTCTTATGTGGCTGTTTTAAGGGGTTATGTAACAAATAAGTAGTACTATGTTCATGTACATTATTTTTGTATATAATAATAAATATAATTTCTAGTCATTTTTTGATACATTGTAAATAGTTTTTAAAGTACAAATGGTGTTTTTAGTTATTATTTAATTAATGAAATCTATTTTATTAAATTAAGGGATTTTTGAATTAAATAATATTTTAATAAAATAATAATAATATTATTAAATTAGTTTTTATTAAATATAAATTATCTTATAATTTTATGAATTTAATTAAAATTTTATATTACGTTTTGAAAGCCATTTCTGTCAAAACCCGTGAATTTTTGATAAATGTTGGTTTTTATTTTAAAAGTTAAAATTAACATATTTAGAAATTTTTTAGATAAAATAAATGTCATTTCTGGAATCAGGACGTCGATATTATCCAACGGTGAATTTTTCATAATTTTCTGAGACAGTCAAATTTTTGGGAAAAAATTAAATACCATTTAAATATATAATGTGTTTCATGACATCATAATTACCAAATGGTGATGTAATAAAATACCATAATCCTTATGTTCAGCCAATATATGTTTTATCATGAAAATAATGTGATTTTGGGTTTGTTTGACTTACTTTTCAAAGCATTAATAGACCCCTCAAGACTTATTCAACACTTTGCCTTTTTAAATTAATTTTAATGGGAGTGTGACTCACCTCCCCATAAGCAACCTAATTATTTTAAGAAGTTAGGACTTTTCCCTTATAAAATATTGCTTTCCTCTTACCTTTTCCAAAAACCATGGGAAAAAACCATGGGTTGGTTTGTGGTTTGGATAAATTTAATATAAGGGGTCCCAAACCTAAATAATAAATAATTCCCTCACCATTCCTATATAAACCCACCCAAGATCTCACTTCCTCCTCACTCAAAGCCCTTGGAGTTCGTCCAACCTCTTCCCTACTCTCTCTAGACTCCTCCCAAGGTGCCCCAAGCACCCAAGAATCCTCTCACAAACCTCTCTCTAGCCTTTGGAATCACACTTCCAAGTAAGGGTTTTTTTCTTCCTTTCTCATTTTTTGTCAATTTTATTTAAGTTATATTGCCCATTTAATTTAAATTATGAATTTTGGAGTATGGGTTTTCACCTCCCTCACACTTCCCTATTTGTGATTTAATGATGGGAGACCCCTTTCTTTCTCATTTAATGCCTCCCATGTACACCCTTGACTATGCCGAAATTCCAAAAGGAACTTATCCCTCCTCATTTACATTCATGCAATACTCTTGTATCATGAAACTAAATTCCATTACAATTGTTGGGACATGTATATATATAACCTCCTTACTTTCCATTACATGTAAATATGATGAGTAACCCCTTTCTCTCCCATAAACCTTTTTTTATGAATTCTTATGCCACATCGTTACGCTGCCGAAATCGCACCGATTTTCTAAGCCAATGTCATTGTGTAGTGAATACCATGCCCATTTCTCCATCATGGGTATTCGCCTTTATGCACATTTACGTATTTTTTGTCATGTTTCATGTATGAATTCCACATTCCTTTATCGTAGAATAAATGATTATGTTTTATTAATCCATGTTTTATGATCCATGTGGCACACTTAGGCATGAAATGAAATGTTTAAGAAGGGTGCGCCCTTATAGCGCTCTAATGCATTGGGTAAAGTATAGTATCATGATACATCATGTGTAATGAGTGTTGACTCATGATAATTCAAGTGCAACGAGGGTTTACTTGGGCTTCATGTGCAATGAGGTTTTACTCTTGCTTTATGTGCAATGAGCCTTGGCTCATGCTAATTCCATGTTAAGTGTTGTTGCCACATTTCCATGTTATGATTATCATGCTTTATCATGCCTTTATGTTCATGTTTCTTTCATGCTCTATTGATATGCCTATTGTCTAACATGTATTGTACTCCTCATGTTATTCTATGTGTACTGCCTTACTGGGCTTTATAGCTCACTCTTTTCTTATGCATGTCCTCAGGTTATCCAATGCAATGCTAAGTACGAGGGAATGTAGTGGTCATGTAAAGGAAGTTCTCAATAAAGATGTTTTATTTCATGTTTTAAGTTTTTTTTAATGTTCCTAAGCCCCAAAGAAATTAAACCACTCGATCTTCTTTGTCGTATGGAGTGATGTTTTATGTAATAAATCATGTTTAAGTTGTAAATAAAAGCAGGGTTCTCATAGTTGGTATCAGAGGATAGGTTTAGTTATTTTTGGGATTAGGAAACCCTACTAAAGCCTTAGATACAAGAATAAGAATAATAAAAACATACCTATGTTTTGGTAAATACTAAGTAAGTGTTTTATCAAACAATACATCCCTGTCTGGATACGAGCAGGTAGAGGCGGCTCTGGCATAGATGTATCCTATGGGTAAACCCCAAAAACACCGCTTTGAGATAAACTCGAACAGGAACTGCTGCATGACAACTGGCCTTGCTGCACTCTTGGTTACAACACTCCTAGGGGTTATGTTTTTATAAATTCGCAATTTTAGTATGAACCCTTATTAAGGGAAAAATGCCCCTAAGAATATATGTTAGAAAGTAGATCATGAAAATCCTAGATTGAAGCCTATAGACTCATGAGTTAAAGAAATAAAAGTTTATTTATGAGGCATCAACTTTTGTCTTTGTATTACCCTTTATGAGTTAACCCTAACTTTCCTTTTATTCCAGCCAATGGCCGGTAATAGGAGGACTCGGGCTAACAACCGTTGTGAAGATCAGTGTGATAACTGTACTAATGAGATGCCAAATCTAATGGGAGTGGGAATCACGAACATTGTCATGCTTCTATCTTAGCTAACTCATGTTTTGAATAGAAACACAGGTCAAGAGGAATGTTCAACCCCCCTAAGAAAGAACAAGTCTCTATCAAGAGCATCATGAGACAAAGGCCCCCTACTTTTAGTGGGTCATCTGAACCCACGATCGCTGAACAATGGATCAACTCCATTGAAAAGATATTCTCCATCCTACAATGTTCTGAACAAGAGAAGGTTATCCTAGAAGCTTATCATATTGAGGGTGAAGCTGATCAATGGTGGACGTTGATCAAAAATACGAAGCCTGAGAAGGAGATCAAGGCGTTAGAATGGAAGGATTTCCGGAAGATGTTTTTCGATAAATATTTTCCGCGCAACCTCCGTCTTAAGAGGGAAAGGGACTTTTTTTCCATCATGAAAAAAGATGAAGAATCTATTAGAGCGTACGAGGAAAACTTTAAAAGGCTTGCATGATATGCTTCAGGTTTTGTCATTTTCCCTGAATGCAAGGTTGACCGCTTCTTGGGTGGGCTGAAGCCTAGCTTGCGGAAAGCATTAACGATCCGTGACTTCGACAACTATGAGGAAATTGTCCTATGTGCCCTCAAGGTTGAAATAGAGATCGGGGAATCATAGGGGTATCATGGGGACAAAAAGCGTAAGGTGAAATTCAATGCTGGTGGTCTGATGCATAAATCCAACGGTGCTAAGAAGATCCAGCACCCCACTTTCCAAAAGTGCGGAAAGAATCATTCTAGAAATTTCTTTAAGGGGATGAGAAAATGCTTCAGGTGTGGAAGATAAGGGCACCTAGCTGTTAACTATTGGAAAGAATGACCAACAGCTGCGACAGAGGATAGGAACACTCCATTCGAACCTCAACGCTTTGTTTAATGCTACAAACGCAAAGAACCGGGTCATTTTGAAAATCAGTTCCCTAATACAAGGGTTATCGAAGGCAAACAACAACCTACAAGATAGCAAGGATGAGCTTTTGCCATCACTTCTGCCGAATTAAACCCCAAAAAAGAAGTGGTGACAGGTACGCTAGTTATTCATTCAATAATAGCGAACATACATTTTTATTCAGGTTCTACGCATTCTTTTATATCTCAAAAGTTTATTAGAACAATCCTAGCACCACCACAGATCCTAGAAGTAAAGATGCCGGTGAGTTCCGAAAATGGGGAAATCATTGCATCCCATGAATATATGTCCTCCCCTGTTATAATCTGTGGATTGAATTTCTGGAAAACCTTGTCATAATCCCTCTGGTGGAATTTGATGCAATTCTTGTCATAGATTGGCTTTCCTTATATAGATCCAACATAAATTGATGGGAGAGGGAAATCACACTCCATATGGAGAATCGACCCCGGATTCTTTACAAGTGCCAGGAGGAAGATGAATATCCTTTAGCTCCATTATCTCAAGCATGGATATTACTTCCTTATGAGAACGCATATCTGGCTTAGATTATTGAGTCAAAAGAAGAAAAAACCACCCTTGAAGAAATGCCTATTGTGAGGGAATTCGCTGAAGTGTTTCCCGAGGAACTGCCTGGTCTTCCTCCAAGAAGAGATGTTGAGTTCTCAATTGAACTTATACCTAGGGCGCTACCAATATCCGAGACACCATATAGAATGGCTGTTGTAGAGCTTGAAGAGCTGAAGAAACAACTACAGGAGAATCTGGATAAAGGGTTTATACGCCCAAGTGCTTCACCATGGGGTGCACCAGTCCTCTTCGTCAAGAAGAAGGATGGGTCAATGCGGATTTGCATCGATTATCGTGAACTTAACAAAATCACAATAACGAACAAGTATCCTCTCCCAAGAATTGAAGAATTTTTTGATCAGCTGCATGGAGCACAATACTTCGCTAAGGTGGACTTGTGGTTAGGATATTATCAAGTAAGGGTGAAGAAGGAATATGTCCCCAAGACTGCTTTTTGTACAAGATACGGGCACTATGAATTCATAGTAATTCCTTTCGGACTCACCAATGCTCCAGCAATATTCATGGACTTGATGAATATAGTCTTTAGAGATTACCTTGACATATTTGTGGTAGTCTATATAGATTATATTCTAATATACTCCAAAACCATGGATGATCATGAGGAGCAGTTAAAAACTGTACTAGAGACAATGCGCAAGGAGAAGCTATATGAAAAAGCACAAAATTTGTGAGTTCTGGTTGAAGGAGGTCTCATTGTTGAGCCATATCATCACAAGTAATGGGATATATGTGGAACCCTCCAAAATAGATGCAATTGATGGATGGCCGATGCCAACATCGGTAACGGATATCCATAGCTTATTGGGGTTTGCTGGATATTACCGACGATTTGTGAGAAATTTCTCACGATTGTCCAACCCTCTTACCAAGCTAAATCGAAAGGGAGTAAAGTTAACATGGAGTGATGAATGCGAAGAATGCTTCAAGGAGTTGAAAATGGGGCTTATCACTGCACCCGTGCTCACTTTACCCACAAGTGGGGAACTTTTTGTGGTATTCAGTGATGCTCCAAAGAAGGGATTAGGATGTGTGCTGATGCAGAATGATAAAGTGATATCCTATGCCTCAAGGCAGTTGAAAATCCATGAGTGAAACTATCCAACGCATGATCTGGAGTTGGTGGCTGTGATCTTTGCCTTGAAAATCTGGCGGCATTATCTCTATGGAGAGAAATGTGAGATATATACTGACCACAAGAGTCTTAAATATATATTCACATAGAAAGAGCATAATATGCGTCAGAGAAGACAGATAGAGATCATCAAGGATTATAACTGTTCAATACATTACCACCCTGGGAAAGCGAACAAGGTGGCAGATGTCCTATGTAGAAAGGACCCAAAAATTCTATCAATGATGAGAATTGAGAAGGATCCAATCTTCCTAGACTTGATGAAGATGGACGTGGGAATCATAAAGAAGGGAACATCATCAATCCTTTCACAAATTATTGCTCGACCATCTCTTTTGGAAAGGTTAAAGGATGCTCAAAAGGATGATGTGGGAATTCAGGAAAAAGTGGGAGATATCGAAAAAGGGAAATCATCAGAGTTTAATGTTAATGAAGAAGGAATTGTGCGTTTTGGGAAAAGACTATGTGTTCCATCTGGTCCGGAGCTGAAGAAGGAACTTTTGGATGATGCACATAGTTGAAATTTCTCTATTCACCCAGGGAGCCCATAGATGCATTGAGAACTCCGAGAAAACATTTGGTGGGATAATATGAAGAAGGAGATCGCTGAATATACATCAAAGTGCCTGGTGTTTCCACATGTGAAGGCAGAGAGGCAGATGTCTAAGGGGATGATGCAACCATTGCCCATACCAGAATGGAAATGGGAGAACATCACCATGGAATTTTTCACGGGACTTCCAAGGAAATCCAAAGGCAACAATACAATCTGGGTTGTTGTGGATCATCATACAAAGACTGCACACTTCATTGCTATTTGGGAGGATTTCACATTGGATCAACTGGCACAGATATATATCCGGGAAGTGGTAAGGTTGCATGGGGCACCACTATCTATTGTGGTTGACCGAGATCCAAGATTCACCTCTATGTTTTGGAAGATTCTTCAACATGCTCTGAATACTGAACTGAACATCCGTACGGCCTATCATCCTCAAACTGATGGCCAATCCGAGCGGACTATCCAAACACTTGAGGATATGTTGAGAGCATGCTCAATGGTCTTTAAAGGAGGATGGGATCAACATCTTCCTCTGGATGAGTTCTCTTATAAAAACAGTTTCCACTCAAGCATCCAAATGGCACCATATGAAGCTCTGTATGGGAATAGGTGCAGAACACTGGCATGTTGGGATGAGGTCGGTGAACGTAAGCTGCTTAGACCAGAAATGGACGAAGAAATGGTGGAGAAGGTGAAAACCATTCAGCAGCATATCAAGGCATCCCAGAGTTGATAGAAGAGTTAGGCAGATAATCGTCTACGAGACCTTGAGTTTAAAGTTTGATACATGGTGTTTTTATGCATATATCCATGAAAAATGGTCATGAGGTTTGGAAATAAAGAGAAGTTAAGTCCAAGGCACATCAGCCCCTTCGAGATTCTTGATCGTGTTGGGGTTGTGGCCTATCGACTAGCACTTCCACCTACCATGGCCAAGGTGCATGATGTATTTCATATATCCCTCTTAAATAAGTACATACCATACCCTTCACATGTACTCTCATCTGAGGTGGCACAATTGGAAGACGATCTTTCTTATGAGGAGCAACTAGTGAAGATCTTAGATCGTAGAGAAAAAGTTCTACGAAGTAAGATAATGCCCCGCGTTATGGTGTTGTGGAGAAACCACATTTTTGAAGAAGCGACTTGGGTATCAGAGGATATGATGAAGCTGAGTTACCCACATTTTTTTAGTGTGTGAAAAGAACAATTTCGAGGGAGAAATTTCTTAAGGGAGGAATATTGTAACGACCCAAAGTTTCATTAATGGAAAATCCCTCTTGATCCAGTTAAATGTCTCTTTATGAGAAATTTTTTTATTATATGTTAACTTATTTGGTTTTATGTTATGATTTTTGGCCGTTGTTAATATATCCGTTGAACAATGATCACATGATTAGTATAAATATAGGACCGTAACAAATCGAATTTACTCAGACAAAAGATGTGATGGCCTCATCTAGTAGAATTTCCCCATACGAAGCCCATTTTTCGGAGCTCGGAAAAGAGGTGGAATCCTTGTGCTTCGCCCTTGAAAAATCCCAATATGAGCATCACCATGGCATTCTCGAACGGGACCGTCTATGGGAAATGTGGAAGTTGTTAGAGATTACCACTCGAGTAATGTTATCCAAGCCACCCCAAGAGTCTTTCACCATCGCACACCATAACCTTAGGTCTTATGTGGCCTTTTTAAGGGGTTATGTAACAAATAAGTAGTACTTTGTTCATGTACATAATTTTTTTATATAATAATGAATATAATTTCTAGTCATTTTTGATACATTGTAAATTGTTTTTAAAGTACAAATGGTGTTTTTAGTAATTATTTAATTAAGAAATATATTTTATTAAATAAAGGAATTTTTGAAATAAATAATATATTAATAAAATAATAATATTATTATTAAATTACATTTTATTAAATATAAATTATCTTATAATTTTATGAATGAAATTAAAATTTTATATTAAGGTTTGAATGCCATTTCTGTCAAAACCCGTGAATTTTTTATAAATGTTGGTTTTTATTTTAAAAGTGAAAATTAACATATTTAGAAATTTTTTACATAAAATAAATGTCATTTCTGGAATCAGGACGTCGAAATTATCCAACAGTGAATTTTTCATAATTTTCTGAGATAGTCATATTTTTGGGTAAAAATTAAATATTGTTTACATATATAATGTGTTTTATAACATCATAATGACCCAATGGTAATGTAATAAAATACCATATTCCTTATGTTCGGCCAATATATGTGTTATCATTAAAATAATGTGATTTTGGGTTTGTTTTACTTACTTTTCAAAGCATTAATGGACCCCTCAAGACGTATTCAACACTTTTCCTTTCTAAATTAATTTCCATGGGAGTGTGACTCACCTCCACATAAGATACCTTATTATTTTAAGAAGTTCGGACTTTGGACTTATAAAATATTGTCTTCCTTTTCCCTTTTCCAAAAACCATGGGCAAAAACAATGGGTTGGTTTGTGGTTTGGATTAATTTAATATAAGGGGTCCCAAACCTAAATAATAAAGAATTCCCTCACCTTTCCTATATAAACCCACCCAAGCTCCCACTTCCTCCTCAATCAAAGCCCTTGGAGTTCGTCCAACCTCTGACCTATTCTCCCTATAATCCTCCCAAGGTTCCCCAATCTCCCAAGAAGCCTCTCACAAGCCTCTCCCAAGCCTTTGGAACCACACTTCCAAGTAAAGGGTTTTTTTCTTCCTTTAACATTTTTTTCAATTTTCATTAAGTTGTATTTCCCATTTATTTTCAATTATGAATGTTGGGGTATAATTTCACACCTCCCTCATACTTTCTTCTTTATGTTTGAATGATGGTAGACCCCTTTCTCTCTCATTTAATTCCTCCCATGTACACCCGTTACTATGCCGAAATTTCGAAAGGAACTTCTCCATCCTCATTTATATTCAAGCAATAATTTCGTATCAGGAAACTAAATTTCACTACAATTGTTGGGACATGTATCTATATAACCTCATTACTTTCCATTACATGTAAATATGATGATGAATTCCTTTCTATCCCATCAACCTTTTTTTATGAATTTTTATGCCACGCCGTTACGCTGCCGAAATCGCACCAATTTTCTAAGCCAATGTAATTGGGTAGTGAATACCATACCCATTTATACATAAAGGGTATTCACCATTATGAAAATTTACTTATTGATTGTAATGTTTGATGTATGAATTCCACATTCCTTTATCGTGGAATAAATGATTATGTTTTATGAATCCATTTTTTATGATCCATGTGTCACACTTATGCATGAAATGAAATGATTAAGAAGGGTGCGCCCTTATAGCGCTCCAATGCATTGGGTAAAGTATAGTATCATGATACAACATGTGCAATTAGTTTTGACTCATGCTAATTCAAGTGCAACGAGGGTTTACTTGTGCTTCATGTGAAATGAGGGTTTACTCATGATTTATGTGCAATGAGTCTTGGCTCATGCTAATTCCATGTTAAGTGTTGTTGCCACATTTCCATGTTATGATTATCATTCTTTATCATGCCTTTATGTTCATGTTTATTTTATGCTCTATTGATATGACTATTTTCTAACATGTATTGTACTCCTCATGTTAATCCATGTGTACTCCCTTACTGGGCTTTATAGCTCACCCTTTTCTTATGAATGTGCTCAGGTTATCCCATGCAATGCTAAGTATAAGGGAATGTAGTGGTCATGTCATGGAAGTTTTCAATAAAGATGTTGTATTTCATGTTTTAGGTTTTTATGTAATGATCCTAATCCCCAGAGACACTAAACCTCTCGATCTTCTTTGTTGTATCAAGTGAAGTTTTATGTAATAAATCATGTTTAAGTTGTAAATAAAAGCAAGGTTGTCATATTAAGCCGATCCGTCTGAGGCAGTGTGGCCTGCGTATTGAACCGCAGGCCACGGTGGACCGAGTGGTCCGGACGACTGAGCCTCGGACCGTCGGTCTAAAAGGGGTGGACCGGCCGAACCGATCTGGCCCACACAGTCTCCATCTGTTGGCATTAAAACACCCCTAACATGCAAACCAAGTATCAGATTCAAGTTCCATCTACGGTGATATGATCCTTGGATCGAGATTGAGGTTTTTAGATAGTCTCAGAAATTTTTTAATTCTTATGACGGGGGCTCGGTGGCACGACACGCCCGTCAGGTGTCACTTAATGCCACATCTAGATTCTTCATTCGGATGGTGCGGACACATCTGGAGTCCGATTAAGGCATCATTTGCAGTGTTGTGACCCTGTTGTTTGGAAGAAGTAGTCTTAGGTAGTTTCAGGCATTGATGCCGGAGTTGAGGCATGGGCCCCACTGGCCGTCTTTTAAACTGTGTGAGCATAATGCGACTTTTCAACTAGACGTCCGTTCGAGGTGAATGAATAGTTGAGTTTGGGTGTTTTTCGAGATCATCGCAATGTCGCAGTTCTCTTGTCCTTTTTTGGGTCTGATGTGTGGGCCCCATGAGCTACCCTATGGGCATAAAGCGGTGTTGAATAATGTTTTCTTCGAGAGTCTGTTTCAAGCGAGAAAATAGTCCATATCATGTGTTTTTCCATGAGGATTGAAATGGTGTAATCTGTTTGGGCCTTCGGAGCCTCATTAGTGATCTCATTAAACGTGGAAACATGAAAGGGCATTGGTCGAAGGTTCCTTTGATGCACTCCAAACCAACGCACGGTAGTGATGTAAGTGTCTGCCAGTGATGGCACTGGCGGTGCTGTGTTATCGGACCAGTTCCGGGTTTACCCTCCAGTGGGGCTGGGCAGTGGGTTACCCACCGACGTATCAGAGTTTACCCTCCAGCGGGGCTAGGTAGTGGGTTACCCATTGACCTTAGGGTTTACCCTCTAGTTTAGCAGGGCAGTGAGTTACACGACGACCTCTTAGTGTTTACCCTCCAACTGGGCTGGGCAGTGAGATACCCGAGGACCTCTTTCAGACTCAACCCTTTTCTAGGAGGCTATTTACTGACTTTTCTCTGTAATTACAGAAGTGGGACCCTTGGTCATACGGTTCAGGGGTGAGATATCTTTGAAGTGCTGGACATTTGGGAATCAGTGATGGATAACCATAGAACTGTTGGTGACTTTTTATGGGCTGAGCATGGAGATGGAGATCCCCTTACACACTCATTTAGGTTTCTTCTTGAGCATATATATATATACACCCTACTTCTGTTCCCACTCATTGGGTTCAGTTATTCTCCTTCTAGGAAAGGCGAAGACACGCGTGTTTTTCCATATGATTTTCATGTCTAGCTCCTCTTGGTTCGGACGAGCCAACTTCCTTTCTTTTGTTGGGTTGAGCTACACTCTCTCTATTGTACTCTTACTCTGTTCTTTGTTCTATGTATTTCTCAACGTTTTAGTACCTCCTTTGTTGCTCCCTCGATCTTTTGGGGCATCCTCCTGAGTATCATTATACTCACCCCTGTTTGGGATTTTCCCACACATGGTGTGCCCTTACAGATGATAGACAGGTCGATCGAGACTACAGAGGAGCGTAGAGGACCCAAGAGCTTGGGCTATGTTCAGTGGTCACAGTAGGACTTTCAGGTGTGAGACTCTCCAGCTGTTTACTTTCGTTTACCTATTGTCAGGTTGTGGAACCCTTCTGGTTGGACACGTGTTTTGACCTTTACTGTTCAGTATACTTTTCAGTACAATTTTTAGCACTTTACTTGTTCTATTTTTAGAGGTTCATGCATGATTTTTTGTTGGGATATTGTAGTCAATACTTTGGTTTCCTTTATACACTGCACTTCTACATTGAGTGGGTTTTGTGTGTGTGTGTTTGTGTATAGGTACTTTGGAAAAGGCCTCCCCAATATTGTTACCCCTTCGGCGCTTGTCGCCAGCCCCTGGCCTATGGAGGCGGGCTTGGGGTAGTTGCAGCTTGAGACCGGTCGGGTAGGCTCCTGAAAAAGTGGAATCAGAGGTGGTTTGTTTCTTGGGGTGTTGTTCGGACATCCCTAATAATGAATTGATTGGGATTTAGGGAAATAGTGTCGATGTGTTTCGAGAGAGGAACTCAAGCCAGGGATTCCAGTGATGGTATGGGCGGCCAACGTATACATTCACCAGAACCCTGATAACCCGCTTGTCGACTCGGCACGATGAGAAAGTTTTTGCAGGGAGATTTGGAACATGCACCAGGTATGATTGAGTCTTTGAATGTCCTTTTTGAGTCATCTAACCTTTCTAATTTCTGTTATATATATATATATGCTCATCTAATAGCGGCAATCCTTGATAATTTTCTGGATGTCCCCACGACAGCAGCCCGAAAGGTTACCCTCTTCAGTTTGTGATGATGACCTGGCGAGCGATGAGGCATCAATTTAGGTATGCTCACGTTATCCCCTTCCACCTAGTGGTTCAACGGTAGTCCCTAAATTTGGAGAGTGGCTGTTAGTACCGGTAGCATAGGCTGAGGTTGAGCGCATGCTGAGTGCACTCTGAGACTTCCAGCATCAGTGGCCGCAGAGGTTCCGTGGGGACCCAGATCCCCAGGTAGCGAAATACTAGATAGAGTCCATGGACCGACTTTTCTGGTTGGTACAGACACCAGTGGACTAGATGGTAGCCTTCGCTGCTAGCCTTTTCATCAGGACAACAAGTCGTTGGTGGGGGTTGGTTATGCAAACCCACAACGAGTCATCTCTCACATGGGATAGCTTCCAGCTGCTCTTCCGGGAGAAGTACTTACCCTATTGTTTATGCTCCATTCAGATTCAAGAGATTCTGGAGTTGAAGCCGGGGGATGATCATGGCATAGTACACAGCCCGGTTTACCGATCTGACATGCTACTTGCAATAAATGATCCCCGATAGTTACTTTTGGGCGAGAAAGTTTGAGCAGGGTATTCGAAGGGATATCTATGGTAGTGTAGTTCCCCTGTGCATCCCTACTTATGTCGTGGTTCTGGATTATGTTCTCGTGATAGAGAGCTTCTTGGATGAGGGATGCCAGCTAGCCGGGCCTATAAGTGGCCGCTGCAGAGCAGATTCTTCGGTAGCCAGAAGGCAACATAGAGCAGAACCTCTGTCAAAGAGACCCTTCCATGAGCAGACTCAAGGGAAGTTTCGTACACCGTAGGGGCACCGTAGAGCACCGGGGAAGTCAGTAGAGAGCTGGTGATATGCTTGTGAATGACAGGGTCACTAAGCATGGGACTGCCCGACCAGGCATACCATACAGCTTTGGAAGGCAGTGGGCGCACCGCAGCGGCAGAGGCAGTGCTGTGACTAGGGATCTACTAGGAGAGGAAAGGGTGGTCCTCAGGGATGCAGCGTAGGCATTGTGGCAGGACCTAGAGGTTGGGGAAGATTTTTCGAGGTCCTTCCACTACCACCACTGGGCGGCCCACACCAGACTCAAGAAAGATGGCGGTAGGGGCCCCGGGCAGCTTCAGGATATAATTGTTCCTAGTCCCTCCCCCCCAGCAGAAGAGATGGTCTGAGGTATGCTTTGTGTTAACTATACGCATGCTACGGTAAAGTAGACACAGGCTCCAACCACTCTTTTATATCACTTCTTTTACTACTGGAGTTGGATCTCCCAGTAGAGGCGCTGACACATGCGCTTAGACTTGAGATTCTTATGAGGAGTGCAACGTTTGTAACCTTTGTTTGCAGACAGTGAGAAATGTCATTCGGAGGAGAGAGTTTCATGTGGGACCAACTGTTCATCATGATGGAACCTTAAGAAATCATCTTGGGTCTTGGATTGGCTTTATATGGTTAACACCCAGATCAACATTGGTCATAGATGATTCAGATGCGTGCATTCTGATGGGATGAGGTTCACCATCCTTGAGGAGCGAGACGTTGTGGCAGAGAAGATGGGTACTCTGAGTAGGATACCGCGACCTTTTTTTCACCAGTTGGTGAGCATGTCTCTCAGAGCAGCATATGCTAAAGAAAAATGGATCCCAATAGCTGTAGAGGACTATATGGACGTTTTTCCCGAGGATGTCTCAGGACCACCTCTGAGGTGAGAGATGGAGTTCTGCATAGAATTGCAGCCGGAGAATTCCCCTATTTCATGGGAGGCTTATCAGATGTCACCAACAGTGCATCGGGAGCTACGAATTCAGTTCGAAGAATTTCATGAGAAAGGATTCATTAGGTCCAGTGTGTCCCCCTTGGCAGCTTCAATTTTGATTTTGAAGAAGTCAAATAAGAGCCTACAGCTTTGGGTGGATTATCGTCACCTGAATCAGACCACGATAGAGAACAAGTACCCTGTGTCGGGGATTTATGACCTCTTTGACCAGTTGAGGGTGCAAAGTGGTTCTCCAAGATTGATCTGTGATCCGTCTACCACCAGTTGCGGGTTCATGAGGCTGATATCCCTATGTTGGCTTTTTCATTGTCGTTATGGGCATTATGAGTTTCTGGTGATGCCCTTTGGCGTGATAATATCCCCTGCCGTTTTCATGGCTTTGATGAACTAGGTTTTCCAGCCATAAATGGACCAGTTTATGGTTGTATTTATTGACGACATACTCATTTACTATGCTATAGAGGAGGAGCACACAGAGCATTTTAGGATGGTCCAAGACTTACTCCGGGAGAACCATATTTATAGGAAGCTCTCAAAGTTTCAGTTCTAGATTCATGAGGTTCACTTTATGTGGCATGTAATTTCATAACAGGGTTTAGCCGTAGATCCCGCAAAGATAGAGGCAGTGCTTTCTTGGGATCCACCCAAGAATGCATCTGAGTTGCAGAGCTTCCTTGGTTTGGAAGGGTACTACGGGAGGTTCATGAAAGATTTATCCAGAATTGCTACCCCTTTGACCGCAATGACGTAGAAGGGACAACCGTTCACCTGTACTGACCAGTGCCAAATGTCCATCAAGGAGTTGAGGCAGAGGCTGACTAGTGCTCCAGTGTTGAGGGTGCCAGAGGAGGGTGTTGAGTTCGTGGTATACAGTGACACTTCAGGAGCTGGGCTTGGGTGCGTGCTGATGCATAAGTAGGTAGTGATTGCATATGGGTTGAGGTAGTTTAGGCCCCATTAGCATAATTATGTGACTCGCGATTTAGATCTAGAAGTTTTGGTCTTCCCCTTGAGGTTATGGAGACACTAACTTCTTGGTGAGGATTTTGTGGTCTACTCAGACCACCAGAGCCTCAAGTACATCTTCACTCAGAGGGATCTAAATCTAAGGCAGCGATGCTGGTTGGATTTTTTTTATAGGACTATGATTTCGAGATAGTATATACTCCATGGAAGGGAAATGTAGTAGCAGATTCCCTTATTAGGAAGTCACAAACTCATCTAGTTCGGGATGTTTTAGATCAGTTGGTTGCCCTACATCTGACCTTGGTGAAGCAGAAGGGTACGACTTTTCTGCAGTCGATGATACTGACTCCGTTGCTCCTTGAGAATGTGAGAGAGTCCCAGCTGGGGAATTTTGATAGTGATGTAATTTATGATCAGATTTCCACAGGAAACTCACCCTATGGGTATTCCGAAGGAGGGACTCATAAGATCCTATTTTATGGGCGATCTATAGTACCAGTGGAGAGTTGGGAGGAGGTGATGAAGTAATTCCACACTTCTCCCCTGTTAGTACATCCCGGTGTGGGGTAGATGTACAGAGACCTTCAGTGGAAGGTTTAGTGGTTTGGAATGAAGTGGAGTGTATCTGAGTTTGTTTCTCGATGTCTTACCTTTTATCAGGTGAAGGAAGAGCATCGGGTTCCGGCAGGGTTGTTGTATCCCCTTGATATCCCAGAGTGGATGTGGGATGATGTGTCTATGGACTTTGTCACAGGGATTACTCACACAGAGAAGGTCCATGATTCCATTTGGGTGATAGTGGACCGACACACAAAGTCGGTGCACTTCCTTTCCATCAGGGAGAAGAGCTCGGTGGAGAGTTTAGGGAAGTTGTATGTTTGAGAGATCATCCACCTTCATAGAGTACCCTCAACGATCATCTCTGACTGTGACGCGTGGTTTACGTTGCGATTATGGTGAGGCCTTCCGAAGACATTCGGGACTCAGCTGCAGATGAATAAAACTTTTTACCCCCATATGGACTGGCATACAGAGTGTACTATCTAGGTGTTAGAGGATATGCTCAGGGTGTACATGTTAGACTTTGGCCTAAGTTGGGAGGATCACATTCCCTTGGTGGAGTTCGCGTATACCAACATTTACCACTCTACTATCGGCATGGAACCTTTTGAGGCCCTCTATGGGATACCCTTTAGGTCACCGTTGTGCCAGACGGAGGTTTGAGAGAACTCCGTTGTGGGCCTAGAGTTGGTACGGGCGACGATGGAGAAGGTGCAGGTCATTCGTGAGTGAATGTGGATGGCTCAGAGTAGCCAAAAGTCTTACGCAGACCATCGTCACATGCCTTTCAAGTTTGAGCAGGGGGCCATGTATTTTTGAGAGTCTCCCTATGGCATGGAACATAGAGGTTCGGCCAGGGAGGCAAGCTATTCCTGAGGATCATCGGGCCTTTTGAGATTGCGCGTAGGGTTGGTGAGGTTGCCTACCGTCTTTCTCTACCCCCACAACTAGAGAGGGTGCATGGCGTCCTCCACATATTGAAGCTGATAAAATTCGTGCATGACCCCACGCATGTCATCGACTAGGGAGAGCTGGACATTGAGGATGGAGCCACCTTTTTGGAGAACCTGGTGGCAATTGAGGACCGGTAGGAGCAGACTCTGTGGGGACGGACCATTCCTTTGGTTCGAGTGTTGTGGAGGCACGGGAGGGTGCAGGAGAGCACCTTCAAATGGGAGAGCCAGATGTGGGCTTATTATCCCATTTTGTTTTTTTAGTTTTGGTTTTTGGGGATGAAAAACATTAAGGAGGAAATGGTGTAAGAAACTGGGTCTTGAGACTATAATACATTGAAATTTTCTTGATGTTATTCCAGAGCAGGGCATTCAGACGGAGTGTGATTCAAAGCCCCGGTGTGGCTAGAATTAAATTTTTTCTGCATTTACACTAGACATTCCAAATAAATAAAGTAACTCCTAAACGGTTGCTTGTATAGAAAAACCAAGTGCACTGTTGAGTCTGAAGTGTGACATTTACCGTAGTAGGGGTGTAACTTTCGCAGGCGCGACCCTTCTGTGGAAAATGCCACCAGGGGCATTTTTGTAATTTAGCAGCCTCAGGCGTAAACCTTATAACTTCTGAATGGAGGATCGAATTAAAATTCCGAGACCACCGTTGCGCTAAAAAACGTGGATTTTACTCTTGGAGTGGCTTAACCTTGACCCCGTTGATAGTTTGGTTACTAGCCTACCTAGTGGGTGTTTAAAATTATATAAATTTTAATCAATTTTTTCCCTACTTAAACACATCCAACCACTCCTTATTCCCCCTTACAATATCTCTGGTGGAAGCTCTCCCAACAAAAGAACCACCTTCTTCAATCTCCTCTTCCCACCTATCAAAGGCGGTTGCGGCTCCGGAAGATCGTTTGTGAATTGACGGTGTACGCCCTGTGAGGTAGTGTAGTGGGTTTTCTTTTTAAATTCCAACATCTTATTTGAACTCAAATTATAGCATTGAAATTATGTTTAATTGTCGAGCGAAGTCCATAGATGCGTAGGGTTAGATCCAAGATTTCCATTTCTTTTTTCAGATCGAAAATCCTAGTTTTTTTTCATCCGGGGTGGCCCTGAAAAGTTATCCGGCCAAAACCCCTGTTTTCCGGTTGTTCTATGGAGGTCCGGCGGCTCTGCCTGGTGGTCTGGTGAGTCCTGGCAGTGGTGGTTCATCAGGTAGTCTAGGAAGGTGGTGGCATGGTGTGTCTCAAGTAGCTGTGTGGCCGGCTGCCGGCGTCAGCGGCGCACGCGGGAGACCAGGGGCGCGCGCTGGCCGACATCGCGGGTTGGCGTGCGGCGCGAGACCGGGGTCGATGAAAACCCAGGAGCTGACTGAGACCCGCGAAGCGCTGGTCTCTTCGAAAAGAGCCGGGTCAACTTAAGCCATTATTGGTGAGGTGGAACGTCCCGCACAGTGAACCACATGCCGCGGTGGACAGGGCAGTCTATGGGGCCGAGCCGCGGACCGCCGGTCTAAAAGGGGTGGACTGGCCGAACCGGTCCTGCCCACCCCGTCTCCGTCCGTTGGTGTTAAAACACCCCTAACATGCAAAAAAAGTGTCGGATTCATGTTCCGTCTATGGAGACATGATCCTCGGATTGAGACGTTGGTTTTGAAATGGTCTCGGGAATTTTTAATTCTCGGTACGGGGGATCGGTGGTGCGACACGCTCGTTAACTGTTACTTAGCACCTTGCCGGGATTTTCTGTCAGATGGTGTGTGCACATACAGAGTATATTTTTGGTGCAATCAGTGGCATTTTGACCCTATAATTGTGACGAAGTAGTCCAGGGTGGTTTCAGTCATTGATGCCACAGTTGAGGTGTGGGCCCCACATGCCATCTTTTAAGCTGTGTGTAGTGTACTATGACTTTTCCATCGGACATCTATTTGGGGTGAATGAATAGTCGATTTGGCATGTTATTCTGAGAGCATCACGATGGCTCAGTTTTTTCAACCTTTTTTCATGACCGAGTTGTGGGCCACATGAAGTGCCGTATGGGCATAAAGTGGTGTTGAATAAGTTTTTCGTCCGGAGTCCGATTCAAGCAATTAAATAGGTAATATCCCATTTTTTCTGCGAGGATTGGAATGGTATAAAATTTTTGGGTGTGCAGAGCCTCATTTAAGATCTCATTAAATGTAGAAACATGAAAGGGAATTGGTCGGAGGTTCATTTGATACACTCCAAACCAAAACTTGGTAGCAATGTTAGTGACCCCAGTGATGGAACTGGAATTGCGACGTTATCAGACCAGTTCCCGGTTTACCCTCCAGTAGGGCTAGGTAGTGGGTTAACCATCGGCATATCAGGGTTTACCCTCCAGCGAAACTGGGCAGTGGGATACCTGTAGAACTTTGGGTTTACCCTCCCGCTGATCTGGGCAGTGGGTTACCCGATGACCTCTTCGGGTTTACCCTCCAGCTGGGCTGGGCAGTGGGTTACCCGAAGACCTCTTTCAGACTCAACCCTTTTCTATGAGGCTAGTCAATGAATTTTATTCCTGATTACCGGAACGGGACCCTTGGTCATATGGTTCAGCAATGAGACAACTTTGATGTGTGAGACATTTGGGCATTAGTGATGGATGTCTTTAGAACTGTTGGCAACTTTTCCTGGGCTATGCTTGGAGATGGAGATCCCCATACACACTCATTCAGGTTTCTTATTGAGAATATATATATATATATACACCCTACTTTTTTCCCCACTCATTGGGTTCAGTTATTATATTTATAGAAGGGGTGAAGACGCGTGGGGTATGCCACGTGCTTTCTATGTCTAGATTCTCTTGGTTCGGACGAGTCTACATCCTTTCATTTGTTGGGTTGAGCTGCACTCTCTCTATTTTACTCTTACTATATTCTTTGTTCCATCTACTTCTCACCATTTTAGAACCTCTTTTGTTTCTCCCTCGATCTTTTGGGGCATCCTACTGAGTAACTTTATACTCACCCATTCTTGGGCTTTGCCCACACTTGGTGTGTCCTTGCATATAACGAATAGGTTGATTGAGACTACAGAGGATCGTAGAAGACCCATGTGCTTGGGCTGCATTCACTGGTCATAGAAGGACATTCAGGTGTGAGACTCTCCAGCTGTTTACTTTTGTTTACCTGTTGCTGGGTTGTGGCACCTTTCTGGTTGGGTACATGTTTTTCCCTTTACTATTCAGTTTACTTGTCAGTCGACTTTTCATCACATTACTTGTTAGGTTTTTAGAGTTCGATGCATGCTTTTTGGATGGGATATTATAGTTCTTACTTTGGTTTCCTTTTTTCTCTGCACTTCTACATTGAGTGGGGTGTGTGTGTACATATACATAGGAAAAGGACTCCCCGTGATTGTTACGCCTTCGATGCTTGTCGCCCGCCCCTGGCCTATAGAGGTGGGCCTGGGGTAGTTGCAGCACGAGATTGGTAGGGTTAGGTCATGATAGAATGAAACATATATGAAATATGATATTATACTATAATTATAATATAACTATGTATCAATACGTTTTTATTTTATTAAATATGAAATAGAAATGAAAGTAGCATTCATGCGTACGTACGGCTTACTGTCTCCGTGAATGGTGAATTTCATTAATTATCTCTAAATGTTATGGAATATTATAAATACTTATATATAGTATATATGGGATGTATATGAATTATATTCTATAGATAATGGACTTTTGACCACATGACCAATTTGTGATTATAACAATATCATTTTTGACTCAAGTACCCAATATCGACAAAACGACTGATATTAACATAAATTAATTTTATTGCATGGTAATAAGTGATATAAAAGAAATAATAAACATTAAAATGGTTCTTAAGTAAGTAGATATTAACATATTTTATTATCCAGTATATTAAAGAAAGAATGAGTTATGTCAGACCCGAGTTCAGGGACTTCGTCTCAATCTCCTTTCATTGAGGCATATTTTTTTTATAGATGACTTTATTTTTCATGGTGTATAACCCCATTGACATTTACATTCATTCAAAGGGAATATTTTTTAAATGAATAGTTCTACTAAATGACAAAATGAAATTTTTTAACATTTGTGATGACAATGACCTCTCCTGCACTGTATTCATTAATTGGCTTTCTCTATAAGCCTTAACGTTTTTAAAAGGAAAATAAATCCCGTATTCCCTTTTGGGTAATTCATATTGAAAATGGTTTTTTAAATTGATTGATTATTTCAATATCATTAAAAGCGTTTTTATTTCAAATGAAATGTTATTAGTGAAAAATTGATATTTTAAATATTTTATGTTTTATGATTATGTAACGGTACTTGGACATTTGACGGCTGCCTACATGATAAAAAAATGAGCTGAGGTTACATGATAAATCAAATGATAGGTGGTTCTATGGTAAACCAAGGATGGGTGGTTATGTTATAACATCCAACACATTGGGTATAAAAGTTGTCCATGTTGCTAATCCATTTAGTGATATGTGTGGAAGTTGACCATATGGTTTTTCCATTTAAGAACGTTTATGTCCCAAGTTACATTATATGTTATAAGTTACTTTTTATGGGCTATATGGTAATCTATTTCTTACAAAAAGGGAAAGAAATGAGCTTATATTCAGTTAATTGTTTTTACTACTTCTTTAAGGTGAAAAGTATTACTTTATGTTAAAGTATTTGAGGTTTACATGTTGTTTTAAAAAAATAACATTTTTTCTTTTTTATTTATCCCCAATTGATCTTTTTTTACTCATACCATGTTTTTTAAATGTTTATCACAAGATATTAAGATGAATAGGTTCAATGATGGTATCATGTAAAAGTCATTCTGTCTAAAACATGGAACGAAACATGTTTCTTTTTATGAATTTATTTATGAAAAAATGGATAGTGATTAGTATTGTATAGATGTAATATTTAAGTTGTTATGTATAAGTGAAGACCTAATTCACTAAATCTCTAAACCTAAAATGATCTTCAATGTGAATTATTTACTGAATCCATGATTAAGTAATGATTATGTATGGTGCCTCATAGTTGGTATTAGTGGTCAGTTTAGATAAATTTATGAGTTAAGATTTTGTTAATTGAATATCCATATATAGTTTTTAAATTAGGTTCATGTTGAAATGATATAGAATTTGAAGATTACCATGTTTCTTTTCCAAATTTATGTTTGTTAAGAATGGTTTTCCATAGAGGAAACGTGATATCTAAGTTAGGAAGGAATACATGGGATAATAACCTTCCAAATAAGCATCTTGAGATGGTTAGAATCAGAACTGAATAATTTTTTGTAGTGATGGATCAATTTACTCAGGTGATAAATGGTTGTGGTGTCCATGGATGAGATCAACCAGATCTACCATAGGGGATCATGTCTGTAGTGGATCATTTCATGAGGTAGCATCCCCTATCAGTTATAGGATCATCTAACTCTGTGCAAGATGAATAGGGGAAAAATCACTAGAAAATATTTCTTATGTCATGGGGTGTACATACAATCAAAATTTTAGTCCTTATATTTACCATTTTAAACGAGAATACTATCAACGATGGTCGATGGTTAAAAATATTAAGGATAGTGAAAATATTGATTATCTTTTTGGGATGAATAAAAAGGCATATTCCTTGAGAAAAATATTCTTATGGTTGTTCGACTTTGGATGGAAAAGGAATTAATGAAATTGAGGTAGGAGGATGACTCAATGGATGATTACGATGAAAACTTCACTAGATTGGCATGGTATGTAAAAAATTTCATATGAGATATTGATTGTAAGATAAATTAGTTTTACTCCGGATTTAAGTCGTTATATCCAAAAGAATTAGCCTCTCAGGAATAAAAAATCTAGGATAAACTTGTCAGATTTGCTGAGAATGTATAAAAGGAGTTTTCAGATGATCAGGTATTCCATGAGAGTATGAAAAAAATTCACCCAGCTAGTATGAAAAAGGAATGTATACATCAAAAATTAAATTGGTATTTTGTGCGAAGTTTGGTAAAAAGAATCTTGGGGAATGTCTCCCAAAATATGGAAAGTGCTTTTTGTGTGGTAAGACTAGTAATATTGCTCGTATGTATAAGTAAGAAGATCAATCATGCATTAAATATCCATTGGTAAGATGATTTAGTTTCATGGAGTTTTGGCATTATGACAATGTGTGTCCAAAGTAGATTACTCAGGGTGGAAACTAGATAGATTAAAAGTAGTTGGGTGTGGAAAAATATTATTCCACTGCTACGGTTGATGTGGGACCATCGAATGAAGTGGTATCAGGTATTTTTTTAGATTAGGCAAATGTGTTGTTTTATTAAGGGTCTACACAATCATTCATTTCGGAAAAATATTCTAGTAAATTGGTAATTCCATATACAGATATGAATCTCTAACTTATGGTAAAAACACCTGGAGGATATGTTGAGATAAAATGAAATTATAAGTACTTTATTGTCTTTGTGTGAATAAATAATCTACTTATAAACCTTATTGTTTCCCCTCTAGTAGAGTATGATTTATTTTGGGTATTTATTGTCTTTTAGTTTATAATAATATGGTTGACTGCTGGGCTAAATAGGTTTCTTTTTAGAAAGAATTTCGGTTTTCTTTTCAAGAATGAACCTATAATTTTTATTACATATCAGGAAGCTAAGAAACTATTAAAATATGGAAATGAATGTTACCTTGCACATATTGTTGTAAATTATAGAAATTTTCAGATTAATGATGTGACAGATGTAAATGAGTATCTTGATTTTTTTATTAATGCATTTCCTAGTATTATACAAGATTGAGATGTAAAATTTACTGTTGTCTTTATTCTTGATTCAAATCCAATTTCAAAACCCCCTCATCGAAGGGATCAAATTTAACTTTTAGAGTTAAAGAAATAATTACAGGAGTTGTCAGATAAAATGTTTCATTCGACCTAGAACGTCACTGTGAAGTTCACTAGTTTTGTTTATTAAAAATAATGATGGTTCAATGATACAATGAATTGATTATAGATACATGAATAATATCACTGTTAAGAACAATTATCATTTTCCACATATTGATGATTTATTTGATCATCTCTAGGAAGATCATAATTTTTCAAAGATTGACATGAGTTCGGGGTACCATCAGTTGAATTTAAATGAATCAGACATTCTGAAGACCGTGTTTTTTACTAGATATGGCCATTATGAATTTGTAGTTATTCCTTTTGGGTTAACCAATGCACATTCTATATTCATGGATCTTATGAATAGAATTTTATATTAGGTCATGTAAACGTTTTTTGTCATGTTTATTTATTATATTTCGGTATATTCCAAAAGAAAATGGGAACATGAAATTCATTTAAGGGTTAACTTGCAAACCATAAAAAATAGAAATTGTAAGGGAAATTGCGAAAGTATTATTTTTGGTTGTAGAAAATTTCTTTCCTTGGTCATATTATTTTTAAAGATAGAATCACGATTATATCTTCTAAAACAAAATTTGATGAAGAGTGGCCAATACCTAAAAATATCACAAAGATCCATAGTTTTCATTGATTAGTAGGCTATTACTGAATAATTTTTGACAATTTTGCATGGTTATCTATCCCACTAACCATGTTAACTTGAAGAGGTGTTAAATTTATCTAGACAAAATAATGAGATGATTTGTTTTCATGAATTAATGATAAGATTAGTAAATCTCTAGTATTAACATTACCTTCCATAAATGGTTAGTCAGTTATGTATAGTGATGCTTTGCTTAAATGACTTGGTTGTGTCCTAATACAGAATGATCAGGTAATCTCATATGCTTTATGTCAATTGAAACCTCATGAGTTAAATTACCCTACATATGATTTGGAATTAGATAATATTTTATATTGATTTAAAAATTTGGATGTATCATTTGTAAGGAGTAAAGTGTTAAATATATACTGATCAAAAAAATATAAAGTATATATTCACTTAGACATAATTAAACATGAGACAGACGATATTGCTAGAATTATTCAAGGATTATGATTGCACAATCCATTGACATCCGAGAAAGGAAAATAAACTATTGGACACATTAATTCGAAGAGTATTGATATATTAACCATGCTATGTTTGGAATAACATCCTTTGGTGTTTTACTTGATGAATTTTTCATTAGAAGTTTTTGGTGCTGGGAATTCCTCTATTTTGTTTCAGGTGGCTGTGAAATAGTCTCTAGAAGACAAAATAAAGAATGCACAAAAAGAAGACAATAACTTGCGGAAAATGATCGAATTGGTTTGAAATGGTATGCTAACTGAATTTAACGTTGATAAATATTGTGTTTTGAGATTTGGGAAGAGATTATGTGTGCCTTGTGATTCAGAGTTGAACAAATAGTTGTTATGTAAATCTTATAATTATCCATTTTTAGTGAAACCTCAGAGTACTAAGATTTATGGAGTTCTTCGGGAGTATTACTGGTGGGATGGAATAAAAAGAGATATTTCTAACTTTATGGGGAAGTATTTGACTTCTCAACAGATTAAATCATAATAATAGTTATTGAAATAGATGCTTCATCCTTGGAAAATTCCAAAGTGGAAATAGGAAAATATGTCCATAGATTTCATAGTGGGATTACCAAATAATTGATGAGGTACCAATGCAATCTATTTTATTGATGATTGTTTAATATCTGTTCATTTTCTTCCTACTCGAGATACTCTGTCTCTAGATCAACATTCATGATTTTATATTAAAGAGATAGTTATGTTACATGGATTTCCCCTCTCCACTCTATCTAATCATGATCCTAGGTTCACTTCTAACTTTTGGAAAGCCCATTAGAAGTCATTGGGTACTAAATTAAATTTTAGTACATATTTTCATCATCAATTAGATGGGACGTTGGAACAAACAATTCAGACATTCGATGATATTCTATGGGATTCTTCTAATGGATTTCTAAGAAATTTGGGACCAACAACTTTCTTTATCTGAGTTTTCTTATAATAAAAGTTTTCATTCCAGTATATAGATGGAACAATTATAGGCATTATATGTAATGTGGTGTTGAACTCAATGTTTTTGGAATGGTGTAGGTGAAATAATGTTTATGTGATGAAAATTGGGATAAGAGATTGTAGAAAATGTTCAGTTGATTCAAAAGAAAATGAGAATAGCTCAGATGAGGAAGAAAATTTTTGCGGATAACTAGAGAGAGGATCTTTCTTTCGAGTTTTGTGATCATGTCTTTCTCAATGTTTCCCCATGGAAAAGTGTGATGTGTTTTTGTATGAAGGAAAATCTATGTATGAGGTTCATTGGACCCTATTAAATCTTGTAGAATGTTGGATTAGATACCTATAGAGTGTATTTACTTCTATTTTTTATCCCGGGTAAAAATGTTTTTCATTTTTTAATGTTGAGAAAGTATATGCCGGATAAATATCATGTTTTGAGTCCAGAGGTATTTCAGTTGGAAGAGAATCTATCCTATGAGGAACAACTAGTCTCGATTTTTGAATGATGATAGAAAGTATTGCGGAATAAAGTAATTCATAGGGTAAAGGTTTTATGGAAAACCATATGGTAAAAGAGGAAACATGGGAATTTGTATATTCTATGAGTGATAAATACCCCACTTATTTGATAACAGAATAAAATTGTGAGGACACAATTTCCAAAAGGGAGAAAGGTGTAACAACCCAGGTAAATAAAAAAATATAACATTTTCATATTAATTAATATTTTTGAACTAAATATTAATTTTTATTAAAGGGGATTCTATGTTCGATGGCATGCCCAACAAAAAATAATGGCATTGTTCGAAATCTTATGTTTCACACAATGATGAGTCTTATTGAAAAAAAATAACAATATAATATTATTATTCTATATTGAAGTTAATGCATAGTCGTTGTATTGTCAGGAAGGAACATAACTAACTAAATTATGATTAAAAATGTTTTATAAATGTTTTTTTATTTATCTTATTAATTTTAGAGGCATAAAATATTAATGAATCTAATTTTAAGCATGAAATACATTAATATTATCTAAAAGGTTAATTTGCCTCCTTTTGATTGTGAACCATTTTTAAATGTATTTTTTCCACCTTAATATGTTTTATTTGGAAAAATAAATTTATTAATTAGAATAAGGATATCAAAGTTTACATTGGATGAAATTTTGGTATTTTTCTGATAAAGTACAATTTTAAATGAATAGTGACAAATATTCCATTTTAATTCAAAACTGCCTTTTAATCTAATTTATTTATACAGTTAGATTGTACTGATATTTTTTTAAACTCTAATTGGATTATATATTAATAATTTGGTCAAATTATGGTTATTTTATGTTATTTCTATTTTAAATTAAATATAAACACATGTTAATCTTTTGATAGTTATTACTTCCTAAAAACCAGATTTTTCGATTTGACAATAGGACGAAATATTAAATTATTTTTTCGACACATTAGTGTTTTGAATTTGAAAAAATGGATTAAATATTTGGAATCAGGAGGTCCATATTGTTTAATTAGTTACCTTTTCTATTTAGTCCTGATGAATAGTAACTTCAGTAATTTTTATATTTACAACGGTTAAAGGGTAAATATGGTGAATATGGGTAAAGAAATATTATTCTAATAATATTAAACTTCCCAAACACATTTAATAACCCTATTAAATTAGATACGTCCAACCATGGGCATTATGGGGTCATTTTTAGGACCCTATGGAGCCACTTGTATTTGAAAATGACATTTAATTACTTTTAATTTAATGTTAAAAAATATAACATAAACATATATCTTTCAGTAAAATTTTTTTTATATTTGGATATATAAGTGATCATTTAAACTATAAATTGTAATTGAAAATATTAAATGTTCTATTACATCATGGTATTTTATTTATTATTTTTATATATTAAATAAATTTATTTAATTATGACACATTGTTGATGAAGTTATTACCATATTAATGAATGATTTAAATAAATTAGATTATAAATAATAAAATAAATTTATTTTGAATCTTTTTAAGTCAAAATAAAATTGTATGGATGATTTTTACTTTTTATTATTTAATAATGATGTTATTTTTTTGTAATAGTCATGTTGTTATGAATTTTTTTTAAATTTATGACATGAGTAGTATAAAAATTCACATAAATTAGTTTCTAAAACAAATACTATTTTATTAAATAATATAAAAATCCCCAAATTCTTTCATTCAACCTACTGACATATATAAATCTTAAAATGTAATTAATGAACCAATTATTGTTCTGTTGTCATTGTATGGTAACTATATTAACCATATAGTATGAATACACAAGAAGACATATTATGAGTTAAATTAGTTAACTAAGGTTTAAAGATAAATGATTTGGTTAAATTGGAAACAAAAAATTTTCTAAACCCTATTGGTAGAGATGATTTCAAACAATCCTCATCTTATCATCGAATTAAATGAGTTTGATATCTTTTAGAAATTGAAATTCAATTTATAATTAAATAATCTTTCAAGACATTTCTAAAGTACCCATTCTCCCTCTTATAATAGTCCAAAACATATAACCCATTATACACACCTCTAAATCCCCTTGGATCAACCAATGTCTTCTCCAATAGGATCTCAACATCCCTCTCTTTCTCCTAGAAGCCTTAACTTAGGTATAAGGAAAATTAAGAATGAATTTTGGCTCAAATCAAGGGAGTTAACCATTTTAATTGGTAGTGTCTTATCTAAAGTTCATTTCCATTATTTTGCTTCTTCACTCACTATTTTATTCGTATTATTTGATTACATAAAAAATATCCAAAATATACTCGGATGTTTTTATGATAATTATTCTAACTCCACTTACACACACCTCTATCTAATGGATACGAACATTCTATTTCATTGAACGGTGAACTACTACCTTATGAAACGACGATTGTTCGATTTTCCCCTACCACCTCTCATGGTTGCCATTATAATGGAACTATATTTACATATGATATATATTATGTTTATATTTCATTTTTTGTTTCTTTAATCTTTATTTATAACATAACTTTACTGTAACACCCTGGGATTTTATGAAAAATATTATTTTAATTTCATTGATGTCTTGTGTTGTAAGCTACAACAAGATTACCTTGCGCAATATGCAACACCGTATGAGCTTGCTGTATACACAACACTATTCATGGATCATGTTACACAAAATTTTAATAGTAGTTATTCTAAGAAACATTGAGTATATATATATATTCAATGTATAAATGAAATATGGTTGGATTCTGTTATAAAAAACAACATAGGAGTCTTGCACAACACGAAACCCTGACTTGGCTTGCATTACACGCAATCGCGACCTTCCTCGATAGCGTATGTTGTACGCAATACCAGGTTCACTGAACAACGATATATTATTATAATATTATTATGAACTAGCTGTTATGACTATTATCAACTGCATTTTGAATTTTATAACATTATTATTCATCTTACACATTTTCTAGAACATGGTATGAGAACAAAATCAATTTTTCGAGTAAAATAAGTATTTTTAAAAAAATGTAGTTTTGCCGGCTTTTGATGGCGCACCAACTTTAAATATTGTTTTTGACATGTATATAAGTTCAATTTTACAAAATAAAATTCTACTCTGGAATCAGGATATAAAAATTTACTATGGATAAATTTTTCATATTATTCTGATAACTTTCATATTTTAATGAATAGTAAAAAAACGCTATATTTTAATTAAAAACAACTTTTTTCATCGCAATAATTTATATGGTTCGATAATATTTTAAATTGGGTTTAAAGTGTAATTATAATATATTTTTACAATTTAATCCAATGTTGGTCATTGGAATTAATTTCACTTTGAAATTGGATATAAACAGGTATTTATCTTTTGATAGTTATTGTTTCTTAAAAAACACGCTATTTGTTTTGATAACGTGAATTAATTTTAAAATTAATTAATGCCACTTCTATGTTTTGAATTTGGAAAAATATACGTCAATTTTGAATTCAGAATATCAAATAATGATTAGGCTGAATTTTAGCTATTTTTCTGAAAAACTGCAATTTTCGATGAATAGTGAAACCACATAGTGGTAGTTAAAAAACTGGCTTTTTCATTTAAATTAAAATTTACCACTTCTGTGAATTTAATTTCGAAATTATGAGAAACACAGTTAATATCAAGGACTAAAATGTGGTTCAATGAGATGATAATATTTTTTGGTGAATAGTAACTTTTTACTTTTATTTACCACGTTTAAAAGTAAATAGGATAATTAAGGGTAAAAATGATATTATTATTACCATAACACATGTCATAATTATATTGGATAAGTGTAATTCGAGAAAAAACATCCTTAGGAATAAAATATGACCATTTAGGTCCACTTGGATTAGATTAGGACATTTATTATTAATTTATTTAAAGAAGGGTTAAAATAGTTAAAATCATATTATAATAAATAAATCATTTTTAATATAGGGTTATACATAAGATAAATTCGACTATAAATATTCATTAGAAATATAAAAATATTTCCTACATTATTTTATTTTATTTGGAATTTTTAGACATTAAATAATTTAATCTAATTATGACACAATGATGATGCAGTAATTATCTTTCTAATGAAATATTGACATATTTGATGTTATAAATAACCAAATAAATGTAATTTGAGACTTTTTATTAATTACACTAATTTTCTTGGTTAATGAGACATGTTAGTATTGATTTAATTAACTTTTTTTTGAACTAATCATTCTGTTATGATTTTCACAAAACTCAATTACCAAATAGTGTCAAAATTGACATAAAATAGTTTTTAAAAAAAATATTATATTATTAATTGTTATTTTATTTCTAAAAATATAAGGATCATCCCAATGACTTTGATAAGGATATATATATTAATAATAAACATCTTGGGGTTCTTTTTCCTTGTTATATTAAGTTTATTAACCTTGTAGTGAAAGAAAACAAGAAGACACGGTAAAAGTAAAATTATTTAACTTAAAGATAAATCTAAATGATAAGCTTAAAATAGAAACCTAAAATTGTCTAAATTACTTTGGATGAGAGTATTTAGACCTATCCCAACCTTAGATTCAAAATAAATCAATTTTGAGCTGTTAAAAACTGAATATGACTTTATAATAAAATAATATTTGGATTTTTCCAAAGGTGTCCCTCTCCTCCCTTATAAAAATGGCACCCCTTACCTATTCTCTTCACACCCTTTTGAGCCTTGAAGCTCAGCCAAAACCTGACCATTTCTCTTATCCAATTCCCTAGAAACATTCTGGAGGTTCTGGTCTTCTCAAAAGACCGACTCTACTTCCTTAAGAGAAGGCTTAAAGGAGGTGCGTCGAAGAAGAGGTAATCTCTTCTTTCGATTCTCTCAAGTTTCTTTCTTCTTAAATTCCTTCTTATTTAGTTGTTTCATTATAAAGTAATAACATCAGTATCAATAATATACTGATATGTTTTTATGAATATGAAAAAACCATATTTCCCCTTCTATCCATCCTACGGAAAACGAAATCACCACGT
Source organism: Viscum album (assembly GCA_963277665.1). Classification (NCBI taxonomy): domain Eukaryota; kingdom Viridiplantae; phylum Streptophyta; class Magnoliopsida; order Santalales; family Viscaceae; genus Viscum; species Viscum album. The sequence continues at coordinate 1,399,638,519 of OY728132.1, read as the reverse complement.
GTGCGTACGTACGGAATACCGTCTCCACGTCGTGGTGTAACCAGTTTTTCGACCACCACCTTACATGAATGGGTATAATGGTGTAAATAAATAACTATAGATGGTTATTGTAAAGTGATATTTATTCTTTAATATTATACATACACTTCAATACAATTCCATGATCATGGGAATGATATCATCGCTCGTGCGTACGTACGGACTACCGTCTCCATAAACGCGATGAGATTCATTTTCCATGATTAACCATTCAAAAATGATTATAATGTATATATAATGAATAATAATGATATATATGGCATAATTAATATACTAGATTAATATATATATATATATATATATATATCATCTACTTACTTCCATTCAAGTCAATAAAGAAAGGAAAACAACGTTCATGCGTACGTACAACCAACAGTCTCCATTAACGGTGTGTTTCATTTCATTTATCTATCTATTATATATATATATATACATATGATATATAAATCAAGTTTTAAATTTTGGAATTAAGTAAATTATGATATAAGTAATAATAATATCAGTAACAACAAGTCCAAACACGTACGATAAATGAAACAATTTTACCCAAAACGCTACTTTAACATGGAATTGAAAAATTATGGGGTAATATAAATATCTAAGTGCACCATATATGATATAATAACAATTAATATGATTCTATAATAAGTCAATGACATTATTTATATCATTATACAGGTGGTTCGGATACATACGAAGCATATCAGACATAAGGTAAGGGATAATTTTTCCAATCTCATTTTTATCCGAGATTGTTTACTCGTAAGTATTCACTGGGGTTATATCTATCATCCATGTCCATATTTAAAAAAAATGGTTTCATGTATGTTTAAAGTCCTTTTTAACCATTTTTGACTTTTACTACATGAAATGTAAGGAATCGTTCTTTTTTTGACGTTACGTGGTACTTTTTTGACTTTTCTGGAAAAAGTACGAGAATAATGTTTTTTTAACTTATACGACATGAAAAGATTTTTAAGGTTTTATAAAGACTTATTTTCATGAAGATTCTGCCAAAATATTTCAAGACTATTTTAAACCAAATATTTTTCTTTTAAAATTTCATGACGTTTTGTGAAAAGAAATTGATTTTGAATAAGAAATGATATTCTCCTCAAGAATTCATTTCAATTGTTTTATCAAAACCATTTTCCATCTAAGATGAAATTATTCAATATGTGTATGTTTCAAGTATAAAGTCTCTATGATTTACATGTTTTCACCCTTCTTATTATGAAATGATATCCATTTCTTCTATATGAATTATGTGATGATGCAATAATGTTTATGAAACCCATTTTATTTGTTGGGTTATTATGAATGATGTATGTTTATTTTGTGGCACAAGTAAGAATGATTAAATTATGAGATGGGTGGGACCTATATCTCCCTCCAATGTATTGGGTAATGATTTATATCTCATGAGATAGACATGGCTGGAATGGTAATTTAATCCGGTTTAGTGTTACAGGACTGAAACGAGGAATGAACTCAATTCAGAAAGGGACTTTGTCCACTAAGATGTTCTTGGTGGCAATGCCTTGACTACTATGGAAATTATAACATCTGCTGAATGGTTTCCAAAATTACATGTTTTATTCCCATTATATTTTATCATAGTTGATGTTACATTATGATATATGCCTTACATACTTCCACGATTTATGTCTTTGCTCAAGATTTTCATGTTTAAATTTTATGTTCAATTTTTTGCTTCCAAATGTTTATGGATTGTTTTATGTTATCTATGATTTCCCTTACTGAGCATTTGAGCTCAACATTTTTATGTTTTATTTTCCCCAGGAAATAAAGAAAGGTTTTAGGTAAGGAAATAAAAAAAGGGGAATATCATTATGGGAGTTGTTGAGGATCTTTCAACATGACTAGAAGTTTATATTCCATGTTTCCAAAGACACTAAACAATTATGATCCTTGAGTTTTGTTTTTTTGTTATGTATTAAGTATTCCTCAAAAGTAATTTAATATACATGTATGTAATTATTTGGGTCTCTACAGTTGGTATTAGAGTCAAAGGAGGTAGGAATGTATCCGATCCTTGGGAACTCTCACATGTGAGCGTTGGATGAAGCATGGATCTCCGCCCAAGGGCTCATGAGGAAGTGGCTGCCACTGGGGATGGTGGTGTGTCCCACCCAGGGGGTGTATCCTCCCATGGAGTTCCCCCATAGGTATCAATTGTAGTCCACTAGAAGTAATTCCAGACTGTCATAGTTGGTATCAGAGGAAAGGTTTAGTCAACCTTTGGAAACTAGGATGCGAAAACATTAGTGAGATCCCTAGAGATATTTCTAATGTATGTCTAGGGATGTCCGTAAGGTTAAGTATAGGTATAGGTTATAGTCCTAGAATTATGGTAACGATATTAGATTAAACCTAAGATGTTAGATACTGAAGTTACTCCCGCTTGATTATGATTTTTTTCTCTCACACTATTCTTTTTAGGTTTTAGAAAATAGCTGGAAACAAGATGATTCACGATAATAGAGGATATGATTGACAATGGAATGATATTCTTCATGAGAAACCAATTGAAATGGGATTTGGAAGTCCTGAATCAGCAATATCATAATATGATCAATAAACTAAAATTTGGTAAGTTTCCTGACTCGGCTAATAAGAGAAAGATGGAGTTTCAGGATGATCATAGAGGAAAGAATTTTAAATTTCCCCTATGTAAATATTGTGGGAAGAGGCATCAAGGAGAATGTTTCAAAGGAACTAGAAGATGCTTTGGGTGTGGAAAATAAGGACACAAATCCAGTAGGTGCAAAGGAAAAGGTTCAGTTAACACCATGGATGAGGATAATGGTATTACTACGACATCAACAATGGTTAAATGTTTTAAATGTGGAATGTATAGGAATTATGCAAACTAATGCCCTAAGGGAAAGTCTCATGATGAGAATAAGTATGGTCGTATGGGTAGTATTTATGTTGTTGATGATGAAGAGACTACAAATGATATATGAGATGAAAGAATTGTTGATGCTCGGTCAATGGTTTAAGAAGGTAGTAGAATGATTACAAGTTTATAAAGTGTAATGTTGTATAATTAATCTCATAGTACTATAGAATAAAGAGGCATCTAAGGATTGTTACACTATTATCTTTCCTTATGTTTTGAAAGTGTATGATGAATTGGACCAGTAACCATGAATGGTTATTCAGATATTTTTGGAAAGTAGATGATATGCACATAATGAAGGGATAAAGAGAAAATTAAATGTTTGATAGTATTCATGAGCTCATGACAGATATAAGGAGAAGGGTATATCATGGTTTGAGTATATAGAATTTTTGTATTTTTGTAGGAGGAAAGAGTTAACATTTGACAGCATTCATGTTTTCACTACGATTTAATGGGTATTCATTCTTCAAGAGAATATATGACTAAGGTATTCATGTGTTTGGAATACCACCAACAAGATATATCTTATGATATATGTGGGATAAATTCTTGTATTCACATTCATGGTAGATAACCTTTCTAGTAATTGTTTTCTTTATACTATGAGATTGGACCGAAGTATTTTAGATAATCCTAAATATTGAAATGGAATTTGTTGGAAATAAGTATGTATTGTTTAAGGATAGAACTTTTTTTGATATTATTTATGGGATGTTATAGTAATGTAGTTTTAGAAAAAGGAAAACCTGCAAGACGGGTGACAACCCATCGTGTCAGACAAGGCTGTGGGAATCGAACCCACAACCGAAGTGTGACTGGCCTTTATCACCTACCACTGGCCTACAGGAAGTCCCTGGTTAGTAGAAACTAGTTTTATTTTATTATACATGATGATTGATGAAGTATAAGTCCATTTTGGAACCATATATGATTAATCTCACCATATATTGAATTATCTATAAAACTTTTGCTAACTTATGTTTGAGACAAATGGAATGACCTATCATTCTATCAAATGATCTGCTAAAACGTTGCAAAAGACAAATTGAACTCCATTTCTTAAAGAGATGAAATGGATATTTTTCAAGGCACGAATAACGGAGAGATTATACCAAAATAAAGTATTTATTCTAATTCAAATTCTTCAACATTATGAAAATGATCTTGAAACCCAAAAATGTTTTCATGGTGCCCTTATATCCGATTAATCAGATGGTACCTTAGATCATCACAAATATATGGATTTGTGATTGATGGCTTTTTGATAGCCATGTTCTATACCACTCTCCATCAGAACTTAATGGTTAGATTTTTCTTCTATATCCATATTTTCACTTATATTATCCTATATGGAAACCCAGTGATGAGTTTCTTTGGGTGATCGCTATATTTCATACTTTAGTTTTTAATATTATGTTTTAGTATTCTTTTTTATGATGTGGGTTTCTATAAATAGTAAACGATTTATAACCCCGATGAATTTCGAGGGGGAAATTCATTTTAAGGGGGGTAGAATGTAACACCCTGAGATTTTATGAAACATATTCTTTTAATTTCATTGATGTCTTATGTTGTAATCTACAACAAGATTACCTTGCACTATTAGAAACACTGTGTGAGCTTTCAGTATACACAACACTATTCTTGGATCATGTTACACACAATTTTGATTGTATTTATTCTAAGAAACATTGAGTATATATATATAGATATATATTCAATGTATAAATGAAATATGGTTGGATTATGTTATACGAAACAACATAAGAGTCTTGCACAACACGCAACCCCGACTTGGCTTCCATTACATGCAATCACAACATTCCTCGATAGCGTATGTTGTACGCAATAACTGGTTTCACTGAACAACGATATATTTTTATAATATTCCTATGAACTAGCCATTATGAATAGTATAAACTACATTTTGAATTTTATAACATTATTATTCGTCTTGCACATTTTCTAGAACATGGTATGAGAACAAAATCAATTTTTCGTGTAAAATAATTATTTTTCAAAAAATGTAGTTTTGCCGCCTTTTGATGGCGCACCCACTTTAAATCTTGTTGTTTACAAGTCTATAAGTTCAATTTGACAAAATAAAATTCTTATTTGGAATCAATATATAAAAATTTACTTTGGATAAAGTTTTCATATTATTCTGATAACTTTCATATTTTAATGAATATTAAAAACACGCTATATTTTAATTAAAAACAACTTTTTTCATCGGAAGAGTTTATATGGTTAGATAATATTTTTAATTGGGTTTAAATTTTAATTAGAATATATTTTTACCATTTAATAAAATGTTGGTCATTGGAATTAATTTCACTTTGAAATTGGATATAAACAAGTATCAATCTTTTGATAATTATTGTTTCTTAAAAAACACGCTATTTGTTTTGATAATGGTAATTAATTTTAAAATTAATTAATTCCGATTCTATGTTTTGAATTTGGAAAAATAGACATCAATTTTTAATTTGGAATATGAAATAATTCTTAGGCTGAATTTTTGGTATTTTTCTGAAAAACTGCAATTTTCGATGAATAGTGAAACCAATTAGTGGTAGTTAAAAACTGACTTTTTATTTAAATTAAATTTTACCACTACTGTGAATTGAATTTCGAAAATATAAGAGACACGGTTAATATCAAGGACTAAAATGTGGTTCAATGAGATGAAAATATTTTTTGGTGAATAGTAACTTTTTATTTTATTTACCATGGTTTAAAGTAAATAGGATAATTAAGGGTAAAAATGATATTATTATTACCCTAACACATGTCATAATTCTATTGGATAAGTTTAATTCGACCAAAAACAACCTTAGTAATAAAATATGACCATTTAGGCCCACTTGGATTAGATTAGGACATTTATTATTAATTTATTTAAAGAAAGGTTGAAATTGTTAAAATCAACGTTTAATAACTAAATCATTTTTAATATAGGGTTATACATAAAATAAATTCGACTATAAATATTAATTAGAAATATAAAAATATTTCCTACATAATTGTATCTTATTCTTAATTTTTAGACATTAAATTATTTAATTAAATTATGACACAATGATGATACATTAATTATCTTATTAATGAAATATTGACATAATTAATGTTATAAATACCCAAATAAATGTAATTTGAGACTTTTTATGAATTAAAATAATATTATAGGTTAATAATACATGTTATTATTGATTTAATTAACGTTTTTCAAACTAATCATTTTGTTATGATTTTCACATAAATCAATTACCAAATAGTGTCAAAATTGACATAAAATAGTTTTTTAAACAAATATTATATTATTAATTGTTATTTTATTCTTAAAAATATATGTTTCGGCCCAATAACATAGATAATGTTATATATATTAATAATAAACAACTTTGGGTTCTTTTGGATTGTTATAGTAAGTTTATTAACCTTATAGTGTAAGAAAACAAGAAGACACGGTAAAAGTAAAATTATTTAACTAAAAGTTAAATCTAAATGATAAGGTTAAAATAGAAATATAAACAATTCTAAATTATATTGGATGAGAGGATTTCAACCCATCCCCACCTTAGCTTATAAATAAATCATTTTGGAGTTATTAAAATCTGAATATGACTTTATAAAAAAATAATATTTTGAGTTTTTCCAAAGGTGACCTTCTCATCCCTTATAAAAAGGGCACCCCATACCTCTTCTCTTCACACCCTTTTGAACCTCGAATCTCGGCCAACCCCTTCCCATTTCTCTTCTCCAATTCCCTAGAAACATTCTGGATGTTCTGGTCTTCTCAAAAGACCAACTCTACTTCCTTAAGAGAAGGCTTAAATGAGGTTCGTCGAAGAAGAGGTAATCTCCTATTTTAATTCTCTCATATTTATTTCTTCTTCAATTCCTTCTTATATAGTTGTTTCATTACAAATTAATAACATAAGTATCACAAATACACTGATATGTTATTATGAATATGATACAACCGTATTTCACCTTCTATTCATCTTACAGAAAATGAAATCACCACGCGTGCATACGTACGGAATACCGTCTCCACGACGTGGTGTAATCAGTTTTTCCACCACCACCTTCAATGAATGGGTATAATGGTGTAAATAAATAAATATATATGGTTATTTTAAAGTTATATTGATTCTTTAATATTATACACACACTTCAATACAATTACATGATCATGGGAATGATATCATCGCTCGTGCGTACGTACGGACTACCGTCTCCACGAATGCGATGAGATTCATTTTCCATGATTAACAATTCAAGAATGATTATAAAGTATATATAATGAATAATAATTAAATATATGGTATAATGAAGCTAATTTATTTATATATATATATATATATATCATCTACTTACTTCCATTCAAGTCAATAAAGAAAGCAAAACAACGTTCATGCGTATGTACGACCTACCGTCTCAATGAACAATGTGTTTCATTTCATTTATCTATCTATTATATATATATATATATACTGAATATATATGATATTTAAATCACATTTTAAATTTTGGAAGTAAGTAAATTATTATATATGTAATAATAATATCAGTAACAACAAGTCCAAAGACGTACGATAAATGAAACAATTTTACCCAAAACGCTACTTTAACATGGAATTGACAAATTAATGGGTAATATAAATACCTAAGTGCACCATATATGATATAATAACAATTAATATGATTCTATAATAAGTCAATGACATTATATAAATCATTATACAGGTGGTTCGGATACATATGAAGCATATCAGACATAAGGTAAGGGATAACTTTTCCAATCTCATTTTTATCTGTGATTGTTTATTCGTAAGTATTCACTAGGGTTATATCTATCATCCATGTCCCTATTTAAAAAAATGTTTTCATGTATGTTTAAAGTCCTTTTTAACCATTTTTGACTTTTACTACATGAAATGTAACGAATCGTTCTTTTTTTGACGTTACGTGGTACTTTTTTGACTTTTCCGGCAAAAGTACGTGAAAAATGTTTTTTTAACTTATACGACATGATAATATTTTTAAGGTTTTATAAAGACTTATTTTCATGAATATTCCTCCAAAAGATTTCATGAATATTTTAAACCAAATATTTTTCTTTTAATATTTCATGACGTTTTGTGAAAAGAAATTGATTTTGAATAAGAAAGGATATTCTCCTCAAGAATTTATTTCAAGTGTTTTATCAAAACCATTTTCCTTATAAATGAAATTATTTCATATGTGTATGTCTCAACTATAAAGTCTCTATTATTTACATGGTTTCAATTTTATTATTATGAAATGATATCCATTTCTTTTATATGAAATATGTGATGATGAGATGATGTTTAGGAAACCCATTTTATTTCTTGGGTTATTATGAATGATGTATGTTTATTTTGTGGCAAAAGTAAGAATGATTTCATTATGAGATGGGTGGGACCTATATCTCCCCCCAATAAATTAGTAAAGGATTTATATCTTATGAGATTGACATGGCTGTAATGGTATGTTAATCCGGTTCAGTGTTACAGGACTGAAACGAGGAGTGAACTCAATTCAGAAAGGGACATTGTCCACTAAGATGGTCTTGGCGGCAATGCCTTTGCTACTATGGAAATCATAACATGTGATGAATGGTTGCCACAATTACATGTTTTATTACCATTATATTTTATCATGGTTGATGTTCCATTATGATATATTCCTTACGTACTTCCACGATTTATGTCTTTGCTAAAGATGTTGACGTTTAAATTTCATGTTCAAGTTTTTTGTTTCGAAATATTTACGGATTGTTTTATGTTATCTATGTTTTCCCTTACTGAGCATTTGAGCTCAACCTTTTTATGTTTTATTTTCCCCATAAATAAAGAAAGGTTTTAGGTAAGGAAACAAAAAGGGGAAGATTGTTATGGGAGTTGTTGAAGATCTTTCAACATGATTAGAAGTTTATATTCCAAGTTTCCAAAGACACTAAACTATTAAGATCTTTAAGTTTTGTTTTTTTGTTATGTATTAAGTATTCTGCAAAAGTAATGTAATGTCCATGTACTTCATGCTTTGGGTCTCTACATTTACACTTTACATGTTGTGTAAACACGATAATTTCATTTGAGGATGTGCGGACTACCGCCCCCTCAAACTGATATGACTCGTTCATGCCATACATGGAACGTATAAAGGATAGAATTAATGAAATTATTTAAAATATATAAAATATGACATTATATTATAATTATAATATAATAATGCATCATTACATTTTTATTCCCTTAAATATGAAATAGAAACGAAAGTAGCATTAATGTGTACTTACGGCTTATCATCTCCCTAAATGATGCATTTAATTTCTTATCACCAAATGTTATAGAATATTATAAATACATATATACTAGATATATGTGATATATATGAATTATATACAAGATATAATGGAATTTTGGTAACATGGAAAAATTGTGATTATAACAAGATCTATTTTGACTCATGTACCCAATATCAACAAAATGACCGATATTAACATAAATAAATTTTATAACATGGAAATATGTGATATAAAAGGAATAATAAACATGAAAATGGTTCTAATGAATGTACAAATTAACTTAATTTTATTATATAGGAAATTAATGAAAAAAATATTAATGTGAGACACGAGGTAAGGGACTTCATTTCAGTCATTTATCATTGAGGCATATTTGGATTCATACATGACATTATTTTACATAGTGTATAATAAACCCCATTGAATTTTACTTTCATTAAAATAGAATATTTTTTCTACGAAGAATTTTTCAAAATGAAAAAAGGAATGTTTTTATCATTTTCATTGATAATGACCTCTCTACATCCGTAATGGTTATTTGGATTCCCCGAAAAGACTTAATGTTCTTAAATGTAAAAGAAATACATTATTACTTTTATGGGTGATTTTTTTTTATTGAAATTGGATTTTGAAATGGGTTTATTATTTCAATATGTTGAAATTATTTATTTTGATTTAAAATGAAATGTTATTAGTGAAATATTTATATTTTTAATATTTTATGTCTTATAATTATATAATGGTACTTAGCCATTTGATGGGTGGTTACATGATAAACCTATGATGTGTGGTTACTTTATAATCAAAATTAATGATGAATCTATGATAGACCAAGGATGGGTGGTTATGTTATAACCTCAAATTAATTGTGTATGGAATTCGGTTGTATGACTATTTCATTTAGGGATATGTGTTGACGTCAACCGTATGGTTATTCCATTTATGTATCTTTATGTCCCAAGATAACTTATATGATATATTTTTCTTTTTATGGGATATATGGTAATATTGTCGTTATAAAATTGGTAATAAATGAGGTTATATTCAATGAAATGTTTTTCTACTTCATTAAGTTAAAAATAATTATTTTATGTGGAATTATTCATGGTTTAAATGTTGTTTTGATAATCTAACAGCTTTAATTCTTCATTTTTCCATTAATGAGCTACTTATGCCCATCCCATGTTTTTGAAATGTTTTTCAAAAGACATAAAGTGGAAGAGGATCAAAGATGGGATCAAGGAAAAGTAATGTTTCCTACAACATTATACTAAACATGTTTATTTTTTGTAGAGTTTTTTGTTTTATGAAAAAAGGATAATGTTTATAAGTGTCTACTTGTAAAATTCATGTTTTTATTTATATGTTATCACTTAATTATCTAATGATATAAACCTAAAAAGATCCTTAATGTAACTTATTAACTTAATTAAAGATTAAGTAATTTTTATGGTCATGGCCTTATATTTGATGTGGTATGTATCCAAAAACCAAAATGAATTATAAATAAGTAATTATGTTTTCCTAAAATATTGATAATTGTAGTCAAATAATGTTATGATATAAAATGTAAGATTCTTAATATTAATAATTTTAGAGAATTCGATAACATAATAGTTATTATTATTGATAATCAATGATATTTTCATTTGGGAGGGATGGTTAACGTTGGTAATTTGGAATGTAATAAGACTTATGAGGGAATGATGAAACATCTATGGTTTGTTCTTATGATGTTATGGTTTCATTGATTTAAATCATTTAATAAATTGAATCAATAAATATGGAAACATATCTTATTGAATGGTTATATTTTTATAGAAAAATATTTAGGAAACCATTATTTTAGAATTTATGATATTTATTTTTAATAAATTCTTGATATTGAGATAATAAAATAAAGTTGATATTGAAAATTCATTTTTTATCAATATCCATGGGATTTATGATAATTAAATGTAATTTCTCTGAATATTATTTCATTTATTGGACTAATGTATATATTTTATAATGTTGGATTTGATAAAATATTAGATAATAAAATTTTAGTTTAGATATAGAATTATTATTTTTTCAATAATATGGAGTTTCACAATGGTTTTATGACATAAATACCAAGATATACTTTTTTAATGGTATAATATAAAATTTATATTGTTAGCCAACATAAATCTAAAAAAATTTAGGAATAATATGTATATTGGTCAATAATAAGATAGTAAGGTAAATGTAACATCAAACGGTATATCTATTATAATAAATATGTTAAGAATTCTCTATTATAAATTAATCGATGGGTAATAATTAAAATTAAGAGCGTGTAATTTTAAGGGGGGTCGTATAATGTAGTGACATGAATTTTTTTAATTTAACATATTACTGAATAAAATTGCTTTATCGAAAAATAAAAACCAAAAAACAAAACACCCATGTTAAATAATCAATGGAATATTAAAAATACATGAATAATATAATAATTCTTACATAAGATGATATTGATCAATTAAAACATTTTTCAATAATCAATATCTTTGACGAATGTTTTTAAATGGATTTCATTTGGTGATCTATTTTTTAAAAGTGTATATTACATTACCTTAATAAAAAATATTGATCATAATTTAGTGTTAATTATAATATAAAATATTTATATATATAAAAATACATTCCAAACAATCAATTTTTTATAAATTTATTAGAAAAAAAATTAAATACAACTCATTTCATTTAAAAAAATTTGTATTCATCATATTTATAAAATTATTTAAATAAATAAATATATTACTTTTATAATATTATTTAATGAATAGTAATATTGAATTTTTGTTTTTATTAAATTATTGAATATGTTTTTAAAATTTAATTTTTCTTAATTTTTAATATTTAATAAATAGGAATTGATTTTGGTTTTGGAATCAAGAATTTGAAATTATACAATAAGTTCCATATTATATATTTGAATATATTCAAAACATCCATGGTAAAAACTAGTAATAATTGTGAAAACTAAATCAGAAAAAATGAGTAACCCTAGTGGTATATTTCTTAACATCCTTAACACTTGTTTTTAATTGGTTTTTTTGTTGTGGATCAATAATATATATTATTCTCTCTATTATTTATCAATATTGGATCAATTTTACTTAATAAAGACATCCCATTTTTTAAAAGGTTAGGTTATTAAAAAAATACATCTCCATTACCGTTATAAAGGTATAACTTCTATCCTCAATTACCCTCACTCAAAATCAAATTATGTTGGGTCCAAACAATACCTAATCCTATTCCCCACACTTCTAGACATCGTATAGATGGTATAGTATCCTAAAATGTGAATCTAGCAAGTTTTTAGTCTCTTTTTTCCTAAAAAAAATTCTAAGAAGTGATGAATATATTTCTAACCTCTTCAAATTTATTCTATTGAATTATAATCTTTTCATATTCATATAATTTAATTTGAAAATAATAAAATGATTGAATATTGATCATTATTATATATTTATGTTATCACAAGGATACTATATTAAATAAAAACCCTCTTCTTTTCCATTAACCTATCCAAATAATGTGATTTTGTGGTTAATCGAACATCTACATCCCTAGCCCAATGATTTTTATTTTCCTTGACCATCATAAAAGGATAGTACCAATTAGTAATTTAATATACAATAATGATAGTTATGATTTATTTTATATTATGATATAATAAAAACAATTACTTCTTTTCCTATACTATGGAAAATAAAATCATTATACACATGTACATGTGGGCTACAACCTCCATAGAATAGTCGTCTTTCAATATTAATTTCATCTTTACTGAAATGAAAAATTTAATGAATTTAATTAAAATAAAAATTATTATTTTATTATTTTATTATAGTTGTGGTATTGATTTTTTTCAAAATATTAATGAAATTAAATACAAACTATTATAAATAATTTAATTTTTTTAAGCATGTGTTCTGGGAAAGCATCAATAATTTAAATTTTGTAATATTTACATACCAATAAAATATTCTCTTATATCCTTCTTAATTTTGATATATAACCCTATAAAATAATTATTTTTATTATTATGAAATTGGTCTCTTGGAAATACAAAAAAATAATCTAATTATAATAGATAGATATTAAATATTAATATATGAGCCAGTTTGACAGCCCACATAAACAACATAATAAAATTTTATCATAGATAAGTTTGAAGAAGTGATTATAATTATAACATTATATAAATTTGTATATTATATTTTTTTTCTTTATGTTGGATATTATAATATCTAAGGAACTACTTAAGAGAACACAATACATGGATTAGTAATCATATTATTATTTTTGTCAATTACATCATCATTTATAAAGACTGAATTACACCAGGTATGAATAATAAAATGTAAAAATAAATGCAATTCATACATTAAAATAACTATAATTATCCTATATTTATTAACATTTGGAGGATAATGAATATACAATGAAATAACCAAACCATTACATATTGATCTGGATTACACACACTAGACAATAAAATAAGTAATAATACGCTTATATATATATATAATAGATAAAAATAATTTCTATGGTATATTTATGAACACAATTCTGAAATAATTTATTATGATATTTATAATTATTATATGGGATCATAGAATGTATTCAACTATGTGTTAAAACAACATAAGGGATATATTAGAGAAATAGTTTGTGTAACACACCTATTTTTATATATTGTGTATGTTATTACTTTTTGAAATCTTATGGAATGAAAAATCTTTTAATAATTATTATTTATCATTTAAAGTAATTATTTATCTATTTTAGTGGTTTTAGTTCAATTCTCCTCATATTTTATGTTTTTATTTTTCTATTTTTTTAATTAATGATACATGTTTAATATTTCACAATGTAATTTATTTTATATATTCTACTGTCTTCCCAATTTCAATCTTGAATAATGGATATCTGTCATTACTTGATGTTTCAATTTCAATTTCAATGTAACCCTACTACTCATAAATTATTGTCACTATAATGTTTTGGGAAATAGAGTTCCCATTCGATGAGAGAAAAATTATCCACCATTAAATAATTTCATTTATATTGTGTTAATTAATAATTTGAATATATTATTTGGATATATATTTTTGTTTTCAGGGTATATAAATTTATACCACAACCCCGTGTACAAATTTTTCTTTATTCTTGAAATATGTAATCTATATGCGGTATGGTAAACTAAAATTTATTTTATTTTAGTAAATAATTTATTCATTATGATTCATTCATTTATGTTTCATATGTCTTTATATATAATATATGATTTTTTATTTCATCTTCTTCATATGTAGAATATGATGTTTTTAGAACAATTATATTTTAATGATGAATTAGTATTTTTATAAAATATAAATGTTTTATTAAAAAATATCAGATCCATTAATGTTTTATTTCCTTCATTTATATGTTCATTATTCAAAATAATAGTTTTTAAATTTTTATTTATAATCTCAAATATTTTTCAAATGTCAACTTTATATTTATCTTCTAATATTTTTATATATTTTAAACAAATATTTTTAATTGGGTAATTAATATTTTAATTTAAAAATATTTTATGGGTTTTTTCATATTTTTAAGATAACATTTTTTTATATTCCACTGCATGTTATTTTTGAAGACCCATTTTCTATATTTAAGATACGTTATTTAACATTATTTTAAAAAAATTAATTTTTTCTTGTCTTTTAAAATCACTTTAATAAAAAATATTTATATTTTATTTGTCCAAAATTGAACCCACCTTTGAAAAGTAATTATTTTTTTTCAAATGGATCATCTCATTATTATAGATATTTTTTTATAATTTAAGTTTCACATCATCTTTTTTATAATTTTTAAATATTTTATTTAAAAAATTTGTATTTTAACATATTTTCTTTCCCTAAAGAATTATCTCTCATGTAGAGATTCTTTATTCACTATTTTTATGTTATAATGACGTGATTCCTTTTAAAAAATTAGATTTTTAATTATATATGATTTTTTATCATATATGTGATTCTTTTAAAATAATTTTAGAAACCATTTTTATTTCCTTTGGTTCTTTTGGATATGATAAATGTTTTATTTTATGTTTTATTAATATATATGGACCAAAATAAACCACCAATAAATTGATTAATTTTTTATATCCCTTTAGATGATTAAGTTATTTGTGAATGGGATTTGGGATGATTTTTCTACATGTTTTGTGGGTTAATATGATCAATGTAACATTATTCACAATATTTTTTTAGGATGAGATGATGGAATAATTGAAAACAATTATAATATTATATGGTATGTAGGACTATTTGTTCACAAATTTTAGTGTACATATAACAGAGGAAAACATTTTCATAATATTTTCAATGCTTATTTTTTTATATTTGGATAGTATTTCACGGTTTTATTCTTAATTTCATGACTATGATGTACTCACAATGATTTTTCTTATTAGTTCAATAATTAAATTAATGATTCATTTTAGATAAAAATTTATTCCAAAATCTATGTATTATTATTTTTGTATATATATTTATCATACTCATATACACATCTTCCACATATTCAATATCATTAAAAGTTATCACTTATATTTTCCGAAACTGAACATCTAATCTCACCCCTATCTTATGCATATATTTTCCTAGGTTATAAAAAATTTAATAAACATGATATTCCTTGATGGGTATCATATGAAAGAATTTGTGGTAGAAATTGAATATCCCTTATGTGTTATTATGTTAATTAAATGTAGTGAAAATATTTATTAGTTCGAGAGACATGATTTTTTCTATGTTAATTTTTTATCCATATTATATATAACAAAAAACATAAATGGTCATAAGAATCATTTATGATGAAATTTTTTTATTTATCTTATAAAAATAAAAATTATTTCATTATATGATGTAAAAATGTTTAGAAATTATGAATATCATATTTTTTAATTCTTTCTAACTAACACTTGAGTTGTATTCATGGCTATGAATGTGGAAAACGTTATATGGTATTAAATTTTTTAATTATCCATTTATTAATTGAAATATCCTCTATCGTAAAAACCTATTTATATTTTTATCAAATATTAGATAAGGATACGTGTTTTTAATGCATTAGTTGATGGATCTAGTTGTGTTATTATCCAATATGATCCTGTCATGGAATAAAAAACGCATCAACATAATATGCAGAAGTTGAATTACTCCTCCTGTGATTTTTAACTCCTATTAGATTTTAATTCCCTAATGAATTTATAACATTATATCTATAGAGAAGGTTCACTATATTTTATAACCATAAGAGTTTCATTTAAATATTTTCTTTTGTGGACCAAAAGCATAGGTAGTGATTATTTTCATAATATAATCAGTCATTTGATTTGGACATTCCTTATAACTCAGGAAATGGTAATGTAGTAGTTCATTCAATAAGATTAACGTTTACTTCTCAAATAGTGATATAATTAATAAAATGGAATATCATGAATTTGTTTTCATTAATTCACAAGTATGTTATTAATGAAGAGGTTGGTGTGCTTTTTTATAATTCTATGTTTACTTCATCACATTAATTGAGTTCATATTTATGGAACCACACAAATAATAATAGTTTAGTAGTATCTGGAACTCATTATATGATAATAACATTATTCTCAAGGAGACTCTCTCCACCGCTGGTTTTTTAAACTAATATGTCATCCCTTCATCTTTATTGGAGGTATATAGTGAAAAAATTTCATTATTACTAGTGGTAAGTTTATGATAGTAAGATGAATATGTTATATAACATGAAGAATTATTTTTTATAATATTTAAATGAAAAATAGTAAATTTTTATTCATTGATATACAAGTCAGATGATTTAGGACAAAAACCAAAACCATTATAGAATAATTCATAATATATCAATTATCCTCAAAATGGGTTTATTTTTTTATATATTTTATGATTGGGGTACTGTGTACTCTAAAATGGTTGAAGTATATATTGGTTCACAGTGATCCATTAACCAATTGTGATAATTTCATTCTAATTCAAGACACTATCAATGATGGGTAATGATGAATGTTGTATTATCGTAAGATCATGAGGATTAACGAGGTGTATTATAGAATTATATTGGATTGTGATCAATATTTTAAGTTAATTTGTTTTCAAATTACTCTACCAGTATATGATCTCTCATGTTAAACTGATCATCGACTTCTTCCAGCTAATAGATGGAGAGATAGAGTTAGAAAATTTTATTTGGGAGGATATAATCAAAACATGGGAAATATGAAGTCGAAAATCCTAAGAGAGCTATTTTAGACATGTTGAGTTAACATATAATAAAATTTATCCATCACCCATAATAATGATTCTTTTTTAATATTTTTTATGGTTACTTGTGTAAATTAACACTTTTTTTTCCAGATGTGACTCAGTTTTTTTTATGGGGACATGTGTATTTTATGATAATACATGAAAATTGATATAATTACTCAATGAATAACAATGAATCAATTTCAAAATAATAATTATGTTTCTCATAATAAATTCATTCAAAATTATACATTATTTGAATAATTTTCCATGACTATTATATCTTCGGTGGGAAACCATTATCTTAAGAAGCATAGAAAATTACATGAGAGATACATGAGACCTTTGGAGATCACTGAGATGATTATAATAATATCTCATCATTTATATTTTTTTTATCAGTTTAATTCCTTCAATTAATTCATGTTAATCAACTTATTATGTATCATACTAATCCCTATCATATTTTAAACTATAAATGATAGGAATTGGAAAATAATATGCCAGTGGTAAAATTACTACTTTAGGATGTTAATTGTGAGGAAAATATTCTATTTGAGAAATCAATTCCTTTGGTCTAGTTGTTGTGATATAATAGAATGTATTATCATAATCAGTAGTAATGGGTATTGATGTTGAGGGATAAATAACATTATATTGTTATTGAAAATCCCTCCTCTACCATAATTTCATAGGGAAATAATTAATATCGCTGGGAGAATTTTCACATCTTCTTGTATGTTTCTGTTTAATAAATTCATTTTTTGACCATATATTATTTTTAAATAATCTCAAGACATTATGTGTGATTTTTTAGATAGTTTTTGGGATTTATAGTCCTGTTTATAGTTTCGGAAGGGTTTACCCTAACTATGATGAATTCCTATAAAACTATAGAATATATGGTGGTATGGGATTTTGGAGATTCACATAGTTATAAGTTATCTATCCTATACACGTAACCAAAATATATAACTTATATAGTTCATAGATTAAAGAACATAGTTTTATATTGATTACTAAACTATATAAAAAATACTTATTATATAAATTAATTAATATAATTTTTTTTACTAGAAACACCACAAATTATCCAAATTTTTTATGGTATTATATTTAATTTTTTCTCTATATATTCTTATTGATGATTTTGCAGACCCTTCCCTCCCTTATTGTGATTATAATGGAATAATAAGTAATTTATCTAGAAGACTGATGTTAAGAACCTGATATTGGTTTCTCTACATAATTTTTAAGAGGTCCTGTATTCTTCATGAAAAGGACCATTAATCTGGGATGTTTTGTTTAAATTTATCAA
The DNA here is from genome assembly GCA_963277665.1 of Viscum album. Lineage (NCBI taxonomy): Eukaryota > Viridiplantae > Streptophyta > Magnoliopsida > Santalales > Viscaceae > Viscum > Viscum album. The sequence continues at coordinate 1,399,619,545 of OY728132.1, read as the reverse complement.
TGTTTTATAATCACATTGGTTTTTATGAATTTAATTTCAGAAGGGATTTTAGTAACTGAATCTTCCTTTATATTAGTGTGTATATTATATAAATGTATATTTTTGTGGTTTATATTATATAATTATATTTATATAAATTAATTTTAAGGTAAGAATAATTGGGTTTCATGTTTTAGGGAACTCAATTAAATCATAAAATCAGTCGTTCCTCTTAGCATGTGGATACCATTTGATACTTGGTTATACAAGAAGTTCGAAGTTGGTGGATTTATGAAAATTTATGGCTTTATAACCCTTATCTTATTTCTTGTTATAAATTGGATTGGTAAATTAAATTATGGAATGGTATATAATTCTATAAATGTGAATTACATGTATAATTTATTATTATGGATTTTAGAATTGGTATTTTTTATAAAAATTGATTTCAGGGTAGGTGGTAATGTGTTACAATGGCCATTTGAATATTGACATGTTATAATTCAATGATATATTATTCACTGTTTCTTCATAGCATATATTTTTTCTAATTTAGAATATATAGACCCAACATGCTTATGAGGGGTAAATATTAAGAATATATTAATAGGAAAAATTACAGATACCATGCATAGATTTATTCTAAATATATAACTAAACTATATTATGATAGTGGGTTTAGAGGGTGGGTATTATCTTACTAAAATTCCAATTAATAAAAAAGTTTATATGCACATAATAATCTATTGAATGATTTTTTCGGATCCTAGATATGTCATACCCAATGCTTCCTAGTATTTAGATTCTATGTTGATCCATTATTAAATGGTAATTTATACATGATTGGTAAAATAGTTTTTATTTTGTAATGTTTTATAAAGTTTTATTGAAGGGTGAATTTATATGATTTAATTTTAATTATAGGAAATTTAATTTTTTATATTTATATTAAATTAATAATCAAATGTGTTTACATATAAAATAATTCATATAAGAATATTTGTTGGATCATATTGGTAATGTTCTGATCACACCCTACTAAACCCATAGGTTGTGTGTAGATCATGTCTTATATGATGTATATAAAATAATTTTGTATCATGGAGAGAGTGAGTATCCATTATAGTACGTTCTTGGAGTATGTAAGTGGCAAGGAGTGATATTGAACCCTATATAACATGGATAATTTTTTTTATTGTCCTCATTTACTTTTTTAGGTTTTATAGTTAGAATTTGTACTATCATGTACACATTGTATTACTGAGTTTGAAATTTTATTATCATGTCATATTTCTGTAATATATATGATTACTATGGTATCCATTTATTATTCTTCATGGGGAAAATTATTCGCATAACTATTTATTTATTTTGAGGAAAATACCACCATGTTATGGGGTTGAAGAGGGCCCATCAAAAATTACTATGAAAAAAAAATATTTTCCTATTTTGGAACTACCATGGATATATTTTTACAATATCCTATAAAAATCATCAAGGAATATTTATTTAGGAATAATTACTTTTATTTTTCATATATTTTTATTCATCCAAAAAATAATATATATTATGTATCCAACATGTATAAAAAATGAACCCAGATTCCCCCTTTTCATAAAGGAAGATATATTTATATAGAAAGGGATAAAATAAAATGATATTAAATTTAAATGATACCTATAAAAATAATAAAAAATACATAATTAAGTTAAAAATATTTTTTATACAAATACAATGAATCCTATTATAAAATAATTCAAAAAAATTTAAAAATACATTATACAATGTTTTTAGATGTTTTTATTATATAAAGGTGTTATTTAGTATTATAATATAAATGGGTTTGAATTTATTTATTAATCACTCTATTAATTCCATAGTTGAGTTCTATTAAAACCAATTTACTTTGAAACATAGTAATATTAATTATGTACATCATAATATATAAAAACATTATTATTAGTATTTCATGAAACATTTTTTTCTCCATCGATTCCTCTATCTTCCATTGTATGATATTTAAAACCCATAAAAATATTATATCAAATATTTATAAAATAATAGAAATATGAATGTGACTATGATTTAACATTTTAATCATGGATTATTTCATCATTTAAATAAATTATAATGATATATCTATCACCTATTACGTCGTGGAGTATAGTTTTATTTATAAAATAAATATTCTATATTATAAAATAAATACCAACTTCCAATAATTGGATTTTTTACTGATATAAATTATCAAAACATATAAATCAAATGGTCATTTAATTATATTTATTATAGTATGGGTAATTTTTTTGATTCATTAGGAATATTATCTATGAATATTTATTGTAACATTTTTAAAGTGTACAGATCTTTTAGAATACCAAGACTATATAGCCACGATTAAAGCATCGATAGAGAATTATCCATTTTAATAATATATATTAAAAACTATTATATATATTATGACTCAAATAATGAATCCAATTTCAAGTGTATAACATTATCTCTTTAAAAAATACTTTTATTACCATGTTATTCAGTGTTAATAATTTCCATAATCAACCCATTGTGAAATATAATTATTTATTAATATTTATGACGAGAAAAAAATTATATAGATATAAAACATGAAATACGAAAACAGTACCATATAAATTATTTTGTTTACAATTCTCATCGATGTTATTATAAATATGAAACTCTAGATATATAATAAAAAATATAATATTCTAACCTTTAAATGATTTCCACAATAGAAAAATAGTGATTTTTAAACTTACATCCCTATAAAGAAAAATTTCAATCAATAAATACATTGGAAAATATAATATTAATTTCCCTGAATAAATTCCCCTTGTGTAAAATGGTTTTTAAATATATATGTAATCTATCATAAATATAATTTTCTATATCCATAGTAAAATATGATTAGACATTCTCATCATAAATAATGGGAATGTTCATTAATTTTATGATCAATGAATTTTATATACACTTATTCTATCAATTAATATTTATAGGTTTAGAATCCATATTAAAATTAGTTTTTTATAAGAAAAATTCATTTACATAATATGGATTATAATCAATAAGAACATCCACATAATTCTATCAATTTCTTGTGTACATGGATTTCATAATTTAGGTTATTCCATATAAATATTTAAATATCTAATAAATAATAATATAATATCATTAAATTGTAGTTTCTATTTGGTGAATATTACATAAAAATAAGTTTAGTTAAAAATAAATATCTCTTAGGCCCTTGAAGAATTTTACAGTACTTTTTTGTTCTTAAGAAAATATGTCAAATCACTAAACAAATCCTATTATTGAATCAAGTGACTTTACTTATTTAGAACTTAAAATATTTTTTTACTTGTATCAATGTATAAATACTCTCCGAGTTGATAAATAATAAATTATACCACTTTTGTGTGATTGATATATATTACAAGAAGAACATTTTTTAAATTATGATATATAAATGTATCCTATTATCGAATTCGGAAGGACAAAAAAATATTTATCTAAGTTACAAAATAAGTTGCAGAATTATTTTTAATTATACACGAAAAATATTAAAATAAATCATTGTAATCATTTGAGTTGAGATAACATAAAAATTCATTGTGAAAATCATAGTTGATGATGATTTCCTGCTAATCATTTTTTTCCATTTTCAAAATCCGGTTTATGGGATCCCAGTACCCCACTACATGATTCCATTACAACAACATTCAAAAAAACACCAAAACAACAAAAACCAATGACAATGTCTAAGAAACCACGAACAAGGGCACAAGAACATCAGAAAACCTAGCCATAACTCATAAATGGTTACCTTGAACGTCCCCTGGAACGACCATCGACACCGGCCCAAAACATCCCATCGACAAACTCCAGTGGAATTCACCTAGCCTCTAAGCTAAATGAAATGGACCTCCAGGAAGAATCTGTCCACAAAGGATGTCAAAGAAACCAAAATGAAGATGACCAGATCCTGACATCGTTACCACCCTGATCCGCAGACAACTAAAAAGACCACATTGCCCTAAAACCACAATTTTTCCTTCACCATCAACTCAAAGCCAACCCGCGCAACCCGATTAGCCAACATTCCATACCAATACATAATAAAACCCTCGCATAAAAAATGCAACAGTGCAGATGAAAACTGGTGCTGAAATCTCCATACCAGAAATCATCCAAAAGAAAAATTAAAGCAGAATCAGATCGGGCAGACCTGCCGCTATACACACCTCCACAGACCACCACAGTTGTTCAACAACATCACTTCCATCATACGACTTTCTAACCTGCAAGACCAGGTTAAACCTTCCAAAGAGCAGATGCATAACCCCCCCCCCAACCGAGCAGCAACCGACTGACACCACGCCACTTCTGGAATACCAAAGTCACCACTGACCCTCACTGGCCTCGTGTCAGATGAGATCTAAAGCCGAAGCCGACGATCCACCACATGAACACCAAAGTCGCCGCTAACCCTCGCCGTGAAAATTATTGATTTTTATTAAAAACACCCATTTCATTTCAAATATTTACAAGGGAACATTAAATTTTGGATACATTATAAAAATTATTTAGTTAATTTTTATTATAAATAATCTAATAAATTTCATTGAAAATATATTTATAATTTATTTCAATATAAAAACCATATTATACATAAAAGGTTATTTTTTTATAACCAGGTTTCTTCATGTTTTGCATGTTAAATTTTAACAGTAGGAAAGTGAATTGATTTTGATAAAATGTATTCCATTTAATGAATGAGAATAATTAATATAATTTTAAATGTTAAAAATTTCTTTTGATTTAAATTATAATTTAAAAATGAAAAAATCTTTTTCCACATTTAAGGTCAAAATATGTTTCCCATATAGTTAAACTAATGATATTACTGTTAAAATTACCTAAAACCATCATTTTATCTAATTAGATGATATTTTTTCTTCCATGAAACTATTTCAGAAGTTATTTAATTTATTTTAAACCAATAATTTTAATTATGTAACAGATAGATGAATTTTTACAAGATAAGTTATAGTGTATTGAATTTTTTAAACAACATTTCTTTGCATTAAATTGAATAATAATGTGATTCCAATAAGATATGGATATAAAAAAGTCAAAAAAATCTTTATATTATATTTGAATGAAAAAATTCATTGGTACTAGTTTATTACATGATTTTAAGATTCAATAATTTTAAAAATTGGATCAATAATTTTCATAAAAATAGTTTTTCAAGAATTTTTTTATCTTATATTAAGATTATGTTCATCCAAAAAAAGAATATGAACACAAAAATTCATTCTGAATATAGATTTATGATATTCAAATTTTTGTATGGATTTCAATTTTATTTTTATCGTAATATAATTTTATCGTGTTAAGAAATTAGGTTATAAATGTTATGGTAAAAATGCACTTAGTGTTGTTTAACTGTGGTATTTAGAATAATATTTCATAAAAACATGTCTCAACATCTTTGGTTAGATTTATTTAATATATATTAAACTATATATTCACATATAGTCATCCATTATTAATCCTAACATGATTATGATTTATATATTATTTAATCATTTGATAAATTAAAATAATATCCCTCCCCTCACTTATAAAAGTTTACATCCTCTCATGCATTCCTCATGAATTTTGAAAAATATATATCACCTAATACATACCTAAATTTCTTCAATACATACCATTTCATGTCATAGACATCTTAGTTGATAATAAAACCATCATTGGAATACTTTATGTATAAAAATAAATATGTTCTTGGAAGAATATGTATTGATCCCAATTGAATATTTTAATTTTCAATCTTCTTCTACCTCATGAGAATTTTCATCAAACATTCTAGAATAATAAAATCAATATATATCATTTAAAAAATATAATTATGTTAATGGAATAACCTATATTCATCCCCCTTTTATTCAAATAGAATATGAAACCATCGTTCGTGTGTACAGTGGGATACCACATCGTGATCTAATGCATTCTTTTCCGATAATGACAACACAAAAAGGTATGTAGTTTTATACATATATGTATATATATATATGTATAAATTTTATATTCATTTAATAATTATAATACGATAAAAACTAATACATCAAATTTTCGTTAACATTACGTTTTTTGAATCCTGAAAACATCAGTACTTTGTACGTGTGGAATACCTCCTTCATTAAGAAATGTGACTCATTTTTTGCAACCGCATCACATGGAACATTTATTTAAGTGTATTTAAAAAATTATATAGTACTTATGATACAATTATTATTCATAAACTTTAATATAATACTTTATTTCATCGAATCATGATCCCAAAAAATGGAATCCTTACTAATCCATATATGCAACTTATATAATCAAGATTTTAAAGTAGATCATTATTAATAATGACCTATCATAGATGGGATTAAAAGTTTTATTAATATATATAAATTAATATTTATTAATTTTTATAATTTAAAATAGGATGGATAATAACATATTTGATCATAGACTTCTAACCCATGTCATACTAGGAATAAGAGATGAATATCATCAAACACTACTGGAATATGAGGTATTAGTAAAGTGTTATTTTACATATGATACCATCATAATAAAGCTTTTGTGATGGGGTCCCATCACAAATATCCAGTTGTAGAAAATGTCATCTGAAATAGTATTTTTGCGACGTGCCTGTCGAAAAAAATACTATTTGTGATGGGTTAATTTCTTGTCAAAAATAGTTCTTTATTTATATATAAAAAAACCTGCATGTCGAAAATAATTTTTTGCGACAGACCCATTTTCCCATCGCAAAATAGTTATATAAAAATTACATACACTCTTTGCGACGAAAACCCATGTGATAGGAACCCGTCGAAAAAGGTCCCATTACAAATACTTAATAAAATAAAAAAATTTATATTCAATAAATTATGATATATTAATATTAGAAATTAATAATAATAATATTATTATTATTATTATAATATATAATAATAATACTAATATTAATAATAAAAAAATAATAGTAGAATAGTAATAATTAAATAATACTAATAATATATGAATGTTATTATTATTATTAATATTTATGAAAAATTAATATTAATATTATTAAAATAAAAACAATTATAAAATATTAAAATTATCAATATTTGAAAAAAATATAAAATAATAATAAAGTACTATTATTATTATTAATTTTAAAATAAAAAAGTTACAAAAAAGTAATACTTATATTAATTAATAAAATAATAAGAAATTAAAAATAAAAAAAATTAAATTATGCAATATTTGCACCAATATAAAAGACAGAAACTGTAAATAGTTCATATTACAAAAAAAACATAGAATTAAAATGTTTTTAACATGACATAAAAATAATTGGGCGTGGTCTTCTTGAGAAGGTAGAGTAGTTGGAGGAGATGCAGTATGAAACATCATACAAAAACTATGAGCCAGATGACGCTTGTACTCCATCTGCTTGTGTTATTAATGTTAATGTCGATGCATCTTCTCCATGTACTACTGCTGCTGTCATTAGTGATCCTTCTCATACTGCCATTTCTACTGATGCATCTCCTCTAACTCCTTACGCAAACTCTCTATAAGCTCACTCTGAGCTCGCAGTTTCCATTGATACTATAAGCCAAAAGATGATGCCTCTCCATGAACTGCCCTCAAGATGGGCGTTGACATCACTACAGTACCATAATAATCCCTAGTAGTCATTCGAGAGAAGATACCAACTACTTAGCCCTTCTCAAATCCATATTGGGTCGCCTGCATCCATGCCGCCTCATCGAAATTGTGGGCACTAGTATGATGAGTCAACCGGGACAGACTCTAATCTTGTGTCTGCGAGGTAATAGAAAAATATGATTCCTTTAGTTCTGATTTGAAAATAAAATACTGTAAATATTATATGTAGTTAATTTTCAAACTGAAAAATAAATAATACATACAAAAATTTGACACTGGTGATCACCTCTAATCTCTCTAGTAGCTGGATCATTTTACATCCTCCGATAAAAATCGTACTCTCTAATATCGAGTATCTTGAATGCCTTTATGAAAATAAAATAAAATGTTTATATTTAAATTCATATCAATTAATTTTTTTAAAATCATTTTGATTTCCCTCTTTGCGTAGGGAATGTATGGCTACCTGCTCGACGTGTCACCTCATATCTCCCTCGGTTCTGTTGGCCCAATGAAGATCTCCTCTAAAATCCACTACCTAAATAGTGTGAATATAATCCATCCCAAATGTGAGATGAAATATACTCTAGTTAGTGGGCTCTATCCAACTCATCAAATACTGCCACTGCTATTTTCTTCTTGGTTGTCCTTATCATATTTTGAGAAAACTGACTGAAATGTCTTTGCATAGACACCTCCCATGCCACATGGATAGCATCATGCACACTATCAGAGATGGGATACGACAAACCCTAAAAATAATTTACAATATCTTGTAATTAAAGAAATAAATTTCAAAAGAAATATTATTTATTTATGTACCAGCCAATGATCAAACATGCTGAGATGTACATCAGTGGGAAACTATTACCATGTTATCCATGGCCGAGAAAAATAATTACAGAAGATAGTTCTCCCCAGTGCAATAGCTATATGTACCACACTATAAAAAAATAAAAAAATCAAACAATTAGTATATAAATAAATTAATGAATGATGAGTAAAAGACACAGGTTAACATACCTGCATATGCGTGGATCAAAGCCAAGACCTGGATGTCTCTCAAGATATGGTTTGGAATCATTAGTCACATAGGCCACACCCCCTTTGCCTACCCCTTGGACATCCTATTGGACGAGGGTTAGATGATCCCAAATCTTCCTCATCCCAAGTTAGCACAGCCTCTGTCAACTGACGAAATATATCATCTTCCGTCTGAAACAAAAAAATGATTATTGTTAGTAAATAGTTGAAATTAAATATTTTATATAGATATATATTAGTTATCATTATAACCAGTATTTAAATGTGTTAATGTTCACCTTCAACATCATCTTCATATTTGACAATGTTAATGTCTTTGTATTCCTCCTTGTCATCATCAATATCTAAATTAGTTTTAATTTCATCATCTCTTTCTATTTCAAATTAATTGCTAACATCATTAATATCATTGTCACCATCGACCCTTTATTGGGTGGTTTCATCATCGATATTCATGTCTCTTTGTAAAAAATACGTACTTTGAGTAGTATCTTGAAAATTTTCAATTCCCTGAACATTACTGAAACCACATTTAATTTGAGTAAAATTATTTTCCCAAAATTTTTGTTATTATGCTCCACCAATCACTCAGGTCTCATGAAGCAGCTCAGTACATTATATAATAAATTCTATTTTCATGTTGAACAAGTAAAAGTGGTTCACTTACTGCAAGAAGAATTTTATATTTAATATCAACGATTCCATGAGTCGAATGAACATGCAATACTTTCTCATTATCCAAACACCAACATTTAAACATAGTTATATAACTTTATCCTAGACAACAAAGTTCAATAATTTCATCTATCATGCCATAAAAGTCAACTTTAGTTTCTATATGACAATATCATCTCAAGAAACTCCACAGTTCATTTTTTTTATTCCCCATATGCACGTGTAGGAAATAAATAACCATAAACTACATATACATTATAGTATTTTACAATTTAGGATAATGGGTTACTCAATATACAATGTCAACTTTCAATTTTAGCAGAAAATACAGACACCTGAAAATATGTAATACACTTATCAACATAACAAATAAAAAAATGAATTGATATGTTAAACCATCAATAATAAATGTTTCCTATCCTTTAATCCATTGACATTCTTTTCTTTCATTCTTTACGAAAAGATGTTGTAATTTGTGGAAGCTGTTTTTTGATATGATTTTTATATAACCTTTGAATAAAATAATTTTATTTACTGTTACATAAATTATATAATAAGTGATAGACGAACTCACAATACAAATGATTTCATTTCTTTACAGTTGAGTAGAAAATATGTATAAGCTCTATGATATTCATTATCTGAAATCCATCAATCATGAACTCCACCGAAGCCATGCTCTGGATGAATAAGAACTGATAATTGATTTTCTTTTTCATCATCAAAATCCCCATAATTCTATCCCATGCAGTTGTGTTTTTAGGGATATTAAGATTCTAAATAATGAGATATGAAAAAACAATTTCCTCTTGAAAATATTCTTCAACAATTGAGCCTTCAACTGATGCATTGTTATATACTTCTTCCATCAATTTCTTCATGCATCTCTTGACTGGGTACATCCATAGAAAATGTATTGGACATCCACATTTATCTTCTTATGGAAAATTTAATATCAAATGTTCTATTGAGTCAAAGAAATATGGTGGAATGATTTTCTCTACTTTACATATAATTACTACATAATCTTCTTCCAGTTTTCTTAGTATATAGTAGTGTATTGTTGCCACACAAATGTATCAGATAAAATATAATATGTCTCTTATCTAATCCCAAATAATAGAATTCAATAAAACTCTTAATCCAATCAGTATATGTTGTTAAATTATAACATGAAAATCCAGACTTTCTTATCTAGTAGTATGACCATTCTTAACACATCTTCCCAAATTGGAAGCATAACCATCTGGAAGTCTCAAATCTATAATCCACTAATAATATAATAAGTTACTCTCTTGGAATAGTGTATAAGCTTCTTTGGTCATTATTAACCTCTGTGATCTGACATTTTAAAATAGTTCATTTTCTGGTAGCCAGGAAATCTGGGAAAGATGTAATCGTGCTTTAAAATTATCATTGCTCTCACTGGTGTCTCCATAGTTAAATGAAATAAATTATCAGAATATTTATTCTCAATATGCATGAAGTCTAACATGTGGTAGAACAAAAAATCAGAAGATCCCAAGAAATGCTCTATTTTATCCAATTGTGTTTTTTTACCAAAGCCATGAATTTTTTGTTGGTTTATTATTAGTCTAAATGCGATGGGAGGGATTGAAAGTAAAACTGATTTTAACTCTATACCTGAGATCATTTCTAGAGGTATATCCTTATCAAATGTTCTTTTTTTGAAATGAGATTCGTTCTACTAAAATGGATGATTAGTTGGAAGAAATCTGAGATGACAATCAAATAGTAATTTTTTTTTCATTGATGAGAAAAAATGTTTTTTTTGTCACTCATAAAGTAAGGACATAATTTCAGACAATGTGTACTCTATCCAGATAACATTCCATATGTCGGGAAGTCACTAATTGTTCACATCAATGTAAATTTTAGTAGGAAATAATTTTTTGTAGCAATTTCATATGTACTAACACTATTAGTTCCCAATGAATTTATATTATCAATAAATGGTTTCTAATAAACATCAACATTATTTTTCAGATGTCTTGGGCTAAATTAGGTGAAAAGATATAAGGATACATCATCAACATCCATGGAGGTAAATTTAACGTATTTATAAATATATGCCAACATGATTATAGACTATCATAATAAATAAATGGATAGAAACTAGTAGTAGAAAGACACATTCATGCATTTCAGGATTCTAAAGAAAAATAAAGATGCACTCGGTCAAATTTTTTACATGAATCACCATCATATGGATGATTCATGCTTTTACTAATTGAAATATTGGTTTTATTTGATGACATCATTTTCACGGTCTTCTGTGACATGAATAAATTATGCAAACTGGGTGTAAGTGCATAATATTTAAATAGTTTTACATGAATCAATTCAGCAATCCCTGTTTGATCTTATTTATCAGTCGATTATCCATATGTGGGAAAACTATCCAATGAATCATCTTTAACAGATTATAAGAAGAATTTATTTGATTATTCATGACTATTTTGATAACTAAGGCCCTATATTACGAACCATCCTCTTGAACTCATAGAAATTTACATACAACACATTTCTTTCAGGTAATAGTTTTTTAACAAAAGAAAATATCTGATCAAAATAGTTGTTTGACATTCCATTATCTGATTTAATAGTCATAAATTTTGCAACCAATTATAATTATCTTATCTTGAAATTAGGATATAATAAATCCGCAGAAGACCTTAATAACTCATAAAATTTCGATGGTGCCAACTAAGAAGTTAAATCAAAATCATCTTGCATTTCATTTTGTTGAACAGATGGACCTGCAACATCATGTACTAAATTTTTAAATAGTGGTGGATCCAGAATAAAATTATTAGTATCTTCTCTGGAACTACATTCAATTTTTTTATTCCAAAAAACATAATCTGGTTGAAAACCAAAATGCAAGTGATATTTCAAAACTTTTTGAAATGTGTCAAACGTTTTCAGAGTACATTTTTTACAAGGACAATTAATTTTTCCTTTCAAAAAAATTCTAGTTTTGGTGATGAAAATGATAAGAATATTCAACACCCACAATATATACATGATTTAAACCTGAACCATTTGGATTTATACACTGATTTATCCAAGCGTGATTGTATAATAATGACTATTGTCAACTTCCTTATTCTATATTTTTTTACAAAATATAAAATCATTAATAGTTCTGAATAATTTGATATAAGAAAAACACAATCCAAAATACATATAATAAACAGTTACAGTCCCTTCTTACTAATTACCACTAATTATGGGTGACACGATTTCCCATGGATTGGATGCTTCTCCTGTTTCTGGCTACTCGTTTACTTGCAACATTCTCACACTAAAATCACAATGAAGAATATACTTGTAGGTACACATATCTGTTCCCATGCATACAAGAATGCATATTCATACCTCCAACCAGATTCTTTATTGTGATTTCAATGTGAGAAAGATGTATGTAAATGACCCTTCATACAAAAGCGCTCCCTTTTTGTCGATGAATCATATTCTTGCAACTCTCAATGCCTAAAATATTTTTTGAAAAATTTGGTCTTATGAATGAATATCCAATATCGTACATACAAGATTTGATATGCATGCATAGAAGCACGTTTTTCATAATTTTTTGAGATTGTGAGAGTTGAAAAGAGAAGATTCATTGAATAAAAGGAGTGCCACCAATCCATAGGAAATTTTTTCAAGTTCTTACAATTAATTAAAATTCTCCATATTAATTACTAATTCATTCAATTCATCAATAATTCATCAATTTAATACTAATTAATACTAATTAGTACTAATTAATAGTAATTATTGCTAATTATTACAAATTATTACGAATTATTACTAATTATTACTAATTATTATTATTTATTATGAATTCTTAGTATTTATTGATAATTTTTTTTATATTACAATCTATAAATATTTATTACTAATTATAAGTATTTATTATAAATTATTAGTATTTATTTCTTATTATTAATAATTATTACTAATTATAACTAATTATTACTAATTATTACTATTTTTTCCATTTTTACTACTTTTTACTATTTATTAATAACTATTTTTATTTATTAAGATTTATTTGTAATTATTACTATTTATTTCTAGTCAATACTATATATTACTAATTATTAGTATTTATTTATATTTATTATTATTTATTACTATTTATTACATATTATTAATATTTATTACTATTTGATACTGATTAATAATATTTATTATTTATTACTAATTAATGGTATTTACTACAAATTAATAATATATAATACTATTTATTACTGATTGGTACTAGTTAATAATAATTATTTATAATTGTTACTATTTATTACTAATTATTACTACTTATTACTAATTATTAATAATTATTACTAATTATTTGTTTTTATTAATAATTATTTTTATTTATAAATACTTATTAGTATTTGTTAATAATTATTAGTATATATTACTAATTATAATAATTATTACCATTTATTTTTAATTATTAGTATTTATTCTTAATTAATACTATTTATTGCTAATTAATAATATTTATTGATAATTATTACTTTTTAATACTAATTTTTAAAATTTCTTGCTAATTGTTACTATTTATTACTATTAATTATTATTTATTTCTAAATATTACTATTTATTGCCAATTTTTACTAGTTGTCATTTATTACTAATTATTGATAATTATTACTAATTATTGCTACTTATTATGAATTATTTCTAATTAATAAAAAACAATTATTAATAATTATTTCTAATTATTTCTAATTATTACTAATTATTAGTAATTATTAGTAATTATTACTGTTTGTTACTAATTATTACTGTTTGTAACAAATTATTACTATTTGTTACTAATTATTACTATTTGTAAAATTTATTAGTATTTGTTACTAATTATTAGTATTTATTTATAATTATTAGAATTTGTTACTAACTATTTTAATTTTGTAATATTTTTACTAATTTTAACTATTTTTTACTAATTATTAGTAATTATTACTATTTATTAGTAATTATTACTATTTATTAGTATCTATTAATATTTATTAGTAATTATTACTAATTATTAGTAATTATTACTAATTATTACTAATTATTATTTTCTATTACTAATTATTTATTTTTATTACTAATTATTAGTAGTTATTAATTTTTTTTAATTATGAATATTTATTCCTAATTATTACTAATTGCATCTAATTCTTTCTAATTACTATTAATTACTATTAATTACTGCTAATTTCCTGTACTAATTTCTAATTAACGCTAATTATTTATATTCATTACAAGTTATCATTAACAATTCTTAATTATAATTAATTATTAATAATTAAGACTAATATTTTAAATTTATTACTACATATACATACTGATAATAAAACAATCTAAATATAATTTAATTACAACTAACTAACCATCAGGAAAATTTATATAAAAACTGAAATAAATAATAAATTAAGTAAAACATAAATACCCTTAAACGTGATCTCCTATATGAGTAGATGACATAAAAATTTATTCATAAAAAAATTAACTCAGAAAAATTTTAACTCTAAAGTTCATGTTTAGAGAGAGAGAGAGATGAAATAGAGAAGAAGAAGGAAAAAATCAAATGTGGGGTATATATGTTAGATTGTCTGCGAAGGAACTATTAGTGACGATACTCTCATCCCAATTACCTTTGTCTGCATTAATTATTGGTGATGGTTAAGAGGATATTTGCGATGAGTCTCATCGCAAATAGTGACCTGCCAACACACTATTTGCAATGGGGGAATATCCTATCACAAATAGTATTTACCGTCGCAGGGTATTTGCGACGGGGAGGCACCCCCCGTCCCAAATACCCATCCCACAGTTTGGCGTGAAAACCGAGCAAAACATTTTATCACATGAACCCTTATCCCGTCGTATGAAACAAATTATTTTCGAGAGGATTATGTCCCTATTAAAATAATATTTTCAATGAACTAGTTGCGACATGATCTATTCCCGTTGCAAATTACCTGTCTCAAAAGGCCATTTTCCCCATGGCGAAAACATTAGATGTGAACTTTTGTGATTATGTAATTGAATATAAAATGCTGATAAATAAAATAACAATATTTATTAAGATGAAAATTATTCTCAATATTGTAAATAGTTAATATATTTTTTATTATTCATGATGATAAAGAGCGTAATTAATTATTAAAACTCAATATAAGAGGCACTTCAACATTAAAAAATGCTTTATGAGCATTAACGATATAGTTTCTAAATATTTTTATTCCATATCCACAACAACAAAATTATTAAAATTATGTTGTTATAAGGACACAAATTAATCATAAATCTAATTTTAGGTCACTTGTAATTTCTTTTAGTATATTTCAAAATAAAACATTCAACATGTTTCTTATAGTACTTTTTGACTTCAATGTTAAGGATAAAGAATAGTTATATTGTATTGTATAATGCATCAATAGTTTATCCATTTACCTTAACCATTACATGGAATTTGGATTAAATTAAAATTAATATTATTTTATAAAAATAAAATTCCACTTATTTTTTGTGAATTTTATCTTTGAAAATGGGATTTAGAATTAAATTAGATTTCAAAATATGAAAGTATTTTTCATAATGGTTCAAAATAGATGTGAAAGGGATTTATAATGAATAGGTTAGAAAATTAATTGATTAATTTATTATATGGTCTAAATATATAGAATAGTATTATGGGAGAGCCTGATATAGAGCATCATTAGTTGTGATCATGATATACCTCATGATTGTGGGTGGCTAGATTCATCTCTCTAATTCAAATAGTGAAGATTATTTTCACCGGTTAATTATGTTGGAAGTTGACCATAAGGCCTATTCGAATTTTAGGATTTTTTGGCATGGTTTCATTGAATTTGGTGTCACATGTAAACTATATGAATATTCCATGATATTAAATGAGTTTATAAGGAAATATTTTGATTTTAAAATGTATACTAATGATCATTTCAAAGCAATCATTATTCCCATTTAGCTAATAAATATACTCATAAGTAAATTTTTTTCTCTAGTTCTCATGTTTTATAAGAAAATTAATGTTTCTTATTTTTCCTATATATTTTCTTCTAAGGTTCTTTATGAAAATATTTGGGTAGTAAGGAAAATATCATTTGATCTCAATGTTTATTATGTAAAATCCACACTATCAATATGATCTCACAGTTTTAAAATGAACTAATGTATTTATTTCTTCATTTTATGTTTTTTATCGATATTTTTTTTCACATTACTATGGATTGATTCGTTTTCATATGGTTTAATATGGGTAATAACAACGAAGATGTTTAGAGAAAACTCGTAACTATTATTCATGGAAAGAAAACATCCCATATATTAAAATATTAATGTTATCGAAAAAATGTTACAAGGTAAAAGTGTCCTATTTTTAATATATGGGTTTTTTATTTATGAATTATTACATAATTCTATAAATTTTAAGCATAAATTAACATTTGGAATACAAAAATGTATATTTTAGTGCAGATACACTTGATTTCGTAATTCATAATGTGTGGACTTTATAGTTGATTTCATAGAAAATATTTAGATAGAATTAGAGTTTTGGATTATGTACATACAAACCAATTAGTGATTTTGACATATGGTTATAACGATATAACATTGAAAAATTAACATTTTATTTATTGGAACTACGTTCATTAAAAATGATTTTCTAGAGGAAGAAAAAAATATGATGTACGAAAGCACTAGTATGATGATATTCTCCCAAACCAAATACCTAGAACGGTTGTAATTAGAATAGAAAAGATTATTATTTTGATACTTTAGCTAAAACATGATTCAAATTGTAATAGAATCCATGTTAGAGGGAAACATTATTTAACACATAGGAAAATGTCGACAGATGAACTTTCATGAGCCAACACCCTATATAATTTTGGGGATATTTTTACCTAGTGGTAGATAGTGGATTGATTAAAGAATTAATGAATATATTCTATGTCTTTTATTGACCAGATCATCAAATTTTAATGCATAATATATATCATCAAGAAAGAGAATTTGATCAGTGGTGGTCAATAGTCATGAATATGAATGAATCGAAAGAGATTGATTTATTAAAGTTATATATATATATATATATATGAATAATTTTGATGTTCATGTTGAATAAGTAAAAGTGGTTCACTTACTTCAACAAGGGTTTTATATTTAATATCAATTATTTCATGAGTCATATGAACATGGAATCCTTTCTCATTATCCAACAACCGACATTTAAACATAGTTATATAACTTTTTCCTAGACAACACAATTCAATAATTTCATCTATCATGCCGTAAAAGACAACTTTAGTTTCTATATGACAATATCCTCTCAAGAAACTCCACTTTTCATTGTTTTTTTATTCCCCATATGCACGTCTAGGAAATAAATAACCATAATCTACATAAACATTATAAGATTTAACAATTTTGGATAGTGGGTTACTCAATATACAATGTAACATTTCAATTTTAGCAGAAAATATAGACACATGAAAATATGTAATACACTTATCTATATAACAGATAAAAACTGAATTTATATGTTAAACCATCAATAATTAATGTTTCATATCTTTTAATCCATTGAGATTTTTTCCTTCATTCTTTAAGAAAAGATGTTATAATTTGTGGAAGCTGTTTTATGATATGATTATTATATAACCTATGAATAAAATAATTTTACATACTATTACATAAATTATATAATAACTGATAGACGAACTCACAATACAAATGATTTCATTTCCTTACAGTTGAGTAGAACATATGTATAAGCTCTATGATATTCATTATCTGAAATCCATCATTCATGAACTCCACCGAAGCCATACTCTGGATGATTAAAAACTGATAATTGATTTTCCATTTCATCACCAAAATTCCCCCATTTATATCCCATGCACTTGTGTTTTGATGGATATTAAGATTCTAAATAATGAGATAAGAAAAAACAATTTCTTCTTGTAAATATTCTTCAACAATTGAGCCTTCAACTGATGCATTGTTAAGTGCTTTTTTCATCAATTTCTTCATGCATCTCTTAACTAGGTACATCCATCGAAAATTTATTGGACATCCACATTTATCTTCTTATGGAAAATTTAATATCAAATGATCTATTGAGTCAAATAAATATGGTGGAATGATTTTCTCTAGTTTACATATAATTACTACATAATCTTCTTCCAGTTTTCTTAGTACATAGTAGTGTATTATTTCCGCACAAATGTCTCAGATAAAATATAATATGTCTGTTATCTAATCCTAAATAATATAATTCAATAAACTTCTTAATCCAATCAGTATATGTCATTAAATTATAACATGAACATCAAGACTTTCTAATTTAGTAGTATGACCATTCTTAACACATCTCTCCAAATTGAAAGCATAGCCATCTGGATGTCTCAAATCTAAAATCCACTAATAAAATAATAAGTTACTCTCTCTGGATAGTGTATAATCTTCTTTGGTCATCATTAACCTCTGTGATCTGACATTTTAAAATAGTTCATTTTCTGGTCGCCAGGAAATTTGGGAAAGATGTAATCATGCATTAAAATTATAATTGGTCTCACTGGTGTATCCACAGTTAAATGAAATAAATAATCATAATATTTATTCTCAATATGCATGATATCCAACATTTGGCAGAACAAAAAATCAGAAGATCCCCAAAAATGCTCTATTTTATCCAATTGTGTTCTTTACCAAAGAAATGAATTTTTTGTTGGTTTATTATTGGTCTAAATGTGATGGGAGGGATTGAATATAAAACTGATTTTACCTCTATACCTGACATCATTTATAGAGGTATAGAATTCTCAAATTTTCTGTTTTTGAAATGATATTGGTTCTTCTAAAATGGATGATCAGTTGGAAGAAGTCTGAGTTGACAGTCAAATAGTAATCTTTTTTTGCATTGATGAGCAGTAATGTTTTTTTGTCGCTCATAATATAAGGACATAATTTCTGACAATGTGTACTCTATCCAGATAACATTCCATATGTCGGGAAGTCAAAAATTGTCCACATCAATGTAAATTTCATTAGGAAATAATTTTTTGTAGCAATTTCATATGTACTAACACTATTACTCCACAATGAATTTATATTATCAATCAATGGTTTCTAATAAACGTCAATATTCTTTTTCATATGTCTTGGGTTAAA
Organism: Viscum album; assembly: GCA_963277665.1. NCBI lineage: Eukaryota > Viridiplantae > Streptophyta > Magnoliopsida > Santalales > Viscaceae > Viscum > Viscum album. Next base: position 1,399,599,880 of record OY728132.1, on the reverse strand, counting down.
TTAGCTGAAAAGATATAAGGATACATCATCCACATCCATGGAGGTAAATTGAACGTATTTATAAATACATCCCAGCATGATTACAGACTGTCATAAGAACTAAATGGATAGAAACCAGCAGTAGAAAGACACATTCATGCATTTTGGGATTCTAAAGAAAAATAAAGATGCACTAAGTCATATTTGTTACATGAATCGCCATAATATGGATGATTCATGCTTTTAATGATTGAAATCTTGGTTTTATTAGATGACATCATTTTCATGGTATTCTGTGACATGAATAAATTATGCAAACTGGGTGTAAGTGAATAATATTCAAACAGTTTTACATGAATCCATCCAGCAATCCCGGTTTGATCTTCTTTATTAGTCGATTATCCAGATGTGGAAAACTATCCAATGAATCATTTTTAACAGAATATAAGATAACATTATTTGATTATGCATGACCATTTTGATATCTAAGGCCATATATTACGAACCATCCTCTTGCTGTCATAGTAATTTGCATGTAACACATATCTTTCAGGTAATAGTTTTTTAACTAAAGAAAATATCTCATCAAAATAGTTGTTTGACATTCCATTATCTGATTTAATAGTCATACCTTTTACAACCAATTATAATTATCTTATCTTGAAATTATGATATAATAAATTCGCATAAGACCATAATAACACATAAAATTTGATGGTGCCAACTCAGAAGTTAAATAAAAAGCATCTTCCATTTCATTTTGTTGAACAGATGGACCTGAAACATCATGTACTCAAATTTTAAATTGTGATAGATCCAGAATAAAATTATTAGTATCTTCTCTGGAATTGCGTTCACTTTTTTGATTCCAAAAAACATAATCTGGTTGAAAACCAAAACGCAAGAGATGTTACCAAACTTTTTCAAATGTGTCAAACGTTCTCAGAGTATATTTTTTACAAGGACAATTTCTTGTTCCTTTTAAAAAAATTATAGTTTTTACAATGAAAATGATAAGAATATTCAACACCCACAATATATAAATGATTTAAACCAGAACCGTTTGGATTTATACACTGATTTATCCAAGCGTGATTGTATAATAATGACTATTTTCAACTTCTTTATTTTATATTTTTCTACAAAATATAAAACCATTAATATTTTTGAATAATTTGATATAAGAATAACACAATAAAAAATACATATAATAAACAATTACAGTCCCTTCTTACTAATTACCACTAATTATGGGTGACACGATTTCCATTGGATTGGATGGTGCTCTTGTGTCTGGCTGCTCGTTTACATGCAACATTCTCACACTAAAATCACAATGAAGAATCTATATGTAGGTACACATATCTATTACCAGGAACACAAGAATGCATATTCATATATCCAACTGGATTATTTATTGTGATTTCAATGTGAGAAAGATGCATGTAAATGACCCTCCAAACAAAAGAGCTCCCTTTTTTATCGACAAATCATCATCATACAACTCTCAGTGCTTGAAAACAATTATGAGAAATTTGGTCATATGAATGCATATCCAATATCTTACATACAAGATTTGATATGCATGCACAGAAGCACATTTTTCATAATTTTTTGAGACAATGATAGTTGAAAAGAGAAGATTCATTGAAGAAAAGAAGTGCCACCAATCCACATGAAATTTTTTCATGTTCTTACAATTTATTGCAATTATCCATATTAATTACTAATTCTTTCATTTCATCAATAATTCTTTCAATTTAATACTAATTAATACTAATTAATGCTAATTATTACTAATTATTACTATTTAGTACTAATTATTAGTATTTATTACGAATTATTAGTATTTATTGATATTTTTTATTTTTTATTGCTATCTATAATAATTAATTACTAATTATTAGTATTTATTACAAATTAATAGTATTGTTTTCTTATTATTACTAATTATTACTAATTATATTTAATTATTACTAATTATTACTATTTTCTCTATTTTTATTACTTTTTACTATTTATTACTAACTATTTTTATGTATTGCGATTTATTTGTAATTATTACTATTTATTTCTAGTTATTACTATATATTACTAATTATTAGTATTTATTACTATTTATTACAAATTATTACAATTTATTACTATTTCATACAGATTAATACAATTTATTATTATTTATTACTAATTAATGGTATTTACTACTAACTAATACTATATAATACGAATTATTACTAATTAGTACTAGTTAATAATAATTATTCATAATTGATACTATTTATTACTAATTATTACTACTTATTACTAATTATTACTAATTATTTGTTTTTATTACTAATTATTTGTATCTAGAAATACTTATTATTATTTGTTACTAATTATTAGTATATATTACTATTTTTAATAATTATTACAATTTATTTTTAATTATTAGTATTTATTCTTAATTAATACTATTTACTGCTAATTAGTACTATTTATTGATAATTATTACGTTTTATTGCTAATTTTTAAAATTTCTTACTAATTGTTACTATTTATTACTATTTATTATTATTTATTTATAATTATTACTATTTATTGCCAATTTTTACTAGCTATTTCTGTTTGTTACTAATTATTTCTAATTATTACTAATTATTTCTAATTATTATGAATTATTTATAATTATTAATAATTATTTTATTACTAATTATTACTAATTATTTGTAATTATTACTATTTATTACTAATTATTAGTAATTATTAGTAATTATTACTGTTTCTTACTAATTATTACTATTTGTAACAAATTATTACTATTTGTTACTAATTATTACAATTTGTAAAATTTATTTGTATTTGTTACTAATTATTAGTATTTATTTATAATTATTAGAATTTATTTCTAACTATTTTTACTTTTTAATATTTTTATTAATTTTAACTATTTTTTACTAATTATTAGTAATTCTTACTATTTATTAGTAATTATTACTATATATTAGTATCTATTAATATTTATTTGTAATTATTATTAATTATTAGTATTTATTACTTTTTTTAATTATGAATATTTATTCTTAATTATTACTAATTTCATCTAATTGTTTCTAATTACCATTAATTACTATTAATTACTACTAATTTCCTCTACTAATATCTAATTACCGCTAATATTTATATTCATTACTAGTTATCGTTATCAATTCCTAATTATCACTAATCGTTAATAATTAAGACTAATATTTTCAATTTATTACTATATATACATACTGATAACAAAACAATCTAAATATAATTTAATTACAACTAACTAACCATCAGGAAAATTTCTATAAAAACTGAAATAAATATTAAATAAAATAAAACATAAATACCATTAAACATGATCTCCTATAGGTGTAGATGACTGAAAAATCTATTCATAAAAACAATTAACTCAAAAAAATTTAACTCTAAAATTAGTGTTTAGAGAAAGAGAGATGGAATAGAGAGGAAGAAGGAAAAAATCGAATGTGGGGTATATATGTTATATTTTCTGTGAAGGAACAATTAGCGACGATACTGTCATCCCAATTACCTTTGTCAGCATTAATTACTGGCGATGGTTAAGAGGATATTTGCAATGAGTCTCATTGGAAATAGTGACCTGCCAACACACTATTTGCAATGGGGGCATATCTCATCACAAATAGTATTTACTGTCGCAGGATATTTATGACGGGGAGGCACCTCCTGTCGCAAATAACCATCTCACAGTTTTGCGTGCAAACTAAGATGAGCATTTTATGATGGGACCCCTTATCCCGTTGTAAGAAACTAATTATTTGTGAGAGGTTTATGTCCCTATTACAAATAATATTTTCAATGAACTATTTGCGACATGATCTATTCCCGTCGCAAATTACCTATCTCAAAAGGCCATTTTTCCAATGGTGAAAACATTACATGTAAATTTTTTGATTATGTAATTGAATATAAAATGTTGATAAATAAAATAATAATATTTATTAAGATGAAAATTATTCTCAATAATGTAAATAGTTAATATATTTTTTATTATTCATGATGATAAATAGCGTAATTTATTATTAAAACTCAATATAAGAGGCACTTCCACATTAAACAATGCTTTACGAGTTTTAACGATATAGTTTCAAAATATTTTTATTCCATATCCACAAAAACAAAATTATTAAAATTATGTATTTATAAGGACAAAAATTAATCATAAATCTTATTTTAGGCCACTTGTAATTTATTTCAGTATATTTCAAAATAAAACTTCCTACATGTTTTATATAGTACTTTTTGGACTTCAATAAAAAGGATAAAATATAGTTATATTGAATTGTATAATTCATCAACAGTTTATCCATTTACCTTAACCATTATATGGTATTTGGATTAAATTAAAATTTATATTATTTTATAAAAATAAAATTCTACTGATTTTTTGTGAATTTTATCTTTGAAAATGGGATTTATAATTAAATTAGTTTTCAAAATATGAAATTATTTTTTATAATAGTTCAAAATAGATGTGAAAGGGATTTATAATGAATAGGTTAGAAATTTAAATGATTAATTTTTTATATGGTCCAAATATATAGATTAGTATTATGGGAGAGCCTTATATAGAGCATCATTATTTGTGATCATGATATACCTCATGATTGTGGGGGGCTAGATTCATCTCTCTAATTCAAATAGTGAAGATTATTTTCACCGGTTAATTATGTTGGAAGTTGACCATACGGGCTATTTGAATTTTAAGATTTTTGGCATGGTTTCATTGAATTTGGGGTCACGTGTAAACTATATGAATATTCCATGATTGTAAATGAGTTTCTAAGGAAATATTTTAATATTAAAATGTATACTAATGATCATTTCAAAGGAATGATTATTCTCATTTAGGTAAGAAATATAGTCATAAGTAAATTTTTTTTTCTAGTTCTCCTGTTTTATAAGAAAAATAATGCTTCTTATTTTTCCTATATATTTTCTTCTAAGGTTTTTTATGAAAATATTTTGGTATTACGGAAAATATCAATTGATCTCAATGTTTATTATGTAAAATTCACACTATCAATAGGATCTCACAGTTTTAAAATGAACTAATGTATTTATTTTTTAATTTTATGTTCTTTATTGATCTTTTTTTTCATTACTATGGATTGATTCTTTTTTATATGGTTTAATATGGGTAATAACAAAGAATATGTTTAGTGAAAACTCGTAACAATTAGTCATGGAATGGAAACATCTCATATATTAAAATAGTAATGTTGTCGTAAAAAATGTTACAAGGTAAAAGTGTCCTATTTTTAATATATGGGTTTTTTATTTATGAATTATTACATAAATATATAAATTTTAAGCATAAATTAACATTTGTTATACAAAAATGTAAATTTTAGAGCAGATACACTTGATTTCGTAATTCTTAATGTGTGGACTTTATAGTTGATTTCATAGAAAATATTTAAGTAGTATTAGAGTATTTGATTATGTATATACAAACCAATTAGTGATTTTTACATATGGTTATAATGATATAACATTTCAAAATTAACATTTTATTTATTGGAACTACATTCGTTAAGAATGATTTTCTAGAGGAAGAAAAAAAATATGATGTGAGAAAGCACAAGTATGATGATATTATCTCAAACCAAATACCTAGAATGGTTGGAATTAGAATTGAAAAGATTATTATTTTGATAATTTAGTTAAAACATGATTAAATTGTAGTAGAATCCATGTTAGAGGGAATCATTATTTAACACATAAGAAAATGTCGACAAGTGAACTTTCATGAGCGCACACCCTATATAATTTGGGGGATATTTTTACCTAGTGGTAGATAATGGATTGATTAAAGAATTAATGAATATATTCTATGTATTTTATTGACCAGATCATCAAATTTTAATGCATAATATATTTCTTATAGAAAGAGAATTTGATCCGTGGTGGTCAATAGTCATGAATATGAATGAATCGAAAGAGATTAATTAATTAAAGTTATATATATATATATATGAATATTTTACACGAGAAGAATTTTCCATTGAATGTTTAACATATGATGGAAAAAGATTATTTAATTGAGACAGAAGGGTGAATATTCTATTTTCTTGAAAGTTGAAAATATCACCTGATTTTCCTGATATAAAAATAATCATGAACATAATATTAAATTTTTTCCCTTCTTATTAGTATGGAATACAACATATCAAATATCAATGGAATTATATTAACTAGAAATTTAAGAGAAACTTTTTGATTTGAAGAGAATATAGAAATGATGTATTCATATAATCCTGTTTTCCAAGATAATAACCTAATGAAATTTTCTAATTTTATAGTAATTTTGAAAAACCAAAAAAAATTACTATTGATGTGAGAAATTTAAATTTCAGTCTAATGATAAGTGTGGAAAATATTATCCTATATAATGCATTGTAGAATCTATGATGTGTTATGGATGTGTAATGTTTGGATATGTGTATCATGACTAAAAGAAAATGATTAGAAATTATATTATTATAGATTACAATATGCATCATTTGTATTGATATGGGTTATTGAGTATGTAATTTTCTAAATATAAGAATGAAGGATGGAAATCATCAAAATCAAAATCCAAAAATATTGGATAAATCTATTTTTACTACTTCGAAATATGATAGAAAATATTGTGAAATAGTGCTTGGTACATTATAAGATAATTTAGGTTGTGTCAATGATATGATTGATTCATGGTATATACAATCATTCATTTCAAATAAATTTTTATTGTATATTGTAAATTTCACATCCTAAAATTAATCCTGAATATTTATTTTAAATCATATTGAGTTGGTTTTCCTGTAAATTGAAATTATAAGAATATCATTGTTATTGTTAGATAAATGCTTTACCTTCAATCATTATTCTCATTTTACATTAGTATATTGGTGTTATTTTGAGAAATATCACCTTCAATATATGATGCTAATAAAAATTATAGATACATAGAAGTTTTTTTTCATTATGAGGTTCAGATAATACACAATAATGAACTCATCCCATTAATAATATGTGTTTAAGTTGAGAATAATTTAAAAATCGAAATTAATGTTATCTTGAATATTATTTTGAGATGATGGTGTTGGTTTTTATTAGAAACTTCATAGTAATGAAATAATATAACTATGTATTTCATGTTTTGTTTTTCAATATTATTTTTTTATCCATAAGTCCAGTTTACTACTGACTCAGTTTTAGATGATATTCAAATTTCAAAACACCCTTTCCTAATGGGTTAATTATAACATTTTATTTAAAATAGTAATTTCATGATTTAGTAGATAAGGTTTCCATTAAACATATAAATTCACCATTGGGTTATACTTTTTTATTTATTAAAATTAAATATGGTTTAATAAAAATTTCACATGACCTTATATCCTTTAATAAAATCTCTATTTGGAATAAGTATGAAATTTATCATATCAATGGTTATTTATCATATCAAAAGGTAATGGTAACTCCCTATTAATTTTTTGTAAGGTTTGTTCTAATATTTTATTTTGGATTCAATTTTTTGTTGGGAGTTTATTAACGAAAATGGATATTGGAGAATAATAGTAATGGTGATGTTACGAATTTTTGGGAATTTTTAACATTAAAATAGACTAGTTGTACTAATCACTATGAACTTGCACATTCATTATGTAATGTTTTCTATGTAGAATATATGAACTTGGATCATGGTTTGGATGTTTTTAAATTACATTTAATAGTAACATGTAATGTATTTATCTAAATATGGTATTTAATACAATGAAAACTATTTCTAGTAGTATATGGTCCCCGAGGATTGCATGATTTTGAAATGTTTTACACACTATGAATATATTGTAGTATTGGTTTTTGTAAGTCGTTATATGAGTTATATGATTCATTAAATATATCTTCATCCTTCATATCTCTACTTAGAGAACACACTATGTAATTATGGGTTACTTTTTTTGATATACATAAATTGTTTCAATGATTGATCACCATTTGGGATGGATTATTTCAATTTGGGTAATCATTTCATATGGTAATTATTTGGTTTTGTTTGTAGTTGTGGTTTATCTATTTTTTCGTAATTCATTTTTGTTTTTTATGAATCCATTTCAATCACTTATCATGACTTGTGTTTTTAAAGAATTTATTGTGGGTTTTCTCCATTTTCAATGTATGTATGGTTTTATATATCCATGAGGCAGTTATATTTGTTCAAGTGTTCTAGTTTATTTAATAATTTTAGTTTTTATTAACGTCATGATATTTGAAATGAAATTTCATGTGCTGAGAATGAAATTTTCATGGGTTCATGTATAAAATATGTTATTGATTGGAAAATATATTTTTATTGATTTCAAATGAAAAAATAGATTTTAAAAACATCAATAATATTTCATAGGATTTGATGATTTTTTATAAAAAAGCATAAATGATTTTTAAAATGGAAATTAATATACATTACACAGCAGGAAACATATGTCTGTCAATAAAGAGACATGTTTATCCTTTACGTGTGCAACACCACTAGGAGGATAACTCTTGTTTATCGATAGAAAAAGTTAGGACTCAATATTAGTTGGATCCCACCTTATTCATTTTTATGCACTTGAGTGACTAGTAACTATTGACCAATAGGCTAGAGAAAGACTAGATAGTGATTTTTTTCTTATATTTTTTAATTACATGATCGATTATTTCATTGGTGTTATCTCACATGGATGTTTATATTTTGGATTCATTAACATCATTGTTCTGAACTTCAAAAATATACCATTCAACATGTGAAAACTCAATGATTTTATTGGAACACTTTTCACGTTATTTTTATTCATAAACATTATAGTAAATTTATTTTATATTATGGTTTAGACATTTTTATTCTTGTTTTTTGAAATTGTGTAGATTTATTGGTGGTATTAAGCTATCCTATATTTCTCACACCCTAGTTTTTTCATTTTCCATATGTAAACCTTGTTTTGCAGGATACCAGTAATGGTAAGAGAATTCTATAGCATGATGGATTATTATTATGTCACATTCTGAACATATGGATGGTTTGGAGGTGATGATTGCTCACATGGAGAATGGTTTGTCTATACATTTTCTACAGATGTATTTGCATTCCCCCAGTGCACCCGGTGCTCTCGGAATTTCACATTATTCCCCTTACTCCTATGGTTATTTCGAGCTCCGTTTCTTTCACACCGTGCTCTATGAGCTCTTTCGGTTGGGATTATCTTTCTTCAAGTCCTCTCACATTTTTTTTCAATGGATCCTGGTATCCTCTCCCTATTTCTCCTCTTCCGGCTTCGCGATGGCCTTTCTCAGGTGCCTTTTTGTGCTCTGACCCTGAGATCCACCACTTCCATCTAGGTCGGATCTAGAGTGGAGGGAACAATGAGGTTTTTGGATACGTTTTGGTGATTTAGGATCCTATCAGTGCTTCATGTCTTCTTCATTCATGGTTTTATCCCCTGGTCTTATTATAGGGTATCATCCCCTGGTCTATTTTTCCCTTTTACCTCCTCGAGTTCCTATCATATTCTTTATTCTACAGTCTCGGTGATTTATGGTTGTCTTCTATTTCGTATTTTTGTATTTCAATTGTTGGTTTGTCATTGGATATGGTGTCGGCATAGGGTGTTTTTTGTGTTGCAATGTGGAGGGCAGTGACGAAGGCCTGGGTTTGGGGTCTCCCGGTCGGTGATGGTCTTGCCGCTGTATCATCCTGAAAAACCCTACTTTCTCTCCGCTCTAGATCCATGATTCCACAATTCTCTCTGAGGTGGAGATGCACAGTGGTGTTCAAGTTTCTTTGGGATGTGAATTTGAGCGGTGTAGTTTTGGGATGTGATGGTGATGATGATCATTCAGTGGCAGTGAGGTAATGGTGTTGTTGGTGATGTTTGGAGTGTCAGTGGAATGGTGGCTGCGAATCTACGATGATTGGAGTCACTCAACGATGACTATGACGGTTTGAATTAGATGATTTATGGTGGGTCTTACTGGTGTGGTTAGTGGATCATGCATTGATGGCATTGACATATGTGAAGATATGTTCAAAAAGATGGAGAATGGTTCGAGGTGCTTAGGTAGGTGATGTGTCGATGGTATTGGGGTGTGGATCAAAGTGGTTTTGTCCAACGATGGTAAATGGTTTTTTGTATTTTGATTTCAAATTTTGAATTGGTTCTATTGTAGAAGCAATGTGGAATGTTGTTTGGTTGGTGCATGTGGTGGTTTGATTTTGGTATGTTGTTTGAAAGTCTTTATGGGGCATGTTCTAGTGTCAATTGGGAATTTATGTATGGTTCGAACTTACCCATAAAGTGGTTTTAATTATGGAAGTATTTTATTTTAGGATTATAAATTTTAGAAATTCTCTTTTAACCTATTTGGTATAGTTGTATCCCCCTTTTCTAAGATTTGTAATTTTTTTAGTTGTCTTGTCTTTCTAATATTCAAGATGTGTTTTGTTATATTTTTTACCCCACCCCATAATGGCATTACTTGGTTTACTTGATTGGATGGACTATGTTGGTTGGTTATAATTATGTATCTAAGGTTTTAATCATCCAGATGTGTGTTACCTCTTTTGGGAGTTTGTTAATGTCATGGATAGAAAGTATTAGGATACTCAAAATTCATATAGTAGATGAAAAAACGGGGCCTGGATAGCTAACTCTCATGACCAAATAAAGGTTTTTATGGGATTTTTAAAAACTATAACTAAGTACTTGACCTAGTATTTTTATTCATTTTAAAGACATGTATGGTAAATTTATTTAAATTATCCCATTGAATAATTTTGGGGATTTGGTGGGTGTAATTTCATTTGAATAAATGAAAAGATGAGTATATTTAGATGGGTTTGTTTCTTTCCAAATATGTTTCTTTTTTGGTAGAATTAATAAATTATTGGAATTCGTATTCATTTAATTTATTGTTTGGGATTCTAATTGAATATTCATTGGTTTTGGGGTTTTCACAGGATAAATTTATTATTTTAATTTATTTAATATAATATGACACCTAGTAGAGATCATCCAAATTATTGAGTGGAAGATGTGAGGATGGTTTTGGGGGAGGATCCTCTAGTAGACCATTAATTGGGTGAAGCAGTGATCCAAATCATTGGAAATATTCAGTCATTAGGCCATGTTTTAACGACCAAATGTTTTATCAATGGGATTCCATTCTTATAATTATTTTTTATAGTATAATCACATTATGCAGAAAAATGAAATATAATTATACTAAATACTATGTGACTATTATACATATTTTTTCAAATTTTATGTTTTAAGTTTCAGAAATCTGACATACAGATTTTTGTTCTGGATTATTGTTAGAGTCTAATAGAACAAACATAATTTTTGGTGATTAGTAACATTACCTTAGGAATAGTAACCTACCATTATTTATAGTAATATGACCCTTGTGAATAGTAAATCTTTAATAAAATAGTAACATTACCCATGAATGATTTAATAAAATTTAGGTATCTTATATGGGACAATTTTACAATAATAAAAGTATTGGTATTTTTGTAAGTCATGAATAAATAATTATAATTAATTAATTAATTTAAAAGAAAATTTAATTTCGTAAAATGATTTCATCAATTATAAATTCTATTTCTTCTAGTTTTAAGATAATTTTATAAGATCTTATGTAATTTTTAAAGGCATTATAAAATTAGTTTTAATTTTAAAAAACTGTATTTTTCACATTAATTGTAATTTTAATTAAAAAAATAAATTAATAGTATTTAGAAAATCATTTTTTAAAAATGTACTTCATTTTTGGATTCTTTACATAGACAAATGGTTAGAGTAAATTTTTGGTATTTTTCTAAAACACATGATGTTTTGATGAATAGTGAAATACCATAATTTACAAAGTAAGATAAATACCCTAATTATAGAGTCATGTATTATTTTATGCAGATAAAATCACAATTTTTTGGGATTAAAATGACAAAATTACCTTAGATATTCCTAGAAGACTCACTATTAATTTTCTTGTTGTGTAATTAAAAATTAATGAATATTATATTGAGAAAACACCTCTCCCATCTACTATAAATACCACTTGACACCCTAATTTCCTCACACCTCTTAAGCTTCAATACATGTCTAAACACTACCCATGAATCTTCCTTAGCCCCTCCCTGACTTCCAAGATCATCTGGTCTCATAAAAACACCAAGACTATGTCTTTTAAGGAGGGTCTCAAATGGAGGATTCAAGATGTCCCTCTTTTCCTTTAATTTACTTCCAATTTCATGTTCTATTCTTAATATCTTCCCACATAACCTCATCCAAATGGTATGGTAACTATTGTATCATAAATATACTATAATTTTATTGTTCTATTGGGATATTATATCTTCTAAACCCCTTTTCATATTTTCATTATTTTAGAAACAAAAACGTTGTTCGTGAGGTGTTAAATTTTCACCTTCAAGAAACACATGATTCCAATTTACATTACTTCCCTTACATTATATCGTACTTCATGTTTTTGGACTAAAATATGTACATATTGAAAAGTGATTATACAAAACATGTTCGATGTGGTTGAAAAACCAAAAGAAATAACCCAAACAATCATCATTAAATTCATATATAATGATTTATCCACATGGTATATAAAATATCAATTATAAGATCATTTATACTACTCTAATATAATTAATTACATTAATTATCAGTTTTGGTTGTTTATCTCTGTTCTACATGAACGTCCATTAATGAATACTCGTGAACCGTTCTAGAAAACCCTAAAAACGAACATTCGCGAAGAATGGATTTAAATCCTATAAAACATCCAAAGGACTGTAAAATAACCAAAACAACCATAATTAACCATATTCATGTACATAATGTTTTTTAATTGTTAATTAATGAACCTAATTTTGTTATGCATGACTTTAATGTGAAGAAATCATTCGGATACAAGTTAAGGGGGAATTATCAAAACCCAACTTTCTTTCTTCAATTTGTACATCTTTCACTCCTTTTTAGGCATGGAAGCACATTAAAATCATTTTTTCATCATCATATTAACTTTTATTGGATTTAAATGTTTTCCACTAGATTTTATGTCAAACACAATGTTTTCCAAAAGAACTCTTCTCTCAAGAACACACCTTTTACTTCTCACTCAATGTTGATGGTTCTTGTAGAAAATATGTTATTCCAACATTCTTTAGGGACACCAATGATTTTGAATTTATTATTATGAGATTATACCCATTCCATTCCATGGGTTATTTATTTACATTTTTTGATGTACGTTCTATGTGGCATGCATGATAATGAAAATTTTATTATTTTATGTGTGTGCCAAAAAATATAAAAGGCACTATTGCGTTAGTTAAAGTGATGAATCTCATGAGTAATAGGGAAATGATGTGTGAAAGTGATTCTATCATTATTAAATATTATGTGTTGTAGTTAACCACTAAGATATTATGTTCCATTTTTATAAATTTCCACATTTTAAGTCTTTAATTAATAATTCCTCTAATATTCATGATATCTTGCCTATTGTTACATTTATACTCACCACATGCTATATTGTCATTATATATCATCTTACTAGTATTTTAGATCACCCCTTTTTTATGTATATCATCAGGTGATTATGTGTACTAAAGAGTTTTCAAGGGACAATAAGAAGCTGGAAAAGATTGAATTAAATAAATTTTTCTTATTGATATTTTAAATGTTATGTTTGGTCATAGTTTTCTAATAAAAAAAACCTATAGATCCTCATGGTGTAATACTATTATGTTTTTTATCTTTAAAATTATGTAATAGTAATGTAAGGAAAAGAAAGAGTCCTTATTTTTTGTATAATATATAAGGTTTAGTTAATTTGGGAATTAGGATTAGTGAACCGTAGAGAAACCCTATTGCACGAGACTAAGTAGAAATATGCACATAAGAACCTTTAGATAGGGATCCCATAATTTATGATTCTAGTATATATTTTACAAATGAATAAGTTATTCATGAAATTTTGACTTCTATTTTTTCTAACTTTTTCTAGTTTAGAAAATGGTGTGAACATGGAGAAATCATGCCAGCAACTCGTGTGAGGCACAATGTAACAAATACCCGAATTATATCCCCAATGATTTGGGAGGTGGAGTTAAAAACATCATGGAGATGCTTACTCAAATATCTCTGGTTATAAACAATAACCAGATTAATGGGGAACCTCCTCCTTCACAAAATAAGGAGAAAATGTTTATCGAGGGTTTTTTGCAGAAACTACCACTAATTTTTTGTGGATCTTCTGATCAAGTAGTCATGGAACAGTGGGTCAAATCCATAGATAATAACTTTTTTGTGATCCGATTATATAAGATAGAGAAGGTGACACAATTCATTTATCATCTAGATGGACAGGTCAGTCAATGGTGGGAATTGATTAAGAACACCATGCCAAGAGAGGAAATTGAATGGATGGAATAGGAAGTCATTAAGATCATGTTTCTTAATAAGTATTTCCAACAAACTCTTCATATGAAGATGGAGATATAATTCATAGATCTCTTGAAAAAGGTTGGATAATTTTTCACAACCTACAAAGCGAGATTCACAAGGATTAAAATTCATTCTTTGGGTTTTATTATAAAAAATGCTAGAAAAATTGGTATATTGTTTAATGGATTAAGACCAATCCTTCAAAAGGATCTTGCAATACAAAACATTGGGAGTTTTGAAGAAGTTTTTCTGTGTGATCTCAATATATAGATGGAGTTTTGATAATGGTCCTACAATTATGGTGATTAGAAATTAAATGAGGAGTTTCATGTAGGAGGATACAATGATAAAGGTGGGAAGAAAACCCAGCGACCCACATTCCAAAAATGTGGTAAGTTACATCAGGGGAACTACATCAAAATAATTGTGAAATTATTACAGTGTGGGAAAGAAGAACACCATGCCCAAGAGTTTTGAAAAGACATGAGAAGGAAGTAAAATGTAGTGAATGAAAGGATATAACCACCCATGGTTCAACACTACAACTTTAGGGAGCAAGGCACTATGCATGCCAGTGCACTGATCCTCTTGTCCTTGAGGGTAATCTGCGTCAGTATCCACTCAAGCCAAATGAACAAGGGAAGGCATATATCATCAGTATTGTGGAATTTGAGCAAGATAATGAACTCGTACAAGGCGCACTTCATATTATCTAAATAATGGAAAATGTATTATTTGATTATAGTTCTACTCATTCCCTTATATCTTGCATGTTTTCTAGAAAAATAGAATTGAAGACACAAAACCCTGAAGTAGGGATATCTGCAAAAACACCATGTGGTGCAATCATTGCAACGTAAGTGTTTCACTCTTCTCTTTTTGGTCTATGTGGGACAATTATTCCTGCGAACCTTATAATACTACAATTGGTGGAATTTTACGCTTTAATGGGAATTGATTGGCTCTCGTAAAATAGAGAATGTATAAACTGCCCAGAAAAGGAAATATCATTTTATATTCCAAACCATCTCATGATCCTATATAAATTTAACGACGATCATGAATCTCCATTAAAAAATCCTTCAATGGTGAGGGTGTTGATACCCTATGATGAAACAAACCATTCATAAATGTCTGAGTCAAAGGAATGTTCCAACCATGCATAAATTACAATCATTAGTGAATACAATGATACATTTCCTGAAGAGTTTCTTAGACTTTTCCCATACTATGAGGTAGTGTTCCCAATAGAACCCATACCCAGAGCTAAACCTATCTCAATGTGTTCTTATAGGATGGATCCTATAGAACTGGAAGAGTTAAAGAAGAATCTTCTAAAGAATTCGGAAAAAAGGGTTCACAAGCCCTAGTCCATTACAATGGGGTGCACCAGTGCTCTTTTTAAAGATGAAGGATGGAATAATAGGGTTGTGTATAAATTATCGAGAACTAAACAAGATCACGATAAAGAAAAACTATCCTCTTCCAAAAAATGAATACTTGTTTGATCAGGGAAGATGAGTTCAATAATTCTCAAATGTGGATCTTTATTATGGATATCATCAGGCATAGGTGAACAAGTAAGAAGTTCGGAAAACTACCTTCGGTACAAGGAATGGGAAATATGAGTATTTGGTGATGCCATTAAGAATACTAATTCACCTACAGTCTCCATAGACTTGATTAATAGTGTCTTTATACATTACTTAGACAAATTTATGGTAATTTTTATTTATTATATTCTCATATACTCCAAAACCATTGAGGAACATGAAGAACACCTAACACTTGTGTTGGAAACATCGAGAGAGAAGTAGTTGAATGCCATGTTTTGAAATTATGACTTTTGGAAGGAGAAAGTTGTGTTCTTGGGACATGTGATCACAAGAGAGGGAAATTATATGGAACTTTCAATAAAAAGGACATTGAGGAATGACCTAGGTACTCGAGTATAATAGAAATAAATAGTTTTCTTATATTACCTGGCATGTACTAATGTTTTGTGGGAAATTTCTCACGATTTTAAAGACCACTGTCTAAGGTAACAAGGAATGGGGTAATGTATGTTTATAAAAAAGAATCTTAGGGATGCTTCAGGGAGATGAAGAGAAGGCTAATCACTACACCTATTCTCACACTATCGAAAAGTGAATAATTTTTTGTGATATAGAGTGATCCTTAAAATAATGTCTTCGATTGTGTAATCATGAAAAATTACAATGTGAAAGCCAAAAGCTCAAAAAATTTTAATATACATGAGATGAACTACCCAACTCATGACCTAGAGTAGAAAGATATGATTTTGCCTTGAAAATCCAGTGGTACTACCTTTATGTTGAGAAGTGGGACATTTACACAGACGGCAAGATCCTAATGTATATATTCACACAAAACTAGCTCAATATGAATCAGAGGTGATGGTTAGAGTTCATCAAATATTAAAAATCATATATTCACTACCATCATGGAAAGGAGAAGATGTTTTTTGATTCTCTATGTAGAAATGAACATGCTACTCTATACATGATGTGGATTGAGAAAGACCCTATCCTTTGGGATATGCAATGGATGAATTTAGTAATGATTATGGTATGGGATACATCCTAACTCACCCAAATTATTGTTCAACCATTAATTCAAGAGATGATTAAGGAGGCAGAAAGAGATTATCTAGAGTTTTAAAAGATGGTTAATGCAATAAAGGAAGGGAATATACAATAGTTCCTTATCGACGATAAAGTTGTGATTTAGTTTGTAATGTAAATTTTTGTGCCTTCATCACCTAGGATAAAGAATAAGCTATTGTACAATGCACATAGCTCCACATTCTCTATCCATCCTGGTGGCACCAAGATGTACTGAGATCTCTGTGTAGCCTTATATTGAGATAACATTAAAAATGAGATCACAAAATATATCTCAAGTTTCATGGTATGTGAGAAAGTTAATGTACATTGATAAAAGTCCAAAGGGTTGATGCATCCATTGCCTATACACATGTGTAAATGGGAGAATGTTACTATATACTTTGTCATGGGTCTCCTAATGAAATAGATTGAAAATAATGAGATATGGATTGTGTTCGACTGACTCACAAAGACATCCCATTTTACCGCTATTCGGGAGGATCTCTCACTTGAAAAACCTGAAATGATATATGTGAAGGAAGTGGTGATAATACATGGAGTTCCACTATCAATTGTCTCTAATAATTATCCATGTTTCACATCTATATTCTAGAAGAGTATTAAAAAATATATGAGTACTAAATTATATTTTAGCATGACCTATCACCCCCAAAATGATGGCTACTCAGAAAAGACTAATTAGATGTTTAAAGATATGCTAAAATCATTATCTCTAGAATTTAAAGGGGGATGGTATCATCATATACCATTTGTTGAGTTCACATACAAAAATAGCTTTCATTCATGTATTTTTATGGATCCATATGACACTTAGTATGGAAAGTGATGTAGAACTCCAGCCTTTTGGGATGAAGCTAGACAAAGAAAACTAGTTGGACCCGATCTTGGGAAAGATATGACAAAGATGGTTTATGTCATCCAGAAACACATCAAATCTTCTCTATGTAGTCAAAAAAATTTCTATTAATCCAGATGAAAATCAAAGCTTATCTATGTCGGAAATGGATCTTTGATAAAAACCATATAAGTGACTTCGAGTTCGATGTTACAAATAAAGTCTTTCTTTGAATATCACCATGGAAGAGAGTCATCCGGTTTGGAAAGAAAGGGAAGTGAAGCCCATGGTACCTTGGCCCCTTTGAGATCCTTGACCGCATTGAAGTCATGGAGTATCAGCTTGAACATCCACCAAATATGGATCATGTTCAAGATGTTTTTAACATATCGCTCCTAAGAAAGTACGTACTAGATCCCTCACATTTACTAAACTCAGAGGTGGTACAACTAGAAGATGATCTCTTTTATGAGAAGTAGCCAATGAAGATTCTAGACCAGTGAGATAAGGTTCTACACAAAATGAAAAATCAAATTTTCAATGTTTTTTGGTAGAACCATATGTTGGAATAAGTAACTTGGTAACCTGAGGGGGAGATGAAGGAGAAGAACCCTTACCTATTTTTGTAAAACGAAATTTCGAGGGTGAAATTTGATAAGGGGGGAATAATATAATGACCTGATGTTTTATCAATGAATTTTCTTCTTATAATTATTCATTATAGTATAATAAAACTAGGAAGAACAATGACATATAATGACACTAAATAACATGGGGCCATTAATCAAAATTTTCTTACATTTATCTTTTGAAATTCAAAAATCTAACATACATGGTTGTGTTCAGGATGATATTTGGAGTCTAAAAGAACAAACATTATTTTCTTGAATTGTAACATAACCTTATGAATAGTAACCTACCCATATGAATATTAATATAACCCTTATAAATAAAAAATCTTCCAAAATGACTGTATCATTACCCATGAATTATTATATAAAATTGAGGCATCTTATAAGTGAGAATTTGACAATTGTAAACGTATTGATATTTTTATAAGTCATAAATAATAAATTAATTAATTTAAAAGAAAATTTATTTTCTTAAAATGTTCTTATAAATTAAAAACTCAATATCTTATAGTTTTAATATAATTTTATAACACCTTATATAATTTTTAAAAGCATTATAAAATCTGTTTTAATTTTAAAAACAATATTTTTCACGTAAATTATGATTTTATTTAAAAATAAAATTAATCATATTTATAAAATTATTTTTGAAAAATGGACTTTATTTTTATATTCTACACATCAAAAAATGGTTTGTGTTAATTTTTGGGATTTTTTTGAAATACAATATTTTTTTATGAATAATACCATAATTTACAAAATAAGTTTAATACACTAATTATAGAGTCATATATGATGTTTTGATGATGTAATCCCAATTTATTTAGTCTATGATGATAAAATTACTAAAATTAATCATATAATACTCTCTATTACTTGTATTTTGGAAAAATAACAAATTAATGAATATTATGTTGACAAAACCCCTATCCCCTCTACTAGAAATACCACGCTTCACACCATCATTTCTTCACACCTCTCAAGCTTGAACTCTTGTATAAACTCTGCCCAAGCATATTACCTACCCCCAACCCATGTAAAATATTATTTGGTCTCATTAAATGACCAAGCCACCTTTAAATAGGATCCCATGAGGAGGATTCAATATGTAATTTCTCTCCCTATTTTCCTTTAATTTTCATTCAATTTCAAGTTCTATTCATAATCTATCCCCACTTAACCTCATCCAAATGTTATGGTAACTTCAGTATCTTAAATATAATTTAATTATATGATAATAATGGTATATTATATCATCTAACCCCCTTATCCCCATCTCTTTATTTTAGAATTGAAAATGTTGTCTGTGCGGGGTTATATTATCACCTTCAAGAACAGACGGATTCCAATTTCCTTTAAAACTTTTAGGTTTGGTCATGAAACCATTTTCTTGGTCGATACATAATATTTTCTATGTATCATATCCTATTTCATGTTCATTAACTAACTTATGTATATATTACTAAATAATTAAACAAAACAAGTTTGTTGTGATTGAAAAACCACCCGAATTAACCCAAATGATAATAATTAAATCCCTATCTAATGATTCATCCACATGGTATATAATATAATCAATTAAAAGATAATTTAAACTAATATAATTTCATTAATAACATGAATTATCTGTTCTGTATGTTTATCCATGTTCTACATGAACTTCTATTGATGAATACAAGTGAATCGTTTAAGAAAACCATTAGAAAGGAAATTACCCAAAAAATGGATTTAAATCCTCCAACATGTAAAAAGGACCATAAAATAACCTAAAAAACCATAATTAAGAATATTCATGTACAAATGGTTCTTTAATTATTAATTAATGAATCTAATGTGGTTATACATGACTTTAATGTGAAAATAGCATTCAGATACAAGGTAAGTGGGAATTCTAAAACCCAACATTCTTTCATCAGGTTTCCCTATTTAACTCTTTTTTTTGTATGGATAATACCTAAAAATAATTTTTTCATAATTATATTAACTATTATAGGATATAAATGTTCTACAATGGATTTAATGTAAATTACATTGTATTCCAAAAGAACTCTTCTCTTAAGAACAAACCTTTTACTTATCACTCATGGTTGATGGTTCATGTAGCATGTTTGTTATTCCCAAATTATTTTGGGAACACAATTTTTATGAATGTATTATTATGAGATTAATCCTGTTCTTATAAATTAGTTATTTAGGTTCATTTTTTGATATATATTCTTATGTGGAATGCATGATAATGATAATGTTATTATGTGATGAGTTCTCTAAGAATTATACATCACTCTAATGAATTGGATATAGTGATGAATCTCTTGAGTAAAAGGAAAATTATGTGTGAACATGATGATATCATTGTTCAAAACTATGTGTGGTAGTTAACCACTAAGACATTACATTTAATTCTTCTACAATTCCATGATTTAAATCTTTTATTAATGCTCCCTCTTATGTTCTTGATCCATTGAATATGTTATGTTTATGCTCACCCCATGCTATATTGTTATTATCTATCCTCTTACTAGGATTTTAGATCACTCTTTTTTTATGTATATCATTAGGAGATCATGTTTACTAATGATTTTTTAATGGTTATTAATAAGTTGGAGAATATTGAATTAAATAAATGTTTTTGATTGATGTTGTAAATGTTATGTTTGGTCCTAGTTTTCCCAATACAATTAACCTATGGATAATCATGTTGTAATACTATTTTTTTTATCATTATAATAATGTTATAGTAATGTAATAAAAATGTAGGTTTTATATAGTTGGTATCAGAGGAAATGTTTAGTTAATCTGGGAATTATTATTAGTGAACCATAGAAAAAATCTCTAGCAAGAGACTAACTACATATATTACCACAAGAAAATATAGACAGGGATCCCATTATTTATGATTTTAGTATAAATCGTACAAATGAATATGTTATTCATGAATTTTTGACTTATGTTTTATTCTAACCTTTTCTATTTTAGAAGATGGTAGGAACTAGGAGAAACCAATCCATGAATTCATGCGAGGGACAAAGCAATGATTGCCCAAATGACATCCCCAATGATTTGATAGGTGGAGTTAAAAAAACATGGTGATTATTACTAAACTATCTCATGTAATAAAAAATTACTATAATAATGGGGATTATCCCCCTTCACTAATGTTGGAGAAACTGGTTGTCGAGTGTTTTTTCCCTCAATGACAACCAATGTTTATTAGATATTTTGATCCACTAGTTGCGGAATAGTGTGTTATCTCCCTAGACAATATCTTTTATGTGATTTACTGTTCTGAGATGGTGAAGGTGAAACTACTAATTTATCATCTAGATGGAGAGGCTGATAAAAAGTGTGATTTGATTAAGAACACCAAGAAAAGGGAGGTAATTGAATAGATAGAATGGGAAGACTTTGAGATCATGTTTCATGAAATGTATTCCCCATGAACTCTTTTTACGTAGATGGAGAGATAATTCATAGAGATGTTGAAAATAGATGTAGAATATTTCACAACCTATGAAGAATGTTTCTCAATGCTTTCAAGGCATGATTTGGGAATTCTTATCAACAATGATATAAAAATTGATAGATTCTTCAGTGGATTAATACCACACCTTCGGAAGGGTCTCGCAAATTGAGACATTGGGAGTTATGAAGAAGTTTATTTTTGTGATCTAAAAGTGGATATGGAGTTTTTAGAATCATACTACGACTTTGGTGATAAGAAACAATAGATGGATTTTCATGTTGGTGGATGTAATGGTAATGGTTGTAAGAAAACATAACAACCCACATGCCAAAAATGTGGGATGTTGCATCATGGGAACTTTTTCAATGGGAAGGGGAAATGATTCAAGCATGGGAACGAAATACACCATGCTCAAGAGTGTTGTAAAGACATGATAAGGAAAGATAATGTAGAGGAATAAATAAGAGAACCACCCATGGTTCAGTGCAACAACTATAGGGAGAAAGGGCACTATGAAAGCTAGTACACTAAACCTCGAGTCCTCGTGGGTAATCAGCGTCAGAAGCCACCAAATACAAAGGAACATGGGAAGTCTTATTCCATCACTACTTTATAATTGGGGCAATATAATGAAGTCGTATAGGATAAACTTACTATTCACCCAAGAATGGAAAAATTCTTATTTTATTATAGTTATATACATTCTTTTTTTATCTTGAATGTTTTCATCGTACTATAGGATTGAATCCCCAAAACCTTGATGTAGATATATCTGAAAAAACACCAAGTGGTACAATCATTGTAACCTAAGTGTTTGATGCTTTTCTTGATGGTGTATGTGGGAAGATTATTCCAGCGAACCCAGTAATACATCACTTGGGGGAATTCAATGCTATAATGGGAATGGATTAACACTCATTATGCAGAGCACTTATCAACTGTTGGTAAAAGGAAATATCTTTTTATATTCAAAATCATACCACGATCCTCTAAAAATTCAAGGAAGATCAAAAATCTACTTTAAATAAAATCCTTTAATGGTTGGGGTGTTGATACCCTATGAATATGTATACCTATGCCAAATGGTTGAGTGAAAAAAAATTTCCATCCTTGTAGAAATTCCCATTCTGAGGGAATAGAGTTATGTATTTACTGAAGAGTTAATAGGACTTCACCCATATCGTGAGGTTGAGTTATCAATAGAACTCATACCTAGAGATACTCCTATCTTAATGTGTCCATATAGGATTTATCCTATCAAACTGGAGGATTTAAAGAAATAGAAACAAGATAATTTAGTAATATGGTTCAAACACCCCAGTGCATCACCATGGGGTGCACTGGTGCTCTTTATGAAGAAGAAGGATGGAACAATTTTTCTATGTATCAATTATCAGGAACTCAATAAGATCACCATAAAAAACAGTTTCCTCCTCCAATGATTAAAGACTTGTTATATCTGTTAATAGTAGCTCAACGCATATCAATGGTGGATCTTCATTCTGGATCTCATCTACTAAAGGTGAAGAAGGAAGATATTCAGAAGACTGCTTTCTATACAAGATATGGGAAATATGAGTTTTTGGTGATGCCTTTCAGACATACTAATTCCCATGATGTCTTCATAGATTTGATTAATAGAGTCCATATAAATTACCTCATCAATTTTTTGGTAGTGTTTATTGAATATATTCTCATATACTCCAAGAGAAAAGAGGAACAGAAAGAACATCTAAGACTAGTGTTAGAAACATTGAGTGAGAATAAGTTGTACGCAAAGTTCTGCAAGTGTGAATTTTGGATGGATCTAGTTTCATTATAGGGACATGTGATCACGATAGTTACTAGGAATTCCCCCATATCGTGAGGTTGAGTTATTAATAGAACTCATACCCAGAGATACTCTTATCCTAATGTGTCCCTATAGGATGTCTCCTATCAAACTAGAAGAGTTAAAGAAACATCTACAAGATAATTTAGTAAAATGGTTCAAACACCCGAATGCATCACCATGGGGTGCACCGGTGCTCTTTATGAAGAAGAAGGATGGAACAATTTGGCTATGAATCAATTATAAGGAACCCAACAAGATCACCATAAAAAATAGTTTCCTCCTCCAAGGATTATAGACTTGTTAGATCAGTTAATAGTAGCTCAATACATATCAATGGTGGATCTTTGTTCTGGATATTATCTACTAAAGGTAAAGAAGGAAGATATTCAGAAGGATGCTTTCTATACAATGTATCTCCAACATGAGTTTTTGGTGATGTCTTTCAGACATACTAATTCCCATGTAGTCTTCATGGATTTGATTAATAGAATCTTTATACATTACCTCAAAAAAATTTTGGTAGTATTTATTGATGATATTCTCATATACTACAAGAGAAAAGAGGATTATAAAGAACATCTAAGACTAGTGTTAGCAACATTTAGGGAGAAGACGTTGTATGCAAAGTTCTACAAGTGTGAATTTTGGATGGATCAAGTTGCATTCTAGGGAAATTTGATCACTAGAGAAGGAAATTTTGTAGTCCATTAAAAAATAATGGTGATTATCGAATGGACCAAGACCTCTAGTGTAACAGAAATCCATTGTTTTCTTGGATTACTTGGCTACTACCGACACCTTTTGAGAAATTTCTCACGATTGTCGATCTCACTAACTTTGTTAACAATGAAAGGGGTAATGTATGTCTTGACAGAATAATGTGAGTGAATCTTCATGGAGCTAAATATAAGTCATATAACTGCACATGTTCTCACACTACTGAAAAGTGGATAACATTTTGTGGTACACAATGATTTTTTGTAGAATGTATTGGGTTTTGAACTCATGAAAAATGGAAATGTGATAGCCTACACCTCATGAAAGATGATGATCTTTATGTAGAACTACCTGATACATGATATAGAGATGTAATCTTTGATTTTTTTCGTGGAAAATATCACGGCACAGAATTTTGGTGAGAGGTGTGACATATACCCCGACCACAAGAGACTAAAGAATATATTAACAGAAAAGGATCTCAACAAGCATTAATGTAGATTGTTTGATCTATTAAAATATTATTATTTCTTTGTTCACTATCATTATTGAAAGGACTACAAGTTAGCTGATGAACTATGTAGAAAAGAACCTGCTACACTGTCAATGATGTGGATTGAGAAAGACCCTATCTACTTGGATATGATAAGATTGAATATTGAAATCATAAGGGTAGGGGACACATCCTACCTTTCCCAAATGATTTCATCACCATCAATCCAATAGATTATTAACGAGGCACAAATGGAAGTTCTAGAGTTACAAAAGAAAGTGAATGTAGTAAAGGAAGGGAAGATAAAAGAGTTCTATATTAACGATGAAGGTGTGATCCAATTTGGAATGTGGATTTGTGTGCCTTCATCTCATAGATTAAACAAGGATCTATTGAACAATGCACATATATCAACTTTTTCAATCCATCCTGGTGGCACCATGATATACTGAGATCAAAATGAACACTACTAGAGGGATAACATGAATGAGGAGATCGTGGAATATATCTTAAGGTTCTTGATATTCTAGAAAGATAAATCAGACCAACAAAAGGCCAAAGGGTTCATGCATCCGTTTCTTATACCCATGTAAAAATTGGAGAATGTTACTATGGAATTTATCATGCGTCTCTCGAATACTTCAAAATGAAATAATGTGATATGGGTAATGGTTGACTGACTCTCCAAGACTGCCCATTTTATCGCTATTTGGTAAGATCTCTCACTTGAACAACTTGAAAAGATATATGTGAAGGAAGGGGCGAGACTACATGGAGTTCCACTATCAATTTTATCAAATCATGATCCAAGGATCACATATAAATCCAAGAAGAGTATTTAACATGATTTGAATACGAAAATAAATTTTTTCATGGCCTATCACACCCAAACCAAAGGCCAATCTGAAAAAAACAATTCATATTCTTGAAGATATGCTAAGAGCCTACTATGAAGAATTTAAAAATGGATGGGATCAGCATATCCCATTGGTTGATTTCTCATGCAAAAATAGCTTCCACCCATTTATTCAGATGGATCCTTATGGAACATTATATGGAAAGAAATTTAGAACTCCATCTTTTTGGAATGATGTTGGAGAATGAAAACTACTTGGACCTGATCATGTACATGAGATGACAATAAAGGTTCAAGTCACCCAGAAACACATAAAGCTGCTTATAGTCGGAAAAAGAGATATGCTGACAACTATCAATGAGATGTGGTGTTTGCAATTGGATGTAATGTCTTCCTTTGAATATCTCCATGGAAGAGAGTCATACAGTTGGGAATGAAAAAGAAGTTAGGGCCAAGGTACATTGTCCCCTTTGAGATCCTTGACCTCATATGTGATGTGGCCTATCAGATTTCACATCCACCGAGTATGATCAAGTTAATGATGTGATTCACATATCAATCCTAAGGAACTTTATACCAGATCCATCACATGTACTGAACTCAGAGGTGGTACAATTGGAAGATGCCCTATTTTATGAGGAGCAACTAGTGAAGATTTTGGACTAGAGAGATAAGGTTCTACGCAACTAGCCAACCCACCTTGTCAAAGTTTTGTGGGGGAACCATAAGTTTGAAGAATCAGATTAAGAATTGGATGAGGAGATGTAGGAGAAGTACCCTCACCTATTTCTATAAAATGAAATTACATTGGTGAAATTTCTTAAGCAGGTAAGAATGCAACAACCTGATATTTTGTCAATGGAATTCCCTTATTATAATTATTACTTATAGTATAATCACATTATGGATCACAATGAAAAATAATTATAGTAAATACTATTTCACCATTAAACATAATTTTTTCACTTCTATGATTTGAATTTCAAAAATATGACATACAATTTTGTGTTCAAGTTGATTTTTGAGTCTAATAGAACATAAATCATTTTTGGTGAATAGTAAAATACCATTATGAATAGTAACATACCCTTATGAAAACGAATATGAACCGTTAAGAATATAAAATCTTCCCGAATAATTGTAACATTACACATGAATGATTAAATAAAATTTAGGCAATTTATAAGTGATAATTTGAAAATAGTAAAAGTATTTGTATTTTTGTAAGTCATAAATAATAAATTATAAATAATTTATTAATTTTAAAAAACAGTTATTTCCATTAAATGTGTTAATAAATTAACAAATATATATTTTCTATTTTTATGATAATATTATAAGACCTTATGTATTTTTTTTAAGAATTATAAAATCGGTTTTAAATTTAAAGACTATATTAATCAGGTAAATGATGATTTTAATTAAAAATTAAATTTATCATATTTAGAAAATTGATTTTGAAAAATGGACATCAATTTCTGATTCTACTCATTGAGAAATGGTTAGTGTGATTGTTTTGTATTTTTCTGAAATACATTAATTTTTTGATGAATAGTGAAATTCTATAAATTAAAAAATAAGTTAAATACACTAATTATAGAGTTATGTATGATGTTCATCTGATGTAAGCCCAATTTTTTTACATTCACAAGATAAAATTACTTTAATTATTATTTTATTACTCACTATTATTTATCTTGTAGAGAAATAAAAAAATTAATTAATATTGTATTGGGAAAACCCATCTCCCCTCCACTAGAAATACCACCCTTCAAACCCTCATTTCCTCACACATCTCAAGCTTCCATCATTTTATAAAATATTACCAAGAATTTTATTTATTCCATCCCCCATGTAAAATAATATTTTATGGTATCATTAAAAGATCAATCCTAGGTCCCTTAAGGAGGATCTCAAGAAAAAGATTCAAGAGGTAATTTCTCTCTCTCTTTTCCTTTAATTTTCTTTCAATTTCATGTTATATTATTAATCTCTCACCACCTAACATTATTAAAATGGTATTGTAACTCTAGTATCATAAATATAAAATATTTTAATGATACTTATTGGATATTATATCATTCTACCCCCTTCTCTTATTCGTTTTATTTTAGAAAGGAAAACGTTTTTTGAGGTGCTAAATTATCACCTTCAAGAACGACATGATTCCATTTTCATTTACAGCCATCAGATAAGGTCATGAAACCATTTTATGGTTGAAACATAATATTTTATATTTATTATATCATATTTCATGTTCTGTAACTATCTTATGTATGTATTACTAAATTATTGAACAGAACATGTTTTTTGTGGTTGAAAAACCGCCCAAATTAACCCCAAGAATCATCATTAAATTCAAATATAGTGATTCATCCACAAGGTATAATATATAATCAATTATAAGATCATTTAAACTAAATTAACATCATTAATAAAATGGATTATCAGTTTTGGATGTTTATCCATGTTCTACAAGAACTTCAATTAATGAATACAAGTGAACCATTCAAGAAAACCATAAAAATGAACATTCCAAAACAATGGATTTAAATCCTATAACACATAAAAAGGCCCATAAAATAACCTAATAAAAATATAATGAACCATATTTATGTACATGTGTTTCTTTAATTTTTAATGAATAAATATTATGTGGTGAAAAAGGATTTTGAAGTGAAGAAAGCATTTAGATACAAGGTAAAGGGAAAATTCCCAAACACAATTTCATCGATTCTCCATCATTCAATCTATTTTTGGTATGGTTAACCCTTAAAAAGAATTTGTCATCATTATATTACCTAGTCTAGGATATAAATGTTCTCTAATGTATTTTTTTTCCATACAATGTGTTTTCCAAAAAAATAATTCTCTCAAGAACACACCTTTAACTTCTCAATCAAGGTTGATGGTCCTTGTAGAAAGTAGGTTAATCCCAAATTATTTTTGGATCCAAAATTTTATGAATGTATTTTTTTGATATGAAAACCATTTCTTGAAATGGGTTTTTTATGTTCGTTTTTAAAATATTTTCGATGTAGAATGCATGATAATTATAACTTTTTATTTGACGGATGCACCCAGAATTATACAATGCTCTAATGAATTGGGTATAGTGATGAATATCATGAGTAAAAGGGAAACGATATGTGAACATAATGATAGAATTTTTCACAACTATGTGTGTTAGTTTACCAATAATACATGATGTTGCATTTTTATGCATTTCCACATTTCATGTATTTTATTAATGCTTCCTATTATGTTCACGATCCTTTTCCTATGTTATTTTTGTTATCACCCAATGATATATTTTTATTATGTATCCTCTTACTCAGATATTAGCTCACCCCCTTTTGATGTATATCTGCATGTGATTACGTGTACAAAGGAGTTTTCAAGGGACCAGAAGAAGATGGAGAATATTGAATTTAATTAATGTTTATGTTTGATCTTTTAAATTCTATGTTTGGTCCTATTTTTTCCTAGACACTAAAACTATGGATCCTCATGGTGTTATACTATTATTTTTTTTATCTTTATAATGATTTAACAGTAATTTGAGAATAAGGTAAGGTTGTTATACCAGTGAACATGAAGAGATTAGTAGATCATGGATCATAATTTTCCAAGAAAAATCCAACAATCTCCTAGGGTGAAGGAGGTACATATGAATTTGAGGAGCGGCATGAACATATTGGAAAAATCATCAACATTATTAATGCTCTGGATTATTATTTATAATTTTTTTGGTAAATATATTCTTAAAATTCTAGGAAGGATAATATGGGAATCAATATTGTAAGATAAGTTTTATTATTGTCATACCTAGGAGTCTTTCAAGATGACCATAAATATGTAGTTCTATCCCGAGTCATTACATTCTTCCAAGACTCAGGTGTTTCTATCCTTGGTGCATGGGGAGAATTACATTTTGGAGAACTTCACCTATTTTTATGGTTTAGTGAATCTGAATAATATTCTATCTCCAATTAATACAAAAATGATCAATGGTATGAACTAGGTATGAGGGCTGAAATTTAGTCAATTTGAGTTCTCAATTTATTTCGAACAAAAATGAGGTAGTGGATAAATTCGCATTGGAATAGGTCTGGGAAGATCATCACTATGTTAAGCACTTAGCCAGCATATATATTCAAGTTATAGAATGTGGTATTTGATATTCCATTTTATAGTAGAAAAAGTTTTAGGGATTATTTTATGTTTCAAAAGATTATTTTCTACCATTGTGGGAGGCATGGTCACACCAAGAATCATTAAATGGATGCTCCTAAGACATTTCATCGTTGTTGGTGATCTAGACATCTGAAAAATTTCCATTATTAGATTTACTAAGATAGTAATGAGGGATCCAATTTAAACAGGGGATTATATTTTCATGTAATTATTTCAAATATGGTGGGTCATATAATTAGGCCAATAGAGGTTCCTAGGTGGATCTGTGTGGATGTCATTATGCAATTGAGTGTGCACTTAAGGAATATCAAGAAAGACAAACTACTTTAATAGGTAAATTGTTTATTTCTTATTCTATGTTTCTAGCATGGTTTGATACAGATGATAATCATTATTTTATATAATCAATATAGGTTGATATTTTAGGTTTATTTTTAGAGATTTTGTAATTGTTATTGCATCTTTACACACCCTTGTAAAAGTGGTCTGAACAAGGTTTCAAGAGCACCGCTTCTTGGGTTGTGATATATGATATGGATTTTATTTGGGATTTCACTTTTTTTATCATAGAATCATAAACATGATTATTAGTATGAATTTTATAACCAATTTGATTTCCCAAATTGATACTTATCATCATTGGTTATAGTTTTTCCCTACTGATGGGTCCACTCATGATTTCTAGGGTTAGTTGGATAACAGAATGAAAAGGGAGGGGTTAGTTGTTCTTTGTGCCAGTATAATATCATGTCAATTGTTTTACATGTTTCTAGAGGTAGTTAGAGATTTATTTTCTAGTCAAAAACATGATGTTGTGTGTGCACTCGAAATAATTTTCTGATGATTTTTCTAGTTTATCATCACAGATAGAGGATGATTTTTTATACACATACTCACAATAATGATCTCCATATCTACAATATCCTATTGAATAAAACCTTTAGAGTAGGTAGATCATATGTTCCTTCATCAGGTCCTGGATGTGAAATGATTTTTTTCAACCCGGCATGCCACTAAGGGATTCAATAGTACATATTTATGAGAAGTAATATACAATTTTCATTATTTTAATGACTATTAAAATTTTAATTATGTTACCATTAAGAAAATTTATCCTTTACTTGATGATATCTTTGATCAACCTAGAGGGGAACTTTGATTTTTTGAAAATTAACCTATTTTTCAGGGTTCCACCAGTTGAGACTCTAATAACATGATACACTAAAGAAAACATTCAGGAGTTGATGTTGGAATTTTGAGTTTTTTGGTAATGTTATTTAGCCAAAATAATGATACTAAAATATTTATGGGCTTGATAAACAAAATATTTCATCAGTTCAGGGAACCTTCTATTGTTTTATTTTTTGTTTATATTTATGTATACACCTAGTTAAAGGAAGATCCTAGATACCATTTGGATATCATTTAATAAAACGTTAGGGAACAACATCATTAAATTAATATTTCCATGTGTGAGTTTTGAATATAAGATGTATAATTTTTGGGGAATGTGATATCTGAGAGGGGCTTATTAGAAGATCGTGAAATGGTGTAGGTGGTTATATATTAGGATTAACCTAGAAACATGTCTATGAACCCGAGCATCATGGTTTTGGAAGGCTATTATATATGTTTTATTATGGAATTCTCCATGACCATATCTTTGAGGATGATTTTATCTCATAATAGTATAAATATTGAATGGAATGAAAAATTTTAGATATTAATTAAGAATATGACGATGAAGATGATTTTAGCACCTCTTTTTATTCTTACAGAACAATGGACTAGTTATGATGTTTTCTAGGATTCTTAGAGTATAAGTATGGTAAGTTTAATGGTTCAGGGATATTTTTTTGTGGAATTACACCCTCACTAATTAATCCCTCATGAGAAAAACTACCCAACCCATGATCTTGTGTTTGAAGCTATCATGGAAGAATTGAATATCATGAACTACTATCTCATTGGAAAACACTTTATAATATATTATTTTTAAAATATTAAGGAGTATATTTTCTCTTATTAGATATTAATATATGAAAGAGAAATAAGGTAGAGTGTCTTTAAAAATTTATATTTTTATATTTCATGTATCCATGGGAAATGGAATTTGGTTGTCGATGCATTGTGGAGAAAATTAATGACATAATACCTGAAGTAATTAGGCAAGTAATTGTCCCTAATGAGTTTTTTTCTGAGATGATATTTGGTGTGAAGGTGGTTGGTGGAAAAGTTTCCTTGGATTTAGTAAAAGTAGAGTCATTTTTCATTAGTGATTTCGACATGAGTATATGGATCACACCGAGATGAAATGTTTATGTGAAATACTAAATGTTGTGGATACCTTAGGTGAGTGGTCTCAGTCTCCCAATATATATTTTTCTTTAATAAAAAGTATCTTGTCCATTTTTTTGATAATGGAGTTATTAGATAGTGGAAACTAGTCATTTTTGTTCACGATACATGGGGATAAAATTATGTACAGTGATTTGTGAATTTATTGTTGGTGAATGGGGATGATGTGGCCAGTTAAAAATTTTCTACCACGGTGTCTCAACTATCAAAGAGTTATTGAGCAATACTAGATACCAATAAGGATCTTAAAATTTTTACCCATTCCAGTTTTGAATTGGGGTGAAATTTCCATGAATTTATCCATTAGGTTACCATAGACTCATAGTTGGAAGGATTCTATTTTTGGGATTATCAATATACTTGCTTAATTAACAGATTTGTTACTAATAAAAGATAATAGGAAGGTATAGTATTATAGGGTCATGTACATAGGATAGATTTTGAAGAAATGGGATCCTATATGAAATTAATCATGAGTTTTCATCCACATATAGATGGACATACTGAGAGGGATATCCATGTTCTTAATGTTATGTTGTGAGTTTATGTAGATGGTTTTAGTGGATCTTCAGAATGGAATTTTTCATTCATCAAGTTTTCCTATAACAATAGTCATTCCTACAAGATTAAGATGGTGTCTATTGAGGTTTTTTATGGCTGTACATATTGATATCCCTTATATTGTAAGGAGATGAGAGGGTATTCCTTGGTAGGATTGAGATTGGTTAAGGATAAAACAAAGATAGTATGGTTCATCTAGTTAAATTAATCACATCATAGAATCATTAGAAACCAATAGTGGTGCATCACCTTCAGCTTCTGGTGTTTGAGATTATTGACAGGTATTTATTAGAGTTTCACCTTACTTGGAACGTCATCAAATATGTATTTATTGTAAGGTGGAACTAGTGTTTTTAGGCCCCATCACTTCGTTGAGAGACTATAGAGGGTGTTCTATATGTTAATTTAACCATATAACTTAAATAATAAAAATTTCATGTTTCATGTATCCCAAATGGGGATGTAAATAGAAAGTCCATCTCATGTTATTATATGAGAGGATATTGATCTTTACCTAAATACCTCATTGGGGGAGTATCGAGATCTGATTATGGGTCACTAAGATTTAGTAATGAATGGATAAAATATCCCCACAATCTGGGTACTCTGGTAGTGTAGATAGGATCACCATAAGACATGGGAGTGGGTGTCGTTTATGATCTAGCAGTGACTTTCACTTTTTTTAAATTTTGGGATCTTGAAATCTTTTTCTAGAGAATTATATTATGGAGGGGGGGTTGTAATTCCTCATTAGAATTCATTTAGTTATGTTATAATATTTGTTTTGGGTTTATGTTTTTCATCAGGTGCGTATTTCAAACTGATGAATTTGGAGTATAACTATAATAGTGATTGTATGGATTCGTTGTAATGTTTTTTCAAAAAAAATGTTATTTCTAATGCTCATTGTGCACATAAATTCCATTTAATTGAAGTAAACACTGTGTAATGTATTCTTAGATGAATCCATGAAATTTGAACATAGAGATAATGGTTTTACACATCATGTAAAAGGTACCAGACGTTAATGTTCAAAAATATATTTTTTAATAAAAAGGTGAATTGTTTTAGTGTATATAGAGCCTAAGGATTACACTATATGTAATTGATTTAAATTCTATATAAATGACACAATTTTGGTTTTTATGCCACCCTATGAGTGATATGCCTCTTTCATTATATATGTAGAGTTAATTTCTAGCCTATAGAGACCCCAATGTGATTTTCGGTGAATACTTTTCATATAGATTAATTTTTTTTGGAAATTTATCATCATTGGGGTAAAATATTTTCAAATAATAATAAATTTTGTTTCTTTTTTTGTTTTTATTCCATTATTTTTTGCATTATTTTTTGAATCAGATAGTTTTTTATTACTTTTTTTTATCTTCACATTCCTGGTATCCAAAATTTAAATCTTGTGGTTTCCATTCCGCATTGTCCAAGGAGTTTAGGTCTTATATTTCCTTTAGGTAGGTGGATCATGTCATTTTTTCTAACTTCATGTATTTCATTTTGTTCTTATAGATTCCAAAAAATATGAAATGAAACTACATTTGATGAAATTAAAAAGGGAATGAGTTCTTGTTCAAAAGTGGTTTTTGAATTTAAAATAAAATTTCAATGATTTGTAATGATAATTATAGTTTTTGGAAACATAATGTTGATTTATTTGAACATTAAATTATTTATACAAACATGACCATCATTTTTAAAATAGAAATTGACATACATTTTATAGTGAGGACCATGGATGTGTCAAGAATGGGTCACTTTTAGCCTTAGTGTATGTGACATATCATGGATGTAACCAATTATATATCAATGGAATGTTGAATGAATCGATATTATTGGGATCTATCCTTATTCCTTTTATTATCGTGAGTAGCTAGAAAATACTTTCCTATAGGATAGAGCCCTACTTGATTGGGATTTTTTCTTGTTTTTTATTACAAAATAGATTGTTTGATGGATATCAGCTCACATAGTTTTTTATATTTTCATATCATCACCTTCTTTGTTCTATATTTGGAAAATATGACGTGGAAGTAGTGAAAACTAAAGGATTTTTTGGGAAATTTATTCATATTTCTTTTATTTATAAAAGTTAGTATATTACTATATATTTACATTTGAACTAGTTAATTCTTGTTATTATAACATGTATATATTTTAGTGTGGTATCCTATTGGGCTCAGTTCCATATAGCCTAAATCATTTTTTGGGTGGGTTATCAAATTGTTTTTTAGGATACATGTAAAGGAAAGGGAATTATATTTATTTGTACATTGTATTTATGTTACTGGTTTAATTTTTTAATGGGATGAAGGTGAAAATTGGTCACCTAGATACTTGATTTTATAGAAATGTCAACCCTTCTAATTTAACAGGTCTAGATCAGTTGTATCCCAATTTTTTATACATTATACACTGGTTGTATGAATTTTTTTCCTAATATTCAATACAAGTTTTTTAATATTCATTTTACCCCACCCTATAATGGGATGACTTGGGAGACTAGTTTGGTTTTCTCAATTTAGTAAATTAAAAGTGTAGTGTTATTGGGTTAGTTAATTTCATAGATTAATATGTTACTAATTATGATTTATTTAAATTGTTTCTCTATTTTCAAGAAAATAATCTATGTTAATATAATAGTGATAAAAATTCATCATAAATAACAATGATTAATTTTTAGTGAAATGAAATAAAATGATTGTAAAATGCATGTGGTTAGGAAATGCACTCTAAAAATGGTAAATCATTCATATGATAAAATTTTTACAATAATATAAATGGTAGTGTTATGATGAATATAATAATAAAATTATTAAAATTCACTTCAACTAAATCCTCATGAGTTAATTTTCCTACACATTATAATGAATTAGATGATTTGGGTTTTAAATAAAAATTTGGGGGAATAATTTATATAGAGTAATGTGTAATATTTATACCACTAATAAATTATTCATGTCAATTTTCACATAGAAAGAGTTTATGAAGAGATAGAGTATATCATTAAAAATGATAAAGAATTATGGATGAATGATTATTTACCATCCTAGAAAAGTAATCGTATTATCTAGTACTATATGTTGAAAAAATAATCCATCATTTCCTATGCTATGTTGGGTACATTATATTTCAGTTAATGATTTTATGAATTTTGGTCTATAAAATGTAAATTTATGAAAATAATATACTTCTTTCAGTTCCATTACAATCATACCTATAATAGATGATTAAACAATATTATAAAAAAGATAGAGTTTTATAGTAAATGAAAAAATATCTATGAATGGTTATTTTAAAAAATTTAACGATGATTAATATGGTGTTATAAAATTTCTATATAGAATTTTATTTCCTTGTGATTACCAATTTAAGAGATAATTTTTTATTGAAGCTAATATGTCTCAATTTTCTATTCATATTTGTATCACTAACCTATATAGAGACATATTGGGATATATTTAGTAGGATGGATTGAATAGACATACATGCACAATTACCAAGAATGGTTTTATATTTCAATTGAACAGAATGTTGATATTCATTATTCATTAATATGTAATGTATATTCTATCATAATATTATCTAATGTTCATTTATAATTTTTGGAACATCCTTAAAAAATCATAGGGTACTACAATAAATATCATTGTAGTTTTTTATCCACAATATGATAGAAAAACTGAGATAAAATATTCAAAAAATTTAATTCATGATTACAAATTGTTGAATGGATTATCATTGAATTTTGGATCAACATATTCAAAATATCACGTGTTCTTATAAAAAATGTTTTCAATTCAATATAAAAATTTCACATTTTGATGCATGATATAGAAATTGGCATTGCACTGAAACTTGTTGGGAAGATGTATAATAAAACATGTTTTGGGACCATAGATGGTAGATTAAATATATTATAAGATAAATATTATTGAGCACACAATAAGGAATAACTAGAAAAATAGGAAATGCTATGTAAATATTGAGAAAAGCATCCCTATTTCGAGAGGTAAATCTTTTTGTCTGAAATATTCTCCATCGTTCTGTGTTATGGGTTTTATTTCAAAGAGAATGTATAATCAATGGGTAATTAGGTAATTTAAAATCATTTAAAATTTTGGATTTGTTTCTTATCAGGTGTTATTTCGTCCAATTTTATCCTTGGTAAATGATGTATATCATGATTAATTATTAAGAAAATAGGTTCAAGATGATTCTTATGTTTTGAGACACGACTTAGTTCTGTCAAATAAAAACCTACCATATTAGTGACAAGATGTTTAGATTATTCACATTAGAGATATGTTCTTATTAATTAAAGTGATTCACTATGTTCTTGTTTTGTTGAAAAAACACTAGATTAATAAAGCAACATGGGATCCAAAATATAATATAATGTAAAAATAACCCCACATATTTATATAATGAGTGAAATAGTGAGGTTAATATTCAAAATCTATTGAAATATTTATGTTAATGGTATAATAAATCAATTTAATTTCATATTAATAGTAATTTTCTATATTTTATGGTTTTATATTTACTAAATGAATATTATGTAATTTTTATTTAAAAATGAGAAAGTAATTATTTTTAACCATATTGGGTTTCTTTAAATATTTAGTTTGATTTAAATCCATTATTCAAATTTTTAAAACCTAAAATTTGAAAAAATTAATTTCAATTTTGAATTTATCAAAATAAAATTTGTATAGGGTGAGAATTTTAATTTTGTTGAGATATTTTGTTTATCGATTTATGTTGAATAAAACTATTTTTTTTAAATAATGTCTTATAATTTTTAGTATATAGTATAGACCATTCTTTTTTATATTATTTTAAATATTAAAATATATCATTATTATTTAAAATAATCCAAAAAATTTCATTTGAATATACTTTATACATGTATTCTATATAACATCATTTTTATACATAAATAGAAAATTGTTTGGATATTCTCATTGTCCATGTTTTTTTCATTTAGTTTAAATTTTAATTATTTTAATTTTGTGAATTTAGTTTCATAAAATGCATTCAATAATTGGAATTACAAAAAATAATATATTTTTACAGTGTCAATGTATTTATTGGTCATAATGATCTGTATAAATTTAGCTAATCCTACAACAATAGCCCAAATCTAGTGTATCATTTAATATATTGACATAATATATAGGGAATGACATCCTAAATACAAAGTAATTATGTATTATATGTAAATTAGTAAAATTCATGAGACATGAAAAACATTTGGAAAATATATATTAAAACATAATTGTTTTTTAAAAATTACTTTATTCCATCTATCACAACATTTCTTATCATTGAAAATAAGAATCTTGGATTTCTCAGGATAGAAAAACATTATGGGTGACATCAAATAATTCGTAAGGGTTATACAGCTTAGATGAAATTAGGAATAAATAAAAATAATATATAAGAAAAGGTAAATAACTGAACACACATGATATGTAATAAATAAACTCGGAAGTATGTGCATCCAGAAATAATATCTTTATAAAAATTTATTTGATGATAATATATTTAGAAATGAAAATAACAAAATAACATTTACATTTAATAAATTACTTGAATATCACAACTGGATATGTTATAATAAATAATGAATGGCATGTAAAATAAAAAATCCATTTAATAAATAAGTGATAAGAATATTCATCCAATGATAATAACATTGAAAATTTTTAAGGATAAAATAAATGGAATTCTTAAAAAATGTAATACTTAATTATTGTGTGTCATGTTTCAAAACCATATAATACCATAAACTTCATGATCTATTACCAAGATCATTTTTGAACTGATGAATACAAACCAATTTAATTAAGCATTTCCAACTAATTCTTCTCATTAAACTACTGATGCATCTAGAGGTCTTCTATTACTATGCCCCACCTACATCTTGAATGTTCAAAAAATTCCTCATATATTTAATAATAGATTTATTTAATTAAAAATGTTCCATGTCATCAAATTACTATATAGATTAAGAAATTTGAAATTATATTTATTTTCCCAATAAATAAAATAACAATCAATATAAAAATTGGTATATATAATTGATATTTTGTATAAAGAAAAATTATATCCCTGATAAATGATATGGATAATAGAAGAAATTTAATGTTCAATGGTCACATAAAATTGAGAATTTTGAGGGGAAGTTAATGAATATAATAATTATTCACTAAAGTCGATCTCAATACTATACTCACTAAAAATAGTAATAACCATCCAAATGATGAATAAGAATTTTACCAATAAATCATTTACCTATATAATTGTTTGAAATGGGTTTTATTCATTTATTAATATAAATACACACAAAATTACCTTAGAAACTATTCATGAGGAAAATATACAATGATTTAAATCACTTTTAAAAACATTAATCATTTAGAAAATGAATTTCTATGGAAATAAATATTAATAAATATGAATTTCCATAATACTAAAAAAATTACATTTATTAAAAATAAACAGTAAACATACAAAGTAATCTTTGCATAAATTATGGTCATGATAGTGGGTAATTCTATAAATACAGTAAAATTTAAAAATAACATACGTTTTTCACTACAAAATGATTAGAAACGTACCTCTTAAGAATATGAAAAGAATTTTTTCTTTAACAATATTTTTATTGAAGATAAAATTTGATATAATGTTCGTAATAAATAATTTTATAAAGGGGTAAACAATATTTTTTAAAACAATATTTTTAATGAAAACTAGTTTTTGACCAAAGAGTGAAATCTATTTGAAATTTTCTTAAAACATTTTAAAAATTAATTTATGAAAAAAATATTGGTAAAATGTTGATATTACTTTAAAATAACATGAAAAATAAAAGAATAAAAAATAGTTGGTATTATAATATAATTTTCAAATAATTTTCCTTAAACAAAATTCATGAATAAACAATTTTAAATAAATTGTGATTGAAAAATAAACAACTTCAATGATCATACCATTAAATTGAGATTTAAAAAATTAATTTATTATTTAAGTTATTATAAATCTATTTAAACCGAGTGTAATTATTATATAATATAATCATGATTAATTATTCAAAATATCTTATAACATCAATGAAAAAAAGAAGTAATAATTCCCAATTAATAGAAATTGAGTTATGAAATTCATTTCAATAAGAAAATGTCATATTAATTTTTGATGGATAAAATAATTAATGTTATAAAATAAAATATAATAAATTATTAATTATTAATGATATTTACATTCTTAAGGGAAAGTATATATAATATATAAAATAAATCTGGTGCATAACATTACAATATTCCTTTAACAAAGTGAAATTGGGAAAAAATCCATATCTTTAACCTTTCTGATAGTTAGATAATATTTATCATCAGTTATTATTTTTTTAAGAATGTAATTTATTTATATAAATACAATATAATTTTTATAATATCATATATTATCCTCTTATAACAATTTACCAAAATTTTGTTAATTATATTTCATTATTTTATTGATTCATGTGTTAATCACCCTATTTTATCATACATTAATTGTTATGAATGATATTGATTGTGTACAAATAATAGAGTTTTAGTTAATATAGAATAATAATCATGGTGTAATTATAATAATTAATCATAAATTAAACTTTTATTGAAATCATGAAGGTTATATTTTATTAATGAAATATATTAAGATCATGGAGACAGTGGGATGTACATATATGTGATTAACATTCCCATTTTCGAATTATCATTTTTTAAAGTATGTAGTAATATATTTTAATTGTATGGTGATCATAACATCATGTAAAACATATTAAATATTTATATATACATTTCAATATATTCCATGTGATGTAGATAAAAATTCTTTGAACCCACATACCCGGATCTAGTAATGAAATCATAGACATTAGATTTATAGGTTTGATGGGATAATTTTGACCTAATGTTTTCCATCCCAAACATACAGTATAACAAGGTAAAATTGGATCACATAAATGATTGATTACAACTTAGTTTTAGTGTTTCCGATAACTACATAAAACCATTATGTAAATAAGACACATGTCGTTAAATGGTAATTTCCCTCCACATAACCCTTATTTTTTTATTTCACATTAAGTCATATTCATTATATATATGTAATTATTCTCGCCCATAATTAACAAAAAAAAATTTCTTGATAACCTAGTTAAAAATCAAAATAAGTGTTTGATAAAATGCTCTATAACAGTAAAAATATTTATTAAAAAGTGAATTTCATCAATGAATATATGATTTTCAAAATGATATTTAGACATAATCAGAGAGAATGAGTAAATAATAAAGGAACTCATACACATAAATACCTATAACAATAAAAATGAGAAATATAATAAGGATCCAACAAAAGAATAATTCAATAGATTCAATAATTATAATCCATGGGATATTAATCATAATAAAGTGAAAAAATATAAACCAATATAAATCCCTATTAAAATGTATTCGTATATGGGAAAATTTTCTTCATAGAACACTTATAGAACCCTTATAGAACACTTAGAAATTGAATAACCATGTACTGTACTTCCAATATATTTCTATAAAGAATATAATCTTTACCCAATGAATTGTAATATTATCTAGGCTCACCCATCATATATGAAATAATCGGATAAATATGTTCCATTTGGGTGCTCCTATTATATTAGAAATATATAATAACCATAACATGGATTTATTATATAGTGCTTTCACTTCATCGTAATTCTTATAAAGTAACCATTATCCCAATAAAAAATTATTAACCGGTTGGACAGAAATGGGTTCAATAAAAGACCCATGGGAATATTATTATCCCTTTTTAATGAAATGGGTTCAATAATTGTTATGACCTGACCCATGCTAGGGCTCAAGCCAAAAAAACCCCAATCCATCCTCTATATGTATGGGGTTGGTGACAAGTACTGATGGAACCACTAATCTTGGATAGTTTTTTGCATAAAACCTGTTCAAACACACATCCCACTCAATGAAAATGTATAAAAGAAAAATATAAAAATGTGGAAACTTCTATAAATTAATGTAAACATGAATGAACCACTAGATGGTACAAGAATATAATTGCTTCATTTGAAATTTAAATATAAAAAACATACGCTGAAACTAGAAACTTGTCCCAATATAAATGAATTTGATACAAAAAAGTAACAGTCAAGAGATCCCCACTCCTATAAATATAACCACCATATGTGGTCCACCACACTTATATCCCTAAGCTCTTTTGAGATCACTATTGACATGTACGCCATCCGAAAAGGACTTGACACATGTTAGGAAAATCACATGTAGCGGTGAGTATATAAATACCCAGTAGAACTCCATGAAAATATGATAGTGGTGTAGTAAGAGATTCACTGAAGAGATGCAGTAGAGATATCAATGTACAATAAGAGTGAATGGAAAAAGTATGACTCATCCCAAAAAGAGAGTGAAACTGGACTCATCTAAACACAAGGAGCTCAAAGATATTAGATGATGAACTCCCCATCAAGTCTTCTCTACATATAGCAAGAGGGTAGACTTTTCAAAACATGAGAATCTAGACAGAAAAACATGTGTCATACCCCGCAAATCTTCATGTCTCCTAGAAGAAGAGTGACCAAGACCATGCAGTTGGTAATATAATAGGATATATATATTTATATATTCTCACTCAAAGATACCCAAATGAGGGATTAAGGGGATCTGCATCTCACATCTCATCCCAAGAATGTGAGTAGCCAATAGTTCTACATACCACTATCTATAAATCCAAAGAGGACACATGTCAAAGGTCATAAAAACATTTCACTTCAATATAATATGATTTGGCTGACACTAACTTGCTATCACTGTTTAATTTGCATCACAAATAATGAAACATGGTGGGGAAAGAACCCCTCTTATTTGAGTTGTTAGGTAAATCGAACCATTCTTTACCCATATGACACACAATAGATAGTCTTCTCTTAGCCATCAGGGAATACGATACCCATATCGGTTAGATGGTAGGCCTGAAGTCTACTTGAGGAATATACTCTGGGTAAAAGTAGTATCTCTATAGAGACTACTCTATGAATCATCCTGATAACTCCTCAGTTACTACTTTGTGTCATCCCATTAACTCCTTGGGAATTACACTACCTGGACAAGAGGGAGGTTCATCTCAGAACTACACTAGTCATCTATAATGGATGGTACATCTTAGGAAGCACTAAGGAACACTGTACATCCCTACTGGATGGTTCCTCTCAAGAACAACTATAAAACACTGGCCATTTAAGTTGGATAATAACTCTTCCGAAGCACACCACTGTAGTTATCAACTATCTTCCAAAATAGGTGCCACTCCCAGAACATCTCACATCATATCATTAAAGCCTCTACAGATTGAATCTTAATGTTCTGTGTAAAAAAATAGGAAAGGCTACTTGTATGACAATATCCGAGTCCAAAAGAAGAATATATGGGAGGTAAAAGAGTCATAATGTAGCTCATGAGGCGTGTAGGTCCCATGTGACATGTGACCCCACCTCACAACCTGGCTGTGTACCTAACATTTTTTGGGTACTAACCATTGAACCAATACCCCTAGGAGTACCAGGGTACTCCTAGAGTACATTTCACATATTTTCAATAAGTTGATGAGGGAACGACCCTCGCCGTTAAACCAAAAGGTTGAAAATGTATGTTCACTAACACACTAACTCAAATAGCCCAGAGCATTCAACCACATATCTTCATACATCTTATCCTCTCTCATAATTGTTGATGCTAACCCAATCTATGGTTTCACTTCTAACATGTCAAAATGTTCTTGGACATAAATTTATTTCAAGTTTCTACAATTAATGAAATAATGAATAAGGCTCCTCACAACCAAATGGATTAGAATAATGTGATCCTTGTGAAGAAAAATGCACAATATTGAATATTCATTCACCACAAATTGACATAATATTGATAGGACATAAGTTTTCTCATTGTAATCAAATCAAATTATGCACGGCCATGGCTCGATCTCTAAAAGAATTATACAGAATGCACCATTGATATCTTTATGAAAAACACATAATATGGACTACCAATTCCTTCAAAACTTATTCCCTGTGATAGAGATGCATATAACCACAACACATGTGAACTGGGCCTCAATGGGCCCACAAATATTTTTCATTTTATACACATAGAATTTTCTTGAAAAGTCCATATTGATGTCAAGATCAAAAAACCTTTGACGACTCTCCAATTTGATGTCATCTGGAAGAGTTACGACTGATACAAAATTATAACACAATATTATTATTATTATTATTATTGTGAATTTCATGGACTTAATTCATGAACAAGAATTTAATAATCACGATTGGACTTGAATTGACCATCTTAATACTAGGGTCTCTCTACTGCTGACGGTTCATCAAATCGAGGTAGCACAAAGGAGTTACAGAAGAATCAGGGTTTGGGAACCCAAACTAATAATATCATTATTAAAATATTATTTTTATTTATAATTTATTTTATTAAAACATTATAT
Organism: Viscum album; assembly: GCA_963277665.1. Classification (NCBI taxonomy): domain Eukaryota; kingdom Viridiplantae; phylum Streptophyta; class Magnoliopsida; order Santalales; family Viscaceae; genus Viscum; species Viscum album. The sequence continues at coordinate 1,399,555,169 of OY728132.1, read as the reverse complement.
CTAAGGCAAAACCCAAATTTGTACTTACCTTTTTTTATTTACCTATAGGACCAGAATTCCCCATATAAAATTTATTTTATTATTTATTTTACTTTTAATTTATTTCCTTTTAAATTCAAATTCTTTCCCAAATATTTCTTCTCATTATTCCATGATTTTCCTTCTGAAAACCAATATTTAGATACAAATAAAATCAACAAAAACGGATGGTAAACATCTTTCACTAGCTGATAGAATCTTCGATGAACCACCACGCCTCTTCCTGGAATTTCGACCGCCACCGCCTGGCCCGCCACACATCTCCGCATGGACTACCAGCCACTTTTGGTCAACCACCATGACACCACCCTCTCTTAAGCTTACTCCATTTATAGTGAAACACCACATGTATCTACAAAGATCCATTGAATAAACTATCTATTCAAACATATATCTGTTTCATCCATTCATCACATCGTATCATGCCTAGTTTAATTTATCAATCTCAAATCTAAACATGGGGTGGTGATCCGTTTCATCATGGATCAAACACAGAAAAATTGATTTTATGATATTCAGAAAAAAAAATATTAATGACAACCGTGGAAATTGTCTTGGATAACCTTGATTCATCACAATAAGAAAGTTGTACAAAGAACAATAACAATAATTAGTAAACCAATAAAAACAGTTTATTCCAATTTCTAAGATCATGAAAGCGAGTAGATTGATGAACAAGAAATCAATATGCGAAAAGCATAATTATAGGTGTAAAAACTCCAAAGATGAGTCCTACCAATATTTCTTTGGAAAACATTGATAATGATCACACTTGCATAATTCCCAAGATAAGTTGTTGTATTCTTCATGCTTCATTTTACCTAGATCTATGATTTCCTCGTCGTTCTTCGTCGTTCATTGTTCTTTAATGGGAATACAATGAGAGGAGAAGAAATGAATTTTCATTACCAAAAAAACCAAATTATTTTTCCAGCCCCTTAAAAAAATAATGTATAACTCTCATTAGATTAAAATAAACTAATCAAATAATTAAATAATTAATTATTTAATTATTTAAATAACTAACCACGATGACACATAATCCAACCTCCTCTAGTCAACAAATGTTATATCCCACCTTGGGATAAAACTATGTTCTGAAATCAACATTGGTCTCATATTTCTCATTATGTACTTGTTTGTTATTTATTTGAGTTTAAGCTATGAAATTAAAAAATTACTAATATATCTCATCTTTTTAACACACACCACCAATGAGAGAGGGGTCCAAACATCCCACACCGACTAATTTTATGTTGTGCCTTTGTAAAACCCAAATTACACTCCCATTTATGGTCTTCGATTTCAGATCTGAGCTACCTTTTTAGAGATATCCCATTTCTATCATTTTCATAGATCATAAACAATTGATATTTTAATAAAAATAATTCTATGAAAACATGGCCTTAGAATTACATGTCATCTTAGAACCAAGACCTGGAAATATTTATAGAAATAATTCAGAGTCTTATTAGGCCAAAACCAGGTCTCTACAATAATAATTACATTGCATCGATAGTAAACCGTCCTTAGAATTAACAAATTTTGATAGAATCATTACAATGTATCTATACTGAAGAATTAGTAAAAAAAATATTTTTTCCCATTGATGAATGGGTATAGCATTAAAAAATCATTAAAAATGTTTTGTGGAAAATGTAATTTTTATTTTCAAATAAAATTATTTTATAAACTATAAAAAGAAATAAAATTATTTATATCCTTTTCGTTGAAAATAAAAATTTTAAATATTAAGGGATATTTAAAAATCACTTAAAATATTTCTTTAAGAAAATAACTATTACATTTTGAAAAAAAAATTATTGATAATTTAAAAAAATATATTTTTGTTTGAAATTAAATATGTAAAATTAAAAATTGTTATTCAAATCAAATAATGGTAAAAAAGTTAAAATTTTGTTCATATAGTGTAAGTTAAAACATTGATTTCATTAACAATTTTGGTAAAATAATAACATTATTGGTCTGGAGAAAAATAATGTTTTTTACAAAATTTTTTAAAATGTAAATAATGGGTGATATTTTCATCAATAGATCATTTTATAAAAGAAAAAAAATTGGAAACATATTTTAGAAAACTATTATTTGATGGAAAAAGTGTTATTGACAAAATATAGAAACAAAGAATAATTTTCCTAAAAATAATAATTATTATTTTACCTTATAGAAAATAGAATATTGTTATATTACATGAAAATATTATGAATGAAAATAAGAGTATAATATAATGATAATCCTAGGGAGGTCGATCATAGTATTTCAATATTTTTTACTTAACTATATATAGTCTTGATACCTGATGAGATTGAAACATAGAACTCTTATCAATTTTGTATCATTTTATCATAATCCGAATGAATGTATAAAATTAAATTCATTATTAAATATTATGAAAATAAATAAATTCATGATATTACATGCCAAGGGATTTTATACAAACCTCATAATGAAATATTGGTTAATAATATTACATAAGTCTCAATGAAGGAAAACTATGATAGAAATCCCTTAAAAATATCATGTCATTGAAATTTGAGTTAATTAATGAATTTATTATGTCTGTAATATTTATATCAACATTAAACAAATAAAATTAAATTATAATATAGTAAATTTTCATATAAAAAAATAATATTATCAGTATATAATTAATAATGTAGAGTTCTTACATAGTGAATAGAAATTGAGTTATGAAATCCCGTCTCTTAAGCATCCTTTTGGTTGAATGTTTTTTAGACTCAATTATAGTGGATTGAAACATGTTATTAAATTATGAATGAGACATATTAATATTTTTTATTTCATATATGATAAATTTTTTAAATCTTATCCTCTGTTCGTTACAAATCATTCATTATTATCATTGTTTCAAGTGTTAATTCCCTTGTTTTGTCATTCATGATTTGTTAGAACTATGCTGGTTTTGGTGCGTGTAATATAGTTTAATCATCATTAAAATAATATTCATGAAATAATTATTATATTTATTATTCTTGGGAATATTTAATAATAATTGTGAATTGAACTTTTGAATAATGAAGTGTATTTTGATCTTGGAGAGGGTAGGCCGATTGAATTCATGAGTAACGTTTCAATTTTTTAACGATCAATACAGAAAGATGGTACATAATATTTTACCTTTCCAAAAATGAATATAATATCATAATTAACATACTATTTCTTTAAGTTTATTATCATATATATATCATCTTTGTGTTTTGGTGATGAAATCAGAGTCTAACATCAATTCATGAATGTAACAGTCCACATCTACTCGAACGATGTTATCATTATCAGGTTACTGAAAAGGTAAGAAATAAAAATGTATATTATATTTTAAGAATGATAAATATTTCATTAGTATCATAATAGTTTTTTTATAACATAAGTATTTATTATTGTTTTATATATTATTTTCCATACAAATTATAAGTGAAATGGAATCACATTGCTTTGTGAGGTGGTTGTCCTCCATACACAAGATCAACGTTATCATTTCCCAAATAGAATGAAAAGAATAAATATTTTATAATGACATAAAACGTATAATTATAGAAAAACTATCATATGTGTAATTTAAATCTGTCATTATACAAAACTATGTGTGTTTGTTTTGGAAAAATAGTTGACATTGGTTCGTGAGGTGGCAATCCTCCTTACATGTGAATGATCATTTCATAAGACATTAGATGGAAGAGAAGAATGATTTAGGTTATACAATTATAATAATAAAATATTTTTATATCTATGTAACTTTTTTAGTATTTAATAATGCTGTTTGAAATCTTGAATGTGGTGGATGAAGAAATAAAATAACAACCCTCAGTGAATATTGTTACCACTTCTTTTGGTTTCATATTTAGGTTTTCACCAAAGGACATGCATGATTGGTGTTATGACCAAAATAATGATACAAGGAATCAATGATGTTATTATAGATTTTATTTGGATCTATCATTGAAGAACCATTATTTCATTAATATGTGATTAGATGAGGAGAGGGGATTGAATTTTACATGAGATTTGAGTGTCACAAATGTAATTTTTGAATTGAATGAAATCCAACTACATTTTTTCAAGTCACAAGGAACCAATAATGGATAATTATTGATAATATATGATATATTCTTGATGTATTATAATAAAATATAATTTTGACTTGTTTTTAGGTTTTATATCCCTTATATATTTTGTTTTAAACCCTAGTAAGTACATTTTTACCTTAATCATGATGATTAATTTTTTATGTTTTCACTATTAACATTGGTAAAAAATTTATGTTGGAATTATTTTATAATATTAGTTATGATGAAACAAAATTTGGAATCCATTTCCTAAAAATTAATTTCACAAAAGATGAATATTTAATTGGAAATTTATCCCACTGATAAGACAAAAATGCAGGCTTTCGGCGAGAAAATGTTTGTATGATTATAATGTCTTTAAAACAGATTTCATTAGATTTTTTTAAAAATGATCTAAATTTTATTAATATAAATATATTTGGATATAATTTTGCAATATAATTAATTCAAATATTAATTTATCGTTATAAATAATTCAAACAAAAATGTATTTTACAACTAAAATTGTGTGTATTCGCTATTAATAAAAAAATGTATCTTTTCATACAATTTTTCAAAATTTACACCAATATAATTATTACATGGGAATTTGAAAAAGTGAATTATTTTTAATATTTATTTTATTAAAGTGTAAAAAACTAAAATTAAAACAAATCATATATATGCGATGAAAAAGATTGTTTTCAAGAAGTGTATTTTTTTCAAGTATAAGATGATTTTATATTAAATGAGTGTCTAATAATATTCGTTGCATGATTATGAATTTATAATTATTTATATATAATATATAAATAATTTTAAAATTTTTCATTATTATATTTTTTTAGATTAATAAAATGGGGAAACAATATGTTCATTAAAACAATTTTTTGAGAAATCCTCTTCTTAAACAAGAAATCTAACTTATACTAAAAAATAATAGAATTATAATTCAAATGTAACTAAGTAGATTATATATATCAAATTAATAATAATTTAAATTAAAATAATAATTAAAAAATTATCTATTAAATTAGTTAAATAATTGATAATAATTTTTAAATTTTTTAAAAATATTTATTACTTCACAATTCCATGACATTAAATATTTTTATAAAAAATTAACAATTTATCCAAAATAATCTTTGATATAAGGATTTCATAGATCAGTTTAATTTTATAAGATACATTTTATTTATGTTCCAAAATATGATTATAATATTTATTTTAATGAAATGAAATATAATTCATTTGTTATTAAAACATGTTTCTAAAGAATAAAAGTATATTACTATTTTTTTATGTTTTTTACTACAAATCTATAAATAATTTATACTCAGTATTATATATATATATATCATCATGTAGTTAATACTATTAATACACTACATATTTAATGACTATATTATAACAGCTACATATATCATGGGCTGTTTAAGATTAGTGTTTAGAATTCAATACTGTATAGAAAATAAAAATAATAGGGTTATGTGTACCAAAAGATAAAAAAGGGAATATATTTATTTAAGAATAAATATCTCATAATATCTTTGGGATTCACATTCTCATTTGTTTTTGGTGTCTCATGTTCTTTACGGTATCAGACATAATTTTAATTTATTAAATTATCCAGGTGTTACATAGTCGCCTTTTAATAAATTGTGTCCTCAGAATTTGATCGTTATATCAGTTATCCAAGGGCCAAAATTTTAAATTAATATTTATGTAAAACCATAATGTAATATTAAATAATCATCTTCTAGATAAATTTTAAATGGAATTACTTAGTCACAAAATCTATTTTCAATCTAATAGTCATATGTTTGATAAAAACATATGTTCATATAATCCCCATAACCTACACGTTCTTAAAAACACTAAAGGTTATCAATAACATAAATATTATTTCTAATAAATATAAATTCATAAATAATGATAAAAAATTTATTATATAGAATTAATAATAATAAAATGTATCATAATGTTTCATTAGTAACTTTATAATCTCATAACACTAAACCTCAAAAGGGTTGTTTAAGACTTTAAACTTATGATCAAACTTAATATTTTATGCATTTGATTTTATCCATAACTCTTGAGATAACATCACATGATAACATTCTAATATTTAGTGTTATCTAAAAATTGACACTAATACCAACTATAATATCCTATAACCTTCATTATTGAATCCAATAATGAAATCCTAAAAATAAAAATTCTGTATATGATATGTAAAAATGTGACACAATTTTTTTATTTCCAACCCATATAACATCAAAGGGATATATTTTGATAAAATACATTCCCAATGGACTTTTAGTATTTATGTTTTATTAAAATATGAAAAAATACTACATAATCAATACCCATATAGTTAAATAATCATTTCCCCCACATGAACTAACATTTATTATTTCTCATTAAGTCATCATTGTCGTCCATATGAAATCCATTCTAGAAATAACTCTTTTTACATTAGGTCTTGATATCCTACAGAATATAAAACCTAATAATATATTGATCAAATGATCAGTGACAGTAAAAATAAGAAATAATATGTGAATTATTTTAATTAACAAAATATATGGACAATGTTATTATAAAAAAAATCATGTTTCATAATAGATTTATAAAAGAACACATAACCATCAATTCATAAACCATCCATCTTGAAACATGAAAAAAGCCATTAACAAAATCAACATTTAATCAAATCCATAATCTTGATTCATATATTATTAATCGTGTTAAAAGGATGTAATGGAAACCAATATAATAATTACATAAAATGTGTTTGTTTATTAGAGCACTATCCTCATAGATTAATTAAAAAACACATATAGAAACCTTACACATGTTATAACCATATAGTTGAAATAAAATATAATTATACATAGAACATAATCGTTACTTAATGAATTGGTTTACTATCTTGGAGAGTCCATTATATTATCCTTAACAACCTCACCTGGTGCCCTTTGGGATCACCCTTTACTTTATCAATTTCAAAGAACCACAACATGACTAATTTTCATAGATCTTTTATTTTATAATAAAAACCCCAAAACCCCATTATCCATTTTATAACGTGATTATCTTATGGAAAATAAATAGGTTATATACTAATATCTGTGATATACGATTATCATTTTCAAAGGAAAACAATTACACGATAATTTCATTGAAATTTTATTATTCCATCCAGAGAAATAATGATCGAAGATTATAAAATTACAAAATATCTCCATTGATGCATTTTTAACAATAGGGGTTTTTAAAGATGATTAATGGGGATACTGTTAACATATTTTTAAATACAATTAAATGGAAAATAACATTGTCATTAAAAAAATTATGTTTTAAAAAACTAATAATTAAAAAAATATTATAAAAATAATTTTCTTAGAGAAAAAACATGGAGTAATATAAATTGTTCTTTAAATTTTATTTAAATATTTCATTAGTAAAATATGAATTCCATTATCAAAAAAATCTTTTAAAAATCTTTTAAAAATATTTTTAATTGAAAATGACTAAAAATAAAGGATGCTTCAAAATAAATAATGGTCATGAAAGTGAAATATTATATTTTTGTTGTATAAGTTAAAAATGAATCTATTTATTTTTTTATAAAAAATAGGCATTTTTGGAAAATGAAATGATGATTCCTTTAAAAAAATTATAAGACAAATATACATAAAAATATAATTAATAATTAATTTTATAAATGGTAAAAACGTTTTTGGAATAATTATTTTATAGAAAAAATGATTTTTGAAGAAAATATGTTTTTGAAAAAAGAAAGAAAAAAGACAGTGTTTCTTAATTTTTTTAGAAAAATTGTTATAACTACACCAAATTTAACAAATAATAATATTACATAAAATTTTCATGAATGACTATTTTTGAATAAAACTCATTCTATTCATTAAGAGGTATATCAAAATATTTAAAAATTGAAGAATTAATATTAAATAATCTAATAAATCATTGAGATTGTAACATAAAAAAATTAACACAAGTCAATGTGTTTGTATTTGTACCGCATAAAAGTTGATTGGTTCATAACATTTCTCAAGTTTCAATGAATAAAAATACAGACAAAAATCTGATATAGAAATCAAATCATTGATGTAGAGATTAATCAATAAATTGATTATCTATATCCAATGTGAATACACATAATTTTTTTTAAATAAAACATAAATTAATCAATTGTTATGACACACATAATTTTATCATGACATAATTAGTTATGTATATTATTAACACAATTAATGGAAATTGAGTTAAAAAACCTTTACAACACTGTTCCTTTCGGTTGAACAAAATTTAACATATAGAATATGGATTAGAAAATTTTATTAACATATTATAAATATATATTAATAGTTATACATTCATATATAGTCCTTTGATAAAAAATTATCACTCCTTTATTAATAATATATCATTATTGTAATTTTTTCACCTGTTAAAAGCCTTGTTACATCCTTTGTGATTTGTAATAAAAATTCATGTTCTTGTGCATATAATATAGATCTACTATAACAAAAATAATAATCATTAAATAATTGTAATATTTATATATCATCTATAATTTTATTTCCAATAATTAATGTATTTTTTTGATAAATAATGTTTGTAATGATCATTAAGAAGGTAGTTTGTGCATATATATGTGTATCATTTTCATTGTATAATAATAAATATGGGAAATAGGTAAGTAATATTTTATCATTCCAAATTTATAAACATATAATAAATAAAATAATATTTAATTAAACATAAATATATATATATATCATCAATATGGTGTGGTTACAAAGATAGAGGGTCACATCGCATTAGGAAGGTCATATTCCACACAAAAATGAAGGATGTTATCATCATTAAGTGAGTGAAAAGATTAAAAATGAAAATATCTATACTCATTTATCAACAATAAATATGTCATTAATATTATATATCTTTAATTCAAATCATATATATTTATTTTCATTATCATTATTATTTTTTATATAATGTAACACCACAAAACTTGTGTCTCAATTAATGATAATATTATGCTTTTATTTTTTATTAAAATTTATTTTAACCAAAAAAAATTTATAATACGACACAAGGATATTCATTTAAACTTGACACCAAAGTGTTTTCAATACACAGAGATCAAATGGGATATCATTATAACAAAATATTCCTATTAAAAACCCTATCAAAATTATAGGGAGACCACCCAAAACATTGATAACCCCAAGAAGATAATATGGGTCCTTAGAATACATCATAAAGAACATTAGTATGGCCAAGACCACCACATCCGTGTTAAGGACCAATGGTATGACGAGAGCTGTTTTCTTTAATTTCCTTGAATTTAGGACACCCAAATGCATGGTTTTGTATAAGGGATCAACTTGACCGTTTCCTTGGGTAACTGTTGAATTCCAATGGCAATAATTATAGACGTCGACCTTTCGGTAAATTAATTGAAAACATGTGAGTGTAATTTAGTTCTACAAATAATTATGTTACATATTGAAAAATTATAAAACAACCCCTAATAATGATCTTTAAATGGACATGGTGAAATATTTTGAGTTACACTAATGTGATTTTGAAGGAATTAAATACACTTTGAATATATTGTACAGATTTTCATTTCATAAACAATGTCTTAAACAATGTTTAGTTTATTATAATTCAACTATTTTTATTTATTAAACTATTTTTTTACTTATATAATACTAGTATATGAATTTTCATGTGGGTATATTAAACCTCAATTTATTACATTTTATAATAAATGTTTAGTGTTTATAAAGAATTTTAGTAATAATTTTAGCTATAAAAATTATAATTTCTGTTCATTATCCTTCTAATGTTTAAATAAAATTTATGTTTAAAAAGTTAATATAAGGCCCCAGCCTTAAACCTTACTTAATCTTGAGTTATTACAAGATTACACATTAAGGATATTTTCAGGTTTAGAGTTTTAGAGAATTAGATCCTGAAACTTGCATTACATTCCACATTTAAACAAAGTGGTTACATAAAAGACAGTATTCATTCTTCCCATCAACGTAAACATATTTAAAATAAAAGATGGATTCTTTCTTGACACATCCTTGACACTATCATTCCATCATGTACCTTTCCCTTGACCTGTGAAAAACATTTCAAAAACATGGGATGAGCATAAAAAGCTTAGTAAGGGTTATAAAAATATGGAAAGGAAACATGAGTTCATATATACATAAGAATGAAATTATACTTTACCCATAAAACATAGCCACTTTAACATACCTCATCAAATCATGAATAAATCGTAGAAATCATAAGACATAAAAGGTTACTTGAGGCATTCATAACTTTCTTACGTAGGGAGTAACCCTCTTGGTTACATTTGGAATACCCATCACAGTATATTCCCTATATCTCTTCGGAGAAACCTTAATGTTTCACTCCTTCGCGTTACCCAATGCATTGGAAAGCTATATCGGGCTCACCCGCCCTTAGTTTATCACGGAACCACCCGTCTTCATAATAATGCCCAAGAACTTTAACATAATCGTATCACATAAAACATACATAAAGGAAACATAACATTCCCACCTTTCAATAACAAGATATCAATACAACACATTGATATAAAAACATTATGAAAACCATTTTCAATACCAAGATAAAAGAAAAGTAAAACATGGTATTTATTTTTCTTTTAAAAAGAAGGTATGGCTTGTAGAGGAAGCTGAAACTCAAATAATGGTCACGGTGGCAGAGAAGTCGTTGTCGCCGCATACGTACGACAAAAACCTTCCCTTTTGTCGTTTAGTAAATGATTAGTATAAAAAAGATTTCTTTAGAATAAACGTAAAAGTCAAAGGGGTTTATACACCATATAAAAGAAGGTTGTGTATAAAACAGAATATGCCTCAATGAACGGAGATTGAAAAGAAGTCCCTTACAAAGACGGTATCCTTCGTTTAATGATAAATCAATTACATAATTATGTGTGAAAAACTAATACACCAAATATAAGTGGATATTAAGTGTAAAATAATCAAAGTTCATTCACACATATTCAAAGGATGACATATTCAATAACTACATGTTGAACCCAGTGAAATCGAAATTGGGTTAAGAAGTTCCCTTGACAGCCTAACAGCGTCACATCAAAATGAGTTAATGAGAGATAAAAAAAGGGTATCTAATCACTTGGACATAAAATTTACATCAATAATGATATATGAGAACATATCCCAACATAAAAATATGTAAATTAAAATACCCAACAAAATAAGTCTTTTAAAAAGAGGAGGGTGAAAGTTCCATTACCGACATGGGTATCTTTCGAAACATACGCCCCATGAAAGAATGAGAATACAACATTGATGTAAATACTCATAAATGAAATAATATTACACAATGATTAAAATAATGGTCAGTACATACACCACTCAAAAGGAAATTTTGTCAAATGTATCATAAATCTCACAGGAATAAAAGTGAGATGAAAAATCTATTACGAAAACTCGGCAGCCTAACGGCGCCAATTAAAACATCCAAAAATGGATTGATGAGATCAAATAGGGTATCTCATCACATTAAAATAAAATTTACAGAAAGTGTAATCTAAAATAACATCCCCCATCATAAAAAATTGGAGCTTAAAAGAAGTGACATAAAGGAGAGTACTTAAAGAGAAAGAGAGAGGTTAGATCTCTTAAGAAAATTCGGCAGCCTAACGGCGCCACTCTATACATCCAAAATGGATTGATGAGAGGAAATAGGGTCTCTCATCATATGAACATAATAACTAAAGTAGGAGTAATATAAAAGAACATCACAATCATATGAAATATGATCTTAAAAGGAATGACATAAAAAAGTGTACTTAAAAAGAAAGAGAGGTGTAGGATCCCTTACCTCAAGTCCAACTTATCTTGTTCGTTTCTTTATATTCCTGAATAATAAAATTTGGTCAATTAATAATTCCCTATGTACCTCCTTTAGAGATTATTATTCAGTTCATATCACATATTATAATGTTATAATAATTGTTTAATAATGTTAGTTCATATCAGACATTTTTGTCGATGTTTGGTATATGAGTCAAAAATAAACTTTTTTAAAAAAAAGATTGTTCATGGAGTTATAAGTAAATAATTTCCAGAATAGTATTAATGATTAAAATATCATATATTTACAGTAAATATTCATTTCATACTATTCCATATCATTTGGAGATAAAAAACGAAAAGCACCGTTCATGGAGATGGTAGGCCGTACGTACGCATGAACGCTACTTTCATTTTTTGTCATATTAATGGAATTAAAACAAAATGAGATATATATATATATTATAATTCCAGAATGATATCCATAATTTTGATGTAATATATTACATTTATATCCATTATATATATGTACTTATAGTATTACATAACATTTTGAGATAAGAAATGAAATGTACCGTTTATGGAGACGGTAAGCCGTACGTACGCCTGAACGCTACATCCATTTCTATTTCATATTTAATGGAATTAAAACATAATTATACATAATATTATTTTAATTCCAGTATGGTATCATATATAATATAATTAAATATATCCTTTATACATACCACATATGGTTTTAACGAATCAAATCACTTTGAGGGGGCGGTAGTCCGCACTTCCTTAAATGAAGATATCGTGTTTACCCATAATGGAAACCATAAAGGTATGACCAAAATGAAAAATACATAAGATTAAGTAAAACATAAACATATTATATATAATATATAAATACAGTTTCATCTTAATGGCTTACTTTGAAGGTGTTAGAATAATGTTAAACAATCATCGTTTCGGGAGGCAGAAATTCGCCATCCACAGAAACAATATGTTCTTTAACCATTAGATGTAGGTGTGTGTAAGTGTATCTCGAATCCTTATTATAAAAAAAATCCTAGTTTATTTAAGATACTGGATTTGTTACAAAATAAATGAATAAAAAGAGTTTAGGGGGTTGGAGAAGCAAAATAAAACAAAAGGACACAAGTGAAGACATTACCTTAAAATTGGGTAACTCCCTTTGGTTTGAGCTCAAAGGCTTCCTTGGGAAGGCTTCTGCCCAAAGTGAGGCTTCAACGAGTATGATACTGAAGTGTAGAGACAAAATGGGTAGGGTTTGTCCGAGCCAATGGCTTTGGGAGTGTAGGTAAGGAGGTAGAGGTGGGGGCCTTTTATAAGAGGAGAGGAGGGGCATTCTTGTAAAGTTAAAAAATGTTACTTTATTTTCAAAAGTGTTTAGGATTTTAAAGGTCCCACATTGATGTATTTCGAGGATAAGGTGATAAGGGTTCGAAATCCTCTCATCCAATAGATTTTGGACATGTTTATGTCTTAGATATTACATTATCTTACCATTTTATTTAAATCGTTAAATAATGAGGTCATCGCTACATCATCATGATGTCATAAATAATTTAATATGTCTAAAAATTGTAAAACAAATACTATGATGTAGGAAATATTTTTAGATTTCCACGGACTATTTATAGTAAATAATATGACTTGTATAACACCATGTAAAAATTGGTTTTGTCAAAAATTTCATGTTTGTGTCATTTTTACTTTAACATTAAATAAAAAGATATTTATGTCATTTTCCAACAAAAGTGGCTCCATGGGGTCTCCAAGTTGACCCATGGATTGTCTTGGTCGGCCATTACACATCCAATGAGGGTAGGAAATGTTTCTAGGTCATTTCATTTTATTAAAACATTATTCTTACCATAAACTACACTAATTACCTCTAATCGCGATTAAAACTTAATAAGTTACTATTCACCAAGAAATTATTTTTATCCCATTGAACCACATTTTACTTCTTAATGACAACCATGTATGTTGGATTTTTGAAATTCAAAACACAAAGATGGAAAAATTTCATTTAAACGGAAAAATCAGTTTTTATAAGTACCACTTAGTGGTTTCACTATTCATCAAAAATTGATGTTTTTCAGAAAAATCCCAAAAATTCACCCTAAGCTATATTTGATATTCCGAATTCAAAATTGAAGTCTATTTTACAAAATTCAAAACATATAAGTCACATTAATTAATTTAATAATTAATTTCTTCTGTCAGATCAAATAGCATGTTTTTATGAAACAATAAGTATCAAAAGATTGACACTAGTTTAAGTCTGATTTCAAAGTGAAATTAATTCCAATGACCACTATTGGATTTAATGGTAAAAATATATTCTAATTTCACTTTAAAACCAATTAAAAATATAATCTAATCATATAAATAAATTAGATTAAAAATAGGTTTTGAATTAAAATACAACATTTTACACTATTAATTAAAAAAATGAACTTTATCGGAAAGATACCAAAAATTTAAATAAAGTAAATTTTGATGTCCTGATTCTTAAGAAGAGTTTTATTTGGTACAATAGAATGTATAAGAGTGAACAAAACTATATTTAATGACGGTTCGCCATCAAAAGGCGATAAGTGAACCTTTAGTGAAAACTAGGGCATATACGCCTAAAATTGAATTCATTCCGTATTTTAATCCTTTATATTTTATTGGATAAATGTAAAAAAAATTAAAAAACATATATAATCATATTATAGTTATTTATATCCATTACTTCCAATACAATGGCTACATGTTAACTACCATTTAAAATAATATTATTTTATTATTAGAGTGCAACGTAAGATTCCCAAGAAACTCGTTCTTGTGTGTTGGGTACGCCATCCAGCATAGAATCCCCTTTAAAGTCATATTAATATTTTATTCACAAATATGGATAAATATGAATATGTCATATTCTTTATTTACGTGGGGTGTTACATCCTTCCCCCTTTTGGGAATTGCGTCCTCGGAATTTTTAAAATTGAGCTTGGAAATATCCTTGAAAGTCCCACATCGGAACAAGAGTCGGTAAAACAATCACTTTAAAATAAAGGAAGATAATTATAGAGGTCACCCGAGTTAACCCATATATAGAAAACATGGACATGGAGGAGAAAACATAGGGTCATGTTCTGATGGAGAGTGATAGAAAACATGTTTAGGAGAAAGTTAACAATAAGAAAATCACTAACTTGTGATGGGTTAAACGGTGTTGGGTTCCCCAGTAGGAAAATTTAATAGACAATATTTTTGCTTTAAGTAACTTTTTATTGAGGAATTTATTTTTGAACTTAAATTAAACTTAAGGAAACATACTTACTTTTCATTTTGACTTCCCACTTTTACTAGATTCCTTAATCAAATTCATATTTTTTCCAAAAGACGAGTATTTAGGGAGACTTGTTCGCATTAAGAGTACTATAATCAATTTCTAGAGAATCACCTAATCCACAAAAGAGAACTATATACATCCCATGACTTTAGGCTTTATCCAAAACCAAAACCAGAAAGGTTAGTACAAGGTCAGATAATCCAAAAAAAGATAACCCTTTATAAAAAGAATATCTATTCTTAATCTCAAAATTTGTCCAACAAAACACAATGTTCAACGAGGACCATTAGATAACCAATTGGTCCATAAAATTCTTCAATGTAAACCAATATAATATTGAAACCCAAATATTTGAAGGATTTAGTCACATAGTCTTCCAAGTTAAATCTTAACATTTTTCTCCAAAAAACATCAGTTACTCTTAATGTCTCGTATTGAAAATTAATTAACCTAATCACATATCCTCCATGATAGGTTAATAAATATCCATAGATAACCCAAAATAAACTTACTCTTAATTAATAAAATCATATAACTAAAAAGAATCAGTCAAACTCACCAGGGACTTCGAGTAGTCCAATGGTAGGCGACAAATAACAGTCGCACTTTGGTTGTGGGTTCGATTCTCAGAGCTTTGTTCGACGTGACGAGTTATCACATGGTCTGCGTGTTGTTATTCTTCCAAAACTATATAATTCTTAAATAATTCCCCAAAAATAGATAAAATCATCAAAAATGATCATAACATATTTTAACCTCAATTTTATCTCATGCCTTTCAATTTCCATCATATCATATAATAACACATAATTACCTCAAAAGTATGGATCATATAAACTCTAATTGTTACCTTTATAATTATTACCTGAACATCCACATCGATTGGTCATCTCGACATGATGCATTATAGAACATACCATGGTTCAAGTGGTTGATCATGACTCTTTGATAGTTGGCTTAGAACAACCACGAGTTTCTTCATTGAATACCCCATTTCATCCAGTCTCTTATTCAAAGAACCACCACAGTTTCCTTCATACCAATTGTCACATTGGTGCCTGCTAGATCCAGCCATTTACTAAAACCAAAAAGGCCAGTGTGAGTATACCAACAAAACCATCATGTACTAATGAGTAAGATAAATACTAAGATATACTTACTCATTCACTTTATCTAAAACTAGGACTCTTTCTGAAATCCTAACCATTATGGTAATGTCACTTATGCATAAAGAATACCCTAACCTCTAAAGATATCTAAACCAACCTCTGATACCAACTATAAGGCCCCAGCCTTAAACATTACTTAATCTTGAGTTATTACAAGTTTACACATTGAGGATCTTTTCAGGATTAGAGTTTTAGAGAATTAGATCATGAAACTTGCATTACATTCCACATTTAAACAAAGTGGTTACATAAAAGATAGTATTCATTCTTCCCATCAACGTAAAAAAATTTAAAATAAAACATGTATTCTTTCTTGACACATCCTTGACACTATCATCCCATCGTGTACCTTTCCCTTGACCTGTGAAAAACATTTCAAAAACTTGGGATGAACATAAAAAGCTCAGTAAGGGTTATAAAAATATGGAAAGGAAACATGAG
Organism: Viscum album; assembly: GCA_963277665.1. NCBI lineage: Eukaryota > Viridiplantae > Streptophyta > Magnoliopsida > Santalales > Viscaceae > Viscum > Viscum album. Next base: position 1,399,538,179 of record OY728132.1, on the reverse strand, counting down.
TTCATATATACATAAGAATGAAATTATACTTTACCCATAAAACATAGCCAATTTAACATACCTCATCAAATCATGAATAAATTGTAGAAATCATAAGACATAAAAGGTTACTTGAGGCATTCATAACTTTCTTACGTAGGGAGTAACCCTCTTGGTTACTTTTGGAATACCCATCACAGTATATTCCCCAAATCTCTTCGGAAAATCCTTAACGTTTCACACCTTCGCATTACCCAATGCATTGGAGAGCTATATCGAGCTCAACCGCCCTTAGTTTATCACGGAACCACCCGTCTTCATAATAATTCCCAATAACCTTAACATAATCGTATCACATAAAACATGCTTAAAGGAAACATAACATTCCCATCTTTCAATCACAAGATATCAATACAACACATTGATATAAAAACATTATGAAAACCATTTTCAATACCAAGATAAAATAAAAGTAAAACATGGTATTTATTTTTCTTTTAAAAAGAAGGTATGGCTTGTAGAGAAAGCCGAAACTCAAATAATGGTCACCGTGGCGGAGAAGTCGTTGTCGCCGCATACGTACGACAAAAACATTCCCTTTTGTCATTTAGTAAACTCTTCGTATAAAAAAGATTCCTTTAGAATAAACGTAAAAGTCAAAGGGGTTTATACAGCATATAAAATAAGGTTGTGTATAAAACAAAATATGCCTCAATGAAAAGAGATTGAGATGAAGTCCCTTACAAAGACAGTATCCTTGGTTTAAGGATAAATCAATTACATAATTATGTCTGACAAACGAATACACCAAATATAAGTGGATATTAAGTGTAAAATAATCAAAGTTCATTCACACATATTCAAATTATGACATATTCAATAACTACATGTTGAACCCAAAGAAATCAAAATTGGGTTAAGAAGTTCCCTTGATAGCCTAACGACGTCACATCAAAATGAGTTGATGAGAGATAAAAAAAGGGTATCTCATCACTTGGACGTAAAATTTACATCAATGAGGATATATGAGAACATATCCCAACATAAAAATATGTAAATTAAAATACCAAACAAAAGAAGTATTTTAAAAAGAGGAGGGTGAAAGGTTCCCTTACCGACATGGGTATCTTTCGAAACATACGCACCGTGAAAGAAGGACAATACAACATTGATGTAAATACTCATAAATGAAATAATATTACAAAATGAGTAAAATAATGGTCAGTTAATACACCACTCAATGTAAATTGTGGCAAATGTAGCATAAATCTCACATGAATAAAAGTGAGATGAAAAATCCCTTACGAAAACTCGGCAGCCTGACGGCGCCACTTAAAACATCCAAAAATGGATTGATGAGATAAAATAGGGTATCTCATCACATTAAAATAAAATGTACAGAAATAGGAATATAAAAGAACATCCCCCATCATAAAAAAGTGGAGCTTAAGATTAGTGACATAAAGGAGAGTACTTAAAGAGAAAGAGAGAGGTTAGATCTCTTAGGAAAATTCGGCAGCATAACGGCGCCACTCAAAACTTCCAAAATGGATTGATGAGAGGAAATAGGGTCTCTCATCATATGAACATAATAATTAAATTAGGAGTAATATAAAAGAACATCCCAATCATAAAAAATATTAGCTTAAAAGGAATGACATAAAAGAGTGCACTTAAAAAGAAAGAGAGGTGTAGGATCCCTTACCTCAAGTCCAACATGTCTTGTTCGTTTCTTTTTATTAATGAATAATAAACATTGGTCAATTAATAATTACCTAAGTACCTCCTTTAGAGATTATTATTCAGTTCATATCACATATTATAATGTTATAATAATTTTTTAATAATGTTAGTAATATCAGACGTTTTTGCCAATGTTTGGTACATGAGTCAAAAATGAACTTGTTTAAAAAAAAGATTGCTCATGTAGTTATAAGTAAATAATTTCCAGAATAGTATTAATGATTAAAATATAATATATATCCATTAAATATTCATTTCATACTATTCCATATCATTTGGAGACAAAAAACGAAAAGCACCGTTCATGGAGACGGTAGGCCGTACGTACGCATGAACGATACTTTAATTTGTTGTCATATTAATGGAATTAAAACAAAATGAGAGAGATATATATATATATTATAATTCCAGAATGATATCCACAATTTTTATGTAATATATTAAATATATATCCATTATATATATGTACTTATAGTATTACATAACATTTTGAGATAAGAAATGAAATGTACCGTTCATGGAGACGGTAAGGCGTACGTACACATGAACGCTACTTCCATTTCTATTTCATATTTAATGGAATTAAAACATAATGATACATAATAGTATTTTAATTCCAGTATGGTATCATATATAATATCATTAAATATATCCTTTATACGTACCACATATGGTATTAACGAATCAAATCACTTTGAGGGGGCGGTAGTCCACACTTCCTTAAATGATGATATCGCGTTTTCCCATAATGGAAACCATAAAGGTAGGCCCAAAAAGAAAAATAAATAAGCTTAAGTAAAACATAAACATATTAGGTATCATATATAAATATAGTGTCATCTTAATAGCCACCTTTAAAGGTGTTAGAAGAATGTTGAACAATCATCGTTTCGGGAGGCCGAAATTCGCCATCCATGGAAACAGTATGTTCTTTAACCATTAGATGTAGGTGTCTGTAAGTGTAGCTAGAATACTTATTATAACAACATCCTAGTATATTGAATATAATGGATTGGTTACAAAATAAATGAATAAAAAGAGTTTAGGGGGTTGGATAAGCGAAATAAAACAAAAGGGCACAAGTGAAAACATTACCTTAAAATCGGGTAACTCCCTTTGGTTTGAGCTCAAAGGCTTCCTTGGGAAGACTTCTGCCCAAAGTGAGGCTTCAAGGAGTAATAGAGTGAAGTGGAAAGACAAAATGGTCAGGGTTTGTCATATCCAAAGGCTTTGGGAGTGTGGGTATGGAGGTAGAGGTGGGGGCCTTTTATAAGTGGAGAGGAGGGGCACTCTTGTAATGTTACAAAATGTTACTTTATTTTCAAAAGGGTTTTGGATTTTAAAGCTCCCAAATTGATTTATTTCGAGGATAAGGTGATAAGGGTTCGAAATAAACACATCCAATATGTTTTGGACATGTTTATGTATTAGATATTACATTATCTTTCCATTTTATTTAAATCGTTAAATAATGAGGTCATCGCTGCATCATCATGATGTCATAAATAATTTAATTTATTTAATGTCTAAAAAGTATAAAAAAACTACTATGATGTAGGAATTTTTTTTATATTTCCAATGATAATTTATAGTTAAAAATATGACTTGTAGAACACCATGTAAAAATTGGTTTTGTAAAACATCTCATGTTTGTGTCATTTTTACTTTAACATTAAATAAGAAGATATTTATGTCATTTTCCAACCAAAGTGGCTCCATGGGGTCCCCAAGATGACTCATGGATTGTCTTGGTCGTCCATGATACATCCAATGAGGGTAGGACATGTGTCTAGGTCATTTCATTTTTTTAAAACATTATTCTTACCATAAACTACACTAATTACCTCTAATCGCGATTAAAACTTAATAAGTTACAATTCACCAAAAAATTATTTTTATCCCATTGGACCACATTTTACTTCTTAATGACAACCATGTATGTCGGATTTTTGAAATTAAAAACACAAAGATGGCAAAAATTTCATTTAAACGGAAAAATCAGTTTTTATAAGTACCACTTAGTGGTTTCACTATTCATCAAAAATTAAAGTTTTTCAGAAAAATCCCAAAAATTAACCATAAGCTATATTTGATATTCCAAATTAAAAAATGAAGTCTATTTTAAAAAAATTCAAAAAATATAAGTCATATTAATTAATTTAATAATTAATTCCCGTTGTCAGATCAAATAGCGTGTTTTTATGAAACAATAAGTATCAAAAGATTGACACTAGTTTAAGTCTGATTTCAAAGTGAAATTAATTCCAACGACCACTATTGGATTTAATAGTAAAAATATATTATAATTTCACTTTAAAAACAATTCAAAAGACAATATAATCATATAAATAAATTATATTAAGAAGATGTTTTGAATTAAAATACAACATTTTACACTATTCATTAAAAAATGAACTTTATCGGAAAGATACCAAAAATTTACACAAAGTAAATTTTGATGTCCTGATTCATAAGAAGAGTTTTATTTGGTACAATAGAATGTATAAGAGTGAACAAAACTATATTTAATGACGGTTCACCATCAAAAGGTGATAAGTGAACCTTTAGTGAAAACTAGGGCATATACGCCTAAAATTGAATTCTTTCCATATTCTAAGCCTTTATCTTTTATTGGATAAATGTAAAAAAATTTAAAAAACATATATAATCATATTTTAGTTATTTCTATCCATTCCCGCCAATACAATGGCTACATGTTAACTACCATTTAAAATAATATTATTTTATTATTAGAGTGCAATGTAAGATTCCCAAGAAACACGTTGTTGCGTGTTGGGAACGCCATCGATCATATCATCCGCTTTAAAGACATATTAATATTTTATTCAAAAATATGGATAAATATGAAAATGTCATATTCTATATTTACCTGGTGTGTTACATCCTTCCCCCCTTTTGGGAATTGCGTCCTCACAATTTTTAAAATTGAGCTTGGAAACATCCTTGAAAGTCCAACATCGGAAAAAGAGTCAGTAAAACAATCACATTAAAATAAAGGAAGATAAGTATAGAGGTCACCTGAGTTAACCCATATGTAGATAACATGGACATGGAGGAGAAAACATAGGGTCATGTTCTGATGGAGAGTGATAGAAAACATGTTTAGGAGAATTTTAACAATAAGAAAATCACAAACTTGTGATGGGTTAAACGGTGTTGGGTTCCCCAGTAGGAAAAGTTAATAGACATCATTTTTTCTTTAAGTAACTTTTTATTGAGGAATTTATTTTTGAGCTTAAATAAAACATAAGGAAACATACTTACTTGTCATGTCGACTTCCAACTTTTACTAGATTCCTTAATCAAACTCATGTTTTTTCTAAAAGACGAGTATTTAGGTAGACTTGTTCGCATTAAGAGTACTATAATCAATTTCTAGAGAATCACCTAAACCACAAAATAGAACTATATACATCCCATGTCATTAGGCTTTAACCAAAACCAAAACCATAAAGGTTAGTACAAGGTCAGATAATCCAAAAAAAGATAAACCTTTATAAAAAGGAAATCTATTCTTAATCTCAAAATTTGTCCAACAAAACCCAATGTTCAATGAGGACCATTTGATAACCAATTTCTACATAAAATTATTCAATGTAAACCAATATAATATTGAAACCCAAATATTTGAAGGATTTAGTCACATAGTCTTCCAAGTTAAATCTTAACATTTATCTCCAAACAACATCAGTTTCTCTCAATGTCTCGTATTGAAAAGTAATTAACCTAATCACATATCCTCCATGATAGGTTAATAAATATCCATAGATAACCCAAAATCAACTTACTCTTAATTAATAAAATCATCTATCTAAAAAGAATCAGTCAAACTGACCAGGGACTTCACGTAGTCCAGTGGTAGGCGATAAATACCAGTCGCACTTTGATTGTGGGTTCGATTCTCGCCGCTTTGTCCGACGCGACGGGATATCACACGGTTTTCGTGTTGTCCTTTTTCCAAAACTTTATAATTCTTAAATAATTACCCAAAAAGAAATAAAATCATCAGAAATGATCATAAAATATTTTAACCTCAAGTTAATCTCATGCCTTTCATTTTCCAGCATATCATATAATAACCCATAATTACCTCAAAAGTATGGATCATATAAACTCTAATTGTTACCTTTATAATTATTACCTGATCCTCCACATCGATTGGTCATCTCGTACATGATTAATTACAGAACATACCAAGGTTCAAGTGGTTGATCATGACTCCTTGATAGTTGGTCTAGAACAACCACGAGTTTCCTTATTGAATACCCCGTTTCATCTAGTCTCTTAATCAAAGAACCACCATAGTTTCCTTCAAACAAATTGTCACTTTGGTTCCTGCTAGATCCAGCCATTTACTAAAACCAAAAAGGCCAGTGTGAGTATATAAACAAAACCATCATGTACTAATGAGTAACATAAACACTAAGATATACTTACTCATTCACATTATCTAAAACTAGGACACCTTTTGAAATCCTAACCATTATGGTAATGTCACTTATGCTTAAAGAATACCCTAACCTCTAATGTTATCTAAACTGACCTCTAATACCAACTATAAGGCCCCAGCCTTAAACCTTACTTAATATTGAGTTATTACAAGATTACACATTGAGGATCTTTTCAGGTTTAGAGTTTTATAGAATTAGATCATGAAACTTGCATTACATTCCACATTTAAACAAACTGGTTACATAAAAGACAGTATTAATTCTTCCCATCAACGTAAACATATTTAAAATAAAACATGGATTCTTTCTTGACACATCCTTGACACTATCATCCAATCATGTACCTTTCCCTTGACCTGTGAAAAACATTTCAAAAACATGGGATGAACATAAAAAGCTCAGTAAGGGTTATAAAAGTATGGAAAGGAAACATGAGTTCATATATACATAAGAATGAAATTATACTTTACCCATAAAACATAGCCACTTTAACATACCTCGTCAAATCATGAATAAATCGTAGAAATCATAAGACATAAAAGGTTACTTGAGGCATTCATAACTTTCTTACGTAGGGAGTAACCTTATTGGTTACGTTTGGAGTACCCATCACAGTATATTCCCAAAATCACTTCGGAGAAACCTTAAAATTTCACTCCTTCGCGTTACCCAATGCATTGGAGAGCTATATCGGGCTCATCCGCCCTTAGTTTATCACGGAACCACCCGTCTTCATAATAATGCCGAAGAACCTTAACATAATCGTATCACATAAAACATGCATAAAGGAAACATAACATTCCCACCTTTCAATCACAAGATATCAATACAACACATTGATATAAAAACATTATGAAAACCATTTTCAATACCAAGATAAAAAAAAGTAAAACATGGTATTTATTTTTCTTTTAAAAAGAAGGTATGGCTTGTAGAGGAAGCCAAAACTCAAATAATGGTCACGGCGGTGGAGAAGTTTCTGTCGCCGCATACGTACAAAAAAAACATTCCCTTTTGTCATTTAGTAAACGCTTCGTATAAATAATATTCCTTTAGAATAAACGTAAAAGTAAAACGGGTTTATACACCATATAAAAGAAGGTTGTGTATAAAACAAAATATGCCTCAATGAAAGGAGATTGAGATGAAGTCCCTTACAAAGACGATATCCTTCGTTTAAGGATAAATCAATTAAATAATTATGTGTGACAAACGAATACACCAAATATAAGTGGATATTAGGTGTAAAATAATCAAAGTTCATTCACACATATTCAAATGATGACATATTCAATAACTACATGTTGAACCCAATGAAATCGATATTGGGCTAAAAAGTTCCCTTGACAGCCTAACGGCGTCACATCAAAATGAGTTGATGAGAGATAAAAAAAGGGTATCTCATAACTTGGACGTAAAATTTACATCAATAAGGATATATGAGAACATATCCCAACATAACAATATGTAAATTAAAAGACCCAACAAAAGAAGTCTTTTAAAAAGAGGAGGGTGAAAGGTTCCCTTACCGACATGGGTATCTTTCGAAACATACGCCCCATGAATGAAGGAAAATACAACATTGATATAAATACTCATAAATGAAATAATATTACACAATGAGTAAAATAATGGTCAGTTCATACACCAATCAAAGGAAATTTTGGAAAAATGTAGCATAAATCTCACGGGAATAAAAGTGAGATGAAAAATACCTTACGAAAACTCGGCAGCCTAACGGCGCCACTTAAAACATCCAAAAATGGATTGATGTTATCAAATAGGGTATCTCATCACATTAAAATAAAATTTACAGAAATAGTAATATAAAAAACATCCCCCATCATAAAAAAGAGGAGCTTAAAAGAAGTGACATAAAGGAGAGTTCTTAAAGAGAAAGAGAGAGGTTAGATCTCTTAAGAAAATTCGGCAGCCTAACGGCGCCACTCAAAACTTGAAAAATGGATTGATGAGAGTAAATATGGTCTCTCATCATATGAACATAATAATTAAAGTAGTAGTAATATAAAAGAACATCCCAATCATAAGAAAGATGAGCTTAAAATAATGACATAAAAGAGTGTACTTAAAAAGAAAGAGAGGTGTAAGATCCCTTACCTCAAGTCCAACTTGTCTTGTTCGTTTCTTTATATTACTGAATAATAAACTTTGGTCAATTAATAATTTCCTAAGTACCTCCTTTATATATTATTATTCAGTTCATATCACATATTATAATGTTATAATAAATGTTTAATAATGTTAGTTCAGATCAGACGTTTTTGCCGATGTTTGGTACATGAGTCAAAAATGAACTTGTTTAAAAAAAAGATTGCTGATGTAGTTATAAGTAAATAATTTTCAGAATAGTATTAATGATTAAAATATCATATATATCCAGTAAATATTCATTTCATACTATTACATATCATTTGGAGATAAAAAACGAAAAACACCATTCATGGAGACGGTAGGCCGTACGTACGCATGAACGCTACTTTCATTTTTTGTCATATTAATGGAATTAAAACAAAATGAGAGGGATATATATATATTATAATTCCAGAATGATATCCATAATTTTTATGTAATATATTACATATATTTCCATTATATATATGTACTTATAGTATTACATAACATTTTGAGATAAGAAATGAAATGTATCATTTATGGAGACTATAAGCCGTATGTACGCATGAACGCTACTTCCATTTCTATTTCATATTTAATGGAATTAAAACATAATGATACATCATAGTATTTTAATTCCAGTATGGTATCTTATATAATATCATTAAATATATCCATTATACGTACCACATATGGTATTAACGAATCAAATCACTTTGAGGGGGCGGTAGTCCGCACTTCCTTAAATGAAGATATCACGTTTACCCATAATGGAAACCATAAAGGTATGCCCAAAATGAAAAAAAGAAGCTTAAGTAAAACATAAACATATTAGATATCATATATAAATATAGTGTCATCTTAATGGCCACCCTTTAAGGTGTTAGAAGAATGTTGAATAATCATCGTTTCAGGAGGCAGAAATTCACCATCCACGGAAACAGTATGTTCTTTAACCATTAGATGTAGGTGTGTGTAAGTTTAGATCGAATAAATATTATAAAAACATCATAGTATATTTAATATACTGATTTTGTTACAAAATAAATGAATAAAAAGAGATCAGGGGGTTGGAGAAGCAATATAAAACAAAAGGACACAAGTGAAGACATTACCTTAAAATCGGGTAACTCCCATTGGTTTGAGCTCAAAGGCTTCCTTTGGAAGACTTCTGCCCAAAGTGAGGCTTCAAGGAGTAATAGAGTGAAGTGAAGAGACAAAATGGGCAGGGTTTGTCTGAGCCAAAGGCTTTGGGAGTGTGGGTAAAGAGGTAGAGGTGGGGGCCTTTTATAAGAGGAGAGGAGGGGCACTCTTGTAAAGTTACAAAATGTTACTTTATTACCAAAAGAGTTTTGGATTTTAAAGGTCCCACATTGAAGTATTTTGAGGATAAGGTGATAACGGTTCGAAATCCACTCATCCAATAGGTTTTGGACATGTGTAGGTCTTATATATTACATTATCTTTCCATTTTATTTAAATCGTTAAATAATGAGGTCATCGCTGTATCATCATGATGTCATAAATAATTTAATTATTTTAATGTCTAAAAATTATAAAAAAAATACTATGATGTAGGAAATCTTTTTAGATTTCCAATAACTATTTATAGTAAAAAATATGACTTGTATAACACCATGTAAAAATTGTTTTTGTAAAACATCTCATGTTTGTGTCATTTTTACTTTAACATTAAATAAAAAGATATTTATGTCATTTTCAAACCAAAGTGGCTCCATGGGGTCCCCAAGTTGACCCATGGATTTTCTTGGACTTCCATGCCACATCCAATGAGGGTATGACATGTGTATAGGTCATTTCATTTTATTAAAACATTATTCTTACCATAAACTACACTAATTACCTCTAATCACGATTAAAACTTAATAAGTTACTATTCACCAAAAATTTATTTTTATCCCAATGAACCACATTTTACTTCTTAATGAGAACCATGTATGTCGGATTTTTGAAATTCAAAACACAATGATGGAAAAATTTCATTTAAACGGAAAAATCAGTTTTTATAAGTACCACTTATTGGTTTCACTATTCATCAAAAATTGATGTTTTTCAAAAAAATCCCAAAAATTCACCCTAATCTATATTTGATATTCCGAATTAAAAAATTAAGTCTATTTTACAAAATAAAAAACATATAAGTCACATTAATTAATTTAATAATTAATTCTCGCTGTCAGATCAAATAGTGTGTTTTTATGAAACAATAAGTATCAAAAGATTGACATTAGTTTAAGTCTGATTTCAAAGTGAAATAAATTCCAACAACCACTATTGGATTTAATTGGAAAATATATTCTAATTTACTTTAAAACCAATTCAAAAGATAATATAATCATATAAATAAATTAGATTAAAAAGAGGTTTTGAATTAAAATACAACATTTTACACTATTCATTAAAAAAATGAACTTTATTGGAAAGATACCAAAAATTTACACAAAGTAAATTTTGATGTCCCGATTCTTAAGAAGAGTTTTATTTGGTCCAATTGAATGTATAAGTGTGAACAAAACAATATATAATGACGGTTCTCCATCAAAAGGCGATAAGTGAATCTTTAGTGAAAACTAGGGCATATACGCCTAAAATTGAATTCTTTCCGTATTTTATGCCTTTATCTTTTATTGGATAAATGTAAAAACATTTAAAAAACATATATAATCATATTTTAGTTATTTCTATCCATTCCCGCCAATAAAACGGCTACATGTTAACTACCATTTAAAATAATATTATTTTATTATTAGAGTGCAATGTAAGATTCCCAAGAAACACGTTGTTGTGTGTTGGGTACGCCATCGAGCATAGCGTCCCCTTTAAAGTCATATTAATATTTTATTCACAAATATGGATAAATATGAAAATGTCATATTCTTTATTTATCTTGGGTGTTACATCCTTCCCCCCTTTTGGGAATTGCGTCCTCACAATTTTTAAAATTGAGCTTGGAAACATCCATGAAAGTCCCACATCGGAACAAGAGTCGGTAAAACAATCACTTTAAAATAATGGAAGATAAGTACAGAGGTCACCCGAGTTAACCCAAATGTAGAAAACATGGACATGGAGGAGAAAACATAGGGTCATGTTCTGATGGAGAGTGATAGAAAACATGTTTAGGAGAAAGTTAACAATAAGAAAATCACAAACTTGTGATGGGTTAAACGGTGTTGGGTTCCCCTGTAGGAAAAGTTAATTGACAACATTTTTTCTTTAAGTAATTTTTTATTGAGGAATTTATTTTTTAGCTTAAATAAAACATAAGGAAACATACTTACTTTTCATGTTGACTTCCAACTTTTTCTAGATTCCTTAATCAAACTCATGTTTTTTCCAAAAGACGAGTATTTGGGGAGACTTGTTCACATTAAGAGTTCTATAATCAATTTCTAGAGAATCAGCTAATCCACAAAAGAGAACTATATACATCCCATGTCTTTAGGCTTTGAAGTGCCCAGATCAGTGTGAATCACTGAGAGGGGGAGGGGGTGAATCAGTGATCCCTTAAAACTTTTTACTAATTGATTCTTATCAATTAAACCTCTATGGCTGGTTAAAGCCTCGATCCACTCTTCTTGTATCTCTCATCCTTTCCCGGATAATGCAGTAATGAAAAGGCACAGGACACAAGGATTTACAAGGTTCGGCACCAAAGGCCTACATCCTTGCCATGCTCTCCCAGCATGGATTCTCCATTATAACCTGTTAAAATTACAATGGTCGATACAGAGTCCCACTGTATCTCTCCTGAGTCCCACAGGAGGGTCTTTATACTGCGTCCCACAGTGTTACCAGAGTCCCACTGGCCTGCTCCAGAATCCCACTGAAGACTTCTTCTCCCTGAGTCTCACAGGGTCTTCTCCTGGCTCCTCGAGTAACACGAGTAGCTCTTCTTCACTTTAAGCTTCTTCAAGTATCCTCAGCAGTCTGGGATAAAGACTGCTGGCCTTGCTCTGTACCTCTGATCACTTGTGATGATCAGGGTCTTCTCAATCTACTGAAAACTCAGACAACCAATCTCTTTAACTTCAGTCTGGCTCAGTCTCAGTTCACTTCAACATCCAGCACTGAGTGCATGGCAACTCTTCAAGATCTTCAAGTCTTGGACTCCTCAGATGCACACCATTGATTTAGCACTGTTCACGTGTGCACGTGCATGCATGCATGCATGCACTCTTCCTTTCCTCTTCTTGGTGCAGTAGACCCACAAAGGGTGTAATCAATTATAGCACACACCTTCTCCACAATCTTCACACACTATATTCAAATTGATCACACACTAAAAGTGTGTTATACTTTAGTGTGGGTCAACTCCTTCTTCTTCTTCTAAGGTGTATACACTTTTAGTGAACACACTAGGTTCGGCCACTTCTTTAATTTGCACACACAAATTCTTCACTTAGCATACACTTGTAGTGACCTTCCTCTTCTTGCACACAATAAATGCCCGTAGGGTGTTCCTCTTCAATTTGCACACACACACACTCGAATGAGGTGTGATCTTCACTTCACCCACACAAGGCTACGGCTTGGGTTCTCCACTTTGCACACACATTGCCTTCTTTTGCACACACAACCCGAACCCCACTTGTGTGCGGGCGCGCAAGGGTTGCGGCCAAACTTCTCAACACTATGCACACACACTGTCCATGGCGTGGGTGTTTTCTCCTTTTAGCACACACACACTTGGTGTGTAATTCTCATCACCCGAATTCAAACAAGGTGTGCAAGGGCTTGATGAGCCGTGGCCTTCTCTTCTTCAACAGCCGCACAAGGGTGCAGTGGCAAGGCGCGCAAGTTCCTCCTTCCGCGGGGCGCACAAGTGCAACACCCGCGGGATCTTCCTCCTGCCGCGCAAGGGTGCGGGCAGAGAGGGAACAAGAGTCTCGAGCACGCAAATATGCGGCTCGGCTCCTTCCTATCGCGCAAGAGAGGCGCGCAGGGGATCTCCTCCTCCTCCTTTCTTCTTTCGCGCAAGGAGTGCGCAAAAGGAACACAGCCGCACAACTTCTTTGTGCGGGGCTTCAAACCATCGCGAGGCAGAGAGATGCGCTCACGGGACTTCAAAAATTCAGCGCATCAACAGCTTAATGAGAGCCTCGGGCTCTCCTTATATAGGCAGACGAATGCCTTTGATCATCCGCGTGTTAAATCTTGAAATCCCGAGATCTTCGGATCTTTAAAAACATTCCAAATCTTTATTTTGCTCCTCTGTTTCACGCGGGTTCTCTCTTTTATTTTTCCTCATGTGCATGCGATTTATAACGCATGCACGGCCTCTGTTGAAGCCTAATTCATGCAAAGGCACGAACTCACCGAAGCCTCGGCACCTTCGGTTTGCCTCGGCCGAACATCAGATTCTCCATTTCGTGCATGCGTGCCCATTTTATTGCATGGATGTATTCAGTGTGCTTAGACGATCTCAATGGAGTCTTCGGATCGAACAATGATGGCCGGGAGCTCGAAAACTTGTGCTCGGAGGGCTCTGGTTCAGCGGCTGCTCGCGGGTGGCTTCGGCTCGGGCTCGAGGAAGAGGACGAAGCCACGGCCGTCGGATCAGACGATGGAGATACATCGGACGGCCGCGATCTGGTTGGGCCGCGGAGGATTAGATGGGCGGCCGAGATCTGGCGCGCGATTGATCGTGCGGCCAGGATCGTTCCCGGGTGAAAATTCCGCGTCCCATATCGAAACGGGGCGCGGTTTTCACGCGGCTTATCAATATGCCGCTGCCGCTCAACTCCAATTTGCACTTCTCCCTCCACGGTGCCGCCCCGCACCGTGTTCTCTTCTGCGGGCGCGCTCTGCGCCCACTCTTGCTCCCTGCGGGCGCGCTTCTGGCGCCCACTATGCTCTCCTGGTGCGCGGGTTTCACCACCGCGTGCCCTGCGCTCCTCCGGGCGTGCCCCAGCGCCTCTGTGGTGTCTGCGGGTGCGCCCCTGCCGCCCTGAGCTCGCCCCACGGGTTCCCCCTTGGGCGTGGCGCCTTAGGCCCACATGAGCCTTGGGGTTGAACCCACAAGGTGCTCACGGGCAGGCCAATTTTTTGGCTAAGTCTTGAATAAGACTTTGTAAAAACAAAGTCCTCCATGTAAAGTGTGCCAAGTGCCACTTGCCCTTCAAGGCATTCTTTTCCTTCATCTTCTTCTTGAGAATTCAAACATTAATCTTCTTGATTAAAAACAACTCCTCAATTTATAATTCTTCTTCATCATTTGATTTCTTACTTAGGAGAGAATTCTCAAGGATCTTCATCAACCGAGCTCCTGAATCACATAAATTCTTCTAAGTGCTTCATTGATCTATTCAGAGATCAAATTGGGACTTCTTCAGATTCACATGCACTAAGTGTTAGTGCATGGACTTCTATCATTGTTGTGACATTGTATCCAGTTGATACAAGTTCTTGGAACTTTAAGATCAGTTCAACAATCGTCTGATTTACTTAGAGAATGTTTCAACCATCATCTCCTATGTCACTTAGTGAATCTCCTAAGTGACATGCCTCTTAGTACTATGGCCATTCTCTTTTCATCACCATCACCATCACAACCTTTGTCATTCACATCTTGACACTCCTTGACATCCATTCATTCCAAGACAACTTCATGCCTCATTGACAACAAATGCAACACAGTGCACTTCAATCTCCCCCTTTGTATTTGTTGTCAATACACTCCTTCAGCACATATGAATGGTTCAATATGTGTGCCAATATTTTCTCCCCCTTATTGGCAATCATATGCAAAGGTGTGGTGTGGTTCACTTTCAAAAATCTCTTCCTCCCTTTGAAAAGTATTTTCTTGAAAAACACTGAGAGAGGGATGATTTCACATGTTCTTATTTAGCAAAGAACCTTTAGTAAATCAGCTCTAAGTCTACTTGGGCTAACCGGGTGTAGAAAACAAGAGTGATGTAACCAAGGTACTCAATGCTGTCCAACATTCACTATACATGTGAGATCATGCTTCAGGGGTTTGAAACTTTTTCAGATAAAACAATGAATTGCTAAATCCTGCACATACTTCACAAAACACATTAGAATGTTCAGGTGCAAAGACAAAGCTCCCCCTTTCATCTACTTTCCTTCAATCCATACTCCCCCTTAATTGACAAGATAAACTCAATTAAGAAACAAGGGATGAAAGTATGATTGGAATACCTTCAGCTTTTCTCAAGATAGTATTAAATCTTACAATACCATCTTCTCCAGATTGGCTCCCCCTCAAGGGGTGCACTCCATTCAATCAAAACCATCCTCCAGCTGAGAATGATCATCATCTTCAATTCCATGCATTGTTAGCACATGTAAATACCAATGTATAAGGGAATAAGATGGAACCTCCTTAGTTCATCAACGTGAACAACAAGGTTGAGAAGATTCTCTCAACCGAGATGTCCCATTTTCACCAGTCTTCACACTTGCACATTTGATCTTCAATGATGTTTGTGCTGGTGTGGATCTCAATACATCTTCATGTGAAATCTTCTTCTTCCTTTTTGCCTTAGCAATTGCCAGAACTTCATCTTCATCTCTCTGGAGATCTTTGGCAAGTTGCAACTGATGTGGCCATATGACAAGTATATCATTTGGAAGAGTGGCCCCAGTTCTGGAAGTTTCACATGGTTCCTTAGATGCCGTCAAGCTACCTTTCTTAGGCAACTTGTTTTCAATCAATCCCTTCTTCTTCTTCTGGATTGATTGTCTTTTTGAGTTCATTTGGCTTCTATTGATTTTCATGGCTTCTTTACAAAGATCCATGGTATGACCATTCTTTCCACAGTAGAAGCATGTTTTCTTGGTGGTCCTTCTGGATGCATCACCCTTCTTGGATTTCAATTCCAAGGACTTCTCTTCATTCTTCAAACTCTTCTTGGGAGCATCTTCCACTTTCTTCTGCTTGCTTCCCAAGGAATCTCTCTGAGCCAGGTTCTGTGATCTTTTCTTCTTTTGAGCTCTGGATACTGTTGGAGATTGACATGTATCTTTTTGACCACTTTTGCAATCATCCCAGATGTTGTCAAGTAATCCAAATCTATTTGCAGTAAACAGATGCCTCTGGACCTGGGGATGTTGCTTCCTTTCTTCTGGCTTGCTCCCCCTTGGCATGGGCTTCCTCTGTGCTTTGGCATTCAGTGGATTGTACCAACAATCCTTTGCACAATGCCCATACTTGTTACAACACCAACACTGACCCACAAATCTAGACCTCTTCTGTCCTTTTGATTGTTGGGTACTTTTCTTGACTTGATGTGTTGTTTCAGGAGAGCTCTGCTTCTTCATTTTCTTCATCCATACTTGTTTGGAATTATTTTTCCATCCTGCACTTTTTGTGGAAACACCATTAGAAGCATCAGTACAAGATGGTATGGATGGTACCTTCTTTCTAGAAGATGTTGCACTTTTATTAGAGGATGTCTTTCTCTTAGAATCATCCTGCTCAAAGCATACTTGAGTAGCAACATGTCTTCTTTCAGCTGTCTGGGAGGCTTGGGCTTTGGGTGATTGCTGATTTTTCAATATCACCTCCAGTTCTAAGTATTTCATGTTGAGGGAGTTCTTCTCATCCTCAACAGTTCTTAGCTTTCCTTCCCATTTCTCTTCCAGCTGTTTCATCTGGTCTTCATGCACTTGCTTCATTTCAAGCAATGAGTTGTCAAGCTCCTTCACCCTTTTGACTTTGTCTTCTAGTTGAGCATCTCTGACAATCATTGAGACTTTGTGCAGCTTCTCCAGTGCATGGAACACTTCTTTGATAATTATCAAAAATATTTCTTTCTCAGAAGTGCTCCTTTGCAATTCTTCACAGGTATCTTCATATCTTTCATTGCAAAGGGAAACAGTTTCATCCTTGGCATTCACCAGCTTTCTGAGAGTGTTGGTTATGCCAACCCTTTTTGCCAGCTGATCTTCCATAGCATTGGCTTCTTCTTCTAACTGTGATTTTTCTTCATGAAGATCATGGATGCCTGTAGCTATACACTTTTCCACTTCCATGGGAACTGTCTTCTGAAGATATTTGAGTGCACTCTGAAGATCATTTATTGTTTCAACTTCATCACAGCTAGGACATGCTTTCTTCATCTTCTTGGCCTGTTTCTTCTTTCTATTTTTCTGAGTCTTGGCAGATATCTCCATTTGAGGCTGGTCGCTCGTTTCCTCAAATCTGCACTCCATATAGACTCCCTTGGATCTTTTAGAGGGAACCTCCCTCTGATACCAATTGAAGTGCCCAGATCAGTGTGAATCACTGAGAGGGGGAGGGGGTGAATCAGTGATCCCTTAAAACTTTTTACTAATTGATTCTTATCAATTAAACCTCTGTGGCTGGTTAAAGCCTCGATCCACTCTTCTTGTATCTCTCAACCTTTCCCGGATAATCCAGTAATGAAAAGGCACAGGACATAAGGATTTACAAGGTTCGGCACCAAAGTCCTACATCCTTGCCATGCTCTCCCAGCATGGATTCTCCATTATAACCTGTTAAAATTACAATGGTCGATACAGAGTCCCACTGTATCTCTCCTGAGTCCCACAGGAGGGTCTTTATACTGCGTCCCACAGTGTTACCAGAGTCCCACTGGCCTGCTCCAGAATCCCACTGAAGACTTCTTCTCCCTGAGTCTCACAGGGTCTTCTCCTGGCTCCTCGAGTCACACGAGTAGCTCTTCTTCACTTTAAGCTTCTTCAAGTATCCTCAGCAGTCTGGGATAAAGACTGCTGGCCTTGCTCTGTACCTCTGATCACTTGTGATGATCAGGGTCTTCTCAATCTACTGAAAACTCAGACAACCAATCTCTTTAACATCAGTCTGGCTCAGTCTCAGTTCACTTCAACATCCTGCACTGAGTGCATGGCAACTCTTCAAGATCTTCAAGTCTTGGACTCCTCAGATGCACACCACTGATTTAGCACTGTTCACGTGTGCACGTGCAAGCATGCATGCATGCACTCTTCCTTTCCTCTTCTTGGTGCAGTAGACCCACAAAGGGTGTAATCAATTATAGCACACACCTTCTCCACAATCTTCACACACTATATTCAAATTGTTCACACACTAAAAGTGTGTTATACTTTAGTGTGGGTCAACTCCTTCTTCTTCTTCTAAGGTGTATACACTTTTAGTGCACACACTAGGTTCGGCCACTTCTTTAATTTGCACACACAAATTCTTCACTTAGCATACACTTGTAGTGACCTTCCTCTTCTTGCACACAATAAATGCCCGTAGGGTGTTCCTCTTCAATTTGCACACACACACACTCGAATGAGGTGTGATCTTCACTTCACCCACACAAGGCTACGGCTTGGGTTCTCCACTTTGCACACACACTGCCTTCTTTTGCACACACAACCCGAACCCCACTTGTGTGCGGGCGCGCAAGGGTTGCGGCCAAACTTCTCAACACTATGCACACACACTGTCCATGGCGTGGGTGTTTTCTCCTTTTAGCACACACACACTTGGTGTGTAATTCTCATCACCCGAATTCAAACAAGGTGTGCAAGGTCTTGATGAGCCGTGGCCTTCTCTTCTTCAACAGCCGCACAAGGGTGCAGTGGCAAGGCGCGCAAGTTCCTCCTTCCGCGGGGCGCACAAGTGCAACACCCGCGGGATCTTCCTCCTGCCGCGCAAGGGTGCGGGCAGAGAGGGAACAAGAGTCTCGACCGCGCAAATATGCGGCTCGACTCCTTCCTGTCGCGCAAGAGAGGCGCGCATGGGATCTCCTCCTCCTCCTTTCTTCTTTCGCGCAAGGAGTGCGCAAAAGGAACACAGCCGCGCAACTTCTTTGCGCGGGGCTTCAAACCTTCGCGAGGCAGAGAGATGCGCTCACGGGACTTCAAAAATTCAGCGCATCAACAGCTTAATGAGAGCCTTGGGCTCTCCTTATATAGGCAGACGAATGCCATTGATCATCCGCGTGTTAAATCTTGAAATCCCGAGATCTTCGGATCTTTAAAAACTTTCCAAATCTTTATTTTGCTCCTCTGTTTCACGCGGGTTCTCTCTTTTATTTTTCCTCACGTGCATGCGATTTATAACGCATGCACGGCCTCTATTGAAGCCTAATTCATGCAAAGGCACGAACTCACCGAAGCCTCGGCACCTTCGGTTTGCCTCGGCCGAACATCAGATTCTCCATTTCGTGCATGCAGGCCCATTTTATTGCATGGATGTATTCAGTGTGCTTAGACGATCTCAATGGAGTCTTCGGATCGAACAATGATGGCCGGGAGCTCGAAAACTGGTGCTCGGAGGGCTCTGGTTCAGCGGCTGCTCGCGGGTGGCTTCGGCTCGGGCTCAAGGAAGAGGACAAAGCCACGACCGTCGGATCAGACGATGGAGATACATCGGACGACCGCGATCTGGTTGGGCCGCGGCGGATTAGATGGGCGGCCGAGATCTGGCGCGCGATTGATCGTGCGGCCAGGATCGTTCCCGGGTGAAAATTCCGCGTCCCACATCGAAACGGGGCGCGGTTTTCACGCGGCTTATCAATATGCCGCTGCCGCTCAACTCCCAGTTGCACTTCTCCCTCCACGGTGCCGCCCCGCACCGTGTTCTCTTCTGCGGGCGCGCTCTGCGCCCACTCTTGCTCCCTGCGGGCGCGCTTCTGGCGCCCACTATGCTCTCCTGGTGCGCGGGTTTCACCACCGCGTGCCCTGCGCTCCTCCGGGCGTGCCCCAGTGCCTCTGTGGTGTCTGCGGGTGCGCCCCTGCCGCCCTGAGCTCGCCCCACGGGTTCCCCCTTGGGCGTGGCGCCTTAGGCCCACATGAGCCTTGGGGTTGAACCCACAAGGTGCTCACGGGCAGGCCAATTTTTTGGCTAAGTCTTGAATAAGACTTTGTAAAAACAAAGTCCTCCATGTAAAGTGTGCCAAGTGCCACTTGCCCTTCAAGGCATTCTTTTCCTTCATCTTCTTCTTGAGAATTCAAACATTAATCTTCTTGATTAAAAACAACTCCTCAATTTATAATTCTTCTTCATCATTTGATTTTCTACTTAGGAGAGAATTCTCAAGGATCTTCATCAACCGAGCTCCTGAATCACATAAATTCATCTAAGTGCTTCATTGATCTATTCAGAGATCAAATTGGGACTTCTTCAGATTCACATGCACTAAGTGTTAGTGCATGGACTTCTATCATTGTTGTGACATTGTATCCAGTTGATACAAGTTCTTGGAACTTTAAGATCAGTTCAACAATCGTCTGATTTACTTAGAGAATGTTTCAACCATCATCTCCTATGTCACTTAGTGAATCTCCTAAGTGACATGCCTCTTAGTACTATGGCCATTCTCTTTTCATCACCATCACCATCACAACCTTTGTCATTCACATCTTGACACTCCTTGACATCCATTCATTCCAAGACAACTTCATGCCTCATTGACAACAAATGCAACACAGTGCACTTCAGGCTTTAACCAAAACCAAAACCAGAAAGGTTAGTAAAAGGTCAGTTAATCCAATAAAATATAACCCTTTATAAAAAGAAAATCTATTCTTAATCTCAAAATTTGTCCAACAAAACCCAATGTTCAATGAGGACCATTCGATAACCAATTTGTCCATAAAATTCTTCAATGTAAACCAATATAAGATTGAATCCCAAATATTTAAAGGATTTAGTCACATAGTCTTCCAAGTTAAATCTTAACATTTATCTCCAGATAACATCAGTTGCTCTTAATGTCTCGTATTGAAAAGTAATTAACTTAATCACATATCCTCCATGATATGTTAATAAATATCCATAAATAACCCAAAATAAACTTACTCTAAATTAATAAAATCATCTAACTAAAAAGAATCAGTCAAACTGACCAGGGACTTCACGTAGTCCAGTGGTAGGCGATAAATACCAGTCGTACTTTGGTTGTGGGTTCGATTCCTACAGCTTTGTCCGACGCGATGGGTTGTCACACGGTCTGCATGTTGTCCTTTTTCCCAAACTATATAATTCTTAAATAATTCCCCAAAATGAGATAAAATTATCAAAAATGATCATAACATATTTTAACCTCAAGTTTATCTCATGCATTTCATTTTCCAGCATATCATATAATAACCCATAATTACCTCAAAAGTATGGATCATATAAACTCTAATTGTTACCTTTATAATTATTACCTGAACCTCCACATCGATTGGTTATCTCGTACATGATGCATTACAGAACATACCAAGGTTCAAGTGGTTGATCATGACTCCTTGATAGTTGGTTTAGAACGACCACGAGTTTCCCCATTGAATACCCCATTTCATCCAGTCTCTTAATCAAAGAACCACCACAGTTTTCTTCAAACCAATTGTCACTTTGGTTCCTGCTAGATCCAGCCATTTAATAAAACCAAAAAGGCCAGTGTGAGTATATCAAAAAAACCATCATGTACTAATGAGTACGATAAACACTAAGATATACTTACTCATTCAGTTTATCTAAAACTAGGACTCTTTCTGAAATCCTAATCATTATGGTAATGTCAATTATGCTTAAAAAATACCCTAACCTCCAAATTTATCTAAACCGACCTCTGATACCAACTATAAGGCCCCAGCCTTAAACCTTACTTAATATTGAGTTATTACAAGATTACACATTGAGGATCTTTTTAGGTTTAGATTTTTGGAGAATTAGATCATAAAACTTGCATTACATTCCACATTTAAACAAAGTGGTTACATAAAAGAGAGTATTCATTCTTCCCATAAACGTAAAAATATGTAAAATAAAACATGGATTCTTTCTTGACACATCCTTGACACTATCATCCCATCATGTACCTTTCCCTTGACCTGTGAAAAACATTTCAAAAACTTGGGATGAACATAAAAAGCTCAGTAAGGGTTATAAAAATATGGAAAGGAAACATGAGTTCATATATACATATGAATGAAATTATACTTTACCCATAAAACATAGCCACTTTAACATACCTCATCAAATCATGAATAAATCGTAGAAATCATAAGACATAAAAGGATACTTGAGGCATTCATAACATTCTTACGTAGGGAGTAACCCTATTGGTTACGTTTGGAATACCCATCACAGTATATTCCCAAAATCTCTTCGGAGAAACCATAATGTTTTACTCCTTCGCGTTACCCAATGCATTGGAGAGCTATATCGGGCTCACCCACCCTTAGTTTATCACGGAACCACCCGTCTTCATAATACTTTCCAAGAACCTTAACATAATCGTATCACATAAAACATGCATAAAGGAAACATAACATTCCCACCTTTCAATCAAAAGATATCAATACAACACATTGATATAAAAACATTATGAAAACCATTTTCAATACCAAGATAAAATAAAATTAAAACATGCTATTTATTTTTCTTTTAAAAAGAAGGTATGGCTTGTAGAGGAAGCGGAAACTCAAATAATGGTCACGGCGGCGGAGAAGTCATTGTCGCCGCATACGTACGACAAAAACATTCCCTTTTGTCGTTTAGTAAACGCTTCGTATAAAAAATATTCCTTTAGAATAAATGTAAAAGTCAAAGGGGTTTATACACCATATAAATGAATGTTGTGTATAAAACAAAATATGCCTCAATGAAAGGAGATTGATACGAAGTCCCTTACAAAGACGGTATCCTTGGTTTAAGGATAAATCAATTACATAATTATGTGTGACAAATGAATACACCAAATATAAGTGGATATTAAGTGTAAAATAATCAAAGTTGATTCACACATATTCAAATGATGACATATTCAGTAACTACATGTTGAACCCAAAGAAATCGAAATTGGGTTAAGAAGTTCCCTTGACAGCCTAACGGCGGCACATCAAAATGAGTTGATGAGAGATAAAAAAAGGGTATATCATCACTTGGACGTAAAATTGACATCAATAAGGATATATTAGAACATATCCCAACATAACAATATGTAAATTAAAAGACCCAACAAAAGAATTCTTTTAAAAAGAGGAGGGTGAAAGGTTCCCTTACCGACATGGGTATCTTTTGAAACATACGCCCCGTGAAAGAAGGACAATACAAAATTGATGTAAATACTCATAAATGAAATAATATTACACAATGAGTAAAATAATGGTCAGTACATACTCCACTGAAAGGAAATTGTGTCAAATGTAGCATAAATCTCACAGGAATAAAAGTTAGATGAAAAATCCCTTACGAAAACTCGGCAGCCTAACAGCGCCACATAAAACTTCCAAAAATGGATTGATGAGATCAAATAGGGTATATAATCACATTAAAATAAAATGTACAAAAATAGTAATATAAAATAACATCCCCCATCATAAAAAATAGGAGCTTAAAAGAAGTGACATAAAGGAGGGTACTTAAAGAGAAAGAGAGAGGTTAGATCTCTTAAGAAAATTCGGCAGCCTAATGGCGCCACTCAAAACTTCCAAAATGGATTGATGAGAGGAAATAGGTTCTCTCATCATATGAATAGAATAAGTAAAGTAGGAGTAATATAAAATAACATCCCAATCATAAGAGAGATGAGATTAAAATGAATGACATAAAAGAGTGTACTTAAAAAGAAAGAGAGGTGTAGGATCCCTTACCTCAAGTCCAACTTGTCTCGTTCGTTTCTTTATATTCCTGAATAATAAACTTTGGTCAATTAAAAATTGCCTAATCACCTCCTTTAGATATTATTATTCAGTTCATATCACATATTATAATGTTATAATAATTGTTTAATAATGTTAGTTCATATCAGACGTTTTTGCCGATGTTTGGTACATGAGTCAAAAATAAACTTGTTTAAAAAAAGATTGCTCATGTAGTTATAAGTAAATAATTTACAGAATATTATTAATGATTAAAATATCATATATATCCAGTAAATATTCATTTCATACTATTACATATCATTTTCAGATAAAAAACAAAAAGCACCGTTCATGGAGACGGTAGGTCGTACATACGCATGAACGCTACGTTCATTTTGTGTCATATAAATGGAATTAAAACAAAATGAGAGATATATATATATATATATTATAATTCCAGAATGATATCCATAATTTTTATGTAATATATTACATATATATCCATTATATATATGTACTTATAGTATTACATATCATTTTGAGATAAGAAATGAAATGTACCGTTCATGGAGACGGTAAGACGTACGTACGCATGAACGCTACTTCCATTTCTATTTCATATTTAATGGAATTAAAACACAATGATACGTAATAGTATTTTAATTCCTGTATGGTATCATATATAATATCATTAAATATATCCTTTATACATACCACATATGGTATTAATGAATCAAATCACTTTGAGGGGGCGGTAGTCCGCACTTCCTTAAATGAAGATATGACGTTTACCCATAATGGAAACCATAAAGGTATGCCCAAAATGAAAAATACAGAAGCTTAAGTAAAACATGAACACATTATATATCATATATAAATATAGTCTCATCTTAATTTCCACCTTTTAAGGTGTTAGAAGAATGTTTAACAATCATCGTTTCAGGAGGCTGAAATTCGCCATCCACGGAAGCAGTATGTTCTTTAACCATTAGATGTTGGTGTGTCTAAGTGTAGCTCGAATCCTTATTAGAACAAAATTTTAGTATATTAATGATACTATATTTGTTACAAAATAAATTAATAAATAGAGTTTAGGGGGTTGGAGAAGCAAAATAAAACAAAAGGACACAAGTGAAGACATTACCTTAAAATCGGGTAACTCCCTTTGGTTTGAGCTCAAAGGCTTCCTTGGGAAGACTTCTGCCCAATGTGAGGCTTCAAGGAGTAAGAGAGTGAAGTGTAGAGGCAAAATGGGAAGGTTTTGGCCGATCCAAAGGCTTTGGGAGTGTGGGTAAGGAGGTAGAGGTGGGGGCCTTTTATAAGAGGAGAGGAGGGGAACTCTTGTAAAGTTACAAAATGTTACTTTATTTTCAAAATAGTATCGGATTTTGAAGGTCCCACATTGATGTATTTCGAGGATAAGGTGATAAGGGTTCTAAATCCACTCATACAATAGGTTTTGGACATGTGTAGGTCTTAGATATTACATTAACATCCCATTTTATTTAAATCGTTAAATAATGAGGTCATCCCTGCATCATCATGATGTCATAAATAATTTAATTTATTTAATGTCTAAAAATTATAAAAAAAATACTATGATGTAGAAAATCTTTTTATCTTTCCAATGACTATTTATAGTAAAAAATATGACTTGTATAACACCATGTAAAAATTGTTTTTGTAAAACATTTCATGTTTGTGTCATTTTTACTTTAACATTAAATAAAAAGGTATTTATGTCATTTTCCAACCAAAGTGGCTCCATGGGGTCCCCAAGTTGGCCCATGGATTGTATGGGTCTTACATGACACATCCAATGAGGGTAGGACATATGTCTAGGTCATTTCATTTTATTAAAATGTTATTCTTACCATAAACTACACTAATTACCTCTAATCGCGATTAAAACTTAACAAATTACTATTTACCAAAAAATTATTTTTATCCAATTGAACCAAATTTTACTTCTCAATGACAACCATGTATGTCAGATTTTTTAAATTAAAAACACAAAGATGGAAAAATTTCATTTAAATGGAAAAATCAGTTTTTATAAGTACCACTTAGTGGTTTCACTATTCATCAAAAATTGATGTTTTTCAGAAAAATGCCAAAGATTAACCCTAAGATATATTTTATATTCCGAATTCAAAAATGAATTCTATTTTAAAAAATTCAATACATATAAGTCACATTAATTAATTTAATAACTAATTCCCACTGTCAGATGAAATAGCGTGTTTTTATAAAACAATAAGTATCAAAAGATTGACAGTAGTTTAAGTCTGATTTCAAAGTGAAATTAATTCCAACAACCACTATTGGATTTAATGGTAAAAATATATTCTAATTTCACTTTAAATCCAATTCAAAAGATAATCTAATCATATAAATAAATTAGATTAAAAAGAGGTTTTTAATTAAAATACAACATTTTACACTATTCATTAAAAAAATGAACTTTATCGGAAAGATAACAAAAATTTACACAAAGTAAATTTTGATGTCCCAATTCTTAAGAAGAGTTTTATTTGGTACAATATAATTTATAAGTGTGAACAAAACTATATTTAATGACGGTTCGCCATCAAAATGCGATAAGTGAACCTTTAGTGAAAACTAGGGCATATACGCCTAAAATTGAATTCTTTCTGTATTTTAATCCTTTATCTTTTATTGGATAAACGTAAAAGCATTTAAAAAACATATATAATCATATTTTAGTTAATTCTATTTATTCCCTCCAATACAATAGCTACATGTTAACTACCATTTAAAATAATATTATTTTATTATTAGAGTGCAACATAAGATTCTCAAGAAACTCGTTGTTGCGTGTTGGGTACGCCATCGAGCATAGCGTCCCCATTAAAGTCATATTAATATTTTATTCACAAATATGGATAATTATTAAAATGTCATATTCATTATTTACCTGGGGTGTTACAGTTAATTTCTATATTGTTATAAAAAATATTGTATTTTCTTTAAGACTTTATAACGTATAATTATTTGATTTTATTAAAAAAAATGCCCACTAGGGATAGAACTTTATAGCTAGGCCAAGGGAGGCAGATCACGCTAGTTGGTAGAGCCTAGCCCTCAGGCTCAACTTGGGCCGGCCCAACCATTGACATAGGTTCCCCGAAAGGTTCGCAGGAGCGTATCGGGGTTTAGAGCGTGCCACCGTTGGCGCAAGGTCAAGGTAAGTCAGGGGTAGGCCGAGGCTTTCGGGGGAAAGATCTGCTGTATAAGGATCCCTAGTTGTGTGTTGTGTTTTTTATGAGACATAGTTGGAAGACTCAGGCTTATAAAGTCGTCACAGACGTCTTTCTAATTCGAAGTGGGATGAGTTTTTTGGGTGAAATGGGATCTGAGTCGTCTGATCGAGTCACATGCAATCTAGGTCGTCGATATCGATCCAGTGCTTGACCCTCCGCAACTGCAGAATATCCTTGCATTTTTGTGCACTGTCCGATCATCTTCCGATCTAATCTCGACCGTCTGAGAGTTTTAAAATGCCGCATCGATCCAGGGACGTCCGATCAAACTAAGATTTAATCTGAGCCACCCAATTTTTTTAAACATCAGACGCACCCCAGCCATTAGATCAAGACCATATTTGATCCCGACTGTCCGATATTCATCTAGTTTTTTCCCGTAGCATTGTCTGCTTCCCCAAGACGTACAATACACTAGTAACCAACACCCTATATTTTATCATTTTCTTCAATCTTACCAATCTCTGGTCCCCCTCCTTTCACACGGTTTCCACAAAGACTGACCCCTAGTATTTTTATAGACCATTTTTGCCTTAGATCCAATGCAACTTGCATTAAAATATTCTATGTAGTTATAGTCTAGAAAAAAACACCTGAGGCACCCCAATGAATCCCTAGGATCTTCGGTAATCAAACATCCAGCGAACTTCAACGAGTTCTCTTGAGACCCTCTTCCTCCATGAGCTAAAATAGGGGATTTTTATAATCTTTCATTTTGATATGAAGTTGTATATTTATGTACACATATATATATATATATTCATATTTCGGTTTGAATTTTAACTCTTCTTTACCCGATTTAGAGAGTTGGGATTTTGAGTTATAGGGATTAGAAGGCATAAAGAATAATTATCCCATAAAACTTATTGGTATACCTTATATACATAATTGGTTATATATATATATATGAATATAAATATATAAATATGTATCCAGTTTTATTTACATTAACTCCTTATGTCCAGACGTAAGGCTTCTAAGCTTGATCTTCGATGTTAATTTAAGAACCTCAAAATGCGAAAAAACTGTATTTTTTATAAAAAATTTACCCAATTATGTTATTTCATATATATACAGTCACAAATGTTATAAACCTAACATGGTTTTGTTTTAAATAAAGTGATAATGGGGTATTGAATATGTTTTTAATGTATTTATTACTTATGAGAAATTATTAAACATAGTTTAATTATGAAAACAAATATATACACTTTGTTTATAGTTTCAAAAACCCTAATTTCATGTATATATTATTAGATATTAATAAATGTATTGATGTAATTAATACGTGTGAGACTTTAATGAATATCTGTCTCTGCATAATCCAAACCAATAGGTATTCATGTAAATATGTATGTCCTAATCCATAAATTAGGTCACACCTGTTTTAGTTAAAGAACTTTTAATGATATTATCCTTGTTATGATTTCATGTTTCAAAGGTATTACATGATTGATCTTGTTGTGTTTTATGATTAAAAATAACATATAATTTGGATTTGACCAATATATATTAAAGGAAAAAAGTGTGTGTTAAACCATACGATAATGTTATGCTCACTTGTTTTATCAACTATGTAGAGACCCGAAGCCTGACGTACATGGACTTTACATTACTTTTGCGGAATACTTAGTACATTACAAAAACACACACACAAGGACCGTAATAGTTTAGTGTCTTTGGAAACTCGGACTATAATCTTCTAATCGTGGTGAAAGATCTTCAACATCTCCCATAAAGATCTTCCTTTTTTTTTACCTAAAACCTTTCTTTATATCCTGGGGAAAAGAAAACATAAAAGGGTGAGCTCAAATGCTCAGTAAGGGTAAACAAAAGAAATATCAATCACATCATATTCATAAGAACATAACATTTTGGAAATCATAACCTGCAAAAGAGAGCATAATTTCATAACATGGGATAAATCATGGCAGTGAAATGTAATCACAATAATCGTAACATAAAACATGGAACTTTGTGGCATACACACATAATCATAGAGAATCATTTCTTGTTAGTCAAGACTCATTGCCAAGACTATCTTAGTGGACAAAGTCCCTTTCTGAATCGAGTAATCCTCGTTTCAGTCCTGTTTCACTGAACCGGTATAACCTACCATTCCAGCCATGTCTATCTCATGAGATATAAAATCTTTACCCAATGCATTGGAGGGAGATATAGGTCCCACCCATCTCTTAATGAATCCTTTCTTATGTGTGCCACAAAATCATAAATCATACATCATCGCATAACCCATGTAATAAAAATGGGATTCTTGAAACATCATGACATCATAAATCAATTCATATAAGATAAAGGAATTCATAAACATAATTCCATCTCAACATAGTCAAATCAATGTAAAAATATGGATAGAAACAGAACCCTTTATTATCTTAGATGGAAAATAATTTTGATAAAACACTTGAATTGAATTCTTGAGGAAAATATCCTTTCTTCTTCAAAATAAATTTCTTTTCACAAAACATCATGCAATTTTAAAAGAAAGAGATTTTATTGAAAATAGTCATGAAATCTTTTAGAGGAAGATTCATGAAAATAAGGCTTTATAAAACAGTAGAAATCCGTTCGTGCCGTATAAGTTAAAAAAAACATTCTTTGTACTTTTGTCGAAAAAGTCAAAATGTACCTCGTACGATAAACGACAAAAGATTCCTTTCATATGTTTTACTAAAAACTAACCAAAGGGTAAAATTGGATTTAAACCATTGTAGTTGGATGGAAATAATATTACATATTGAGGAAACATGGATGTAGATGATAAAATAAACCCCAGTAAATACTTACGAATAAACAATCTCGGATAAAAATGAGATTGTGATATTTCCCTTACCTTAGGTCCGACTTGCTTTGTAAGTGTCCGAACCTCCTGTATAATGATTTAAATCATGTTATTGACTTATTACAGAATCATATTCATTGTTATGATATCATATATGGTTCACTTATGACATTATATTACCCGTTCTTTTGTAAACTCCATGTTAAAGAAGCGTTTTGGGTAAAATCGTTTCATTTATCGTAGGTGTTTTGACTTGTTGTTATTGACATCATTATTACTTATATCATGATTTACTTACTTCAAAAATATAAAATATGATTTATATATCATATATATTCAGTATATATATATATATAATAGCTAGATAAATAAAATGAAAAACACCGTTCATGGAGACGGTAGTCCGTACGTACGCATGAACGCTGTTTTCCTTTCCTTATTGTCTTGAAATGGAAGTAAGTAGATTACATACATATGTATATATATACATAAATCCAGTAGCTTTATAATGTCATATATTTCATTATTATTTCTTATATATACATTATAATCATTCTTAAATGGTTAACATGGAGAATGAATCTCATCGCGTCGTGGAGACGGTAGTCCGTACGTACGCACGAGCGATGATATCATTTCTATAAATATTGAATTGAATTGGAGTGGATTATACAATATATCAGAATCAATATGATATTGTAATAACTATGTATAGTTATTCTTTACACCATTATACCCATCCATGTAAGGTGGTGGTGGAAAATAGATTACACCACGGCGTGGAGACGGTATTCCGTACGTACGCACGCGCGGTGATTTCTTTTTCCGTAGGATGGATAGATGGTGAAATAGGGTTGTTTCATACTTATAATAACATATCAGTATATTAGTGATACTGATGTTATTACTTCATAATGAAACAACCTAAGAAGAAGAAGTGGAAGAAGAAATAAAGATGAAAGAATTGGTAACGGTAATTACCTCTTCTTTGAAGTGCCTCTTTGAGACCTCCTCTTAGGGCACTAAAATTGGTCTTTGAGGAAGACCAGAACCTCTAGGATGTTTCTAGGGAAGTGGAGAGGAGAAATTGGCAGGGGTTGGCCGAGCTTGAGTGCTCAAATTGGTGTGAGGAGGAGGGGGAGGAGGTGTCCTTTTATAGGGGAGGAGAGGGGCACCTTAGGAATATCTCAAAATATTATTTTATATTAAAGTCAAAATCGGTTTATAATGGTTCCAAAGGGTCTTATTTCGAAGCTAAAGTAAGGAAGGGTCGAAATCCTATCAACCAATATAATTTAGACAAGTTTAAGATATTATTTTAACCTTATCAATTAGATTTAACTCTAAGTTAATTAATTTAACTTTTACCGTGTCTTTTTGTTTTCTTTCACTATATGGTTAATACACTTACTATAACATGCCAAACGAACCCCAAATTGTTTATTATTAATATATATATCCTTATCTAAGTCATTTGGCCGATCCCTAGATTTTTTAGGAATACTATAACAATTAATAATATAATATTTGATTTAAAAACTATTTTGTGTCAATTTTGACACTATTTGATATATGATTTTTGTGAGAGTCATAACAGAATTATATGTTCGAACCAAGTTGATTAAATCAACACTAATATATCATAGTAACCTAGAAAATTAGTGGAATTCATAAAAAGTCTTAAATTACATTTATTTTGGTATTTATATTATCAATTATGTCAATATTTCATTAATAAGATAATTACTGCATCATTTTTGTGTCATAAATATATTATATTATTTGATGTCTAAAAATTACAAATAAAATACCATCATGTAGGAAATCGTTTTAGCTTTCTAATGAATATTTATAGTCGAATTTATCTTATGTATAACCCCATATTAAAAATGATATACTTATTAAACATTGATTTTAACTATTTTAACCCTTCTTTAAATAAATTAATAATAAATGTCCTAATCTAATCCAAGTGGGCCTAAATGGTCATATTTTATTCCTAAGTTTGTTTTTGGTCGAATTACACTTGTCCAATAGAATTAGGACATGTTTTAGGGTAATATTAATATCATATTTACCCTTAGTTACCTTATTTACTATTAACCGTGGTAAAAAAAAGTAAAAAGTTACTATTCACCAAAAAATTATTTTCATCTCATTGAACCACATTTTAGTCCTTGATATTAACCGTGTCTCTCGGATTTTCGAAATTCCATTCACAGAAGCGGTAAAATTAAGTTTTATGCAAAATTCAGTTTTTAACCTACCACTTAGTAGTTTCACTATTCATCAAAAATTGATGTTTTTCAGAACAATGCCAAAATTTCATCCCAAGCTATATTTCATATTCCGAATTCAAAAATGAAGTCTATTTTACCAAATTCATAACATAAAAGTTGCATTAATTAATTTTATAATTAAATTCCGCTGTTAAAACAAATAGCGTGTTTTTAAGAAACAATATCTATCAAAAGATTGACACTTGTTTATGTCTAGTTTAAATGTGAAACTACATCCAATGTCCAACATTGTATTAAATTGTAAAAATATATTCTAAATATACTTTAAAACCACTCAAATTAATTATTTATCACTATTAATTATTTTGATTAAAAAAAGTTGTTTTTAATTATAATTTAGTAATTTTCACTATTCATCAAAATATGAAAGTTATCCGAAAAGTACCAAAATTTCACCTTAGGCTAAATTCGATACTCCGAATCCAAAAATGAAGTCCATTTTGAGAGTTAAAATTTCTAAAATTTAAAAAGTGGTTATTACTATTCATAACGGCTAGTTTTAATAATATTTTAATAGCATATCATTGTTTCGTGAAACTCAGGATTACGTACCACACACGCTATCGAGGAAGGTTGCGATTGCGTGTAATGCAAGGCAAGTCAAGGATGCGTGTTGTGCAAGCTCCTTTTGGTGTAGCGTATAACACAAGACATTAGTAAAATAAGAAAAAATATTTTTCATAAAATCTCGGGCTGTTACATTCTACCCCCCTTAAAATGAATTTCGCCCTCGAAATTCGTCGGGGTTATAAATGGTTTACTATTCGAAAGTTTCTTTAATAGAAACCCACATCGTAAAAGGGAATACCAAAACCTGGCTTTAAAAACTAATGTATGAAATGTAACGATTACCCAAATAAACTAATCACTGGGTTTCCACATAGGTGAAAATATGGATATGGAAGAGAAATCTAACCATCATGTTCTGATGGAGAGTGGTAGAGAACATGGCTATGGAAAAGCCAGTAATCACAAATCCATAGATTTGTGATGATATAAGGTACCATCTGATTCATCAGGTATAAGATCACTAGGACAACATTTTTGGTTTTCAAGATCATTTCCCTAAAGTTGAAAATTTTCTTAGAATAAATACTTACTTTATTTTGGTACAATCTCACTTTTGTTCGTGCCTTGAACAATTTCTACTTCATCTCTTAAATAAATGAAGTTGAATTTGTTATTTGTGAAGTGTTAGAATGACTGTTCATTCCATCTGTCTCAAACAAAAGATTAGAAAAAGTTATTAAATATACATAAGTCATTCTATAGTGAGATTAATCATATATGGTTCCTAAAATGGACTTATACTTCATATATCATGCTGATTAATATAATAAAACTAGTTTCTACTAAACAGGGACTTCCTGTAGGCCAGTGGTAGGCGATAAAGGCCAGTCGCACTTCGGTTGTGGGTTCGATTCCTACAGCCTTGTCCGAAGCGATGGGCTGTCGCCCGTCCTGCAGGTTGTCCCTTTTTCTAAAACTACGTTACTATAACATCCCATCAATAATATCAGAAATCTTCTATCCTTAAACAATACTAACTTATGTCCAACATAATCCAGTCTAATCTTTAGGCTTATACATAATACTGCAGTCCACTCACATAATATAGTGACAACGATTACCAGAGATTTAATACTGTCGTTGATCCCCACATATCATAAGATATGTCTTGTTGGTCACATTCCAAACATTCAAAGTCCTTAATCGTGTATTCTCTTGAATACCTTAGTGAAAACATGAGTGCAGTTAAAAGTTAACACTTTCCACATACCAAAATCCTCAAAATTCTATATACTCAAACCATGATATCACTTAGTCCTTATATCAATCATGAGCTCATGAATACTATTAAACATTTCATTTTCTCGTCTTCATTATGCGCATATCATCTTATTTCCAAAAAATATCTCAATCACTTTGAATACCACATCAATAAATATTGCAATACTCAATGATACAACATTATTTTGGAATCCCATTACATAAACACTTAATCATTCCACCACATCGTTGTCATATTCAACATTGCCAATAGTGATCGCATGTGATTTCCCTTTGTCCTTTGCCTTCAGTGGTTGCTCATGTTGATCATCACTAACCCTTGGATTAGGGCAATTATTAGCATAATGCCCCATTTCCTTGCACTTGAAGCATTGAAGTGTTGGCGGTGCGTTCTCTGCAGTGTTTGCTTTATTCACATCATTAGAAACCCTTTTTCCATTACTTCGACACTCAGCTGCTCGATGACCTTCTTTTCCACACTTAAAACATTTTCTAGTCCCTTTTAGACAATCTCCACCATGCTTCTTTCCACACTTTGTGCATAAGGAAACATTCATCTTCTTTTCACCATTATTCTGAGATTTCTCCTTGAACTCCATCTTTCGTTTTCTTATCAAAACCATGAGATGGATATGTAACACCAACTTCCATTTCTACCTTGATAGCACAACGCACAATTTCTTCATAGCTACTGAAGTCTCTTATAGCTAATGCCCTTCGAAGACTTGGTTTTAAGCCACTGAAAAATCGATCAACTTTACTTTCAGGTTGGATGATAATTCCAGAAGCATACCTTGCAAGTCTTGAAAAATTTGCTTCATTGGTACCAACAGATTCATCATCCCTTTGCTTTAGTTCAAGAAACTCTTTCTCCATCTTTGTTCGAAGAATACGAGGGAAGTACTTACTGAAAAACAAGTTCTTGAACTCGTCCCATTCCATGGACTCAATTTCATCTCTTGGCCTCGTATTCTTGATAAGATTCCACCATTGATCAGCTTCACCTTCCAAACGATATACTGCTAAGATGACTTTATCATGTTCAGAACATTGAAGAACTGAAAATATCTTTTCAGTAGTACTAATCCATTGTTCAGCAACTAATGGATTAGTAGACCCACTGAAAGAAGGTGGACGTTGCCTCATGAAGAACTCAATAGAATATTGTTCTCTTCTCTGCTCATTTGGAAGTCCAGAATGATTCATAGCTTGTGTAAGTATAGCAATAAGATTTTGCACTCCATATCCCATAACATTTGTTTGTTCAGGAGGGCAATCATTGCATTGTCCATTGCATTGATCGACACGGTTCCTTCGGGTTCCAGCCATCGTCTAAAACCCATAAAGAATAGTGTGAGAGGCAAAAATCATGCTAGGGAAAACAACATAATAAAGGGGGAGTACCTTCAATATCCAACATCTTAGGTTTAATTCTATGATCGTTAGCGTAATTCTATTACTATAACCTATACGTATACTTAACCTTAGAGACATCCCTAGACATACCTTAGAAATATCTCTAGGGATCTCACTAACGTTTTCGCATCCTAGTTTCCAAAGGTTGACTAAACCTTTCCTCTGATACCAACTTTAGAGACCCGAAGCCTGACGTACATGGACTTTACATTACTTTTGCGGAATACTTAGTACATTACAAAAACACACACACAAGGACCGTAATAGTTTAGTGTCTTTGGAAACTCGGACTATAATCTTCTAATCGTGGTGAAAGATCTTCAACATCTCCCATAAAGATCTTCCTTTTTTTTTACCTAAAACCTTTCTTTATATCCTGGGGAAAAGAAAACATAAAAGGGTGAGCTCAAATGCTCAGTAAGGGTAAACAAAAGAAATATCAATCACATCATATTCATAAGAACATAACATTTTGGAAATCATAACCTGCAAAAGAGAGCATAATTTCATAACATGGGATAAATCATGGCAGTGAAATGTAATCACAATAATCGTAACATAAAACATGGAACTTTGTGGCATACACACATAATCATAGAGAATCATTTCTTGTTAGTCAAGACTCATTGCCAAGACTATCTTAGTGGACAAAGTCCCTTTCTGAATCGAGTAATCCTCGTTTCAGTCCTGTTTCACTGAACCGGTATAACCTACCATTCCAGCCATGTCTATCTCATGAGATATAAAATCTTTACCCAATGCATTGGAGGGAGATATAGGTCCCACCCATCTCTTAATGAATCCTTTCTTATGTGTGCCACAAAATCATAAATCATACATCATCGCATAACCCATGTAATAAAAATGGGATTCTTGAAACATCATGACATAATAAATCAATTCATATAAGATAAAGGAATTCATAAACATAATTCCATCTCAACATAGTCAAATCAATGTAAAAATATGGACAGAAACAGAACCCTTTATTATCTTAGATGGAAAATAATTTTGATAAAACACTTGAATTGAATTCTTGAGGAAAATATCCTTTCTTCTTCAAAATAAATTTCTTTTCACAAAACATTATGCAATTTTAAAAGAAAGAGATTTTATTGAAAATAGTCATGAAATCTTTTAGAGGAAGCTTCATGAAAATAAGGCTTTATAAAACAGTAGAAATCCGTTCGTGCCGTATAAGTTAAAAAAAAACATTCTTTGTACTTTTGTCGAAAAAGTCAAAACGTACCTCGTACGATAAACGACAAAAGATTCCTTTCATATGTTTTACTAAAAACTAACCAAAGGGTAAAATTGGATTTAAACCATTGTAGTTGGATGGAAATAATATTACATATTGAGGAAACATGGATGTAGATGATAAAATAAACCCCAGTAAATACTTACGAATAAACAATCTCGGATAAAAATGAGATTGTGATATTTCCCTTACCTTAGGTCCGACTTGCTTTGTAAGTGTCCGAACCTCCTGTATAATGATTTAAATCATGTTATTGACTTATTACAGAATCATATTCATTGTTATGATATCATATATGGTTCACTTATGACATTATATTACCCGTTCTTTTGTAAACTCCATGTTAAAGAAGCGTTTTGGGTAAAATCGTTTCATTTATCGTAGGTGTTTTGACTTGTTGTTATTGACATCATTATTACTTATATCATGATTTACTTACTTCCAGAATATAAAATATGATTTATATATCATATATATTCAGTATATATATATATATAATAGGTAGATAAATAAAATGAAAAACACCGTTCATGGAGACGGTAGTCCGTACGTACGCATGAACGCTGTTTTCCTTTCCTTATTGTCTTGAAATGGAAGTAAGTAGATTACATACATATGTATATATATACATAAATCCAGTAGCTTTATAATGTCATATATTTCATTATTATTTCTTATATATACATTATAATCATTCTTAAATGGTTAACATGGAGAATGAATCTCATCGCGTCGTGGAGACGGTAGTCCGTACGTACGCACGAGCGATGATATCATTTCTATAAATATTGAATTGAATTGGAGTGGATTATACAATATATCAGAATCAATATGATATTTTAATAACTATGTATAGTTATTCTTTACACCATTATACCCATCCATGTAAGGTGGTGGTGGAAAATAGATTACACCACGGCGTGGAGACGGTATTCCGTACGTACGCACGCGCGGTGATTTCTTTTTCCGTAGGATGGATAGATGGTGAAATAGGGTTGTTTCATACTTATAATAACATATCAGTATATTAGTGATACTGATGTTATTACTTCATAATGAAACAACCTAAGAAGAAGAAGTGGAAGAAGAAATAAAGATGAAAGAATTGGTAACGGTAATTACCTCTTCTTTGAAGTGCCTCTTTGAGACCTCCTCTTAGGGCACTAAAATTGGTCTTTGAGGAAGACCAGAACCTCTAGGATGTTTCTAGGGAAGTGGAGAGGAGAAATTCGCAGGGGTTGGCCGAGCTTGAGTGCTCAAATTGGTGTGAGGAGGAGGGGGAGGAGGTGTCCTTTTATAGGGGAGGAGAGGGGCACCTTAGGAATATCTCAAAATATTATTTTATATTAAAGTCAAAATCGGTTTATAATGGTTACAAAGGGTCTTATTTCGAAGCTAAAGTAAGGATGGGTCGAAATCCTATCAACCAATATAATTTAGACAAGTTTAAGATATTATTTTAACCTTATCAATTAGATTTAACTCTAAGTTAATTAATTTAACTTTTACCGTGTCTTTTTGTTTTCTTTCACTATATGGTTAATACACTTACTATAACATGCCAAACGAACCCCAAATTGTTTATTATTAATATATATATCCTTATCTAAGTCATTTGGCCGATCCTTAGATTTTTTAGGAATAATATAACAATTAATAATATAATATTTGATTTAAAAACTATTTTGTGTCAATTTTGACACTATTTGATATATGATTTTTGTGAAAGTCATAACAGAATTATATGTTCGAACAAAGTTGATTAAATCAACACTAATATATCATAGTAACCTAGAAAATTAGTGGAATTCATAAAAAGTCTTAAATTACATTTATTTTGGTATTTATATTATCAATTATGTCAATATTTCATTAATAAGATAATTACTGCATCATTTTTGTGTCATAAATAAATTATATTATTTGATGTCTAAAAATTACAAATAAAATACCATAATGTAGGAAATCGTTTTAGCTTTCTAATGAATATTTATAGTCGAATTTATCTTATGTATAACCCCATATTAAAAATGATATACTTATTAAACTTTGATTTTAACTATTTTAACCCTTCTTTAAATAAATTAATAATAAATGTCCTAATCTAATCCAAGTGGGCCTAAATGGTCATATTTTATTCCTAAGTTTGTTTTTGGTCGAATTACACTTGTCCAATAGAATTAGGACATGTGTTAGGGTAATATTAATATCATATTTACCCTTAGTTACCTTATTTACTATTAACCGTGGTAAAAAAAAGTAAAAAGTTACTATTCACCAAAAAATTATTTTCATCTCATTGAACCACATTTTAGTCCTTGATATTAACCGTGTCTCTCGGATTTTCGAAATTCCATTCACAGAAGCGGTAAAATTAAGTTTTATGCAAAATTCAGTTTTTAACCTACCACTTAGTAGTTTCACTATTCATCAAAAATTGATGTTTTTCAGAACAATGCCAAAATTTCATCCCAAGCTATATTTCATATTCCGAATTCAAAAATGAAGTCTATTTTACCAAATTCATAACATAAAAGTTTCATTAATTAATTTTATAATTAAATTCCGCTGTTAAAACAAATAGCGTGTTTTTAAGAAACAATATCTATCAAAAGATTGACACTTGTTTATGTCTAGTTTAAATGTGAAACTACATCCAATGTCCAACATTGTATTAAATTGTAAAAATATATTCTAAATATACTTTAAAACCACTCAAATTAATTATTTATCACTATTAATTATTTTGATTAAAAAAAGTTGTTTTTAATTATAATTTAGTAATTTTCACTATTCATCAGAATATGAAAGTTATCCGAAAAGTACCAAAATTTCACCTTAGGCTAAATTCGATACTCCGAATCCAAAAATGAAGTCCATTTTGAGAGTTAAAATTTCTAAAATTTAAAAAGTGGTTATTACTATTCATAACGGCTAGTTTTAATAATATTTTAATAGCATATCATTGTTTCGTGAAACTCAGGATTACGTACCACACACGCTATAGAGGAAGGTTGCGATTGCGTGTAATGCAAGGCAAGTCAAGGATGCGTGTTGTGCAAGCTCCTTTTGGTGTAGCGTATAACACAAGACATTAGTAAAATAAGAAAAAATATTTTTCATAAAATCTCGGGCTGTTACAAACTATAGTGATTGTTGTTATTTAATTAATGATGTAATCTAATTTCTTGATCACTGGAACTTTCATTAGTATATTAAATAACAAGTTTTTTCATTCAGGTAATAAGGATTTTAAATTAAAGAGTTATCATTTTAACATCTCATATAGAAAACCCTTTCTTATTCATTATTTGATGTGCTTTAGTAATTATTCCATGTGCAAAGAATGGGTAATAAACCATGTATTCCTTTGATAAACTGTTACGGTCCTATTTTTAATGTTATCCATCATAGTATGAATTTTTGGTTTAAATGGTTTAATTTTTCATTTTATTTATACATTCATTCAATGATTCATTCATGTGGCATATCATTATAATGAGATAAGAAATTAAATTACTTAAAGTGGTATGGGACACCTTGAGTAATATGACGTAAAATTTAATTATTCATGGTGATATGGGACACCTTGAAAAATACGAAATGTGAAAGTAATTATTCAAGTGTTATATGAAATTTTTAATATACGACTCGATTTTCCATAAGAGGAATGTATTAAACATAGTAAGTGATGGGTGGGGCCCGTTGCAGTCCCTCAGTTCATAGGTAGGTCTCATGAGACAAGCTACAGTCTTCACACAGGGCCTTGACAAAAAGAGTATTTAT
This sequence comes from Viscum album, assembly GCA_963277665.1. Classification (NCBI taxonomy): domain Eukaryota; kingdom Viridiplantae; phylum Streptophyta; class Magnoliopsida; order Santalales; family Viscaceae; genus Viscum; species Viscum album. The sequence continues at coordinate 1,399,497,629 of OY728132.1, read as the reverse complement.
GGTATTGGAACGAGACCTTGACATTATGATTTTATTGTCCCGCATTATACATTCCCTCGTTATGTGTATGATAATTAATTAACCAAATTTATATTCGACTAGTAGAATATCTATGGTTAACATCCAGTACTTATGTGTATCAGAAAAGTAAATGCTTATGGCATGACATATGCACTCAGTGAATTAGTATTCAGTGTATTAAATTGAAGTTATTACCTTTATGTGAAACTCCGATTATTCATTACTATTAGATATTTGATTTGTGCCTACATATTAATATGACATACATGTTTAGAATGTCTTTCATTTATTACTCCAAATGAGCATGCCTATTTTTTAATCATGTATCCTTGTAACTTTGTTACCATGTTTTTTGTTGAGCACATTGGTGATATGTACATGTGTTATATCTTTTCGTTAAGAGAAATGATTTATGGAATGTTTTAAATAATTTTTTAAAAATTTGTATTGGTTTATTTTTAACACTCATTATTGGACATTCTTATTCTCACCCTACGTTTTTTGATTAAAAATAATCAGGTATTATTTTGGGTTAAAGAAGTATGACCGAAGTGGCTAGTTTCATAGAACCTGAACCAAATTTGATCCTCTATACGAACATGATGTGTAGTTTAATAAAATTACACAGCATGATTCAAGGTACAAACACCGAGTATTCTGGGGTCGGGTCGTCACATTTGGTATTAGAGGGTTTGGTTTAGATAACTCTGGAAAACAAGAACATAAAAAAAGAAAAATTTCCATAAGCTTTTCTAAATATGAGGATCGTCCTAATTTTCTGATGGAAAATGAAGGCACTAGTCTTATTTATCTTCCCAATGAGGCCCTATAAATCATAATTTCTATTTCCAGCCATGAAATTTTTTTAAAACTATATTCATTTCTGCATGTATTGCAAACATCTCTATGACGTACCCAACTCACCCGAGTACTACAACTCAACTGATGAGCAGGTTTGGACTAAATATTTATGATGCAAACCCAATTTACATCCTATGCATGATGGGGAAAGTACCACGATGAACATTTTAGATTCTTCATTTTGGTAGAAGGTGTCTCACCCTTCATGGTCTTCCAAGATGCTGTGGTAGTGGGACACCTCTGCGGGACATATATGTGTCAAGTCTTGTCAAATGACCGTCTTGCTCTAGTAAAGGACTTTGACATTCTTGAATTTGAAGGCTCCCATTTAATGTACAGAAAACACGTACATACGGACATCTCTCAGTTGTACACCCCTCATTCCAGACTCTGGAGACACAATAAGTGCACCTAGGAGATTGAACCCAACTGCTCGAGTAGCATACGGTTTAGGGAGATCGAGTTTTTTGAACGTGTTCTATGGATTGATGTATTATGGAACTGGGGAAACCAATAGCCCTTTTATTTTATGTACTAGTGGTTATATGAGAATACAACTAGCTATCTTTTCATTTAGATATCTTTTCCTTGTTTATACATTCGGATGGGTTTCATTGATTGGATATTCATAAATTACTTTTCAGATGGAATGACAGAATCACAACTTATTACTCCGTACCGAGATACAATAGTCTATTATGGTGCAAAATATATGAGGAAAAGTACCTACCTTTCGTAAAATTATGAAGAAATTGAAGGAAAATTTATGATATATCAAACAAGCTAGACATTCTCTACTCTTACTCGGTGAATGCATACGTATACCACCGCATAGCAACAGCCCAACTGGCCGAGTACATGTGAAGGGGGAAATACCATGAAGGGATTTTCTTATGTTTAACTATAGCATGGAACATCACAGCTAGAGTAAGGTTCCAAGTGGCTACTTTGGAGGGAAACCATTATGCATATTACATGTACCAACTCCTCAGTTTCAGATTATATAACCACGTCTATAACATATAAGTTCTCAATCGGGAGATAGTCTGGTGAGTCCTTAAAGATTTGTTCATTCTGACATATCCAAACATTACACCGTATGAGCCACACTCTAGAAGCCAGAATAAACTATGCATGAGTTCAACCCTTTCTATCCAAGGTGTTTTTGGGCAAAGGAAGTTAGTAATTTCAACACTAATATGGGAGTTCACCTAGCCACCCCAATGGAACCTCCACGATGGAAAATGTGGTGAAATTTATAAAGGAGTATTTTAATGAGGTTAGGTGAAAGGAACTGTGATGAAACAATTCTTTGAAGGGGAGAATATTATAACACCCCAAAACATATGAATCATATAATAATAATATTATGTTTTTTTGTTTAAAATTTATTTTAACCAAAAACATTTATAAGATAAACACAAGGGTTTTCATTTAAACCAGAAACTGAAGTGTTTACAATAAACCAACATAAAACGGGAAATCATGCTAACCAAATATTACTATTAAAAAACCTATAAAAATTATAGGAAGACCACCTAAAACAATGAGAACCCGAATAATATAATATTGGTCCTTAGAATCTATCATAATGAACACTAGTATGGCCAAGGCAATCGTAGGTGTCCTATGAACCAATGTTATGATGAGATACATTTTCTTTAATTGCATAGAATTTTTGACACCCAATGTCATGGTTTTATATAAGGCATCAACTTGACAGTTGGCTTGGGTGACCGTTGAATTCTAGCAACTATAATTATAGTCATTTTCCTTTTATTTAATTAATTTAAAACATGTGAGTGTAATTTAGTTCTCCAAATAATTATGTTTTGGATTGAAAATTTATAAAACCACCCGTAATCATGAACATTAAAACAACATTGTTAAATATTTTGAGGTACACAAAAGTGATTTTGAAGGAATTCCAAACACTTTGAAGATATTTTAAGGATTTTCATTTCATAAATAGTGTATTAAACTACGATTAATTTCTTATAATTCAACTATGTTTTTTATTAAACTATGTTTTAACTTCTATAATAATTGTATAAGAATTTTCATATGGGTATATTATATCTCAATTTATAACTTTGTATGTTAAAGGTTTAGGGTTTATAAATAATTTTATTAATACCTTTATCTAAGACCAAATATAATTTTTTTTCAATAGCCTTATAATGATTAAATAAAAGTCATGTTTTAAAGTATAATTTGTATATTTTTATAATAAATGTATTATTTTTTATGGCTTTTTAACTATGAAATATTCTCTTTTATTAAAAAAAAGTGCTCACTAGGGATAGCCCTTTATATATGGGCCATGGGTGGCAGCTCATGCTAGGTGGTCGATCCTAGCCTTTAGCCTCATCTTGTGCCAGCCCGAGCATGGACATAGGTTTCATCGAAGGGCTCACAGGAGCACCCAGGGGTTTGGAGCGTGCCACCCTAGAAGCAAGGTCACGACAAGGCAGTCGTAGGTCGAGGCCTGCAGGGGTGGGAGCCCATGTATAAGCCTCCCAAAGTGTGTGTTGTATTTTTTATGATCCATAGTTTGAAGACTCGTGCTTATAAAGGGGTCATTAATGGATCTTCAACCTCAGATCTAATCTAAGCCGTCTGAGAGTTTTAAAATGGTGCATTGATCTAGGGTCTTCTGTTCAAACTAAAATATAATATGAGCTGCCAAAGTTTTTTTTAAACTGCGGACACGCCCCAACCATAGGATCAAAGCTATATTTCATCCTGACCATCCAATCATTTTTTAGTTTTCTTCCCAAAAAACCATGTTCTTCCTCTCTTCCTTAACTCCACCCATAATATACACCTTATATTTCACTATTTTCTTCACCCTTGATAGCTGACGGTCCCCCTCCATTAACACGGTTTCAACAAAGACCAACCCCTAGAATTTTTATAAACCATTTGGGCCTAAGATCCCATGAAACATTCATTAAAATATTCAATGTTGGTTTAGTTTATAAAAAACACACTTGAGGAACCCTAAGTAACACCTCATATTTTCTATACTCAAACTTAGAGAGAGATTCAATAAGTTCTCCTAAGCTCCTCTTCCTCCTCGAGCTAAGGTAGGGGATTTATATTGTCGTTCTCGTTGAGTTGATGGTGTATATTTATGTACACTTATAAATATACACACACACACATGTATCTTGTGCTTTGAGTTTTAACCCTTCTTTACACGATTTAGAGCATCAGGATTTTTAGTTATATGGTATTAGAATACCTGAAGCATACTTACCTCATGAAAACTTAATTATATACATTATATACATTATATACATAATCATTAACATATATATATAAATATATATATATATAAGTATATAAATATATAAATATAAATCCCCTAATGTTTACATAAACTTCTTATTTCAAAATTTAAGGTTTCTATGCTTGAGCTTCGAAGTTAATTTAAGAACCTCAAAATACGAAGAACTATATTTTTGAATTAAACATTTTAACCAATTATGTAGGTTCTTATATTTATATATATACCTATACGGTCAGAAATATTATAAAAATAACATGGTTAAGTTTTTAGTAAAGTGATAATGGTCTATAAAATATGTTTTAAAAGTATTTATTACTTATGAGAAATTATTAAAACTAGTTTAATTATGAAAACTCATATATTTACTTTGCGTATAATTTTCAAAACACAAATTTTTTGTATGGATTATTAGAATTTAATTAATGTATTGAAGTAATTAATACTGGTGATAAATTAATGAATATAAGTCTTTGAGTAAGCCAAACCCATAAGTATTTTTATAAATATGTACATCCTAATCCATTATGTAGGTCAAACTTGTTTTAGTTAAGGAACTTTTAACTATATTAGCCTTATTATGATTTCATATTTTATAGGTATTAAATGATTGATATTGTTGTGTTTCATGATTAAAAAGAACATATACTTTTGATTTGACCAAAATATATGAAATGAAATAATGTGTGTTAAACCATGTGACATTGTTATACTCACTTAAGGTTTTATCAACTGTGGTGATTGTTTTTAGTTATGTCGTGATGTAATCTAATTGCTTGATCACTGAAACTTTTATCAGTATATAAATATTATGTATTCTCATTCAGGGAATAATGATTTTCAATTAAGGAGTTATCATATGGAAATCCCCTTCCCATTCATTATTTTTTGTGCTTTAGTAATTATCTCATGTGCAAAGAATGTGTAATAAACAATGTATGCCTTTGATAAACTGTTACGACCCTATTCTCAATGTTATCTGTCATATTATGTATTTTTGGATTAAATGGTTTCATTTTCCATTTTATTTATAGTTTCACTCAATGATACATGCACGTGGCCAATCATAAGAATGAGATAAGAAATTAAATTACTCAAAGTGGTATGGGACACCTTGAGTAACATGAAGTAAAATTTAATTATTCAAGGTTGTATGGGACAACTTGAATAATATGAAATGTGAATGTAAATATTCAATTGGTATATAAAATTTTGAATATACGATCCAATTTCATATATGAGAAATATATTGGACATAGTAAGTGATGGGTGGGGCCAACTACATCCCTCTGGTGCACCCGTAGGTCTCATAAGACAAACAACAGTCTTAGCACAAGGCCTTGACAAAGAGAGTATTTATGGTCTTGGCACAATGCCTTGACGTTATGATTATGTTTTCCCACATTATACATTCACCAATTATGTACATGTTAACTAATTAACCAAATCGATATTCGTCTATTAGAATATATATGTTTATGAGAAAGTACTTATGAGTAACAGAAAAGTAAATGTTTATGGCATGAAAAATGTACTTAGTGAATTAGTATTCAGTTTATGAAATTGATTTTATTACTTTTACATGAAACTATAATAATTCATTACTCTTAGATGTTTAATTTTTTTCTTACATATTCATATTTCATACATGTTTAGAATGTCTTTTATTCATTACTTCAAATTAGAATGCCTATATTTGAATCATGTATCCTTGTAACTATGTTAGATTGTTATTAATTGAGAACCTTTATGATATGTACATGTGTTACATCATTAAATTAAGAGAAATGTTTTATGGGATTTTTTAAATAATGTCTTCAAAAGATTTATTGGTTTATTTTTAAAACCCCTTACTTGGCATTTATATGCTCACCTTACGTTTTTATTAAAAATAATTATGTATCAGTTTGAGTTAATGATGTATGATAGAAGAGGCTGGTTTCTCAGAGCCTCGCCCGAAATAGATCGTATGTATGGACATGATATGTACGTTAAAAAAATTACACATCATGATTCAAGGCACCAGCTTTGGGTATTCTGGGGTCAGGTCGTTACATATAAATCATTAGATAAAAAATCAAATCGCTTAATAGCGTGGTAGTCCACCGTACACATTTGAGACATTATGGTATCACCTGTGAAAATAAATATTAAAAAGTTATATATTTGATAAATATAAAATAAGTATAATTATTTTCTATTTATCGTATATACTATTTAGATTCATCATTTTACCATACTCTGATATGTGGTAATGGAATGAAATTGAACTCAGTTCCCAAGATGGTAGTCTGCCGTATGTAGAAATAAAGATACCATAACCCATTTATTTAATAAGAGAAGTATTTGGGTTATTAAATTAATATAATAACATATTAGTAGATTTATTATTCTTGAGATCAATATATAATCTTATTTTAAGAATAATTTACATAGGCGGAGGAAAAAAAATAAAAATTCTTGTTAAAGAATAGTACATTTTTTTTGAGTTACATCATTTTATTTTTACTGAAAGACTTCAATGGTTTGATTCTAGCCTAAAATATGGAATGATGGACGAGTTATGGATGTATAAATGTTATCTTGTATGTTTTATCCTAACCAATTAGTTCTTAATGTGTACTAAAAAGAGTTAAGGGGGAGGCCTTTTTATGTGTTATGAGTGTCACCCTTGCAATTTATTAGTAATGAGTGAATTTCGCAGATTTTTTTCATGTAAAAAGGATTCAATATTAGTCCATTATTTAATATATAAGGAATATATAAAAAATACATATAATGTACCATATAAATGTATGTAGTTAACTAAAAAGATATAAAAATATTTTTTTTGGAAAACATATTATTGATGAATATGGATACTTTAATAAAAAGTAATGATTATTTAGTAAAGATTACTCAAAAATTTATATTTATTAGGATATATATATATATATATATATATTATTGTATTTAATACAATTCGTACCTTCCAATTCAATTACTAGGCTATAATGGTTATATATTTCATCGGTCATCGAAGCTTGGTGTTTGGTGTAGAATATGCTATCAAATAAAAAATCGTGGTGTTGCATGTGCCACAAGATATCAAAAATATTTTATTTATTTAAAATATGAAATATCATAATATCTCAGGGAGTTACATTCTCATCAGTTCGTAATGTTCAATGTCTTTTTTGATATCAACTATAATATTCATCTTTTCAAATCCTGGGGCATTACATCCCTCTTATACCTAATAAATTTCATCCTCACAATTTGAACATTATCACATTAAATATATATCTACATTTGAGAATAATTTTATTATATACAAATTTTTTTAAAAAGGTTACCTAAATAATATTTGTTATAAAATATATAGGGAATTACAAGGAACATGTAGCATAACAACCACTATTTTTGTAGATAAGAGAACATATGTGGGAAGTTATGATTTTAAAATTGAAGAATAAAAGTGTATATAATTATGGAATGTGGTTGAGGACATCGATCAGAAAAAAATGAATGATTAATTGATTATTATGGTCCTAAAACCCATAAATCAATGATTAATTATATGAATATATGATTCCATGAGTGTGATCATAATATAATAACATTTTTTATTCATTATGCTTCTCTTAATATTCTAGAATGATTTTAACGTATAAAAAACCTACTAAAATAAATATACACTAAATCAATAATTTCAACATTTAACCAATTTCATCAAGATTTTCGTATTTTTCTCCAAACTCTGAGTATTCATGTTGAATATTTCCTATTATAAAAATGTAATATCATTATTTAAGTGATTATATTACCATAAAATGGGTAAAAATATATTCCACTTATTATTTAACATTTAATACAATATACATGGGTAGAAATTGGTAAAATAATTACCAAAATGATTGAAACATTATATAATAAAATTCTATATTAATCTCGAATATTTCACAGCAATACCCAATGTTAAAACAAAATCATAAATAAAATATCTCATCATTAACAACATTTTTAACAAAAAAATGTTCCATAATACCTTTCAGAACTGAGAACCATAAATTGAAGATCAAAATTTTAAATAAAATAAATCACTTAGTCACCAAATTAACTTTTATTCCCATTATAATAAATATGATAAAAGATGTGTTCCCATAATTACCTCAATACACATGATAATATTTTCCGTAAAGGTTGTAACGAAATTAAATATTAACTTAAAAAAATTAAATGAATAGTTAAATCTAAAAGAAATAATTACATATAATTCAACCAAATAAGAATATATTAAACTGCCATCAATCAAATTATGATCTCATAACATTAAATCTCAGAAGGGGTTTCAATGAATTTTTCCTTATAATCATCCTTATTCATATCGTCCAATGATGGTATTCATATATCTTAAGAAAAAAACACATGATAACATCATAATCCCCAATTTTATCTAAACCTTTTCTCTAATACTAACTATAATATCCATTTAAATACACTCTAAGATTATGTGTTGAATTAAAAAAATTTATATTTATATCTTTAATATTGATAATTTCAACCCAATTATTTAAAAACCAAACCATTCAACATCAAAAGAAAAATATTGATGAGTAAAACTCTCATGGGCCTATTAGGTTTATAGTTTTTGTGAATTAAAAGAAAATAATAAATAATTAATACCCATGTGGTTAGTTAATAATTTTTCCATAAACTCATCTTTTATAATTTTACATTAAGCCTCTAACATCATGCATGTGAAATACCTTAGAAACATAATTTCAGAAAATTCATTTGTTGATAACCTGAAGAGAAGGAAATAGTTTAAGGGTTATCTCGAATACTCAGTAAGTGTAATCATATGAATTAAAATGTGAATTTCCTCAGTAGATATAATAAGTGCCTAAGCATATGGATACATAATCATAATTCACAAGAGAATCATAAATTAACACATACTGGTAAATGACGAAGGCCTCAATCATTAATTTTGAAATTATGCTTAAAAAAATAATGAGGCGCCATATTAAATAAACATGTGCCATGTGATATTAATATTGATGAATGGAAACACTATAAACCCAAAAAAATCATTGATAAAACATGTCGTTTTCTTAGAACATCATCTTCGTAGAATAAATACAGAGTCGTTAGAGGACACTAGTAAATGGAATAACAAAATAGTTGACATTAAATATATTTATTTGGAGAATATAATCATTACCCAATTTATTAAAGTGTTATATGAGACCCCCATATTATTAGATATAATATGATATCCTAGTGATATTAGGGTTCAGTAACTGTATAATAAATTTCCAAAAACTAAAAAAGTAATTATGTACATATTGTTAGAATTTGGTCATAAAACATGGAATAAAACCATTATAAATTTTATAACATAGTTAACATATGGAAATCTAATAGTTTTTATAAAAATCACATTGATATACTTTTAACCCATGGGAAACAATATGTATCATTTAAATCATTTTAAAATAATCATAATCTATAAAAATAAAGAATGAATGTGGAGGATTTCATTTTTTATTTCTACTATTGTATAATAGGTAACAAAAAAATGTTATTGACATTAATTAATGGGGATACAATAAACATATTATTTAATCTTCAGTGAAAATAATTGACATGTTGGTGGAAAATTCTATTCATATCTAAAATGATGGAATAAAGATTCCTTCCTCATTTTTGTAAGAGATATAGAGGTATCGTATAGAAAAGGTAATAGATAGTAATTTAAAAAGAATTGAAATTTAATTAATTTGTAAAATTAAATTTAATAAATAATATTAATAATTAGAAAAAAAATTGAAAACATTTTTCAGAAAATGTGGTTTTGGAAGAAAAAGGGTGTTTGATGAAATATGGGAATAATGTCTATTTTTGAATAATGCTTTCTCAATTATTTTATGTTTCATAGTGTGGGACGAGTTACTATTACATGAAAATATACTTAAAAATAAGGGGAGAAAAACATGATAATAATTGAGTGTTATATCATAATATTACATTATTGGTGGCTTAATCATAAATAATTCTAATAATCGATGAGATTGTAACATAATCACTTACCACATTTTTAATATTAAATCACAAGCCCCACAAAAGTATAAAAATATTAAACAAAATATTACAACAGAATAAATAAATTCAAGATATTATATGTTAAAGGGTCTGTATATACACCTTATAATATAATATTGAATCATAAAATGACATAAGTCTCAAATAATGAAATTTGATAAAAAATTCATTACAATGATCATATCATTATATTGGGGATTTATAAATGATTTAAATATGTGAATTAATATTCAATACATATAAAATAAATTAAAATATAACATAAAAAATCAATTTTAAATATACATATAATATTATTATGACACAATAAGTGATATAGATTAATTATCCACTGAATTATAATTGAGTAAATAAATCCATTACGTCACACATCCTTTTAGATGAACATTCTTCAAACTCTTGTTTTGGGGTTTGAAATAGGTTATTTTCAGATTACATAACCATATAAATATTTTAAATTTCTCAGATGATACTTTTAGTACATTAAATATATTTTTCATTAATAATATTTAATTATTTTCATGTTTTAGTTACTAAATTTATTATATTATCATTCTTGGTTTTTATGAATATTACTTCTATTGTTCTTATATTATAGTTATATAATCTCAATTGTAATTATAATGGTATAATTACTATATTTATACATAAAATATATTTCTCACACCATTTATGAATGGTGTTTTTGTAAATTGAAGTATGTTACGATCATGTAGAAGGCAAGTCATACGTACACATGAGAAATGCTTCCATTGTCAATGGTCATTACAAATTTAATGCAAGTAATGTTTTTTCACCCATAATGATAATAATATAATTAATAAAATAATATTTATTTAAATATAATTATATATATGTTACCAACATGGTGTGGTGATGAAATAATAGAGCCACATTACATTATAAAGGTGGTAGTTTTCACGTATACGAATGATGTCATAATCCATCAGTGAGTGAAAATGTATGAATTAAAATGATATATTATTCTTATATTATAAAAAATATGTCATTAATATAATAATTATTTCATGTATATCATATATATTTATTAATGTTTTTTTTATTATTTTCAATATAATTAATCTGTGAAAACCAATCATATATTTTTGTGGGGAAGAAGTCGGTTGTATACCAGAATGGTTTTATTACATCCCTAAGTTAAAACAAATTAAAAAATTTATAAATGGTATACTTACTATGTAAGTATAATTATATTATTTTTATTATCTATATTCCATTAATCCATCATCATTCACAAATGTGATATGTTATAATAGAAAAAAAATTAGCATCAGTTCGGAAGACGGTCGTCTTTCATACACAATAATGATGATTTCATAAAACATATGATGAAATAAGATAATGAATCAGTTATTACATTAACAAAATGAAATATAAGTATATATAACATAATAATGTTATTATATATGAATTAATTAATAATAATTAATGGACATGGAGGTATAAATAATGTAAATAATGTTGGTTGAAGAATGATCCATTTTCATGGTGTAATTTTTTTTGGATTGCACCAAAGGCCTCTATTTGAGGGATTTATGAATGTAATTAGTATTAAAAGATTACATTATATAATGAGATAATTTATTCGGATATTCCTTAGACTAGACAATGAGTTTTTTGGTTTGATGTGAGGTGAATATGGGGTTTTCTATCATAATTTAAGTGAGTGACAGACTTGTAATAATGAATTAATTCATATACATGAAACCAAATAGTAAAAAGAGTGGGTATAGTAAGTAAAAGGGGCCAGAATACAAGACCAACTAGAATTTCTAAGAAACTAAAAAGTTCAAGTAAACAAGAAAAGCTCATGTGAACACCCGCCAAGGATCATACTTAATGGGTAGGTACGGCTCTCGAACAGTCGTCTCGGCTGTATGCCTCATCTAATTTCCACCTCCGAGCTACCTCTAGTATTGGTACCCTCGTCCTTAGTCAGCACTGTCTAATGTCTGCACCGAACACAACATGGTGTGGGCTTATCCCATGTTGGGGAGAGTATAACCATACTCAGTGGGGACCCCAAGACCCTCAAGGTCTCACAAAATCCACAAAGGATAAACCACAAACCATGAAACCAACATAACACCCTTCTTAGGTATATGCACATACATATACCTACGTTATCATGTATGCCTATCTCAATCGTGAGAAAATAGAGAGTCCAACATAAAAGCCTAAGGTCAAATGTTTCACAAAGGAAGGAGTACCACGAAGGTAAGTACCACAGAGGTACGTCACACAGAAGAATACCACAAAGGTATTATTATAATGAAAAGTACCACACAGGTACGAACTCACCTCACACCAGGTATAACATAGGTACAATATGATAGATGATTATATGTAACTACTAATTCATCTTACTCTGTTAAGAGGTAGACCCATGAAATATCCTAAATCGTCATCATACCTAGTGAGGATCGTAGTACATCGTCAGAACCACACATGATACTAGTACCTCATTAGACCCACACAAGATATTAGTACATTGTCAGACCCTCACAAGATCCAAGTACAGCGTCAGTACATCGTCATAACCATACAGGATCCTAGTACATTTTCAGTACGTCGTCAGACCCACACAAGATCCTAGTACATCGTTAGAACTTTGTCCGAGCATGATATAGGGTTCCTCTACTAATCTCACATGTCTCTGAGTGGGTCCACTCCTCAATCCACTAGTCGATAATCCAACTGTGACTAAGTCCATTGAACATGTATCCCAAAGGACTGCCACGTCATAGGGGTCTCAACACAATAGATGGTCTATCAATGGGACGTCTGGCCTGTAAGTTATTAGACTTTGAGTCCCGAGGGCCTGGTTGGATTAATGCTTGATCCAAACCGACTGTACCCCAACTTTTCCCAAATCAACAGTGGGGTATACCAAAGGAACTACATCGTTTCTAGTGCCATATAAGGTTCTCAAATGGGTGCTCGGTGCCAATTTTATGGCCAAAAGTATAGAATTGTTTGAAACTCGTCCGGGTCCAGTTCTGACTCGGTCGGATTGACCCGGCCTGACCCACTGAACTAACCCATAATAGGTCAAACCGAACTGACTTGCTAGATCTGGCCTGGGCAGCCTACGGTGTGGTGGAGCAGCCACGATGTAGTTGGGTTTTACGGTATGGCAGGGTGGCCACGGTGGGGCAGGGCGCTGCGGTGCGGCGGGGCACCGCAGGGAGGGGGTGGGGCAGCTGTAATATTGTGGGTCAGCCGCTATGCGGTTCGGAGGCCTTGGTGCGATGATCCACCGTGTCAATCTGGATAGCCATCCATCCTCTCCGTGTGGCGCGGTCGCTCTTCGTGCCTTTGCCGGGGGCCGACAGTGACCCGACTGCCCTTCCCTTACCGTCGAAGGACAAGGATGAGATTCTCTTCTGTCGGGCGGCATGGTCGCCCCATGACCTTCATCATGGATGGCCATTGTGCCAACTCCCATTCTCGTGCCCCAAAAGTTTCAGTTTTTGTCCTCTTCCTTCGTGATGAACTCAAAAAACAATCCTACGGATTTGCAAAGTCTTCGGGCCATGTTTGTTTGGCACGCACCATCTGCTTTACAGTGGTAGCCAACGGCTCAACAAAACTCGAATCTCGAAGGACATCAAGAAGGATAAGTTAATATTTAAAATGACAAACCCTACCTAGAAGGTTCCATTGGACATCACCCGCTGTTAAAGAAGGATTGTTATTTGTCGATCCCGATGCAATCCTCCTCGAACGACACTGCATGTTCGACGATCCTCTATTCTTGTTCATCATTGTAGATGACACGTTCTTTATTGGAGATAACATCTTCTTTTTTGGAGATGAGTTTCTACAAGTTCTACCATGCATCAACATTTTCCAATGATTTCTCCCAACCAAAAACAGGTGTGGAGACAACACCAAATTAAATTAATTCTATAAATTTAATTTGATGCCACAATTAATTGGCATCATTAATTAAAGTAGGGTTTCCAAATTAAGGTGAGATATGTTCAAGAGACTTTTCCACATTAAAGAGGGTGTTTAAGGGGTTCGGTTGGTCCCCACCATTGAATTAAAAAAAAGGGGTTTTTGGTTTAGGTGGTCCCCACCTCCATAACCCATGTAGAGAGGTTTTATTAGAAATAAAATAAAATATTATTTTATTTTATTTTCATTTCCATGAAAAACCCAAAATCTATATTTTAACCTTGACCTAATACAGTCGAGGTGAAGGTATCCTTTAGAGAATACCAGTGTTGTGAGTTCAACAAAACCCTCAAATTTCTATTCTGAGCACCGGTTCAGAAGTAACAAAAACACAATCACACATTTACTGAACGTACATGAAAAAAAGTTCATAAATTCATTCTGGGCACACTGGCCCTTGGAATCATGCACCGTCAATTTTTGTGGACTCATAAAATTCCCATATAATATAATAAAAACATACATGGAATTTATGGGTCTTTACATTCTTCCCACCTCAGGGCTTTGCATACCCGAAAGCCACAACACAAATCTGGGAAAACAAGTGGGGGGTACTGAGCACGTATCTGAGCCTCCCGCTACCATGTTCTCTCTTGGAGGTTCCTGTGCTACTAGTGATCGTGCATCAGTGGTATAGACCACCCACAAAGGAACCACTCATTTCGATCCTCAATCTTTACTGAAAGCTCCATAAAAATCTCCCCATTATCGACATCCAGCTCACTATGGTCATTGATGTGAGAAGGGTCATGCACGTATCTCCTCAGCTGGGATTCGTGGAAGACTTCGTGCACCTGGTGCAACTGATGGGGATGTTCTAGGCAGTAAGGCACCTTTCCATCTCTTTTGAGGACCAGAAAAGGCCTGATGAACCTCAGAGATAACTTGCTGCCCCATCCAAATCTCCACAAGTCTCATTGAGATGAGACCCATAAAAAGACATAGTCGCCATCCTCCAAATATAGAGTTATTCATCCCCTATTGACATTAGGCTTCTTCCTACTCTATGGAGTCTTTATCTACTCCTGGATGATCTGTACTTTTTCTATGGTAGCCCGTACCATTTCTGGTCCCATGAGTGCTGACTCCCCGAGGTTAGTCCAGCACAAAGGTGATCTGCATGGATGGCCCTACAATGCCTCGAAAGGTTCCGTCCCAATGGTGGAGTGATAATAGTTGTCGTATGAAAACTCCACAAAAAAGTGATCCTCCCAGCTATGACTGAAGTTGAGGAGGCAAGCACGTAGCATGTCTTCGAGGGTCTGAATGGTCTACTCAATCTGGCTATCCATATGAGGATGGAAGGCGGTGCCCAAACGAAGATGCATCCTGAAAGCCTCCTGTAACCCCTTCCATAGTAGGGAGGTAAAATGTGTATCATGATCATAGACTATTGTCGAGGGTACTCCATGTAGCTGCACCATCTCCAACCCATAGAGGCGTCCCAAGCTCCTTACTGATCCCTGCTCTCTGACCGATACGATGTGAGCCGCCATTGTGATTCGATCAACGATCACCCTGATAAAATCATGGCCTCTAGACGTATGTGGATGTCCTATCAAAAAGCCCATGGATATCCCATCGCACTTCCACTATCGGAACTCTAAATGCTGAAGTAAGCCTGGTGGAACCTCATGCTCTACCTTCACTTGCCGAGAAGTGAGGTACTGAGAGATAAACTATGCTACTAATTTCTTTATTCCCAACCACCAGTGTTGTCTTCAAAGATTCTGGTACATCTTTTCCACTCCTAGATGTACCGATGAAGGGGATGTGTGGAACTCCCTTATCACTTCCTCACAAAGTGACAGTAGTACCATGGTACGTCCTCTTAAGAGGATAATGTGCTCCCCACTTTCAAAAAATCCATTAGATGCATGTCTTGTGGATATTTGTGCATGTCGAGCCTCATAGTCTGTGTCCACATGATGCACCTCCCTAACTCACAGAAGATGTGGGGAAGTGACTGTAAGAGACTGAAGAAAAACTGCTCCATCATGACCCACAAAGGATATCTGCAAAGAGGCTAACTACACCGTCGCCTCCCATAGAAGCTATATACTAGATATCTTGATTAGTGCCTCTGCTACATCATTCCCCTTCGCAGAACTATAGACTATCTCGAAGTCATAGTCCTGGAGGAAGTAAATCCAATTTTGTTATCTCAGGTACAGGTCCTTCTAAGAGATGATATATCTGATACTCTTGTGATCTGAGTAGACTGTAAAACACTCACCCATAATGTAATGTCACCACATCTCCATGGTGATGACCAATGCTGCTAACTCCAGGTTACATGTAGCGTAGTTCTGCTCATGATGTCTCAGCTGTCAAGAACCATATGCAATCAATGCTCAATTCTGCATTAGGACACATCCAATCCCCGTCCCTTATTCGTCTTAGTAGACTACGTACCATACGCCGTCCTCCGGAAGCCTTAATATGGGGGAACTAGTCAGCCTCTGCCTCAATTCTTGCAAACATTGATGGCATCTCTCCGACCCAATGAAGGGTTTCCCCTTCTTTGTTAATGCTGTTAAAGGTGATTCAACTCTAGATAAATCTGGCACAAACCTTCGGTAGTATCCGGCCAAACCAAGGAATCCCAATACCTCCATCAAAATACTAGTTGTCTCCCAAGAAAGTACTGTCATGATATTCGATGGATCCACCACAACTCTAACTTCCGAGATGACATGTCTTAGAAATTAAACCTCTCATATCCAGAACTAGAACTTCGAGAACTCACCCTAAAGCTGGTGCTCTCAGTGTGTGTCCAGTATTACCTGAAAATAATAAGCATGCTTCTCCTTAGTATCTGAGTAAATTCGAATTACATCAATGAAGACCACCACAAAGAGATCAAGGTATGGCTAAAAGACCATGTTCATGAGTCCCATGAACACTGATAGGACATTGGTCACACTGAAAGGAATAACCAAGAACCCATAATGGCCATACCGACATCTGAAATCTGTCTTCTGCAAATCCTCATATCACACTCTGAGCTAGGGATATCCTGATCTAAGTTCTATCTTCGAGAACCACCATTCTCCCTTCAGCTGATCAAAGAGGTCATCAATCCTCTGGAGTGGGTAATTGTTCTTCATAGTCAGCTGGTTCAAGCACTGATAGTCAGCACAGAGCCCCAAGCACCTATCTTCCTTTTTGGCTAACCAAATCAGGGCTACCCAAAGAGAAACACTTGGCCAGATGAACACTTTCCTCTGTAAGTCCATCTGTTGTACCCACAGCTCACAAAGTTCCATGAGATCCATCTGATATTCTTGTAAAGATATCAATGCGGTCTCGATGTACAAGTCAATGTAAAAGTACACCTCTCTGCGAGGAGGTAGACCCGAATCATAATTAGGGAAGACATCTGCGTACTGGTCCACCACTACAGGATAACCCGGACTCTCCATGTCAACTTCTCCGAGGGTAAGGCTAGCCCACTGATGTGTAGTTGGTGGAACCCTCCTCTGGGTATGGTCATCATGTGCTGCAAAGGCTTCATTCATTCTAGTGAAGGTAAAACTGGACCCATCTGTGTGAACACACTTCACTTTGTGCACAATACCATCAATCTAAGCATGTACTTAAGATAACCATCCCATACCCAAGATGACTTCATAATCCATCGACGCCGCTACTAAGAGATCACAGTCTAAGCTCTTGCCTCTTATGGAAAGATCTCACTTCCAGAACTAGTGCATAATCGTTGAATCCTCTCACGTAGTGTTCTCTAGCTATAAGGATCGAGCCAACAGCTCTGTCAGAATATCCAAGATCTGAACAAGGGTAGTGATAATAAAAGAATGACAGGAACCTGTGTCTATAAGTACTGCATCTAAGGTGGAGTAGACATAGATCATACCACGTATTATCTCCAGAGCGCCACTGTCATACGCCTCATCTGCCTAGAACTGAGCTCGCCCTTGTCAACTTTCTCCCTGTGGTTGTGGTGGACTTCCTGGTGGTGGTGGCAGTAACACCTCAAATCATCACCCACCACCAGCTGTATGGCTAGCTTTTCTACCATGTCTGCCTGCTCCTGTAATACCACCTCAGTCGAACCTCTGTCTCTGCCTGGGTAGTTTTTTGACCATCTGATGATCATCCATATGGCGGGTCGTATAGTCATGAGCCATGTGATCTTTCCCACCACATTTGAAACATTGCATATTCCTCGCATGATTGGATCTATCTCTGGTACCTCGCACAACCGATCCTGAGTCATGCGGTCATACACCTATTCATATGGTCCTCTTTGACCTCTGTGACATCTTTCTACTGCCAACTGAAGAAGACCCTGATACATGATGTACGGTGGTGGGTATCTCTACTTGTGACTGCTCAGTAAGGAGTCTCCCCACTATGAAGGATTACTCAAGCACCCCCTATTGCATTGGGTTGCTGAGAGAAATCATTGAAGCCCTAATCTCACTCTTTTGAATCCATGATTGAAGGCCTAGGCCTTGAAGAATAGGGTCCACTCTATATCGGTGGAGTAGGGTGAGAGGTCAGTGAACATCATTGAGTATTATTCCACAGTCAGGCTGCCCTGTTACAGATGAGGAAGCTCCTAAATGCGCACTGAATAAAGATTCGTTGGGACAATATCTGCTCGAAACAGGCTCTTGAAGTCTTTCCAAAGAAGTGTCACCTTGTCATGAACCTATAACATCAATCTCCACCATATTCTTACTGCTTCCTGTAGAATAATGGCGACGAGGATCACTATAAGGACACCTGGTGTCCCTACTAGTTAGAATACTCTCACCACAGCCTCTAGCAAATCCTCAGTTACCTGTGGGTCCATCTTTCCCCGGAACCTGGGTGGCCTTTGGCAGTGGAACTCGTGCAATGCACCCAAGATGCATGCACCCTCTACTGCTGGGGATGGTGGCATTGGTGGTCCAATGGGTAATGATACCACTGTTTCCTCTTCTAGTGCCTCTACTAGAAGAGGGCCATGCATAGATGACTCGTCACGTGGTAGGATATTCGTGAGTACTATTACCAGAAACCTAGCTAGCTATCTGCGTGGAGGCATCGTGAAGTGAAATAGGTGCTGCATGGTCAATAAGTTATTCATGGTGAGATAACTCAAGAAAACACAAGAAAGACATTTCAAAACAGACGAAATCAGTTTTTTCATGCGTTGAGTCAAAAATCAAAACTCAGGATCCTATTGTATGGATACGTTAGCTGCCACACCAACACTAGATTCCCTGCCCTGATAAAAACACTCACTACACTAAACACTATTGCTATTAAAAAGATCATATTCCAATGTTCTATGGTATAACTGACACCTCTGATGCCAATTTTTCATCACTCGTCTCTTGGGGCCCGTGCTGTGAGTACCCCAAGCCCGCCTTCCATAGGCCAGGGGCTGGCGACTAACACCGAAATGCGTATTTCCTAAAATTTGACAGGCATTTCCAATATATCATGTAACCACATGCAAATGAGAACACAAAAAGATATGAACATGAGTAAACTAAATAGTAAAAAATAGTGAGTACAGTAAGTAAAAGGGCCAGAATACAAGCCCAACTGGAAAGTTCAAGAAACTGAAATGTACAGGTAAACTGGAACATCTCCTGTGAAGACCCACCAAGGATCCTACCTGAAAGGTAGGTACAGCTCTCGAACAGTCGTCTCTGCGGTACACCACATCTACTGTCCACCTTAGAGCTACCTCTATTCTTGGTACATTCATCCTCAGACAGCATTTTCCATCGTCTACACCAAACACAACAATGTGCGGGCATAGACCGTGCAGGTTGGAGTATAAAGATACTCAATAGGGACCCCGAGAGCCTCAAGGTCTCACAAAATCCACAAAGGATAAAAAACAAAGCATGAAATCAACTGACAACCCTACTTAGGTATATCACCATACATATACCTATGTTATCAAGTATTCCCATCTCAACCATGAGAAAACACATAGTCCAACTCAAAATCCCAAGATCAACTATTCCACAAAGAAAGGAGTACGACGAAGGTAAGTACCACACAGGTACGCCACCCAGAAGAATACCACCAAGGTATTACCACATTGGAATGTACCACATAGGTACAGACTCAGCTCACACCAGGTTTAACATAGGTATAGTAGTTGAGATTATTAGATGTAGCTACTAATTCTTCTTACTCCTTTAAGAGGAAGACCCACACAGAATCCTAGTACCACGTTAGACCCACAAAGGATCCTAGTGCGTCGTCAGACCCACACATGATCCTAGTGCATCATCAGTATGTTTTCAGACCCATATAGGATCCTATTAGACCTTCATTATTTCGTCAGTACCATATAGGATTCTAGTACATCGTCAGTAGGTCATCAAAGCTGGCTACAGGGTTCCTGCACTAAGCTCGCTTGTCTCCAGAAGGGTCTGCTCCTCAAGCCACTGGTCAATATTCCAACATTCACGAAGTCCCACAAAGAAGTATCCCAAACGACCACCACGTCATAGTGGTCTCAACTCAATAGACAGTGCTTCAATTGAACTCTCGCTCTATATGTTATTAGTCTTTTAGTCCAGAAGGACCGGTTAGATTCGTGTTCAATCCAACCAGAATGTACCCCAACATTATCCAAATCTATAATGAGGTATACCAAAGGGACCATCTCTCTCCAATGTTTCCAGCACCATAGATGGTTCGTCAAACGGATGCCCAGTGCCAAAGATATGGGCAAAAGTATGGAATGGGTCGAAACTAGTTCGGGTTCGGTTCCGACCCGATCAGACTGACCCATCCCGACTTGCTGGGCCCACCTGGTTTGGGTCGACCCGACCTAACCCGCCGAGTCCAGCCCATCCTGCTGCGCGACCCGGCCCACGGTCTAGCTGGGTGTCCCGAGGTGCAGCGGGGCAGCCGCGGTGCGGTGGCTAGCAGTGAGCCGGCAGCCCGTCCGTCGCCGCTGCAGGCCAAGACCACGATTCTCTTCTGTCGGGTGACGCGGTCACGCCACCACCTTCGTCGCGGCTAGCCGTGTTGTCAGTTGCCGTTATCATGCCCCACTGGTGTCAATTTCCATCCTCCTCCATCGTGAAGAATGCAACAAAACAATCACAAGGATTTTCAGAGTGGTTGGGCCATGTTTTTCTGGCCCGCACAATCTGCGTTATTGCGGTAGCAAGTGGCTCAACAAAACTTGAATCTCGAAGAACATCAAAAACAGTAATGGAATATTTAAAACAAAAAACCCTACCTCGAAGGTTCTATTGGATATCGCCCAAAGATGAAGACAGATTGGAATTTTTCAATCCCGATCCAAGACTCCTCTAACGACACCGCTTGTTTGATGATCATCCGTTCTAGTTCTTCGTTTGAGATGGAACGTTATTCATTAGAGATAGCATGTTCTTTGTTGGAGATGAGTTTCTCTAAGTTCTCACAAGGTTCCACCTTTCCCAACAAATTCAAAAAGGGTGTTTTAGTTCTGGTGGTCCCCAAATCCATAACCCATGTAGAGAGGTTTTATTAGAAATAAAATAAAATAAAATTTTGTTTTGTTTTCAATTCCATGAAAACCCAAAATCTATATTTCACCCTTAACCTACTGCGGTCGTGGTGAAGGTCTCCTTGAAGGAATACCAGTGTTGCGAGTTCATCAGTGCCCTAAGAATTAAATTCGGAGCACCGGTTCAAATGTTACAAAAACCCGCTCGAACGTTTAGATAAAGTATCTGAAAAAAAGATCAAAAATTCATTCCGAGCAAACCAGGCATCCAAATCATGCACCGTCAATTGTTGCAGACTAGTAAAATTATCATATAATTAAAAAAATACCTGAAATTTTTGGGTTTTACATATATATATGAACTTATTTTAAATTAAAAGTAATTAAAAATATAATTTAACTATATAAATATTTTATATAAAAGGTTGTTTTCTACAAAAATACAGTATTTTTTGAAATTTTAAAAAAAATTGTAATAATTATACAAATGTATGCCTATTAAAATAATTATATCTTTAATTAAAAAATTATTTTAATTTTTTCAGATAAATATTCTAAACTTAAAAAAATGAAATAAAACTCACACATGCGATGAAAATAATTGTTTTCGAGAAGTAAATTTTATTCAAGAATAATGTGATATTATATTAACTTTATGTATAATAATATAAATATTATTAATAAAATTCGAAATTTATTGACATATACTCAATGAATATAATTTAAATCAACAAAAATTGTTAGATATTTAAATTATTTAAATAGCAGCAACATTTTTAACATTTAAACAGTTTTTAAACAATCCTATTTTTAAACCCAAAAACAAAATTATTATAAAATAAAATATAATGATGATTTAGTTGTATTAATTGGATTATATATACCTAAATAATAATTATTTTTATTAAAATAACATAAAAAACATAATTTAACTTTTTGAATACTTAATATAATTGAAAATAAAAGGCAATTGCCCCAACATCATTATTTTTCACTATTTATTGAAAATCATTATTATTTTAAAATTAAAAAATTAAATTATGTTATTATGATGAAAATAATGAATTTAATTTTACAAAATACATTTTCAAAATTTTATAAAATTTATTTTAATATTTTTATTCAATAAAAAAATAAAAAATATTTTTAATGAAAACATTTATTTGAATATCAAAAATAAATTACTAAAAATTGAGTGATTATGTGATAAATTTTTTGAAATAATATATATTGAGTATAAAATATAATTTAATATATAAATTTTGTAAATCATATTTATACATGTAGATTTTATATCTAAGTTATAATGGTAATTTATATCATTAGTTTTTTATGCTCAGTGTTGTGTGTTGAATATTCCAAAAGACATAACAATATAATGTCTTTGTGGACCACATGGTATCATAGAGATTAATTTTTTTAAAATGAAATATATCATGATGAAGTAGTTTGCTATATTCTCTTATAATATTAGTTTTCAATTTTTATTACTCTATTGAACATGATTTTATTCTTTAAAAATCTATGGGAGTTATAGTTGATATGAAAAAGAGAGTCACATTGATTAATGAAGGTGGTCATCCACATATACAGAACGAAAATTTTCACCATTCATTGAGTGAACTGGTACACAATAAAATGATATATATTATCAGTAAAAATAAGAAATATGTAATTAATATCATGTTTATTTCATTTATGTCACACGTATTTATGAACATAAACGTTATTATATTCCATGTAATGCGTCAATGAAAGAATAATTATATCAATTCATGAGGCAGTTGTCGCTATACACATGAGTGACATTATCATATCCCCAATGGAATGGAATGATGATTATTATATATAATATAATGATTCTAGAGGAATAATTATGATATAAATATCATATATATAGTTTTTATCCATCATATAGCACATTTTTGATAGGTGTTAATGGAAAAACATATGACAACATTTTTCAAGGCAGTAGTCCACTGAATAAATGAATAATGATTTCATAAACCATTCCATTGATGTAGACATGGTTTTAGGTAATTAAATTTATATAAAAATAATATATATTTTAGGTACAAAATTTTTTATATCAATATGGTTTAATAAGAATTTACATATGTGGAGTAATAAGTAAATTATAAACACTCATTGAAGAATGTTACATCTCATTCTGGTATCATCCATATGTTGGAAGAAAAACCTTACTATGATGAATTTATAATCAAAATAAGTATTTTATGATGAGAGGTGATACTTTTGGATGTTATATTGGTAATTATTTTTCAAAAACATGGATTTTGAGGTTTTATGTAGAGAAGATCAGGGTGGACTTTTATATGTGAGGTGAGTTGCACACTTATAATGATTTGAATGAAAAAGGTGTACTTACAATTATAAAATTCATTAAGGGTCAACAATGGTGTATTCTAGTGACCTAAACATTATAGGATTTATATATTGTCCTACAATATATTTTAGACAAGTTTATAGGTTATTTTAAACCATATTATTTTTTATTACGCCTGAGTAAATCCATTTTTACTTTAACCACTTCAAATTATTTTTATAGTTAACGCTATTAAATTTGATCAATAATTTATCTAAAAATACTTAATAAATATAAATTGTTTCTATTAAATATATGAAATTTATTTCTCTATAATCCATTAACATAATTGTGTTAAATAATATTTTAAATTAATCCCACTGAGGTGAAGAAGTAGCATATTTTCAAAGTGAAAATATTCAGAAGTATAAATAGTTTTTATAAAAAAAATTAAATAATAAAATGATACCAAAAAATAAAATTGTAATGAATTATGTATATATAAATTATTATTTTTTAATTAATTAAATATTTAATTTAAAAATATAATCAATCTAAATTAAAATTCAGTATTCAATTAAAAATATGTATTTTTCATAATTCATAAAAATAAAAAAAAATTAGCGAAATAATATAAAATAATCAAAATGTGTTTTTATGTTTTTATTTATAAATTTATGTTAATTTACTTAAATAAATTTTCTTAAAATAGTATATATTTTTTTATATAATTAGCGCAATGCGTGACTATACTTCCTTTTAGAAAAAAAATTCTCTAGATTAAATTTGTTTTCTTCTTTTAAATGATCATTACTATATTTCTAGTAAATATGATATAATAATTTTAAATATTTAATTATAACTATTTATACCCTCCAATTCAGTGGCTATGTTATAATAGTATACTATGTTACAGTTCATTTAGACTCAGGGTTGTGTGTTCCACAAACAATAGAAGGGATTAAATTTAATGAAATATAATTCATTGTTTCTTTATGATCAATTTTGTGAGTCACATACAGTATCAAACATAAAGTTATTATTCCATAATTTAAGTGTCTTAGAATTACAAAACGTTAACTAAATTTTAGCTTCACAATTTAGTCTTGATATTGGAAATTATGGGATTGAAATTTTGAAATACCATTGCTTCGAAAACACACATCATAATAAGGGTTAAAAAAATATTGTCTGAATATGGGAAAAATCATAGTAGAAATAACTCATTAAAAACCACAAAATAGGGTCTTTATGTATGATTTAATTGGTGGAATGTGAAGATATATGCATTTAATGAAATTTTTAATAACTCTAGTGTGTGGCATATGACATTGATTATAAGAAGGTGAATGATCAATGGAATTTTAATGGCCTCAAATCCATAAATAAATAGTGATTTTAAAAGTCCATATTATTCCTATTATATGAATTTAATTGGATAACATTTTTTTAACAGTATCTTTTTTCTAAAGATTAGGATTTTTTGAACTATCTAAAAATATTGAAAAATAGTGTTACATAATATTATTATATTTCATCAGCCTAAATGCATCAATTTTTTGTGCTTCTATAAACCCTAGAATCCCGTAGAATGTTGGTTTTATGAAATCACTTATAGTCCACTAATCATAGGTTCAAGCCTCGTGGATTTTCCCAAATCGATGGATTGTCACCCAATATATGAATTTTTCTATTTATAAAATATATTCACACAATTATTATAACATTCCAAAAAACATGATGGAAATCCATAAAATATAATTAGTCCTCGAATAACATTATTAATAAGTGTTTCTGTATAACCTTTTTGACAAATTATAAAAATATTATTTGATAGTGATTACAACTTTATTAACAATGATATTAACTAGAATTGTTTTCTAGACCTTTAAAAATATGTTAATAAAATGTAATGTAATTATTCATCAAAATAAAATTTCAACTACAACATATGCTTGTCTTAAATTGGACCCAAAATATACATAATTTTGATAGATTACAATGACATAAAACCTAAAAATTGTTTTTAATACATTGGACATATAATATATCTTTATTCCATAGACCCATGATCATTTTTATAACTGTTTTTTATTTAAGACTAATGAGTTTCTACAATTTAATAATGTACTTAGATGTTTAATGATTCATATAACAAAATTAAAATTGATAATATAATTCTATAAAATAATTATTGAATAAAAACTCAAAAACACATAATCTATTTCATTTCTTCATAGGTCCTTCCTTGGTCGAGGGTTTAACCATTAAATAATGGAAGTGGCACACAAATTGTCAAATCTCCTCAAATTTAAAATAATGATCTATTATTTTTTAATAAAGATGATATTTTTTTCACTCCATCGTAATATTTACTTTCCTTTGGAAGTTATTTTCAACATTCCATTATTTTCATCAAATAAACAAATTTATAATTCCTTTGAGTCTATATCCTAGATATATTCTTCACACTTATAACATGAATGAAATTGTTTCTTTTTTTCAATATAGTATCTTCAACATCATCTTTTAATGAACAACCTCAATAAATTCTTAAGTGATATTGGGATTAATTTATGGTAAGTTTATTAATCATATTTGGGGATAAATTATTAGGAATAATCATCATATTATTCACTAACGTAATCATACAATTTAATTTCTAATAGTCACCACATCTTTAATTTATTTTATGAACTAAAATAATTTATTTATTATCCATAAATTGAATAAATCCAAAAGCCATAGTATGAGAAAAAATAATCGTAGTTGAAAAACATAGAATCGAATATAGGATGTTTAAATCATGAAACTTTGTTTTCAATATAATAAATCTTAGGTTTGTAGATGTTCATATATTTATATCATCTATTTGAATTATTGATATTGGTATGTAATAAAAACGTGAATTATTCTTAGGGAATCCACCAAGAGTATAAATATAGGTATGATGTAAGGATCATTATCGTTTACCAGGTGATGATCTGGACCAGACTAATAAAACCTTTAACAAGTTATTACCCCTAGGTACAAGTGGGATATAACCCAACACACATGTAATATCCACGCATGCATGTATTTTAAGGTAAAAAAACATAATATTTTCCTTACCAAGACATTAGGATGCTGTTATATACATATCCTCAAATATATTCATAATGTTGTGTTCTGGAATATATGTTTTTCAAAATTGAGTACTCAAGGATTCTACTACACTTAATAAAAAATGAACGTGAGAGACACTCTCCTTAGTAGCCTATATACGATGTCCTCTTTATTATGTTGTAATAAATTAATAGGTAGTACATAAAAAATAATGGACTAGTAGTCTTGGAAAACAAGATACATACTTGGTTCGTACATTATATTTGAAAAAAAATCAGAATATTGTTTTTTTCTAGAAGAGTTTTAGTATATATATCATATAATTGTATATCGACCGTAGTAAACTTGTTGGATTCCTAGGAAAGGAATCCAAATGATGGAAATAATAAATTCTTATAATGGGTTATGTACTATGGAATCAATCATTAATCAACATCATAATCAATATGGAATTGTATGTATCTAAGAACATATTCCACATATTCAGTAAACTGAGAAGGAATTGCATCCATAGATAATATCAATGTGATAAAATCATGATTAATAATCAATATGAAACAGTATATAACTAGAAACACATAGAATTTAATAAATAACATTACTATTATAATTGATTGGGGAAAAATCAAAATGGAAATGAAAATAAATGAAAACACATGCCACTAATTTAATAATAGAGAATAAAATTCTTCCAAATATAATATCCTTGAAAAAATATCAGAGATAAAAAATATAAATTCATTACAAATGATATACTTAATTATTTTATGTCATGACTCCGAAGAACATGTTACTATTCCCATCAAGATCTATTCTCATGTTGGTTTAATATTGATGGGTGGAAACCCATTTAATTATCTCTATAAAAATAATTTATCACCTAAGTATATTGTTGTATCGAGGGGTTATATTTAACCAATCTCCACTCATGTCCTGCATGTTCAATTAATTACTCGCATATCAAATTATTTATTTAATTAATTCTCAATTTTATGTATAAAAAAATAGTAACATTTAGTAAGAAATAAATGTTTATCAGTATTTCCTCTATCAATAAAATAATTTTCAATATTAAATAATGTATATATAAATGATATATAGTTGAAAAACTAATTATATAAATGATAAATTATATGTATAAATAGGATTAATTTAATGATGAACTATCACATGAAAGTGAATATTTCAATATGAAGGTAACGAAAATAAAAATGATTAAAGGGAACATATTTCTATAATATACATGACTAAAACAATCATAAAAAATCAATAAGAATAATAAGGACTGTATCCATATGACATATACCGATTAGAGTAAGGATAAAGTGTTGTTTTCATAGATGAATTTAAATAATACCAAATTATATTTGAAAAAACTCTAGATGAAAAAGTACTTTTAATTTTGAAAGCCACATTTAAAAAAATCTAAAAAAATCTAAAAAAACTTTCACTGAAAATAAAATTCAAAAACAACGAATTTAATTAATATTAAGAAAGGCATTTTCATTAGAAATAAATTTAAAAGAATTAAATAAATGTTCAAATAAATTTTATTTGTGACTGCTAGTAATTATTTACATTCCTATAAAGTTAAAAATAACGTTCCTTATATACTATCAATAGTCTAAAAAAATTACATGCAAAATGATAAGAATATTCAATTAATAAAATATTTAGAAATACAAATTGGGTAAAAATTTCTTCAACAATTTATTTTGATAAGTGTTACAAATTTTAAAATCGATATTTTTAATGCATGATTTCGGAAGATAATATATTTTTTTTTGAAGAGGGAAATGAATTTAGATTTTCTTAAAATAATTTTCATACTTTTTAAAATATAAAATAGTAGAAAAATAGTATTATTACTTGAAAATATTTGGAATAATCCTATGATAAGAAATAAAAATAGGTTTATTATCAATATAAATATTAATTTACATCAATTGATACTAAAGAATAAAAAATATCAATTAGTATGATATTTTCATGTAAAATGTTACAATGATCATAATGTTTCTGTGAGAATAAATAAAATAAAAAATCATGTGTATCAACTATAATGGAATAAAAAACAATGTTAAATTACAATATAAGGTAATATGAAGTCATTATACATGTAACACCACCAGGTTTTATAATTTATATTTTATGGTAAAATAAAATTACATTTTTTTATTCTTTTATATTGTACATTATGTTAGTAGTTAATTAAATGAATCACTGGATTATCTTATAATACAATCAATACTTGTTTATCGTGTGTGAATAACAATAATGAGTTTCAATAAAATGATTTTATGTTATTATTAGTATTATTAAAATGTGATCGTTATTTACTATTTGTTAAACAAATTAATATGAATTGAAACAACTATATTTAAAATAATAAGTATATGGTTTTAATAAAATGATAAAATTTTGATATTAAAAAAACATATTTTTTTAAAATCATTAATATGATTCAAAAATACAATATTTGGAAAAAATGTATTATTAGAATCGTTAAAAATATTTTTTTTATAAATTTCGATAATGAATTTCATATATTAAATATCATTTATTAATTCATGATTTCAAATTTATCACAGGTTGGAATGTTTTCCATTTCTATGAAATGTTTATTGTTTTGATAAATACTGAAAAATACTAAATTTTAATTGCAAACTTCACTGTAAATTTATTAATATAGAGTGTAAAAATAAATTTTTAAATAGTTATACAGTTAAACTAGTTAAAATTTATATTAATTAATATAAATTATTTTATTGGAATCAATTTCATATTGAATTTTGATATAAAATATTTTGAGTATTTTGAAAATATTCTCTTCGAAAACCAGCATTATCATAATGTTTGTGTGATTAATTATAAATTCATATTTTCTAATTCTATGAATTTTATTTTTGAAAATTAATTATATATTTGGATTCATAATAGTTTATTTTTTATAATATTTTGGACATAATTTCGGACCAGAATTAAAATTGAATGGGGTAGAAATTAATTACCATGGTTAAGGAAAAATTGGGTTTACCGATGGATAATCTAAAAATATAACGGAAAGAACCACATATACACATGCCTAAAAACTATTGAATAGAAATATTTCTCTGATAAAAAAACAATTTTCTATAATTTCATAATTTATACCATTGTGGTATATAAAAAATGTCAGATCACATATTTTTTTTCATAAATAACAAACATGTCCTCTCCACCTATTATAAAAGGACACCCTATCCCATATTATTGACACCTTAAAACATAATTACGTCAAAACATATCTACCCCACACACATACCAGATTCCCTCTATTTATTAAATTCATTTTTTAGAAAGAAATAAAAACCAAAATGTATTTAGGGTAAAGAGAATGAGGATACCCGAAGAAGATATAATGGTCCTCTAGAAAAGTGTTTGTTTTATTTTTTCTGAAAACACATTTAGTTGTTTTATTTAATTATTATATAATATAATCAATATAATCAATATATTTATGTGTTATTATTTTAATATAATGTCCTTAAATAATATCCACATCCATCAAATGAGTTACAAAATCATTCTTCATGTGAACGAATGACTACCTCCTCGATAATGGGTGCTTTTATTTTTTACATTAACACCAATCAATGTAAGTGATAATGATATATTGGTTTTTTAAAATTATATAATTGATTTTAATGATTTTATTGTGATTCATTAATTTTTATAATAAAAATACCCTCATGCTCTCTTTTTTATTGAAATGCGATAATGTCATTGGTGTGTGTGGAAAACTAACACCTCTTGAAGCGATGTGATTCATTCACACTAAAAATTCAATGTTTTAAGGAAGGTTTTATTAATATATATATAATATAAGTGATTATCTAATTATAATATATCGTTTAGTTTTCTTTTATTCAATCTGAAATAAAAATGAAAACAACATTCTTGCATACGTATGATCTACCATCTCTATAGAAAATGTATTTAATTTAATTAATAATTAATTTATATATTATTATAAATACATTTAAATTTAATGTAAATAGAATTAACATCATGGTAATAAATATGAATATTAAATAATTATGACACAATTAAGGTAATAAAAATACAATAAATCAAAACATTTATGAAATACAATGCAGTTATTACCCAAAAAGACACTTTAATATAGATTATTTAAAAAACATTTATCAAAATAGTCATAAAATTATCATGTATGGTTTGATATATGAAAATATTACTCTATAATATATTTTTTAATAAATATATATTTTTTATACAAGAGGTATTTATGAGTATAAAGGAATCTCGGACTTAACGAATGAGGATTTATAGTCACACTGGTATTTCTGAGTGACATATTCTATATAACCCATTTTTTTCTTTGTCTGGTATATATAATTCACAATAAAATAACATATCATTAATAGATGAAATTTCATTTTAATTAAATTTTTTATTTTATTCATTCATGTAGCTTATGATTCAAAATTTTCTCAATCATTACGAGATTTTTTCTCAATTTTTCATCTTCGATACATATGATAAGTTATGAAAATATATTATTTTAGGAGGTTTATATAAGTCCCCATTGAGATGTTATATCATTAAAATGTTTATATAATTTATATTTTACTATCCATTTTATTTTACACCTTCATGGTTATTATGAGTCTTTGTTTTCGATTGGTCTTTTATGTTAAAATCTATTCAGTTTTCATGATTGTTATGAATGACTCTATAATATATAATTCTCATGATCTAACACTCATGAATTATCCTAATTTTTTTTCTCCTATATTTATTCAGGAAAGAATCAATTATTGGTACCATTTTTTCACTCATTCTAACATAACATATTTAGTAACATACATTTTAAACACAAAGATTTAATTGATTTTGAAAGCATTAGTTATGTGATTTTTATGTTAATTTCAATGAAAAGTATTTTATAAATGATTTATTTTTTAGACATTTTTGTTAAATGAGGAAAATATATTTTTATAAAGAAATTTTAAAAACTATCTATCAAAATCATCTTTCCTCTAAGATGAAATCCTATGGTGTTGGCTATTCTTTTCTATATATTTTATCCATGTAATCCATTCATATTATCTTTCAGAATGATCTATGTTTCAATGGAATTAGGTTTATGAACCGATTTTCCCCACCATGACTTATACCATGAGGAAATTATTATGAAACATGATTTTTTTCAAGGGTTATTCTATGATGAAATGATTATAAAACATATATCGTTTCAAGAGGTTATGATAGTTTAAAATCATAATGTTACCCATTTCATTTCTCATGTCATGATATAATGTATTTTTATGATCTTATAGAAAACATATTCATGATTTCATCATGTGATTTTTGTTACCAATATCTCCATCCATTGTACTAAGTAAATATTTATTTATCATTAAATAGATGGGACTAGAATGGGGAATGAACTCAGTTTAGTAAGAAATAAATATAAAGAGAACTGAACAAGATTCATTAATAAAGGGATGGAATAAAAAGTGAACACAATTTATTAATCCATGCATAGAACATGGTGTGAAATAAATTCAATAAAGGAATTCATTATTTAATAAGTTCTTGGCAGTGTGACTAAAATAAAATGGAAATTATTTTCTATTCTTATTTATTTTCCACGTATTCTGTATCTTATACCTTCAAGGCCCACATTTTTTAATACCTTATAACATATGAATTAGGAAAATTCAATATATATTTTGTGATACATGGTTTGGATATTTGATATGGAAGGTATGGTCTTCAAATTTTATGTTCATGTTATCACACCCTTATGTTTTATATATGCTTAAATATCTCACATGTTTACCCTTAGTGATAATATGAGATCACCCATTCTTATGTATCATTTCCAAAAGTTATGAATATATGTTTTATGTGTCATATATTTATAAAGGTTTATAGTTTCTAAGAACATATTTTTATATGGATTATCTCACTAATAAACTAGTTCTTATGTTTCTATGTTTCTGAAGGCACTGAAGTATTAAGGTTACCAGTCGTGTATTTTTGTAATGAAAAAATATTCACAAAAATTGATATAATATCTACATATGAAATGCCTGGGTCACTGATTTTTTATCATAGAAAAGGTTTAGTTTCTAATTATAAACTAGGATAATAAAACCATAGTGAGTTCACTAAAGACATGTTTAAGGATTAATATAAGGATAAGTCAACAGTATAAGAAAATACCATGTAATTTTGTAAAGGATAATAAGAGTTGTTTCTAGGAAATGAAGTCACCACATGTATACTAAATGTAGTTGTGTCTCTGGTATAGATGTTCCAAGGGGAAACAACCATCATTGTAATATATTAAGATATATTTGATTCTGAATTGTTGCACGATAATGGGGATTTCTAGAATCCCTTTTTGATAATCACGTGGTATATTATTTAGAAATTCAGAAAATGTTTATGAACCATCATGAAATATTTTAATAGAATATGAATTTCAATGAGCATGGATAATGATATGATTATATAGATTAAATAAGAAGGTTTCATGATTTAGACATCCTAGATGAAATTTTTCAACATTAAATGATTCCACACTTGGATTTATATTTGTTACACTATGTTTTTTTATTCAATTGATGAAGCTGGTAGAGAACACATTAATGCTGAGTGCGAGTGAAAATGCAAGGATTATAATTCTGAGAGTCCAAAATATTATGGGATATTGAATAATTTTTTTTCTATGGTCACATAACTCTCCCATAAAACTAATCATTAGAGAAATCAAAATGGAAAAGGGAGGACTAACACGTTTTTGAGTCCATCATTAAATGACATAAACCTTCTTTTGGTGGGACTTCTGATACATTATATTATAAAAATATTATTAGTAAAACTAAAAAATTATTTTCCTTTGTTTAGTGTTCATAACATTGAAGTGAAAATTTTTATGTGTTCTATTTTCAATTGGAACCATATAAATGGTGTAAACGAATAAAAAATATGATCCAACATGATAAAATTTCCATAATTAAATACTATGAGTTCATGGACATATTTTCCAATAAGAGAATTAATCATATTTTAGATATAAAGATATAGAACGAGTTACTTGAGTTAATAAAAGTATTATGAATCAGTTCGAACCTATAAGGATAAATTTACAATACAATCAAAGTATGATTCATATATTATCATCCAAAAATTATTTAATGTTGATAGATTATCCGGTGGTGTAAAACCAGGATTCTAAAATGTATATTAAATTAGATACATCATTAGATATGAAAACATTGTTCTATGTCCTATTATAGAGGAAATTGAAGTTAGAGTTATGTATTAGTCTCGTGAGTATGACATCAAAATGAAGATGGATTTGAATGGAAAATAATGAATCCATGGAGAGATGAGTACGTTATTTCCATCACGGTCAATCATTATACAGAAGCATAGAGTAAATTATCATCAAGGTAATAGTAAATGTTTTATGTTTTTAAGGGAAGATCATTAGAGAATTGATTGCTGTAATGATGTGAATAATTAATCTAACAATACGAGTAGAGAGATTGATGAACAAAATGCACCAACAACACATTAGAGATTCTATTTTAAAGGGAAAGGGTATTATGAATTCTAGTTCCCAAAGCTATGTGTCAATGAAAATGATTGATTCCAATGACCTTTTATATTGATGGTAAAGGGTAAATATCATGTGATAATTATTTATTAGAATGGTTGAGATAATTAAATAGTGATAGGTACACATATCATCAACTCTAGAACCGCTAATATATTCTTTGACTCTGGATCTAGCCATTAATTCATATAAAAAGAAGTTTCTACGTGTATTAAGAGTCAACTCAAACCACTAGATATATAAATATAATTGAAAACCCCTAATGAAATGATGACCACATCATATATATATGATTCCAATTTGGAGGAATTTTTTGGGAATATTCTTCTTTAAATTCCTATCATCCTTCATCTTATGAAATTTGATGTCATATTAGCAAGATGTTTTATTTTTCTACATAAATAACACAACAATTGTCTTGAAAGGGATGTAATAATTGATATTTAAAACCAACATATCATCGTATATCAATGTCATGTTAATTATTAACTTTTCAAGACATCTCATCCATTATATCGATCTTAATACCAAATCATAAGGGGTGTTTATCTTTGATGGTTTTGGAGAAACATCTCATCGATTGTATTATTTTTATTTGGGAATTTTGTTTCTGTATTTTTGGAATAAATTTATATCCTTCCACCAAAATGTGAATATGAATTATCAATTGAACTCATACCTAGTTACACAGAAATTTCATAGACTCGATATAGAATTTCATTAATTGAGTTGCAAGAAATGAAGATGAAACTAAATGAAAAACATGATAAGGTATTCATTAATCCATTTTTGCTAACATGAGGTCCACCTATTCTTTTTGTTAAAATTAAGACGGATTAATAAGACTCAGTAATGATTATCCTGATCAAAACAAGATCATAATTAAAAACATATATTATTTTCCCCATATAGTTTACTTAATTGATCAATTACATAGAGTTCAAAACTATTCCAATATTGACCGTCATTCCAGATATCATCAATTGATGGTAAATAAAGAGGATATTAATGTGAAAATATTTTATAATAGGTATAGACACTATGAATATAGAGTGATGGCTTTAGGTCATATTAAGTCCCCTATTATATTTATCTTTTTATTGAATTTAGACTTTATAGTATCCTTCAACCAGTTTTTGGTAGTATTTATAGGTGATATTCTTATATATTCATTGATAAAAGAAGATATTGAAGATAAAATGATACTTGAACTAAATAACAGATGGAAAGAATAACAGTATGAAAAAATTTCAAAGTGTGAATTTTTTTTGCAAAAGGGTTGATTTTTGTTTCATATATTCTCAAGAGGGGGTATATCGCTGGGTCCATCAAATACATTGAACATTGAATGTTTCCTTAGACCAACCATTGTTACTAAAATATATAGTTTTCTTAGTTTATAGGTAAATTATCAAAAGTTTATGCAATATTTCTCATGACAATCCAATACTCCAACTATGTTAACTCGAAAGGGAGGAATATTTCTAAAAAACAAATTACTGTGGGGAAAATATCCTTTAATAGAAGAGAAAATTAGTTAAATCACGTATTCTTACATTACCATGAACTGGAGAAGGGTTTTTAATATATATTGATGAATACAAGAACATATAGGAGAGATTTATATGAATAATGACCTCACAATAGCTTATAACTAATAAGAATTGAGGATTCGGGAGAAAGACATCCTAACTCATGATTTGGGAGTTAGATGTGGCAATTGTTTCTTTCATGATATGGAGAAATTATGTTTATAGAGAAATGTGTTAAATATTCAATAATAAAAATAATTTAAATTATATATTAACATTGGATGAGTTTAAAATTATCTAGAGACGATTTAATGATTTCATTACGGATTATAACTACGCAATACATAACCACACTATAATAGAGAATATGATGGATAATTTATTGAGTAAAATGATCATGGATTCTTATCTATGATGAGGATTAAAGAAGATCTAAAATTATAATAATTGAAAATGATAAATTTGGAAATCCTAATAGAAGTGAAAAAACATATATTTCTCAATTTAATGTTCATACATCTTACCAATTGTACAATAATATAATGAAAAAAATGATATAGTGCTTCAAAATAATGTTACAAATGTACATGCATTTTTTCATTGTGGCAGGATGATTTGAATATAGAATCATCTATATGTTCTACCCATACTATATTTTAAAAAATATTTAATAGAATAACTCATGTATAATTATTTTATATTCCTCTGGGAAGTGTTTATCTTTATATGGATTTGATATAATACTTTTGGTGGGATGGATTGAAGAATGATAGTTATAAGTTTGTATCTTGGTGCATGTTATGCAAACACGTTATGGATGAAAGGAAAATTATAAGGGTGTATTACATCAATTACCCATTATAGAATAGAAATAGAAAATAATAACCTTGTATTTTGATTTTGGGATCATAAAAAACTATAAGGGGAATAATTCTATATGGGGCTTAGTTGATTTACTTATTATGTTACCACACTTCATCAATACAATAATGACGTCATTGTGGATAAACATGCCAAGATAAACATTATATAACTAGTATGGTCAAAAATTGTACTACATTTTATTATTTCAGATCCAGATCCTAGGTTTAACTTTTTGTTTTGAGGAATCCATCATCAATCTCTTGATAGGGACATGGGTTTCAACACAATAATATAATCCCCAAATAGATAGTTAGACTACAAAACAATTCATACCCTATTTGAAATGTTAAGATAATTTAATAAAGATTTGAAATGTGGTTTGGATCATCATCATCACTACTTATGATTTCATTCAATAATAATTTTCACTCAATAATTAAAATATATCTTTATGAATCCCAATAAATAATTAAATTTATACCTCCAATGTGTTGGAGTGTTGTTGGATAAATAAAGCTAGTTAGGCCATGATAACTGGAGAAATCGAAGAGAAGTTTATATACATTTAGACCACATCAAAGTAGCTTATAGTCAGAAGAAAATATATATTTTATAAATTGTAAACATGGTCTAAAATTAGAATTTGGTGCTAAGGTTCTTATTTTTATTTTCTCCATAGTTGTACGTTCTAAAATTCACAACGAAAGGGAAACTATCACAATGTATGCCACTCCATTTATAATTATTGAATATATAACGATGGGAGCCTATCTTTGGGAACATAAATATAACAGGTCATTAATTCCAGGAAGTGTTCCATATATCTCTCTGGAAGAAGTACATACCTTACCCTTCACATATAATGAACTTATAGGTCATACCACTAAAGAAAGATATTTCATATGAGGAAAAATAGGTAGAGACATTGGATTGTACAAATAGTGTTCAATGAAACAACACCACTCACCTAGTTAATGTTTTTTCATGGAACCACACATTTTTTAAATCGACATGGGAAATTTATTATATAAAGAGGCATAAATATCCTTTTTATTTTTAGAATTATGAAATCTAATGGATAAATTTATTTTAATGGTGGTAGAATGTATCAACTTGAGTTTTCATGAATTTTTTTCTTGATTAAATTTAATGACTTTGTTATCTTCTGTAAAAAAAACCCCAAGTCATGCTTTTATTAATTAAAACCCAAGATTATCATTCATTATACGAAACACTTAGTTAGCTTGTGTGACATATGAATTTATGTTTTGGAAAAACCATGATATATTTCTAATATTATTAAAACATGGACGTTATTACATAGTCATTTAAAATAGTGATATGAATTATAAACAAATACTTTTAAAGTATTATTTTTTATTTTTTAATAATGAAAACATATTTATAATGAAATATATAATTTTTAGTAATGTCTTTATATGTTTGAAAAAAAATTAACAGATAAAATTTTCTTATGTATTCTTTTGAAAAATAGTAAAATTAATTTTTGAAATATAGAGATTTAATTTTAAATGATAAAATATATCTATGAATTCATAAGTTATAAATTTTCATTTGGTACATTTTTTTTTGAAAAAATGTATTTTTCATATTAATAGTGAAAAATATTGAATTTTAATATAAAATTGACATATCTATTTACTAATTTAGTGTTTAAAATTGCAATTTAAAATGGTTATAATTAAAAAATTTCAACATTTTATATTAATAAATACAATTTATTCCATTTGAATCAATTACAAATTTAGTGTATGTATGAAATTGTATCAATATTTTGAACATATTTCTTTAAGAACATACATTCTCATCACATATGCCTGATTAATTTTAATATAATTATTTCCAATTTTATGAATGAAATATTGGAAAATTGATTACTTATTTGGAATTCAAATCATTAATAATATTTAATAAGGATAAATTAAATTGTGACCAAAATGAATTGTGCTTGATGTAAAAAATATTTTTACACATAAAGTAAAAATGAGTTTATCGGGGGTTACATTGAAAAGATAAAGTTATAGAAAATATAAAATGGTATATAAATATTTTAAATATATATTTATATATATAGTCACAAAATCCTAAAATAATTGATAATTTTCCTATATAGACATTATTTGAACAACAAAAATCCCGAACCACATTTTTATTTTCATAAATACAAAGTGTGTCCACTCAAACACTAATAAAATGTCACCCCTCTCATCTCTTCATAAATACTTCTAATGTATTTGAATAGGTCCATAGTTTCCCAAATCACATCCCCAATTCCATATCAAATAATACATGCCTTAGTTATTATATAAAATAATTCATTGAAGGTTTTAGTGAAAATAAAAGTACACTTCCTAAAAAAGTTATAATGTTCCTCAATGTATGATTTTTTTTATTTATTGCAAAAAAAGTTTCAATTATTTAATTATTATGCTTATATAATGATATATTTATCACCCATAGATGGATATGTTTTTGTGATAATGTAATGACATTAAATAATTTCCACTTCAATCAAATGGGTTATAAAATCATCATTCGTCTATACGATGGACTACAACATCATTAACACATGGTATTCATTATTTCCATTACCACCTATCAAGGATGTTAATAATTATGGATTTAATTTTTATATATGATATATATTAATATATATATGTGTATGTATATATTATTTTATTTTTATTATTTAAATTTTATATACCACATATCATCATGCTTTCCATTTTTTTGTAATAAGATAACATCGTTCTTGTATACAGGGGACTACCACCTCACGATGCGACTTGATTTGTTCACGCTTTACATGAATGTCCTAAAGATAGGTTTAATAAAATTATGTGATATTTATAAAATATAAATATTTATTTAATGATAAAATATCATATAATTTTCATTCATTTCATCCTAAAACAATTGGATTATGTGGTCAAGCTTGTGTACGGCCTACCTTCTCCATGAAAAATGTATTTCATTTTCTATTTATATTTTCATAAGATATTAAAAATTAATATATATAGAAAATATATTATATTTATATAATTTTAGTAATTATATATATTATTAAATATTTATTATATTTTTAGGAGTAAAAATAAAACAAATCATATCATTTATGAGTTACAAAGCAGTTATTACGTGTAACATAACACTAACATTGAATCATTAATATACAGGTAATAAAATTTCA
This sequence comes from Viscum album, assembly GCA_963277665.1. NCBI lineage: Eukaryota > Viridiplantae > Streptophyta > Magnoliopsida > Santalales > Viscaceae > Viscum > Viscum album. The sequence continues at coordinate 1,399,457,230 of OY728132.1, read as the reverse complement.
TAATAAGAACGTATATGTTAGGATAAATTTCCATATGATTCTAAAATATATTTATAATTAAATTATATTTATATAAAATAGGGTTTAACAAGAATTTTAGTAGTCATGACTTATGTTATGGGGATTTATAGTCTCTCCTTTATTTTCGAGGGACATTTTCCACTTTCACCACTGATTTTTTAGGTGTATATATTTACCTATGACATTATATATCATGAATATACCACTTTTCATGATAATTAATAATATTATATATTTTATTCTTTCATGGGATGTACAATTCAAAAGTCACTCACGATGTAAGTGATTTTGTCTTGAATGGACCTTTTCGAGATGTATGTTCTGTTGTGAACCAATATTATTTCACGAGTTGTATATAAATGTAACTTGATATGAAATGTCAAGAATTTTTTAAACCTCATTATATAAAATTTTTAATTTTATTTTACTCCATCATGGTGATATTTATTCAATGTTTATAATGTGGTATAAATTATATGTCATTATCTTATTAATGACTATGATTATGTATCAAATGTTGAATTATGATGATCTTCCTATCAAGAATTATCATGAAATTTATTTTCCAATTTTTAATTAAGATATCTTCAAGTAATGGTACCATTATTTAACTAATTAATACATAATATAATTAATAATATGTTTAATATTATTAAAATGACTTTTATTTGATTTTATAAATATCCATTATAAGTATTAAATCTTGTTTTCAATGAAATGGGTTTTGAAAATGATTTTTGTTTTAGAAAATATTTTTTATTTTAGAATGAATATTTTACACATGAAATTAATTAATGTATCTTTTGAGATTATTTTCCTTATTAGATGACATAAATTTTTGTTACCTATGACTTACATGGAATATGACCAAATTATACCATTAATATTATTTCTCTAAATGGTTTATATTTTGATTGAATGATGTTTATGAAACAAATATCTCTAAATTAGCTTATAACATATAGAAATAATTATGAAACATTTTTTCTTTCATAGGTTATCCTATGATGAAATGATTATGAATCCAATTCCTTTTTCATATGTAATGATACGATTAATTAATTATTTTAAAAATTTCAATTCATGGGTTATGATATAACAAATTTTTATGAACTTGTGAATCACATATGTATTATTTCATTATGGTATGGGTGGGACCAATATCTCATTCCAATGAATTGGTTAAATATTTATATCTCATTTGATAAACATGACAAGAATGACAATTAAAAACTATTTATTAATGATATATGAAACATGTAGTGATCTCAAATAATTAATATATAGATGGAATGGGAAGTTAAAAAGGATACATAATTTATTGTTAAAACATGGAGTGGACCTAGTTCAGTAGAATATTTTTCCTCTATGGTGTTTTTGGGAATGATCCTTAAATAATATAGAATTTGTTTTAATACTTATGTTCTTGAAAAAAATTAATGTCATATTATATCATGAACCGTGTTAATTTATTACCTTATGACTCATATATTTTAAAAAACGAATTTTTATGGAATAAATCTCGATTATGGTCATTGATATGTATGTCATGGTTTCTAAATTTAATTTTGATGTTATTATACCCTTTTGTTCATTAAAGTCTTACACATGTCCCATATATAAACATTCTAGATATTTGATCTTTCCATTTATTTTGTTTCTATTAACAAGGTCATATATATAATTATTAGGTGTGATATTTCTTATAAGTGTTATAGTTTTGGGAAATGTAGTGTAAGATGATTAATTGCACTTATGGAATATTCTTTATATTTCTATGTTTCCAAATGGACTAAACTATTAATTTTATCAATCAGGTATCTATGTAATGAAATATATATTCATAATTTTTTTAATATGTATTTATAAAAATCCTAGATCACAATAATTTTCATAATATGATAATATAAATGAAAAAAATAATGTGACCAGACCCAATAAAAAGTTAGTTATGAAATTATTTACCACATGGTAATTTTCATCTAAAATCCCATTGGATGAAATAATTTGAATTCATACTCAAAATACCATGAATTACTAAATATTCGTGATATAAGATATAAATGTTGTAGTATATACACAATATATGATAAATTAGTTGATTTTTATTAAAATATTTCAAAATGAAGTGAAATTGATTCAAAATCCCTTACCCTACACTTTCCTTTAATCTAAAATTCTTTAACCTACTGTATAATTTTTATATTAAGAATATTACATTATTCCAAAACCATAAATGTGTTTATAATAACATATATAAAAATATTATAAATTTTTACAACCATTTTCATAAATTTATATCATTATTTTGATTGTCTCTAATGTTAATCATCTTGTATTTTCATTCATGATTTGTTATGGATGTTTTTTTCTTCTGGATATTATATAGTTCCATAAACTCTATAAGAAAAATCCTGAAATAATTATAATAATTATTCATCAATAAAAACTTTTATGACCAATCATTAATGATGTGTTTGATAAATGAAGTATGTTAGAGTCCTAGATATTGTAGGGTGTATGTAACCATAAATAAAATTTATATTTTAAAATAATCATTATGGAAAGAATGTATGTAATAAATTATCTTTCTAATATGATTAAAATATCATATATATAATATTTTTTATTACATATACAAATATATATCAACGAATTGATATGGAGATGAAAAGATAGTCAAATCATTTCGTGAAGGCAATAAGGTAAATGTACATGGATAACATTATCATCATTCATTTAATGAAAATTTATAAAAGAAAATTATATATATTTTCTTTAAAGAACAAAAAATCTTACATTAATAACATAATTTTTAATTTTAAATCGCATATATTTATTAACATTATCATTATGAAATTCCATGTATAGTGCTAGTGAAAGTAGAATCAAATTTATTAATGAGGTTTTAGTCCACTATACACATGAGTAACATTATCTTATCCCCTACAGAATGGAAAGAAAAAATAAATATATGATATAATGACTAGATATTTTTATATTTTAATAAAATATCATTTATATAATTTATATCAATCATAATACCCAACTTTGATTGGTGGTATTGGAAAAAAGGAATGACATCAATTTATGAGGTGGTAGTCTTCCAGACACACGAATGATGATTTCATAAACCATTTAATAGAAGGAGAGAAATTTTTTAGACATTATATAATTATGAATTATATAAGTATTTTGTAGATAATAATGATATTATATCATAATTAATTATTTAAAATTGATTAATGTGGAGAAAAAAAATAAAAAACACTTATTAAAGAATGTTACCACTTTTTAGATTTTATCCTCAAGTTTTCACCAAATTTGATCATAAATTTCCATTATGAAAAAAATTCTACCTTTGGTATGATATTTGGGAATTTTGGATGTGATATTTTTAGGCCATTTCCAATCAACAGATTTTGGTTTGTGTGAAGAAGAAATTAAAGAGGTTGGATAATTAAGTGTGACGTGTGGAAAACATGTAATTGTTTGAAAGAGAAAGGTGTAAAAACGTTTTTCACATTAATAATGGCAATACAAGGAGTATTAGTGATTCATGTAAATGATAGGTACAAAATATGGTCATAAAAATTATCTTATACTTGTTTTTAAATCTTTTTCCTCTTATTATCTCAATTTAACCGTTGGGTAAATTTATTTTTACCTTAACTGTTGTAGTTATTTTTAATTGATATTATTACATAATTTTGTCAAAAATATTGTTGGAATTATTAAGAAATTATTATTATTTTTATTAAAAATATTTAATACATTTCCAAATTTCATTAACATAATTTGAAAACTATAATTTAATTTTAATCCAATAGCCACGATTAGGAAAAGTGGGGTTTCAAAGAGAAAATGTTTTGAGGATAATAATGTTTTTTATTTGAAAATTTGATATGGAACTGATTCCAATGACCAAAATTAGATTAATTGATATTAAATTAGTCTATGTTTACAAAAAAAAATACTTTTATATATAATTTAACATTATATAATTTAAAATAAAATTCACTTTTCAATTAACATTAAATGCTTTTCATTATCCATCAAAAAATAATATATTTCATAAGAATCACAAGAATTTAATCTATATTGATTTTGATAATATTATTTAAAAAATTAATTTCATATTATCAAATAAATTTCCAAGAATTATAAAAAAATTAATTTTATATTATGTGTGCAAAGTGTAACTATTCTGTATTCTAGTGAAATTATGACTTTTTTAAAAAAAATTCCTTTCGTTATTTAAATTAATATTATTTTATTTGTAATAAATAGGTAATAAATAATTTAAATATAGATTTAGTATTATTTATACCTATAAATTTAGTAATTTGATTATAATGGTATATTATATTACAGTTCATTTAGACCTAGGGTTGTGTGTTCCCTAAGCTATAAAAAGGATAAAATTTAATGAAATATATTTTTTGGTTTTCATAATCGTATAATTTTTTGTTTCATATATTATTGAATAACTAATTATTTGGTTTTATAATAAAAATTATAAATATATTACATTGATTAAGATAAAATAATTTTTACTAATGGGTTAAATATAATAGATAAGGGTTAATATTACCAAAAACCATTCGTTAGTCATATTTCATTATATATTTTATCCATGCATTTATTTATGATGTTAGATAATGTAATTTAATATATAAATTTTAATTTTGGGAGAAAATATTCAATTTATATATGATATGATATATTATATTAAAAAATAATACTTTAGTTTTTTCAGTTAATGTAAATGTTGAGAGATTCCATTTTGTTTTTTTATTCTCTAAATGTCCAAAAACATTAATTTTTTTATTATATGACTTAATAAATTTGTTCAAATAGATATATTACCTATTCTCAATGTAAATTATTTTTACATATTAATCGAGTATTTTCATAAAAAAAATTTCCCTTATGTTTTATTTTATATTTATTAAAAATAAATTATTTAACTTATATAATTTTAACCTGAGAAAATAATTCCAAATTTTCTATATTATCCTAATAAATTTTAGATAGATTTCCCTTTTATTTTTTATCATATAATGATTTAATCGTTGTATAAAATTTAAACTATACTGGTAAAGGTTAAAATGAGTTTAATGTGATTTAACTAATATATAAGGACTAAAATTTATCCAAATACTATCAATATGTGATTAATTGATTTTATTTTTCCCCTATAGAACCATATATACTAATTTGGTGTTTCTTTTTTCAACAAGACATGATTATGATATATATATATATATATATTCTACGAATTCACCTCTAATCAAATCTAAATATGTACCACCTTTCATAACATCTTTACAAATTTCTCTAACTCTATATGAAACATTTCTAAATAAAATACATTAATAAAACCCAAATACACAACCCATAAAATATTTTTTCAGAAACCCATTCCTTTGAAGTAATAATGTTTAATAATAAAGAGGATATTTGAAGAAGATGCATTATTATTAAAAAATATTATCATTTTATTTCTTATTATACCTATTTAAAAAATATTCAACCATGAAGAAACATAAAATAATTTCATTTTCATTATAATATGATAATATATTTATATGCTAATGTATATCATTACCCTCCTCTATCAAATGGGAAACATAATCATCTTTTTTATGCAAGGTAGACTACTGAATCACGAATCAATATTATTCATGTCCAGACACTACCTCATGTGTATTGGTATAATAATGATTTAAATTTTTATATATGATATTAAGAAAATATTTATCATTCCATAAATGCAATATTTCATATTTTTCTTACATCTCCTTTCATTGAATAATGAATTTTTTTTTCATTCGTAAAAGTTATTTACCTCTTCTATAAAGGTATATGATTAATTTATCATCATCAAATCAAATGGATTTAATATTTATGATTATTTTATTATATAAAAGTTTATTTATGAAATAATTATTTGTCAATAGTGATAAAATTTTACATTTTGTCTTTTTGTCAAGACTATTGAGAATTAGACATTTTACTCTTGTGTTTGTTTGAACTAGTGTCTCCATGATTGTAATGAAGTTACCTATTCATAAAATAATTTATTATACTATTTTAACACAAAAACAAATCCAAATAATGATGAATATAAAATTATAATTATTTTAGTTATGATGAAATAATGATCACTTTGACTATTGTAAACCAAACAATTTCATTTTTGTCATATGCGCTGGATATCTCTAAAGCATCTTACATGAACATTAATTATTAAGTAATTATATATAAATGTTTTTAAAATTAATTAAAATCATTTATAAACCTCAATATTTTTCTCAATAAATCAGAATTTGTTCATAATTTAATTATTTATAATTATAAATAATGTATGTGACGAGTCATACTCGATGTATGGGACACAATGACTTTATAGCTTGTTTTTACTATTTTAAATATTTATTTTTAAAATATCTTTCATCTGTGTACATATTAATTACATTATTATTTTTATGTATTTATATATATATAAATTAATTATAATGTCTATTTTATTTCTATTTTTAATTTATTTCAACTTTTATGATGGATATAATTTACATATTTTATAAATAAAGTTTGAATTTCAAATATAATGGAAATATGAATGTTATATTTCGACATATATATAGTGAAAGGCGTTTTATCCACCAAAATTCATTTAAAATTTGGATTTCCTTATAATATTTTATGATTCATTCAATGAGAAATCATACTTATCATGATCCTTTTAATATTTTTTTTGAAAATTATTTTCTAAATAGAAATTGAATTTCAATGTCTAAAAATGAATTCCATATTCATTTAAAAACATTTTTCGGGGATTTTTTTTGAAAATTGGGATGACTAAAATTATTTATACCTGATATAGTCTTTGGAAACTGTTTACTATGAAGGTTGATCCAAATATATAACATGATAATGAGTGGAACTAATAAGTAGCATGATGACTCATGAGCCTAATATAGCTCTCCAATTCACTGGGTAGTGATGTTCTTATGTATAGAAATGTTTCCCTAGTTTATTGTAATTGTTATTATAATTTTAATGGTTTTTACTTGGGTCATATGAATATGATTTCACAATAAATCTAAAAGATACTTATAATCATGGTGATTATTTTTCATTGAAATTGATTGATATCAAAGGGTAAGAAAATGATATTTTTAGTAGAAGGATGATTCCCCCTAGGAGAAAAATATATGTTTTTAAGAAAATATCATTCATGGATTCTCATAAATTCTATGAAATATTCATAGTTATTTTTTTACCCCATGATTCAATTAATGTGTTTTACAAAAAACATTGTGTCATAGATATAATTAATTTTTATGTCAATGTTTACTATATAAAATAAAAACTCTCCTAAGGATTTCATGGTTTTAAAATTATATAAATGGTTTATTTCGTCTCTTTTATGTCCATTAATGTTCATTTTTTTGTTTTACAATAATTAAAAAATAATTTAATAGTAATTATGGATGATTAAGAACAATGAAAAAGTCATGTATGTATTCATGATGGTTATTCATGAAAATAAAACTTGTCACATTTTGAAATTTTTATATTGTGCGAATAATTGATAATCATTAAAAGTACCCACATTAAAATATATTGGGTTTTATGTAATAATTATGATATAATTCAAAAAAATATATAATACGAAAAGGTTATTTGGATTGACATAATGTGATTTGAAGTCTACTAATATTATAATTGGAAATTTTTATGGTTAGGTAATTATAATAAATCAATGTAAAATATGTTATAATTTAAGCTCTTAAATAGAACATTAAAATCTGATTTTTAAGTGTATTTTATTTTTAAATATATTTTTAGATCTATTAAATTATTGATATATTATAGACTAAAATAATATTTATTTTAAAATGATCAATTATTCATAATAAATATTTTATGTTAAATTAGTAAATTGTTTAAATGATTTATATTTTTACAATATTCCTACATCTCCTCATAAAAAACACATAATCTTATTCATGTAACCCATTTATGAAATTTATAATGTACCAATACCCATTATGGTCATCTACTCTCAATATTTACCCAAAAAGACTATATAAAACTATATTTTACCTATTACCTATTTTTAATTTCCTTAAATTTTTTAATTTATGTATTGTTATTATTAACAATGTTTCATATTTATCACAATAAAAATAAATAAATAATTTTATCAGGGTATATAAATGTTTTAATTAATTTTTTTTTCAATTCTGTATTGAATATTGATATAATAGAAATGATATACATGTTATTGTCTATTTCATTCCATAGTTGTATATGATTTTAAAGACAATATTATCAATAATATATGTATAATCAGTTCACCAAATTTCTTATTCCAAAAAATATTCCACTGAAAATAAAAACTTATGTTCTTCAGTCATAATTTAGAATGGTTCTTTTCGATAAAATATGTATAAAAATCTTTCATTCTCTATCTTGAACATATATTTAATTTTCGAATTAAATAATGAATGCACTATGAATATGTTCACTATATAATCCTACTTGTAATAATATAATTATATATTTATATATATATTTATAAAAAATAAATATTATTTTCCGTTAATACATTATCTTATATTTATAATTCATTTTAAATTAAAGGAACTATTGAATTGAAACTAAAAATTTATAACCCATGATTTCTTACATAAAATGGATTCCTACAATAGTCAGAACATTATGAATACAATTATTATGTCTGAGAAACATTTAAAATATATATATCAATTTATTAAAGAGTTAATACAAATTACAACATATATTAATATCATAATCCTTATAATTTTTTTTATCCTAACGAACAAATATCTATTATGTTATAATTTGTATATATATTAATTTCGTAGGGATATTTAGTAAAAATTCTTAACTAATAAAATTATAAATACATTAAAACTATGTTTTATCAAAAATAATTATTCCCTCATGACACAAAAAATAATCCTAAAAATAATCCTTCACTATATCTATTAATAATACACATTAGCTGAATAACATATGAATCATGGATAGTTATATGATTAAAAACCTACCAAATTTATTATATAAATTTAATAGGAAACATTTTCAAAATATTATAATAATTTTATCTAACTAGAAAAATGTTATTGAAATCACACCATTGTTGTGGATACGATATCAATTTTATAACATCAATCATCATTAAATATACAATATATGTTATCTAAATAAAATAAGTATGGTGACTCATATGAAATGAAATGTAAATTTGAAGAGTATTCCTGGATGTAAATATCTCACATTAATGATCATTTATGAGTCCCATCAATTCTATAAAAATATGAACGTATCACTATATATATTCATGTAATTATAAGTCTTTGAATCCAAAATTTTATCCTTGTTTTTATCAATAATTTTAATAATACTATCCTGTTATATATAATTATCTATTCACATTATAATTTTTCTTTAAGGCATTACATAACTATTGATTTGTGTTTTATTCCTCAGAAAGGAAATTAAAATTTAACTTTTTCTAATAAATCATACATATAAGGTTTATGAAACCCAATTACATAATGGTAATTAGTCATAGAGAAAATGTTACTTTAGAGAGTGTATGTAGTAATGGGTATATGATCACAAATTTCATGGACTAGAGTTCAATGATTCAAAAGAGTAAAATTCTACAATAATTATCCCTCTACAAATAAATATATATTCAAATCAGACCTAATTATAGAAAAACATAAAACAATACATATATATATTTGAACCATTATTATGACCCTTTTTATTCATTAAAGAATCATATCCTCAATTTTATAATGTAAATATTCTATTTTACTTTGTAATAAACAAATAATATTATATGTATCTACCATGGAATCACATCCCTTACACTCAGAATATAAAATATATTTATGTGTATTTATTTTAGGAGAATTATTTCAAATAAATCTAAAATCTTATATTTCGTAGATAAATTTTATTTCAATGTTATCAATGTAAATATTAATTATTGATTAAATTGCATTACCCCCTCCTCTAAAATTTTACCCCACATGGGCCAATAATGTGAGATGAAAGATAGTGACTGCCCAAGTCCTACATATAGTAGGCCCTAAGTCTGTGAATAATATAAATCTTATAGTAATAATAAAATGTTAGTCATTTACCTGTTATAAAACATTTATAAGAGAGATAAAAGATAAATAAAAATAACAACAAATTCTCAAATTTCTACAATTGAAAACACATGTGCATACATGTAATTCTATAATATTCTAAAACAAAAAAATTTAAATTGAAAGGTCTAATAAAGGTAAACACATTAGATGAGATGAATCCCATAAAACCCATGAAAACAATGAGTTAGTAATATCCATAATATTTTATCACCTTATTAGACTAACAATAAAAAAAATTATATATACATGTAGTGAAAATAAAAGTATACTAATTTGGATACAACCCATATCCTCTCATGAAAAAACATATGGGATATATACTATATCTTACTAAACCATAGTGAAATATACTCATATCCTAAATGTGAATATTATATTCTCATCATAATGATGGATAAAACACACCATGTATCTAATAAAAAAGGAATATAATATTATAATGAAAAATGAAGGTTCCCTTATTCCACTTAACCACATGTTTTCCACTCAAAATAAACATCGCACATCCTAATCCTTATCTCTCAAAAATAAGCTAGCTGAAATGAAAATTGTGATAAGTATCACATCACGATCCTATTACGCCATGTCATTAAATCATCCCATATCACATCTCCAAATTGTATCCAAGTAGTTTTTTGGTTCCATAATAGCCTTTAACATGTTTATCCCACACTGGGTATTATTACTCATGCCACCACAACTAAAATACTGAGTCAGGTACCTAAAGGAATCACATGCTATTAAAATTATACATATAATTACCCATTAGATATAATATTTAGAGATACATTTATGTGAAACAAAAAAAACCATCATAGACCTATTCATATAGCTATATGTATAAATATATTTATTCATTTAATCTATCCTTTTTGTATACCAAACGATGAACTATCACGAAAAGGGAGTTTGGAAAGAGGGAATATTAATCCATCCAACATCCCACCAAGATATTAGAGAACATTCCCTCCAATTTTCAAATAGAAGTTAGTTTTCTTAATATATATGGGTGGGGAAAATTATTTAATCTTATAATGGTCATGATATAATATAGATTGCAACCACACAAGGGGAATAACAATTTTTTAGATTAAATATCAACTATAATCCCTCAAAAATCATACTACCACCACTAAGTCCAAATTACTTATAAGAATAAAATATTTTAATGATATATATTAAATTATATTCTTCCCCTTAATCAATTTAATTTATGTAAAAAAAATTATTTTTTATTAATTAGATATTATCATCATTAAAGATAAAATATTATTATCTATCATAGACATTACCATGACCATCATGAATAATTCAAATTGGTTCTAAGATTTCTAAATAGTAACATCACATTTTCATTATAGAAAGAACCTAACACATGGGATAAAAATTTATTTTTTATTAATAACTATTTCATAAAAACTAAGTAATATAGAAACAATTTCATATGCTACCACCAAGAAAAAAATATCCAAGCGCATTCATTTTCCCCATGAAGATGGTAAATGAATGCAGTTTAAATAAAACCACAACCATAGACCATTAAAATTATTCATACCAAGGAATAATCCACACTTATCATTATAATGTCTATGACTAGATTCTTTCTCTTCCATTATCTTTGGTTTCACACTTATAATCATATGCATATCCAGAAGCTTCTCACCATCACAAGTGACAATGGATGCCAAACCATTCAGGCCTCCACACCCTATATCACATATTTCATTCTAGGATCCTCCATCAATTGATCATATCAAATAATGTAGAATATATCACATCTAGATCACATCATAGGGATTTTAGAGAAAATGTAAAGACAATAGGGAATATTGGCCAAAAAACAAGTCATCATGCCTTCACATAAAAACAATCTCTCACGGATCCAAATAAGATTAAATCAATGTTTTATACAAATGGTAACAATAACCCCTAATATATATATATATATATTCAGTTTTTATTATAAATTTATTCAAACAATTAATTATACCTAGGATTCAAATATGGGAAAACTAATATATCAAATATAATAATGTATAAAATATGTAACATAATATTTGAATCAACTCTAATTTAAAAAAACATAGAGAATTATCATTCTCATTTTACATTCCTCTTTATATTACCATTAATAATTTTAATGATTCGTGTTCCTTTTAATTATATTAACACATGGGAGATAAAATTAAATTAAACATTTACATTACATAAATTTTATTACAAGCAAATTAAAATGAACAATAGATTCAATAAAGCATTCTACTTCTTTAATTATTTATTCAATTAATTATTTTTTACTTGACTTACATTATATACTATTTTCTAATGAATGAAACATGATAAAACAAGAATAAGAATAATATTATAAATCAAAAAATATTTATCACACCATCATGAAAATGAAGATGCATGTTGTTATCTTAGTGGAAAGTAGAAATATAAAATCTTTATAAAAGATTTCATTACTAATATATGGAAATATTTATTAGGTTATTTTCAATTAATTACAATGTGATAGAGAATCCTAGAATTATGATTTCACATATATAAATTAGTGATTTAGTGAATTCCTTTCCTCAATGATTTTACTGTTCATCACATAATAATTCTTAAATGTCATGAATATCTAATGAACTCTTTAGAAAGTAACTTAGATATCTAAAATATTTTGTTCCATGAACATACTCAAAAAATGAAACTACATATGAATAAGAGGTATCAAAAACCATTGAATTAAAAGAAAAATGATAAGAATATAGAAATAATATTAGTAAACCCACTAGAGAGAAGAGGTTTCAGTCATATTTGATCACTCTTGATTATTCTCTAGGATCTGAGGATAAATACATTTAAATAGTGATTTTATATACCTTAAAAATCCCTCTAACTCACCATAGGTTCATGAGGATGGACTGGAAATTAATGGGGTTTAGTGGTTGTGTATTATTTATTGACCTACTAAATAACTAAACACTATGGGGCCACTGTTTGGATCTCTCTATAACACTATCTAACATAAGTTATTGTGTTTGGAAACCTACATGACATTGATGCAGTCACCCTTGGAAAATGGGGTTTCGAAGCACCAATATCAAAACATGTTATTCTTTATGTGTGAAATAAGATGCAACCCAATTCTGCACACTATATGACTACTCTCTACCTTGAAAAGAACTGTGTTTTTGCGTGTATCCCACAAATAAAGTACAATATAATTTGGTAGTCGATGGAAAAACCACCTTATTACCCCTATGACACATTATTGATCCAATACACCACATCCAATAACACTACAGTGCATCCAAACCCTCTATTATACAATCAGACCATTTTTTATGTGGCTCCCTTTAATGTCTTCAAACACCCTTCAAGCCACCTAGAACGTCCTTCAAGTTCTCCCAACACCCAAAAACCACAACGGAAATGGGTTTTGAGATCCAAACACATATACTAAAATATTAAAATTATTAAATTCACTAATTATGAGTTCTCATATTTGAAATCTAATCGGATAAATTAAGGAAAAAATTTTATTTCATTTGTATGATATATGATTCATAGTTTTATGTAAATGTTGAGTAATTATTAAGTAGTGGTGATTCATATTAAATGGATTAATATTTTCATTTTCCCCTTATTTGTGTGGAATCATGAAAAGTTTTCTCCATTAATTATTTCATTTTGGAGGAAATTATATGAGGACCAACACATTAAAGAAGTTATATCCACTATTATGGCAGGAAAATAAATAGAAAACGATCATAAATTAGGTTTGAATTATTATCCAATAATTTTATCGTTCTATCATATGACAATTTATCTCTAGATACCCAACTTCTCATGTAATATTTCGTACTTGATTCTTCATAGACTCCCCTAAAATTGAAGTTTTTTATGCTTCATGACTAGATGAACATTATTATTTTTGATATTTTATTTTGACTGAAGGATATTATGTAATAATAAATACATATTTTGAGGTAAAAATATTCTCTCTTATTTTATATTGCAGTATTTTTTGAATGACACTCAATCCCTACAGATCAATATTATTTTTATTTTAAATACATCTAGAAATTTTATTTCATCAAAATATATGACATATATATTGAGATAAGTATAATATTGTTTTATAGAGCCTTATTAATAATAGATTAATATATATTAGGTTATTTTATTCACTTATCAAACCACATATCATTGGAAGTATTAAAAATAAAATAATATAGTACATTTCATATAATGTCTAAAACTCATATGGTTTTAATGTTATCATATAAATATAAATATTTATTTTATTTATCTCTAAATATATAACATTAAATTATTAATTCATGTGTAAAAATTGAAATTTATGTGATCCTAATGATGAGAAGAATATATTGAGAATATTAAATGATATTTATAAATTTTCTATCTATAAACTACAATTAGTTGTGTTTAGCAATGACATGCATTCTTAGAATGATGAGTTACAGTTATCATGTCATGAACAAGCCTATGTCACAACTAAACCATTAATCCTTATCATCCTCCAATAAGTATTGATGTGAATTTACAATATTTGTTTTGTTATAAAATGTTTTAGGGAATCATGATAAAATAGAAAAAAAATATCCCTGATAAATAATATTCAAAATTATATTAAGAAAAACGAAACATATGTATTGATGCATCCAAAACAAAATCACATATGCAATTAAAAAATTAAATATAAATAAACCAAATGAGGCATATAAAATTAAAAACATCATTTCTAGATGAATTAAACCAAACCCCATGAATATACACATAATAAGGCCAAAGTGGAAAGTATAACTACCATATGAAATGAAGAAAATCTTAAAATATAGGTTTCATCCTCCAACATGATCCCAAACACTATAAAATACCAAAATATGAATGATTAATAGACTTTTCGATCAAAACCATAACGATATCATTAACGCCATGATATTTTTAAAATAAAAAAAATATTTTCTATATTGTATTCGACATGTAACACCAATGATAAAAGAATTTTTAAATATATCACTAAAATAAGATAGATGTTAAATTAAAGGTTTGGAATTATATTAATGTCATTTTGAAATATGTATATAAATTTCTTATTGAGATTAAATTTCTTGATTAATTAATGGTAAATAATAAATTATTTTTTTGTAATGAAATGTTAATCTTTACAAATATATGTTCATTACAGTTGATTTTTATTTGTTTTTGGGTGAAAATATTATAATTATTATATATATACTATAGAAAATTTAGATGATAAAATGAATATAATTTTTTGAAATAATAGTATCAAAATAACATATGGTGAAATTTTTAGATATTTTTTAATATATAGTATTTTTTGTGATTATTAAAAAATACAAATTTTTTTTGTAAAACTGTGATTGAATTTATATAAATTATTTAATTTAAAAAAATAATTATGTTTTTAATAATATTTCTAGTAAAATATATTAGATATATATGAAAAAATAATTAATTTTTAATAATTTATATATTATATATTTTAATGGGTTTATTTTTAGTTTAATTTTTTTTTATTTTTAATATTTTAAAGTACATAATTTTTTGAAATTTTAGTTATCTAAAGAAACTGTAAATAAGAAATATTTAAATGAAATTTATGTATTATATAAAAATAAATGCTAAAAAATATTCAAACATTGATGATGAGTAGTCAGTGGGCTAATATAAATCAATCGTATTCATGAAAATCAGGTTCAATGAAAACATTACTTTTCATGGTACCTTAGGGATTAATTTAAATTAAATTAATCTACTTTTTTCAATTTTATTAGGAATTTTTTTCCTAATTATGAATTAATATAATTTATATTATATAAAATTTTAATATTAATTTTTCTAATAATTAATAAAGGCATTAATAAATATATTTTACCTTGTTTAAGGTGAAAAAAAGTTTACTAGGGCTTTTAAACATGAATAATAATAGTTTAAATTACATAAAAACATGAATAAATACTATTTTATGGACATATATAAACATTATATCATCTATAGATATTTTCTAGTAAATTTGGGATTCTTCATTAATGTAAACAAAAGAGGGATAAAATTTTTATATCACAAATTACAAGTGTGCCACTAACCTCTTATTTAAATAGCCATATACTATTCTATCCTATTCATCTATTATAAAAAACAATATTGGAAATGACCTGACAAATTCTCTCTACTATATCCCTTCCCATTATTTTTTTTAAAGGTTGATGCGCAATCCTCTATTATTAAATAAAAAAGTCATACAGTAGAGATAAAGGAGGAGCAAAATAGCAAAGCAGAAACAGAAAAAAATTCAACAGCGCACTCGAGATCGAGTGTTCATACCATGAATAGATGCTGGAGCACCCGTTTTACTTGGTTGTCTCCCCCTTTTCCCAGTCTTTGCCTATATCCAGAGACCGCCACCATCATCCGGGACCTCATACAATAATTCCGTGTTCACAGACATAGCTTCATCCCGATCTTCAATCGGTTTCTTGTCATCATCACAACTAGAAGATTCAAGTAATTCAAACGAGTTATAGGTACTCACTTGCTTTGAAACCTTCAGAATTTGAGATTGAGGGGTGCCACAACTTGGCGAAGGCTGGGTTCCGCCCTCCAGACTAGAAACATGCAGGGCAGGGGGGTCCTGGATAGATTTCATCAGAGGATCTGTCTGGTTATACTGCCCAGTTGGAGTGGGGTCTTGATGCTTGCTGAGGGTGTACTTGACATCCTAAGAAGAAGACTTTCTGGTGGAAGCCGAGTCTTGGGATCTAGGAGTACTTTCCAATGGGAAGACTCCCATATACTGATCAGGGGTTTGAACCCTATTATTGTCCTTTGTCGAAATATTGTTACAAACAGCAGTCATCTCTTTCCTATCTTTAGCTTTCCTTGAGATAGGAAGGTCCTTTTCCTTGCCTCTTCTGCTTTTGGCATTGACTAAGATCTGTTCTTTTCTTAGACAGGAGTCGGCTTCCTCTTTAGCAGCATTTTCCAGAGCATCAAGGATATCAATTGATTCAACATTTTCCTCATCTCCGAGACCTCTTGTTAATATATCTTTGAATGATGCTCCATTCATATCATCCATGCCAGAGTTCTCAACAGGTGGATGGATTGCGTTAGCAAGATCTACCCAGGAGAAGAGAGTTCTCTTGTTTTTTTGTGAAGGAGTACTGGTCTTAATATGTACTTCAGAACTTCCCTTTTTGGGTTCTTCATCAAGAGACCTTTGAGACTTTTCAGCAGACACAACATGTTCTTTATCAGAGTCTTTTATCAAATCCTGACCAATAACAGTAGCCATCTTATTCTGCTCAATGCATTGGCCATACCTTGTTTGATTGGCTTCCGACAGTGATGTTTATCATGCCCTTTAATTTGACAGTTGTCACAAATAATATTTCTTCTACATGCAGATTCATCATGCCCAATAATTTGACAAGGAACACAGAATGGAGGAATGCTTTCGTATTCAATCCGAAGACAAATATCCTCCTGTTGAGTAGATAAAATCACCTTATCTATTAAAGTAGAACTAAGGTCAATCTCTACAAGGACCCGAGCAAAATGACCATAGCAAACTGATTATGTAACATGATCCATCCTGATTGGAACCCCAATAGCAGATGCAATATCAAAAAGGATCTCAGCATGCCACAAAACCCAGTTGAGACCGTGTATTTTTATCCATACTTGCGCACAGGTATCCTTAAAATCAAGAAAATTGAAATTCAATTTCCATTCATGAAGTCGGAGTGTACCTGGTCTGAGATTTATGGAGCCGATACTCCAAGCACTGCTTTTGAGTTCCACTGAGGGAAACAGAATGTGAAAGAGACCACGACCGAGCGACACACATTTGAAATCATTGAATCCCCAAATATCATCTAACCGAGAGATGAGATCCGATGTACGCCAGGGTTTCATGTGTATGAAGGACAACCACCTTGCTAAACAATTTGATTTTTATTTTATCATAACCTCTTTAGAATTTTTTTAGTGATTTATTTAATGTATATATGATATTTTAGAAATAATTATAGTCATTATATTTTAATATTAAAAATATATTTTAACGTTCCATTCTATGTTGGATTCAATAACATCACTCGTTTGTACTATGGACTAATACCTCACCAAGGGATGTGATTTATTTCTCATTATCATGTTTTAGGTATGGTAATATAGATAATGTTAATGAATACATGTTATATAAACATATATGAAATAATAATAATATTAATGATGAATTTTTAATTCTAAAAATATAACATTTCATTTAACTTTTACTATAACATTTGTTGTGAAATAATAACTTCCTCAATTCATACATTTGGACTACCTCCAGTATAAAGATATGTGTTTATTTTATCATCAACACATTACATGTATGATGTATAAAAGTCCATTTAATGAAAAATAATTATATAAAAGTTATATTAATTAGTATGTGAAGATAATATGATACTTACCTTATATACATAAGGGTCGTTGTAAAATGGAAAGGTTACTCATGTGTACGTACAACCTACCTTCTCCATCATTGTAATATAGTTTGATTTTCATAACCAATTATAATGTATGATTTCAAAAATAAAATTGATTTAAGAAAATTATACTTTTTTAATTATTACTAAATTGGATATTATGAATCAACGACCACTTTGATCTTAGTTAATATACATTATTCATTTTTGAAAAGTTGAATTAAATTCCCTCAAAACACACAAAGTGGACATAAATGAGTATTTATATAAACATGTCAAACAAATTAAATAAATTAAATAAATTAAATATTTATATGTTAATGAATATATTAATAGTTCTTATGAAGTCCAATAGTTTATAAAATATTTTTATAAAATTTTTAAAGGATATACTTGGTAATTCTGTACTCGAAGTAAGGGACTTCACCTTAATTTCCTTTTGTTAAGGAATATTTTAATGTTACACGCCTAATTTATTTTATATGGTTTTTATACTGATGCTTTTACATATAATCTCTAAAAAAATCACAAAATATTGTATTTTAAATTTTAAATTTAATTTTTTAATCCAATGGTGTTTATAATAATGGTTATTATGTGGTAAATAATTTCATTACCCAATTTGTTTTTTGGGGTTTATTACATATTTATTGTCTTTCATATTCCATTACATGAGTGTAATTTAACTCAAATATATATTTTTGTATTATAAATTTTTTATGTCATTACACTATATACACATCAACTATTCATAGAATAGTTCTCTCCCAAGTGTTTAGATCATTGTAATGGTTTCTAGTCTCAAATTGTCTTTATGGATATATATGTCATGTTATACGACAATATTATTTTATTAGGCGTATATAATTACCCTTTTGATATTTCATATTATGACATTAATTTTCATCATGAAATTTATTTTCTACCTTTATGTTTTTATAAAGTGGGGATTTTTAAAGAAATGTTACCAAATGTCTATGTATTTTCGATACAATTTATTTTTTAATCATGATTGTTTATACAATAATTTCCATTGAAAAATATTATTTTACCATTATATAATAATAGAATTTAATTATATTACCATTTGTTTATATATTATATTTTAGTTATTTGATAACATATTTCACCACTTTATGTTTAAAATTATTGATATAATGTTTTTAAAAAAAATTTACTTTATTTCTCACTTCTTTTAAAAATCATATTTTAAGAAATACATGTTTTATAAAAACGATATAACTAATCTATTAATTTTATCCCAATATTGATTAAATTTTATTTCTACCAATGTTTTACCATTTATAAAATGTTATAAATCAAATCATTCTACTATTATTGAAATGATACACTATTTCAGTTTTTACTAAAAATGAAAATGAGTCGATATTTTTAATGTATTCAGTGTTAACATAATTTTATCACATGTATACCACTAAATGTTTTAAGGATTATTCAATAATTATAAAAATAATAAAATTAAAATTTGAACTTTAATTGTTCAAAATTTTTTAGGTTTTAAATAGGGGTTCTCAAAATGGAATTTTTTTAATGATATATTTTATGAGTTCTTTCAAAATAATTTTCAATATAAGAAAACACCCTTGTATGTTACTAAATTTGAAAAGGTTAATTTCATCATAAATGATTTTAATGATATTTTAGTTGAATTTAAATTATTAACGTTAAAAAATGAGGATGTTAACTTTATTTTAATGGGGATATTTGATACAACCCAAATTCTATCTCTCGATGGATTGGGATTGTTTCAAAGATATTTTTAAGGAAAAAATTTCATCAAAATGGGTTAATAATGTTTTAATGTGTTTTTCAAGTAACACATTAATTTTCTATAAGTAAATAATGTTATGAAAGTAGTGAACAATCATAATTTTTAATGACTTCAATATTTAGACTACGAAATCATTTATTTGATGTTTTTATTCCCATATAAATTATTTTATTTTATTTAAACATAAATACTCCACTCATTTTGGGTGATTTAATTTTAGAAAATGGGTTTTAAAAAATATATATGGATATCTGAAATTGAATTAACATGTCACTATAATTTATTTTCAGGGGTTTATTCCTTATATTTTCATTTTAAATTTGTTACGAATGCTTGGGCCACATTATAAATCATGAGGTAGCCTAATATATCTTATATAATGGGTTTAGTCCTATTATATTCGTTTTTTCATTCAACATATTAATATTCTTGATTGGGGATTTTAATGGATCCATTGGTCAAGAAAGAAATCACATGGATCATGATTATTGAATATTATGAATCATTCCATATATAAATAATTTTTCCATGTTTTGCAATAGATGATTCTATTCTTGATGGGTATGAATATTCTTTTGTTATGGATCATGCGCACTGAATATGTAGTCATAGCCTTTTTTATGATCACTGGTGATATTCAATTGTTGATTCTTATGTTTATAGGTACATAGCATTTTTTCCCACCCATATTATGTTAATTATTCTATAAGTTATTATGAATTATGAACAAAATATATTCTATCTATAAAAATTACAATCAAGATGATATTTAGAGGAGATGTTGAAGACTTAATATAAAATATTAAATGATATGTATATTTTAAATAATATTCCATTCAATTCATGTGTATTTATTTGTTACATTTTTTCCAAATTCTCTATAACCATAAACATAAATTGTCCTTGGTTATACTTGTGGTCTAATATTCAATTTTGATCTAATATGTTTTGGATGGGGGAAATTGGGTCACCCTTATTTGTAAGAAAGATAGAAATTAAATTATTATGTCAATTCCATATGATTTGAGAGTGGGGGTCGGAGGTCATTATAGTTGGTATCATAAAATTGTTTATTGTTTTTGAATATTATGTTTAAATGGGAGGATTTATTAATTCTTATATAAAACATCTTGAATTTATCATATTAGGGTTGATCATAATATTAATATCTTACACGCTCATTTAATGTTTTTAGTAATGATATCCTCAAGTTATTAATGAAACAATTAGATATATTTCATTAGTGTTGAATTATATTTAATGATTCAGTTTAATGTAATGTAATATATATATTTTTTGGACATGTTATCTAATGTGTTGGTAAAAATTACAGATTATATGATCTTGGATATTGTGGTAATTATGTGGACATAAGGTATATCATATAGATAACTTTTGTATTGGAATGTGAATTGGTGACTCAATGATAAATGATATTTCTGAAGAGGACAACTATATTTTTGGTATTTCAATAATTATGCTATGATATAACCATTTAGGATAACACACTATTTAATAATCCAATTATTGAGATTATTTGGGAAAATTAATTTATAAATGATAGTATTTCGGTTTCATATCATCTATTACTATTTAATTTTTGAGGTTAATGTATCATTTCACCATATAATGGTTTATTAATTTTGGAAGTAACATAAACATGTGGTAACAATTTTTTATTATGTTATGGTATAATAATAGGATGAATATATTATTTACATTTATACTTATGTGACCCATTAATTGTTAATTATAGTTCATCAGCCCTAATATCTTCATCTTAATTCTCATAATTTGGATAACAGGATGAGATTATGCATGAAATTGATAAATGTATTAAATTAAACATATTAGTTAATTATAATTTCATACATACATAGTCTACATCCAAATAAATTTATCAACTCTATGAAAATGATCTTGATATAGAAAATTTATTCCAATTATATCCATTAAGGATAAAACCCGGTTCATTTTAAAACTCCTTCTGTTTATGGTTATTATAGATGTTAACTTTTTTATGAACATTCACTTTCTTAATATCAATAATTGTATTCACTCTAAATAAGAAAAAAATTTATTACACTTTTCTTACATGTATATATCTTCACATTGAGTAATTTTTTCTTACATGTAAAACATCAAATGTGTTATTTCTAATGACCTTTATAAATTTACCTCTCAATATTCAGGTATATTTTTTGTTAACACATTATAAAATAAATTTTTGTAAATAAAGTATTTTCAAATTTCATGAGTTTTATAGTATATACCATGTTGAAAATGTTGGGATTCAATTTATTAAATAAAGTGGAAATAACACATTAGAAATATTAAAATATCAATATAATGTTTCATATATTTTCATATAAGAAAAAATAAGCATAATAAACTAGATAATTATATGACCATGATAAACTAGTCGTTATTTTTACAATTATTGTTATTATTAAATAATATTTGTAATATATATATAAATCATACATAATATAAATTTATTTACAAATTTTTAGTAAATAATCATTTAATGTATATTGATGTAATGTTTATAATACCCTAATAATATATCATATAAAAATTTTATTTAATTATGTATCAGACACAAAATAATAAGAATAAACATCCCTTGACATATTATTCATTATATTTCATCCCTTCAATACCTTGAGAAACATAAATCCCCGATTTTGAATTAATTATAATATAGTATAAAGTTTTAAACCAACAATTAATTTAATGAAAATAAAAACTAATTTGTAAATAATTTTAGTTATGGATTACTAATTATTATAAAAATAATAATTACAGTTTAAAAGGAATAAAGGAATGTTTTCTACAGAATTTTATTTTTATAAAAGAATTAATAGTTTCCCCAAGAGAACATTATTTAAAATTAATAATTAACAAATTAATATTTTTATTTTGATAAAATGAATTTTAATTCTGAAAGAATAACATTAATTAAATTATGGTTATTGTTTTGGATTTGACTAACGATATTAATTTTATGATAAATAGTGAAAAAACTAAACATTTAATTGAAAACCCTCTTTTCGATTAAATTATTTCTAATGTTAAATTATATATTAATTTTTTAAATAAAAATGATATCAAATGTATATGAATTAAACAAACTTAATACGTTGGTATAATTGAAATACTAAATTTTAAAAAAATCTAATGTTTTGAACATTTTTCTCTTGAAAAACTTATTTTTTCACCATGTATATGAGATTAAATTTAAATTAAAACATTCCAATTATATGAATAAAGATTGTAAAAATTTATTATATATTTGGAATAATCATAATAGATATTTTCCAATAGGTCAAACATAATTTTAATCCATAATGAATTGTGAAAATAGTGGAAATTTATTACCATGGTTATGGTAAAATGGGTTTACTAGGGCTTAAACTAAGAATATTAGGATTAAAATGACCTAAAAACGTCTTTAATATCGTATTTATAACAATTTTAGCCCATATAATGTCTATAGTGCTATAATAATCCTTTTTTTTACCATTTTGGAATTTTTAAATTCTGTTTATACCTTTTTTATTCATAGATTACAAGTATTCCACTCATGTCGCTTATAAAAGGACACCCCTATTATCTCTTCTTCACACTTATCATGAAATGTTTCGTTAAAATTCTATATAAAATCTCCCAATGAAATCACATTATGAAATTAATAATCCTTAGTTTGGGATGAAATAAATTCGTTGAATGAATTGTTGAAAACCGAAAGAGGGTACATGAAGAAGAGGTAATGTTCTTCAATGGTAGTTTGTATATTATTTCTTCCTCCACAGCCTTATTTTTTTTAATGATGATATGATAAACTATGTATCATATAGAATCCTGGTTTCTATGAAATTTAAATTACATAAAAATATCCACTATAATCACATGGTTTATGGAATCATCATTCATATGGATGACACACTACCGTCTTGCGAACCGATGACATTCATTTTTTCCATTTAAAAAACTAATAGTTGTGGAAGAAAGATGGATATAATATATATATATATATATGATATTTACATAATAATTATTCCTCAATTTTAATAATATCATATATATATATATATTATTTCATTTCTATTCTTTAAGGGATACAAAAGCATCACTCAGTTTTTGTGGAGGAATGACACCTCGCGAATAGATATGCTTCGTCTTTCACTAAAGCTATACATGTAAAGTGATTATAATAATATTTTCAACAAATTTATATGTTATAAATTATATAATTTTTATATTAATTTCATATTTACCATTATGAAAATATTACATATCATTTTACTTCTTTTCCATAATAATTCTAACATCATTTGTGTATATGTCGACAACCGCCTTCACGAAGTGATGTGACTAATTTTTCATTACAACAACACATGGATGATATATATTAGTATATATAAATAAATAATATGGTATATATGTTATTATTATCATTATATATGGATAATTTATTTCTTACATTACTTACAGAATGATCCATTCAAAATGGAAATGTTATGCCTGCCAACTTATGACCTACTATCTCCACGATCGTACTGTACATCATTTTTCAATTCGGCCATTCATGAATGGTTTTAAAAGTAAAGTTTATGTAAAAAAATTATAATTATTTCATTATTATTATTCAGGAAATTATGTAAGAGTATAATATTCTTAACAACAATATCCTTTATGATGAAACATGCATGAGAATGCATGATAATTAGCACACGAAAAACAATTTAAATAATGTGATCTTATTAAAAAAAGTAGAAAAGATATTCTAAAAGGATCAATTAATATATATTAAATAATTATTCTTTTTTATTATAAATTAATACATTTTGTAAAACAAAAATATGATACGTTGAATCATGTTCTATAAAAAATAACTATGAGATATGGCACATCGACTCAATTTCTATTCGTTTACGTAATTTGGAATGTTATAAATAATGTTTATTCTATATAGTAGATATAAATCCCCTTTACTTATAATATCATGAAAAATGAATTTTTAATGGTATTTTATGTTATAATTGGAATAATTTATAGTAATTTAATTTAAATTAAAAATAATTTAGGGGTATATAATTTCAATACTAAATTTCATTTTCATTAGGTTTTATAACCCATTTGATGTATTTGATATTCTCTGATTATTACTGTAATAAATTTTGAAAATATATTATATATATTTTTTTATTTATATTTGATACACATAATCAATTAATTGGTTAAATATCACTTCAAAATTATAATCTTTGTAGGTTTCTATTTTATATTATTGTTTTGATTGGAAATATTTACACTTGAATATCCATTAAAAAAATTATTTTTTTACAAACCATAAAAAATTATTATAATAAATTTATTCATGATATTTTACAAGAATAGTACCGTTTATCAATTCATTGGTTATTAATAATGAGGATAAAATGTTTTTAATAAAATCATAATTCATTTCTATCTTCGGTTAGAAATTATTTTTCATAAAAAATCTATTTTTATAAAATTATATTGAATTTTTTTTACAAATTTAGAAATTATTTTTTAAATACATATTTACACATAATGAATTAAAAAAAATTGAGATGAAGCATCTTTACTTGTTATAAATAAGTAAACTTTCTTACCTTTTTAGAGGAAATGAAATGTTTTTCATATTATTCCACATGTATATAATTACTCACCATCAAACCATTAGTTATTGGATACAGGTTTCAAAATGACATTTCAATGAATTTTATATGCCTAATATTATATAAATTCATTAATTTTAAAAACATTTTTATTATAAATTTATTTTCATAATGTTTTTTAAATGGAATTTTGAAAATGAAAAGTATATTTTATTTAATAACTTTGTAATTATATTTTTATGATTTTAATAATAAAAAATTCAAAAAAAAAACATTCCCTTTAAAGATACTACACTAGGGATATGTTCTATGGATAATTTAATTATATTCCATTTATATGGTATGTGATTATTATAATCAGTGATAGTATTGACATTCACTCCTAGATTCATTTATTATTCAATAACATTCCATTAAAAAATTCCCCTTCATGTGATCATGGGAAATTAAATTTACCCGAAATATCATATTTTTATTAATTTAAATTATTGTTGTTTTAATGAATATATCAGTTCAACATAATTGTTTCCATGTAAGAATTATTATGTTTATCTGGTGAGATATTTATAACCCTATTTTATTTACGCAATGTGTAAATTATATGATAACACACATTACTTATATTTTAAATCAATTATTTTACATATGAGAAAATTAATTGAACACAACTGAAATGGGTGGGTGCCACATATAGATAGATCCTTTATGCATCAGTAGTCTCTTATGATGGAACTGTTGGCTAGATTTAGTTAAATTGTTTTCAACCCATCATTTTAAAAAAGTCTTGATGATATATCTACAAGGTTGAATTATCATGTTCCTGAGATATTATGTCCAATAATTTTTCATTACCTTCATAAAGGATTCAATAAATTTTATCAATTGAATTTTTATACAGATATTATATGTAGTCCCATTTCATACTTCGTTATTGATTAAATGGAATGGTTTTCAGTTTTTTACTGTTCTATATTGATTATTTAAAAGTCATTTTTTATAGGAATATAATTGATTAAATGTTTTTTTTTCAGTATTTACCCTAAGATATTTATTTTTTATATATTATATATTTCTAATTTATATTATCTTTAGATGCACATCCTTTGTAGTTTATTTATTGTATGGTATGCTTGTTCTATTATTTGCCCATTCTTATTGATTCATGATATATTTGGTTGTAATTGACCATTACTATATATTGTGTTTTTTCATTATTAATTTAATTTCATTCCTACGAAACATTTATGTTTACAATGATTAATATTCAATGAATTTATAGAGGGTATAAATTTAATCTAAATAATAATAATTTGTAAGTTGGTTTTTCAAATCTAATGACAAATTCATGTTTGAATCAGAATGATCACAACTATTAAATTACTCAGTCCATTGGGATGTGATTTATTGTATCTTACATCAATGTAATAAATTATACATCCACTCTTGGCTACAAGGGTTTGAGACATTATAGTTTGTGTAAAATGAAGTTTATTATAAACCTTAGAAACTAGATTTAGTAAATCATAGATTAGAGAGAATAAGAGTATGATAATATTTGAGGTTAATTAAAGATTAATATCCAAATGTTTCAATAATGAATATTATATTCATCTTTTAAATGAAATAAATACTTATCTGGGTATTACATGTATATATAGTTAGAGAAAATATTAACATAGAGGTAATAAATCAAAATAGAAAATATTAGGCATTACCCAATCATAACATTGTTCTTGAAAATTTTCCCTAATATACACCTAGACTGAATATCTAATTTATATTCATAGGAGAAATAAATTTTCATCATAATCTGTTGTGAAGGATTCAAAAAGATGATTAAAATGGATGAACTAATATAATTATTAGGTGTTTATATATTTAAAATAATTTGGCATGAATTAGTCACTATACAAATGACTCTAGAATTTTTTTATTATGATTATTGTTTCCCAAACAATGATTACGTGTTTTAGTCATGCGATGTAACCAGAAAGGATCATGTTAACATTTAATATTAAAGAAAAGTATGTGAGTTTGTGAAACCAACTAGGATGATGATTACAGTAAAAAATATTATGATTATTCAAAATTTGTTATTCAAACATATTATTAACATATAAAACCATATCCAACTTACAAACTCACCAAAGAATATTATTATTATGTTCATTAAAATCTCAATTGGTGGCGACAATGAAAAAATTAATCTTTGATTACTTTAATGTTAGAAAGGTTGATGGAGACACCCATGAAAGTGTATAAATAGAAATGAAAAATGGGTTTTAAATGAAAAATAAAATATTAAGGAAAATAATTTCCATTTAAAATGAATATTATGATGGAATTAAATAAGAAACATCATTTTTATTCATTAATAGTAAATAGTCATAATTTTGAGGAACCTCGTAATTATTTGAGTCAATTACATTTTCTAATGGATAAACCCTATATCATACAATAAAATATGTTGATAAAAGATGGATTACGTATTTCTGTATTGTGATTCAAAAATTAAATTGTCGATGTATTTCACTAATTGTATTGTTGTTATATGAATTAGGAAATAACCAATAATTGTGTTAAATTTTAGAATCAAATATTTCTTCATTATCATAATTATCATGGATTCTATAATTGGTTTACTATTATAATATTTATCATAATGTCAATTTATTAACCATAGTTTTTTTTGTTTTTATATGATGACATTATACCAAGAGTGAAGAAATTTAGGGAAAAATTATAGAAAGTATATTTTTCAGTTAAAAAGTATTTGAGAAATATTTTATTAAAATTATATAAAAAATGAATAATGGTATTTATAACATATATGGTTTATATGATCATTAATGACATTGTAGAAATAGTAAAATAAGATTGTTATATTTTTTTGAAAAACGTGGTATTGAACACCTTATTAAAAAATTATATAATAATTATATTTTTTTAATTATCTATATCATATTTCATTGGAATGTTCTAAATACTATATTGAAAAATTATAGGATAAGTGCAAAAAACATGTTGGGTGATAGATCATCTCATATGGAAAGGCATGAGGAATTGAAATCATGACTATAAGATGATAAATGTATAGAACCTACCACTATCCTATGTGATTTTATAGTAAATATGACTTGTTTTTAACAAAAAAAATAGAAAAATTGATTCATTAGATGAAATGGTGGTGTTTATTTTAATTTTAAGATGTTTATGAAGTATAGGAATAACTTTTTCAAATAATATAAGTTTTAGAAAATATTTCGAGATATATAGAAATACATGTCAATATATTATGTAAATTTTGATCCATTATATGTGTATTTTTGTTCATTATGTATGAAAAATTGATTTTTGGTGAATAATCATTTGGAATAATGAATAATTTAGAAATTGCCTAAATAAAAACCAAACAATGAAATTTTTTTATGAAATAGAAATGTATCAAGTAAATATATATCATATTATTATTAGATAGTAAAGCAATTCATCATATATATGGATATTATCTTTAAAAAATAATCATATTAAAATAATATCTAAAGAATTAGTTGTTTTTTAAATCATCAGTGTTTTGTGATTTTCAGCCCATTAACATTCCATTGATCATTCAATTTCTTATGATCAATCACATAATCCTCTCACTATAATTATTTATTTATTTCATAATAATCTCATCATCACATTCCAATAATTTTATCCTACTTATAAACCATGTTATATGTTTTTTCATGTGACCTTTTTACTTCCAATCACATATTATGAACATGATAATTTATTAACTAGTATTATGATATGGGTTATTCAAAAATGGTATTTCCCAATGTCAAGCCCTTGATTTAAAATTTTATTTTTAAATTTGTAGGAAGCAATTAATTTAATGTTGGGAGATTGTAACAACATAAAATTGTAAAATAAGAACATTTTATTCAATAACTTATGCAACACACAACACCAATCTTAAAAAACAAAAGAAATATATTTTAAAAAAATTTAATTCCTTTGATAGATTGTAGTACATGAAACCCCATGTAAAAAATTAACCATATTATAGTATACCATCCTAAACTAGAAACTAAATTCGATGGAATTAATTGTAATATCTAAATTTTGGAAATTGTTGTTACCTGTTGATTAAAAATTAAATAAGATTCATTTAATTGAAAGAAATGTAAAAAAAATTAGTTATTTTATATACAATAGTCACATATTTTTAAATATTTTAAACTTATTTTTTTTAAAATTTAAGAAATTTATTTGATAAAATGATTTATAATTTTTAAATCCTCATTCCAAATTCATCATTGGGTGAATTTTTTGGATTTTTATGACATTCAATATATTTTCCAAAATTTTCAACAATACA
This sequence comes from Viscum album, assembly GCA_963277665.1. Classification (NCBI taxonomy): domain Eukaryota; kingdom Viridiplantae; phylum Streptophyta; class Magnoliopsida; order Santalales; family Viscaceae; genus Viscum; species Viscum album. The sequence goes on along the minus strand of OY728132.1, from coordinate 1,399,426,679 downwards.
GAATTTTAAATTTAAATTTCTGTTTCATTTAAATTATATATATTTTTAATTGATATTTTTAATGAGTTATAAATTAAAACTACTTTATTTAAATATCAATTAATCAAATATAACATAATTTATTAGTTTTCATATTGATTAGTGATATTAAAAAATGGATCATTTTCAATATTTTCTCTTTGAAAACCATATTTCCCATCTGATCTATATGGGAAACTTTAAATTAAAAATTTTCAATTATGTTAATGGAACTAGGGAAAAAATATTCCATATTTTGAATATTCATAGTTTATATTTTCTAATATTTTCAATTTTTTATCCAAAATGAATAAAAAAGGTAGTAAAAATTAATGACCACAGTTATGCTATAAAGAGATTTATAAATTGTTAAACTATTAGGTCAAGGGTTTAAATCCATCATTGGAAGGTTTTGATGAGAAACCAAATGAGGTTACCCAAAGAAGAGGTAACATGATTCAAAGAGAGTTTTTATTTTACTAATTTCTCAACCTACTTAAATTATTATTAAACTATGATGATATAATAAAAATCTTATCATTTTTATAATGACACTTTTTAGTTAAATTTAATCACTGAAATCTATACACACTTCAATAAAATGGGTTACAAAATCATGAAACACTTTTATGGATGACTACCACGTCGTGACCTATAGTCATCTGATTTTCAAATAAAAAATATCATTTTTGGGTATAATGATGGATATAAATTATAAATATATGTTATTTATAACAAAATTATGCATCAAGATTCATTACATAATAAATAACATTATTACATTCCATTCAATCAAGGATACGATAACAACTCTTTTGTTTATAACCGACTATAGCCTCCCAAATAGATGTGACTCATCCTTCCCTAATGCTTTACATGAATGGTGTTAAGGATACAATTATTTAATATATGTGATGTAAATGAAAAAATTATGATATTAATGACATATTAATACTAATTAGATTATTATATATCATTTTCTTTCATACACTAATAGATGATAAAATTGTTCCACAATGTGTTCACTAATAACTTCATGAACCGATGAGACTTTATTTTCATCAACATGCCACATGGATGATGTAATAAAACGAGATTCCAAAAAGTAACCATTATTTTGTTATTTTTATTTATATATCATATATGAGTGATGTTTTGGATATTTTGGAGTACTTTGGGAAAATTTTTGTGGCTCATAATATGATATACGATTGGTGCATAATTTGTTAAAACTTTGAAACTCTTACAAGAAATTGTCCATAGAGAGATAAGGGATTTGGGTAGGAACGTAGTTAAGGTGAATGGTTTTTACAATCAATGCGGCCACCCAATAGAATTCAAGAATAAAGGGACAATGATCATTTTCATAGTTAGAACATGATTTCTCTAACAGTGTGATCCAACTGTGTGAGGTACCCCTTAGGAAAGAAGCTGGTGCACATTTACCAAAATTATTCTCCAATGGTGTAACAAAACCTACATAGTTTAAACATTATATCCATAAATTTTGGATCTTAAACATTTTTTTTCGCTTTAACTCAATGTTTTTATTCTCCAAAACGTCTTTATTTCAAAATTCATTCCTCCCAAGCATAGTAGAAGATTCTCCCATCAATATGGAGGTCCCCTAAATGCCACGATTGGTGTTCTAAAGCCATTATATCATAGTATGTTGTTGTTCATAGTGGTTTTCCAAGGTTGACCTCAGATAAACATCCACCTTTCGATCAGATTATTAAATCTATGACATTTAAGGATAGATATAAGGTAGTGTATTCCAAATATACTATGATTTGGAATTATTTATTCTAGGGGAACAGATCTAAGGTTGGGTTTTAGGATTTTAACCTGATTTTGTGGATGTTTTCTTGTCATTTTTCTTTTTCATCATGTTTTAAAATGTAGGTGGATTCACTCTTAACTCCAATTTTTATAACATGGAGGATTAGATTCTAAAAAATTAAATTGACTAAAATTTATCAAGAAATTATTTTACAAATCATGGTTAATACACTATTTAGTGGTGGAATGTATATTTTTATTGAATTATGGAATTGTTCTAAAATTTATTGGATAAATGATTTTAATATTTTTATTTTGAAATATATTCATGGTTTTCTCCATGGAATAAATGTTTTATGAAATTGGTTTCCAAAATAAATTATTGTTTTATCGAAATTAATTTGGTATGACTATATTAGCATAGTTTTTGGGAATTTTTGGTGGTGTGTGTGCATGTCGAATTTTACAAGGCCTGTTTAAAATATTTCATGGATCTTGGAGCCAAATTTCTAATGGAACATGGGACTTAATTACCTTATGACAACTTATACTATCGACAAGAGCCTACTCATGAGTATGGAACCAATATAATGAATCATTAATTTGTCGATAATTTTATGTGTGGATCAGAATGGGTTATGTTAAAAATAGAATATGAAATGGTATAGATGAACATTCAGGGTTGCTTCATTAGAAAAATGGATTTGGATAGGAAAATTATTTTTCATAGAAATAGTTATTGTTTTGTGAAAACTGTTTTAAATAGTATAATGTAAATTGTTTTATTCAAATTTGAAAACATTTTCTATTTACGTGGTATGATTGGGAAAGTAATTTGGGGAAAATATAAAATGTTTTATTACTGACACCTACTTTATAAATTTTTTGATTTTTTAGATTTTATTTATTGGGACATGTGAAATTTTTATGGATCACACTTTTCTATTTGTATTTATTGAAACATTGGATGTCTTTTGGAGTGGATCATTGATAATGTCAGATCATTGGAGTTATGTATTTCCATGAGTTTTGTTGGTTTTATAGTCATTTGCTGGGTACTTGGTTGTTTTGTAGTCTTTCATTGTGGTACACATAGGAGTTTGTTTTGATATAAATAATATTCTTGCATTTTCTTTCATTTTAATCATGCATAATGTAGTAGTATAATTGATTATGGATTGTTTTTAGGTTTTTTATATCTAAATGAGAAAATATCTCCTTATTATAAATGTATCCCTTAAATTTTATTATTATCCAATTTCATATTGGGGATGTAACAAATGGCCAAGTAACATCATCCTGTCATCAAAATCTAATAACGATAGGGGTATGCTACAAGTTATATCAGCTTGGTCATTCTAAAAATATTTAGGGAATAATTGTTATTTTACAAGGAATTAGTTATTAGCCTTTGAGTTTATAATTAATTCAGGTTATTATTGTTTTTTGATTATATAAAGGATTTTGATTATCAGGACATGAAATGTGGACCATAAAAATATGCATATATCCTTAATATGTTGAACTTCAAGTTACTAGGGAGTTGGGTACATAAGTGTTTTAGGGACACCTATAGGAATTAAGCATCTCATTTTCATGGGTTTAAGTAATGAGATGATCATGACATGCATTATAGATATGAATTCTCATTAGGAAAAAATATTTCATTTTGAGCAATGATCTATGATTTTTTGCTAAAAGTGATAATATTAAAAAATTATTTAATTGTAAAAAGCATGGTGAAATATGTTTTCAAAAATGGATGAATAATGAAAATTATGAATCTAGAAAGTGTTGTGGGGATTATAGTTATGTGGTCTAATTTGAAATATTATCTCTTCAGATGGAACATAGTGATACGTATAGAATTTTTTATAGTTATAGAAAACGGATATAAGTAAGTATCCTAGAATCCAACTGGAAAAGATTTATAGAAAGAAGTTGTACAAGGGCCGTAGGTGAATTAACAAATGGATCATATTATATTGTAGTTATTTAAGGTTGTATACAATGGGGATATGATGGATGGACCAAGTCATGTTGAAAATTCCATCTAGTTGTAGAAGAAAATCAACCAATATTTATGGTTGATTCAGAACTAGAAAATTTAGAGGTTTAGTTCAATAGTATGAATCATATCATCGATTTCATCAGCACACCATCAGAACTAAATTTCAATATATTGATGCATATGCAAGAACATCTTTCACAATCTTGGTGGGATTTACTTTTTCAAGAGAAATTATTCAACAACCTTTCATGGGTGTATTTTGAATAATTATTTAATAAAAAATATCATAATATGTTCATAATTCAAATAATGATGATCTTCTTCAACTTAAAGATGTAAAATCTTTTTGTTAACAAATACACTTATGGATTATGGATATTAGTGTTTTTCTCACTTTAGGTTCCTTATAGTTCATCCATGAAGGAACATATATTTGAATCAGGGATGATTCATGGGATTCTCTATATGATTATTGTGTTATGTATTAAAGATAATAATAATATGGACAATAGAACGATGGTACCTGAAAGGTACATCTCAAGAGCTATGTTAGGATTGGGCATGTTGATACCTATGGGAAATGGTGGAAACTCTTATATTGGGACAATATAGAAGAGGGACACATATTTTAAAGGTAATTGGATGAAACATAATCAAACATAAGGATAAGTGAATCTTTCTCCACTACCGACGACTAATGTTTGATGTTTCTAATGTGGTTCATTCGACCACGTGAAGAAAGAGTTCACTAAACCCCCGATATAATTCTATAATTGAAACACAATGGGGAATATTCATCACTATTATCATAGATCTGTATGGTTAGGTTTTTGGGACATTTCTCAAGTGTCGCATGCATCATATGTGTTGATTGGACAGGGGAAGAAGTATCTGCCTTTTCATATGAATAGAGCTAACTATGGTGATTCTTAGAATACCATGACTCCCCATGTAGTGAAATCTTAATAGGTCAATAGAAAACAAAGTGAAACAACTAATAAATAATATAGAGATAAATTATTATTATGGATTATTATTTTTGACCATCTATGGTGTATCGTATAATTATTTTTAATTATACCCTCTTGCAAGATTCATTTGTTATTAGTGTATATAATTCCATTATTTATTCTTATTTTATTAATGTTATGAGTGTAAATTTTTAGGTGATTTTTTATATGATAAAACTGAAAACTCCTCTTTGTTAAATAGAATATTGAGCCTTTGTGTATAGAGAATGATATATAATTATGGATGGAGACAATATAATGTGTTATATATTTGTGTTTGAGATGGATGCGATTCATATAATCTTTGGTATGTATTAGTTGATGTTGTTCAATTCCCAAATCCACTATTACATAAAGAAGGCTAGTTTTATGACTGTATATGGGATCGATCATCTCTTTCATGGAGGCTGGAATGTAAATTTAATTGAAATTGTCTTGTTGGAACCAGTATTTTGAAAAATATCATACTAGTTGATATTTTTTTAATTAGCATCAATGGAAGTGATCGATAATGGTAGTTTTATGAAATCCCTTGATCAATTTCCTATTAATATTTTAGGGAATTTCTCTGTGTTTCCACCTATGATAGAAGTGGTTTTTATAATTGATCTCCTTTAATGGATCAGTCCTATTTCACTTACTTTTTACCTTATTGAACCAATTGAATTAAGGGAGTGAAAGGTGTAGTTTAGGGAGTTGGAAATAAAATGGTTCATTTATCCTAACATGTCTCTATGTGTATCACTTGTTTTTATTCTCAAAAAAGTGTAGGGAACTCTTTAGCTGTGTTTGAATATTCATAATATTATCCAAGTTAGAATAAAGTAAAATCACCAACATCAACAAATTGATGATATATTTGATCAATTTTTGTGACCTCAGTGGTTCCATAATATTTACATGGGATCATGTAATCACTAATTGTGGGTTTGGAATGAGGATATCCCAAATACATATTACAGGATTAAATATGACCGTTACAAATATAAGGTAATGCGTTTTAGTCTAAAAAAATGCACCCTTGGTCTTAATATAATTGACGAATCAGAAAATTTCAAAATATATAGATGCATTTGTAGTAGTGTTTTAAGATAGAATATTGGTGTATTCAAGGACAAGGGTTGATCATGAGAGGAACATGGTGATAGTTTTAGGAATCTTGAGAGATGATCAGTTGTATTTCAAGTCATAAATGTTTGATTTTTGGTTACAAGATATATGTTTCCATGGACATTAAATTTCTCAAATAGTAGTTTCTATGGATCTAGAATAGATATAAGGTGTTATCTCTTAGAAACTTTAAAATAATGTCTTCGGTATACAGAGATTCCTTGTTATATTTTTTTATTAAGGACATTTATTTCGTGACTTATCGTGATTAGAATCACCTATTATAGCATTAAAAAGGTGGAATATTCTATTCTAATAGAATGAATAATAGTATAATTATTTTAAACACCCAAAATCATTCCTTAAATCAAAACAAATATTTATATTTTCATAATTAGATATTGGATATGTAATTCATTTTGATTCCTTAAGGATAGGGTTGAGATGCTCTCTAATGTAGGGAGATCAGGTTATTACTTATGTCATAATTTATTTTTTTATTTAATGAGAATAACTAACCAACACATGATTTTGATATACCTACCATAGTCATTGAATAGAAATTTTGGGGTCATTACCTCTTTGCTATAAAATTTACTATGTTTTCATATCAAAAGATCATAATGAATATTTTCAAACAACAATATTTGACTCTGAGACAATTAATATAGATGGATTATCTCCAAAGGATTAACATTGACTTGATGTATACACAAGCTAATTTCAATTAGTTAGATAGTTTATAAATAAGAATATCATTTTCTCATTTGGAAAAAGAATATTAAAATGAGTGGTAGTTAATGTCGGTCCTAACCAACATTCACATGTAATGTGATGACCAATGTGAAAATTTGGTTTTCGCACCATTAGATTTTGTTTCAGATTTGGCAGAGATGGTTAAAATGGAACAAATGTCAATTTTATAATGTGTTCATATGAGATAAAAACTCAATGGTGGTGAGACCATTAAATGATAGAAATTGGATGAGAGTATAGTGTTACGGTTCAAAAATCAGAAGTTGGTACCTTTGTCTTGTTAGAAACAACTTATTCATGCACAACACTATTCAATATGGGTTATTCATAATAGAATTAATCAAATTAATAATGCATTGAAATAATGGGATTTTTGATCGGTATAAAAAGTAAAGTGGATGACTTTATATCGAGATGCTTATCATGTAATAAATTTTAGGAAGAACATCAGCGACATGCATGTAAGTTTTAGACCTTCGCTATTTTAGTTTGGAAAATGGAGTAGATAGATATTGATTTTTTAACATGTCTACCATGAATGGTTTGGAATCATGGTTTCATTTTGTGATTTACATTTTCCCTAAAATTTTCCTTCTTTCATTTATATTCATGAGTTTCATACAGTGGAAGAATTTTCAAAAATCCATATTTGAGAATTGGAAAAGAGGGATGGTATTCTAGTTTCAATTATGTAAGATAGATATCTGAGGATAAAAATCATTTATATATATCCCTATAGATATCCCTTGTGAAATAATTGACTAATAGTGCAACATATCATCCTCAAACTAATTATTGATACGAAATTATGATATAAACGTTAGAAGACATGTTGCGAGATAATGAAATGGATTTTGGGGGCTCGTGTGAAGATCGTGTGCTATTGGTGGAGATCTCATTTTACAACATGTATCTCCTCAATAGATAGGCCCTTTTGAGATAGTAGAACATGATGTAGTGGTCGAACATCATTTGGAATTTTCATTATAGTTCAGGGACTTACATAATGTGTTTCATATATCTCATTTGAAAAAATATGATCCTAATCATGACCATTTGATTCCATGGGATAATGTTGAACTAGATCTAAATGATTCATTGGTGCACATGACAGTGATGGTTGTGGATATGAAAGGGATATTATTTCATGGAAAAAGCATAAGTCTAGTGTAGTTTTTGTGGAACCAAGGTCAGATTTTGGAAGATACTTGAAATTGGAGAGGGAAATGAAAGAGAATTGTCCAGAACATATTCATAGTGATGATGGTTTTGTACCTTCCAGTTCTAGAAAGGATAATGGTGGGGAGAGTTTATCCCCCTAAGATTCAGTTAAGTAGAAATTATTTTATGTTTTTTATTATTTAATGTATAATTTTAATATTTGTGAGATATTTGAGGAAATTTGAGGGGTTTGGGGCTTTCATTAAGGCGATCAATTATTGTATTATTAGTGAATCCCATGAAACTATAATAAAAAGGTGTGCACAGTGAGATAAAGGGGTCTAGATAGGTTCACGATTTAGCCAAACCATGCATCCACCTATTAGAAACCATGTAATGTTAGATGGTGATTCATTGAATTGTTGGTGTTTTCATATCTAACCATTCAATCCAAACATGCAAGGTTCCCCTTGGAATAGAATCCTCTACAAATTTTTTAAATAGTTTGTCTAACAATGTAACTTACAATTCATAGTTTAAAAGTTATATCCTTAAAATGTAGATCAAACATATTTTCAACTCTAACTCTATAATTTTTACCCTAAATTGGCCCTATTTGGAAATTACCTCCCCCCAAATGCAGAAAAGTCTCCTCTCATTGATCCAAAGGTAATTATAAGGCTTCTCTTTGTGCATTGAAGCTAGATTATCATGGTAAATCATCATTTTCTATGTTTTTCTATGGTTTTCCTCAGATCTACTTCTCCCTCCCACTTTTTTTAATTGATATAAATCCATTATGGGTAGAAATAATATATTTTACTAAAAATATTTTTATAGTTAGAATTATTCTTATGAGGGGAAGATATCTAAGTCGGGTTATTGGAGTATCATCCTTATTTTGTCGTCGTTTTTGTGATGTTTTTTGTTTGTTCTGTGTTTTCCACATTACATGGATTCACTCTCTACCCCATTATTTATAACATGATTGATTAATTTCAAATTTATTATATTCATTGAAATTTATTGTGAAATTATTGTGTAACATAGTTTATAAAACTTCTCTAGTTATGGTATTTGGATTTTTATAGAATTTGTAATTTTTTATAAAGTGATTTGATAAACTATTTTAAACTATTCATTTTAAAATTATTTCATGTTTTGATACATGAAAAAATGGATCTTTGAAGATGTATTTCAACAGAAATATTTTTTTAATGTAGTTTTCTTGTATGATTATTTTTCTATTGTTTTTTGGAATTCATGGTGCTTTATATTAATTATTCATTTTACAAGGCCTGGATGAAATAAAACTTGGTGCCCAGTGCTAAAGGTGTATTGGAACATGGGACATAATTAACTCATGAAAAAATGGTATATAAACAAAAAACAATTCATGTTTATGTTACTATCATAATGAATAATTCTTGTGTGTATTGGAATAGGTTATTCCAAAAATGTATATATGAAATTGTGTTGAAGAATGTGTGTGGTTGCTTACATGGAACAATGGTGTTAATTAGGAAAAATATTTTCCATATAAATAATTTTTAGTTTTTTAATAATGTTTAATTTTTTTGTATAGGTTTTCTAGCATGTTCTATTATAGTGGGTGATTATGTAATTAATTTGGGGAAAATATACTTAATTTCATTACTCATTCCTAGTTTGGAACATTGGTTCTTTCTCAGATGTTGATTAATATGACAAGGGAAAAGGTTATGTATCACATTTCTCTTTTGGGGAATTGTGATACCTGCTATTTTTTGTGTAGTAGAGAATAGATTATTTCAGTGCTTTCTTATGGTTTTATTTTAGTTTTTTTGTATTATATTTTTGTGTACATGGTTGCTTTATAGTCTTTTATTGTGGTATCATTTTGAGTTGGATTTGATATAAATGGTATTATTGAGTTGTGTCTTATTTTTAACATGAATAATGTTGTCGTATAATTGGTTTTTGATTTTTTGGTGGTTATTTTATTTCAAAATAAAAAAATTCACCATAATTGTAAATTAATCACTTGTCATTTATTTTCAGCCATTGGTATCTTGGAGATGTCACCTAAAGCCATGTAACGTCCTCTTGCCTTCTTAGGCCAATGGGGAGGGAATGTATATTATAGATGATATATAAAATTATAATTTAACAAAAAAATATGGTATATTTGATATTATGATAATTATATAAGGATAATATATTACATAACTTCTTTAGAAAATTATCATTGGAAAATTGAAATGTTACACTTCCATATATACGGACTATCATCTCCATGATCATAACATACATCATTTTTCATAAATACCATTCCTGATTAGTTATAATAATAAAATTGATATAAAAAAATTATAATTATGTCATGATTAATATTATAGATATTATATAACAATATAATATGTGAAAGAAACTAAACATTAATGATAAAAAAGCATAATAAAACAAGGTAATTAACACCCGAAACCCTGAAAAATATGAAAAATCAATAAAAAAGAGACTATATCGTAATATATTACAAATATTAATATAGTTATTGTAAGAACCCATGTTTTTGAACAAGACAAAATACTGAGGGGATTTGAATTTTGGGGATTAATGGATGGGTTATTTTTAAAATTGGAACATTGAAACTAAAATCCAATAGTTGTAACATTTAAAATTTATTTTTTTGGACTCAGGTGAAGGCCCAATAACATTCTGGGGTGGCTATAGGAGTTTCGGGAATGCCAGATCGAGAAAAGTAGATTTTTAAAGACCAACAGAGGATGCATTGTTTGTCCAAAACCATGTTTCCCATAACAGGTAACCATACATCTTACCTTAGGTGAGGTAGAGACGTTTCACAACGGCTTCACAAAATTTTCCAAACCATTCCCTATGCCATTATAATGTGCATTAGAGCTTGTATATTAGTATTATACATAACATGACTTGTGCATATTTTTGAAAACTATCTTGGTTAAACCATGTGGTTTAACATTTTTATATAACATAAATTAAATTTAAATAAAAGAAAAAAATTAAAATATAAAACATACCTCGCCCATATTCTCCATCATACGTGATGCACCCCACATCCCTTAGTTTTCCCTTTGATGTGTAATGTCCCCCTCACCCAGGTACCTCTCCATCCATAGTTTCATCTATGTTCTTTCACATATATCCTATGATCTGACGAGTTAAGGACTTCTCCCTACTTCTATTCCTTCGCTTCGATAGTTTTTGGTCTATATGTCACCCTAAATAGTTCTCCCGAAAACCTATCTTAGGTTTTCTTCATGATTTTTGTTGTTCTTCAAGTATTATGTTGTACAAAGGCTTCCTTGATACTCATGGTTTGATATTCCGTTGTCCTCTACTGAAGCCAGCATGGAGTGGTTCAATTTGTATTGACATCATTGATATGGGTAAGTTTCTAAACGTGTTATTTTTTTCACCCTATATTTGAGAGTCTAAAAGTTTTTATGGGTTTCAAGAATTATTTATGGTGAGTTTTGATCGATTTTTTGAAGAGCACATAGATGTACTCAGGTATTTATATATATAGATATATATATATATACCTTGAATGAATTCCCTCATAGTATGTGGAGTACGTTCAATATGATAAGGATATAGATATATATATATGCAGATTTATGTGTAGGTTAGTGGGAAACAACTTTAAGTTAGAAGGTATCAAGTTCTGATTGTTGGCTTGGTCTTATTTTGATGTATAGTCCCTTACCATTCCCTTTGGTTTAAGAATGATTGTTTTTTTTATTTAATAATATTTGATAAGTTTATTATCAATTCTTGAATTGACTTCTTAATTAAGATAAATGATTGTTTTGAAAAAAAAGTCAGGTTTTTAGAATAAAACTCCTCCAATAGAGGTGTGCAACCTTCATAACTAAATGTAGTGATTGTTGTTATATTATACATAGTTGTACTTTTGGTGTTCCATATGTCTTCCTATTGGTGTTGATATATGGTATATTAAGGCCTCACCCTTTTTTGTTATTAATTTATGTTTCCCATGTGAGATAAATGATGACCTAGACAAGTAGTTGTTGTAAATCATGTCATGATCATTATATTTTTTATTGAAATTTTGAGTTATGTTTAAGACTATTCGATGAGATAGATGGTTAAACATGAATCACCCTTTGGGTTTTCTTAATTAAAGGAACATGAATGGATTTTTCCTAAGAGAACATTGGTGTATCATTTTACCCTTTTCATGAGATGTTTAACTTGTAAATGATATTTAGATTAAATTGTGAATAAAATGGTATAATTGGGAAGGGATGAATGACCACGACTCTTGGACCTTAGTATTTCATTAATACATTAAGAAAAATTAAATTTTTATGTCAATGCCCATGTTAGATGATACTACCACAAGATGTACTAGGTTATAGAAAATGATAAGTTAATTATAAATATTTTCCCATGTGTGATAATTGATAACTAATCTATGTGATAGATTACTTGGGCTTTCATGATTGTTAAATTGAAATTTTCCATGTGATTATATTTATTTCCTTTGACTGCTAGCACTTATGAGTTACATTGATACAATTCTATGAAATTAATCGATTAAGAATGGGAAGCTCGTTATCAGGACATGATATATTGATTTAAATGATGTTAAATCCAAATGTTATTTGTTACTAATTTGGTGCTTGTTATATAAATTAGTCCAACATGAATAACTGAAGGTCCAAACATTATGATGTCGGTGGATTCTTTAATCACCCTCTTGAGGTGAGTTTGTTAAAGAATTGTATTTATTTTGACCTTATCATGTTAAATAAATTGATAAAAAAATAATTGAATTGATTAAATGGTTAAGAGCCTTGGTAGATACATGAATTCATATTAGAATGCAACAGAAGGACACAATTTCCTTGATCAATGTTTATACAATGGGTGATACATGGATCCAATTGAATGATTCCATGGAAGGACTAATTAATATTGACATATTAGTTTAGTGATATGTGGTTTTAGGTTAGAATACTATGTATGGAATTTTAGGAGATTTGAGTAATATGAAATTTCATACATGGATATAGTAATGTGAGGGATGACATGAATATACTCAAGTGGAAATGATTATATGATTTGGGTTAGACATGGGTTTTTTATATAGGACATATAAAGACAAACTCAAATAAGGTGGAAATTATTTTTTATCTACATCAATTCTGAGTCCCTAAGATATTCACTAGGGATTGACTTGTAGGGTGTTAGCAGATTTTGTGCATGGAGTGATTGTTGCATTATAAAATAGGAATTATTAGGATGGACTATATTAATGAATTATTAAATGTGTATTTACTTTCTTTCGATGAGTTTCCATGTCAAAGAGAAGCATGGATTCACTCTGGACATGTACTATACATCTATCCTTATAAAGAATTTTTTTTACAAACAGTTATATGAGGGATGTCAGGATTGATTTGGATCTCAAGAAATATAAATTAGAAGAGTTGAAAGTTTTATCTTTTTATTAAAATTAAATTGATGTTAATTTAGTACCTACATATTAAGGATGATACTTTTGAGTACTTCCTTACTTGTAATATATCTTCTTGCATAGATAGATTTTCATTACATTGTATTGATTGTTCTTGACACTATGGGTTCCATCCTATACATATTTATATCTCACACCCTTCTCAAGTACCATTGGTACCTGAGTAGACCTACTTGTTTTTAGGGCTATGGACCTTTCTTTTTTTGTTCTTCTTATATCTAGAGGTTGAGAGAAAAGAACTGATATGGAGCATGGGATGCTCATGGAGATCACCAAGAGGGCAAGTCTATCTTTTCTATATTATTTATTGAAATGTAAATCATGTTTTATATTACTATGTTAGTCATGTAATCATCATCTGACATGTATGTATTGCTTAAACTATTGCTGAACATATTCTTTATTCTATTATTATTACTATTGTGTTCTTCTTCATTGATTGTTTCTTTATACTGATTCTGCTGATATCTGAGTTTTACTATCTATATACCAATGATAACTCTTAGTACGGGGGTATAGTCAACCCACTGAACTACCTTTAAATTCTATCTTCTAGTCAATAGCTTTTGGTGTAAGAGGAGATGATCTTGATGTAATGTGGTTACCGGTCCAGATGCAGGTTTTGTGGTAAGTTGGTTCTGGGTGTTACAAAGTTGTTTCAGTGCATTTATTCTCATTTGTGTTAAAATTTTTGGAAGGTAGATAGGAGATTATTAATTTTTCAACACCTGGTAAAAATTCATTCTTCAGACTAATCATCCCATGAATGGGAATTGACCAACCATCTAAGGAAGGGAATTACTATTTAAACTATTGATGTTATAGTTGATGTGATTTCACTTATGGTTAATAGAGTATTATTTTTTCTGGATTATGTATTTATGGATATTTATAGTATTTTTCTTATACCTGGAGCAGAGGTAATGTAACATGACATTAATCATTATATTCTCTTGGAGGTTCACATGAAATGAACTTTCCATTCCATGTAGCTGTATTAGATGGTTTCCTTCTATGTATTATTTTGTTCCTTGAGTGATGACATGTTTAGTTTTATACCCATTGAGTTAATCTTTTGGCATGATTTTTTATTTACAATGTCTTTATTATAGTGTAAAATTAATATATTATTTATTCCATGCATTTTTTCTTTTTTTATCTTGATATTTTTTAAGAAAAAATGGTTTCATTGGCTGATTCTGGTTGGTTTTTGTTTAGGTGAGAGCCAATTTTCAACTATATAGTCTATATAAACCTTATGATTTGGAAAATCATAAACCATACACTCAAAAAATATATGGAAAATTATAAATGATCATATACATTTTTGAATTGGAAGATACTTTTAAAGTTAAATGTTAATGTGGAATGTTTTCGATTAATGGGATCCAAATGACTACTGTAAGGTGTATGTGTGCCTTAGGGATTGGAAGATGGTCATCCATGTGACTGAGACTTTGTATAAATGTGGTATGTTTAGGAATGGTTATGATTATGAAATCTATTATGTTTTGAAGCTGAATGGTTTGTTATCTATTAACTCTCTCAGCTAGACCAAATTAGGTCAATTGTAACATTCCATTATAATATAAACTATTACGGGGCTTCTGATTTCTGTGGTTAAATAGCTACTAATTGGATTCTTGTTGAATAATTCAAGTTTGTTTATTGGGACCTTCATAGGACTCTTAATTGGTTAATGGGAATATATGTTCCAAATTTTCAAAAAATGACATGATGTCAATGAATAATAATTTTTTTAAACGGAAGTTGATGAGACATTCCGATTTTGTAATTAAGTTGTTAGATAAAGTTTATACCAAATTAATATTTTTTAAAAATGGTACATGAGGTTTTCATAATATAATTTCAAATTTTTAATGGTTGATGAGAATAAATGAAATGATGTTAAATTTTAATCTGAAGTGGTGTCCCCTGTTTTGACCCTCTTGTAATGGTATTTTAAATATTTTCCCCTAGTATACCTTGGAAAAGAGACATGAGTGTTTATTCATTGGATATTTATTTTTGGAATTGGATTAAATGAAATAGAATCTTTACCCTAGGAATATTTGTCCATGGCCTAGAGAAATGGTGACTCTTATTCTTATAAAGGGGATAGAGTGTGGTATGTATAACCCTTAGAGTTTTATGTATGTCTTTCGAATATGATATTTTTGATATTTGGTGTCGATCAGGTGTCATTGTCCCATATTAGGTCATTTTTTAAAGGAATCCCAGTTTAAAATGGGTGGTCATTTCTTTTGACCCTTGGTATGTGAATATGCATTAAGGAATGATCATTTTTGTAGGTTAGACATGCCTCGGGCATGGTCAGATGCATGAGTGGTCATGTTTAACTATCTTTTTTCAGTGATGGATGACTCAGTACATTGTTCTCTTAGTAAATGGATACTTAGGATGATGTGATTTTGATCTAGATTTGTGTGAGCCATCTGATACATTATTTCATAGGTTGTACAATATGTGGATAATACTCAAGATTTTGCTATTTCCTTTTTAAATTTAGGGATGTATTTATTAATTTATGTGATACTCATCAAGTGTTAAATGGTGGAATGAGCCATTTGAGTTCAGTTATAAAGTTGAGCCTTGAGATTTTGAGTATGTCCTTAGGCCATCTCCAGAGTAGAGTGACCTAATAATTTGAGAATCTAGTATATCCCACTACTTGGGAGGACTATCTTTGACATGGGTGTTTTTGTTTGTCGTTCGATTTTATTTCGTGTTCCATGCCAAATGTTATTACTTGTAGATAATGTGTTGTGGAATGTCACCCATGTTTTTGATGTTAATATGGGACTAGCTAACTAATGGGTAGCTGATTCAAGAATTCTTTAGACAGATTTTACACTCAATATGTGGGGATTATTGCATTAGTTCTATTAAATGTATCCTTCTGGAAAAAAGTAACATAGTTAAGGAATACCTTGAGATGGTTACTTTTGTTTCGAATGCATTTGAGAATTTCATGTTTTGGTCATTTAGGTTTTTATAAGGCAACATGATGTTGATGGGGTTGAGTATGGTTGAATCCCTTAATAACACCATTGGTAATGAATGGTCTTTGGTGGTTATGTTTGAAGGATCAGGTACATGACTTGGGGGAAGGGAATTTTCATCAGTTAAATTTTGATACATTAGTAGGTAATTCAAATTTTCATTCAATAGGTCAATTGGAAATGGTTTTATCGCTATTCTTCCAATATATGAGAAAAACTTAGTAGACAGTTTTGAGTGAGATTGGCATGTCCCCGATCATGAAATCATCCTAGATGCACTAATAGAGCATCAATTATACATGTTGCTGAATAAAAAAAGACATTAGACTAATACGTTCTTCATTTCTGTGTTTTATTCTTGATTCATGGGTTTTTTGAGGTTTTTTCAATCCTAAGTGATACATGGCCTCTAATGTTCCACTTTGACATTACTTCATGGAAGATGCCACACTAGGCTCGTTAATGTTCTTATTTGTATTTTAGGAATTTTTATTAATTTCTCAGTTGTAACTCGGGGAATGGGATACCTAGAATAAGTCCCATGTACTCTAGTAGGTGGAATTTGAGTTTATACCAGAATTTTTGTTAGTCATGAATGTAATTCATTGGTGGTAGTGCTTCTATTGGGATGGAACCTTCCTACGACTTCATTTGTGATGATACATAATAGTTTTAAGTGTAAAAGTGTTGGTTGGTCTTGAAAAGTCACCAAGAGATTGGTGTGAGCTCCAGTTTACTCTGTTATTTGTAAAACAGTTAGGGACATGTATAAAAAGGCAATGCTAATAGTTGGGGAAAATCCATGATTGGGAATCAGCATCTTCCTAGTGTTAAATCCAAATGTGTGTAGAACCATTTTCCAAATTCATAAAAAGATGACAATGTGATTGTGTCTCTCGCTAAGAGTTTTTTGGTAAGATAGGATTTGATGTTTCAGTTGAAAATCGAACATTGTATTTGGTTTTTATGGCATGGGTGTTGTGTTCATAACAAGTCCATCGAGGTGAACTGGTAATTTGGAAAGATGACACGGTTGTTTGAATGAATTATCACAACCCTTGTAGTTTGAGATGTCTCGTCAATGTTTTCCCTATGGATTATTTGGTATGAGATGTTCTAAAGTGTGAATTTTTTATGAACCAATGTTTTTAAACTAGATGAAATTTGGTGGTAATTTGAATTTTGTGGATTACTCGATGAGTCTTTTTTCAACAAAGTATATTAGAACATAATTACAGCAGTTAGAATGTATAAAAGTGATGTTTTTTTGGATTGGGGTGAAGTCTGATGAACTTTTCCTTGTGGATCAAGGAGTTTTGAGAGCTTGTAATGAGTAAATTAATTTTTTTATGGACCTGTAGAGAGTACAATATTTTTCTCAAATGGTGTGACCCATAGAAGGTAATTTTAAGGCTTATTTCAGGTGAGTAAGAGGCATTTCACAATATATTTTTATGGTTATCTATACCGTATTCCTAGCATGAATAATGATCTTTTGAGGCAATATCATTAAAGTATACACAACACGGTCTGCACATGGTTTCAAAAATAATTTGGTTCAAATAGTGCAATTTACCCTATTTTAATAATTTTAATGAAAATAATATAATGTTAAAAATTATATTTTAAAATTTACCTCACCCCAATCCTCCCTCATAAAAGATCCAACACCCCACCCTTGGGTTTCCCTCCAACACATGATGACCCACTCACCCAGTTCCATCTAATTAAACCATTTATTCCTAGTTCATTCATAGATATCATCTGATCCAACAAGGTTCAGTCTTCTCCATTCTTATCCTTCACTTATTCAACTTTTTTTGGCCTCTCCATCAGACTACATTGTTCATATGAAATCATATCTTAGGATATTTTTTAGATTGTTGTGTATATTCTGATATTAGGGTGTACAAAGGAGTCCTCATGACTTATCGATTTTTATTCCAACATCTGCCACTAAAGACAAGGTGGATGGGTTCGATTTTGCAAACTTTCATCTATTGGGATAAGTTTCTAAACCATTAGTTTTGTTTCACACCACTCATTTGAGATTCTCACGTTTTTATGGGTGTTGGAAATTATCTCATGTAGGTTTTGATCAATTTTGGGAGGAGAAGACACATGTACTCATGTATGTATACACATATATATATATATGTATATATATATATATCTTCCATGTATGTATACTCTCATGGTGTGGGGAATATGTGAATTTGTTTATGTGTGTATATATATATATGTGGATGTATGTTCATGTGATTGGACAAAAACTTCATGTTTGAAAGAGAAGTGATGAAATTTTGATTGGTCTTCTTTTGAGGTAGGGTTCTTAACCATACCAATTGGTTTAATAATGCATGAGTATATTATTTAATACTTCTAGATAAGTTGAATTTAAATTCTTGAATGAACTACTTATTGGAGATAAATAGTTTTTTTTGGAAAAAAAAATTAAATAAAACCCCTCCAAAGAAGGTGTTCTACATTCAAAAAAAAAATTGTTATAGAAGTTATATCATACTAAGTTCTGATTTGAGTTTTATCTATCTATTCCTACTAGTTTTGATGTATAGTTTGTTAATTAATGACCATTTTATTATATTAATTGATGTTTCCCATGCGAGTTAAATGAGAACTTATCCATGTAGTTTTTGTTAAGTTTGTAATGCTCATTAGATTACATTTTTCCATGAGAGATATGTTTAATACTATTGCATGAGATATATGGTTAAACATGAAGAACCACTTGGTATTTCTTATTAAATGGAACATTAATGGATTTGTCCTTGGACACCACTGGTGTGCTTTTTTACCCCAATCATGGGATGTCATACATGAAAATTATTTTTAGATTAAATTCTGAATTAAATAAACTATATTGGGAATGAATGAGTGACCATGACTCTTGTCTCTTAGTATTTCATTTCTTGATTAAGCATGAAATTCATTTGTATGGACATATCAATGTGAGTTGATACTAAGAGGTCATGTAGTAGGTAATTATGGTTGATATGATCATTATACTGACTTTTTCATGTCAGATAAATGAAAAATAGGCCATTTGATTGCTTGATACACCAGTTGGGATTGCTATATTGATATTTTCAATGTTATTATTTAAATGGCATTTGAGATGATAACTATGTTAGTTAACTTGAGAAGATGCAATGAAATGAATTGATTAATCATGGGAAACTCGTATCATTTTATGCCCACATGAATTAACTGATGTTAAACCCTTGTATTAATTGTTATGATTGTGATTCTAGTTATATGAATTAGTCCCATGGGAGTAAATGAAAGGTTAGGACTTATGAGGTTGTTCAAACCTTGAATCACCCTCTTGTGGGGAGTTTTTTAAAGGATGATCTTGGTATGGACCTTTCCATGATACATGAATATTTAAAATGAATTGAATTGAATAATTATTTAACAGCCTTAGGTGATATGTGTATTTATATTGTAATTCCATCGATAGACTCAATTGACATGAAACATATCTTTTCTAGGGTGATAAAATGATCTAATTAAAGCATTCCATTAATGGACTCTCGAGGTTTTACTTATAAGAAGAGTGATACATTGATTTATATTAGAATATAATGGATGGACTCTTAGGGGAATTTGAAATATATGTCGAGTGATTCATGGATCCAATTACGTGAGGGTTTCCATGGATGGACTCAAGTAGAAATGATTAAATGTCATGTGTGATACTTGGGGTTTAAATATATGACCGAAAAGGATGGACTCAGATAAAGTGGAATTTATACATCACCTAATGTGATACCAGTTACATATGTGATTCCCCAGGGATGGTATTGTAGGGTATTGTTTGATATTATTCTAAGAGTGATATTTTAATTTCATCCTTGGAATATCAAGGATGGACTCATGTTTGAAATAAATAAATGTGGTTTATTGTCTTATAACGGGTCTCCATGCCAAAACACAAGCTTGGATTTAGTCTAGAATTGTATTGTATATATGGAATTTTAAGGCTTTTTTTGTACTACCAGTTATACAAGGGATTTCATTCTTGAGTTTTCTCTCGAGATTTATAAATTCACAGAATTGAATGGTTTAAGTTTTTATTAATTTTAAATGGATATTAAATGAGTACCTGTGTACCAAGGATGTTACTTTTGAGTAGTTGTTAATTATCTACTTCCACTACAATATTTTTAGAACATAGGATGCATTGAGCTTAATACTATGTGTGCCAACCTACTGAGATTTATATCTCAGAACAATCTTGGGTACCATCATTTGCTGAGTAGATCTACTTTTTTTCAGGGATATGGACCAAGTTTGTGATATTTTTCTTATATATGAAAGTTGAGTGAAAAGGTCTGGGTTGGACCTCGGGATACATGTGGAGATCACCCATGGAGATTTCGTATATTATACGTATTTTATACTAATATTTAATGAATTTTTATGATGATATATTAGTTATATAATAATATTCTTACATGTGAGTATTGTATAAACTAGTATTTGATATATTATTTATTAAAATTATTACTAAAATTGTATTCTGATACTTTGATTTATAATTTATTATTCTTCTACTGATGTCTGATTTTTACTATTTTGTTACCTCTATGTACTCTTAGTATGAGATTATAGTCTCCACATTGAACTACCTTTACACCTTTTCTGGTAGTCGACAGCCTCTGGCGTATAGAGAGATGCGCTTGAGGTCATGTGTAGTCTGTCTATCTATTTAGTAGTAAGTCAGGCTAGGATGTTACAGTTCTAGAATATGTTAATAAAAATTTGAAAATCAAAACATATAATGTTAAATCATGTTCAATGTAATGTAATATTTTGGTAAATGATGTTGTCTTAATTTCATTTCATTGAGTCATTTTTTAATTTAATACGCCTATTTTATTTTATATGGTGAATATAGTTCACCATTTCATGTAATATAATTGATAATAAATTCATTATCTTATATTATGTTTTAATTTGTATTATTTAATCTATGGTTTTTTTAATTAAATGTTACCGTGTGGTTTAAAAATTTAATAACACTATTTTTTTCAATAGGTTATATTACAGTTTTTTCTCTGTGATATTCTAATTTTATCACTGTAATTACTTTTGACTATATATTTTTTTAATTTTTTTATATACATCAAAAATTTATAGAAAAATTATTTTTATAGGTTAATTTTTACTTAAAAATTATCATTCTTCAAATGGTATATTTCACATTCTCATTATTATTGGTATTGTATATACTTGAATTTTCTTTAATAGAAATTATTTTATCATTGTTTTTTTAAATCAATTAATTTTCTTATAATATTATTATTATTGATATTTTTAATTTATTGTACCATTTTTCACTATTTGGAAGATAAAATAGTGGGTATATGTTTCGGAAAAAAATCTGACTCCGTTCTTTACTTCAGTCAAAAATCTATTTTCCGAAAATTCTATGATTCTTAGAAATATTTTCAAAATTGTTATTATGATTTTAAAATAAAATTATTAAATACATTTTTACCCATGTTTGCTTTTAAAAAATAATTTTAGAGGAAAATTGATTTCATTATTAGAGAAAAGAACTTTTTTAACATTTTTATAGTGAAATCGAAGTGTTCAATTTATCCTTTTGAAAATATACATAATTATCCTCTAACATGACCATCCATTATTTGAATCATTCATTAAAATTTTATAAGGTTATTTGTAAGGAAATTTTTTTTTCCAAATATTTTTTACATTAACATTTTTATAAACTTATTTTAATGTGAAAGTATTTTAAAAAATGTTGATGTTTTAAATTGTGATCCTTATTATGAAATTGATATTTTCCTCAAAAATGTTTTTAAAAACATTTTTATTGTATTTATATTTTACAATTATATGAGCTATTCGTATTACTATACTACACTAGGGGTATGATTTATTGATTTAATCATTATTCTCCCTTTGGATGGGTTTTTATCATTTTGAGAATGGATAATATTGACATTAAATTACATCATTTTTTTGTAGTCAATATATTTAACATTAAATGTATACAATTTATTGATCAGTGGACATTAAATTTACCCTAAATATCCATTTTATGTTTCATGGATATGTCTATTTTTATACCATATACCATTTCAGCATATGTTGTTCAACATTAAATGATATTTTTTTATCTATAAAAACATAGATAAATAAATATTATTTAATCAATAAGAATATATCATGATATGGAAAATTGTTTATGAATTAAATAAAATTATATGATATATGATAAATTACGTAAAAATATAGCACATGGGTGTGGCCTAATTATAAATAGACATTCATTGCATCGGTTGTCTCATGAGACGAAAATAGTTGGAATGCCTTAATTAAATTGTTTTTATCCATTAGTTCTAGAAAATCATTATTATATATCATGATGTATAAGTATCAATTTTTTAAGTACTGGCATTCAAAAACTAATAATTTCCATATTTAATAATTTAGTAACTAGTATACATTTTATTTTATCAATTATCTTATCTCTGGATGCATTTTATACTTAATTATTTACTAAATGGAATGTGTTTTATGTATTTTCCTTTATATATTAATTATACAATATTCAGATCTAATTTTATAGTGTACTGATTAAATGGAATGTTTCTTTTATTATTTACCTTTTGAGGTTGTTGATTATCTATGATATTTTTCCATTGATATTATTTCTGGATGCACTTTGTTATCGGATTATTTATTGTATAGAATGTGATATCAGTTATTTAGCATTTCATATTAATTTTTCCTAATGATTGATAAAATATTAGGTTATACTTAAACCATACTAATAATTTGAACTTATCTTTATTTATATTCCTTTCCCAAGAATCCATTATGTTTACTATGATTTATTTGTAGGGAAATTTTATCTGGAATATTGTTACTCTCAAAACAAAATTATATTGTGATTGGTGTTTTCAAGTTCAATAAAAGTTTCACAAATTTATCATGCTTACCTTCACTACAAAAATATTTTTCCATTTATGATGATATTCATTATATATTATTTCAACCTAATAATACAGAAAACATCTCTAGACTACTCGGTACAGGTTTGCTACAATTTATTTTCCCAAAATATGGTTTTCTATTAAAATGGTTTATATTTATTTTTTAGAGAAAAAAATATAATTAATAAATATATTTTTATGAAAATTATTTTTGAAAAAATGAAAATAACATTGGTCTTAATAATATTAAAATTAACTTATAGTGAAATGTTTATTTTTTTTAATAAATAAAAACTTTTTGTGAATAAAAATATTGATTAGAAAAATTCGATCATTTATTTTAAATTAATTAATGAATTTAATTATCATGTTTAGATTTTTATATGATTTCAAGTAGAAAAATTGTTCTTCATTTATATGTTTTCCACATAATTACTTTTTATTCATCATTAAATTGTATTTTTGTATAATTTTATTTTTTGAATTAAAAAATGGGACTTTCTTAAAACATACTAAAAGTGAATAACATTTCTCATATTAAATTAGTATAAAATAAACCATTTAGAAATGATTTAAATAAAATTTATACACAACATATAAAAAAAATTAATTTTAATTAATTCAATGAAGATTACTAGTGGTATTGTTAATATAAAATTATCCTATGCTGGAAAATATAATTTTTGAAAAAGAAATTTTTAATCTCGTCTGTGGGATAAATTTTTAAACAATTATGCTAAATATTTAAATTGAATTAGGTAAATCATATTCCATAATTTTATATACCATATAATAATTTCATTATATTTTATTTCCAAAAATCATAGTGAAAATAATAAATATATATTATAATAGTTATGGTGATAACTAGTTTACCGTGGGTTAAAATTAAAATATAAGTATCAAAATGCCCTTATAAATGTAACAAAAAATTTTATGTACATATTTTATCGTTATATCAAATAAAACTCGACAATTTTTCACTATTTACACTTTTGTTATGTTAAATTTATGTTTATCAGTTTTTCTAAAAAAATTATAATTGAGTCACTCAATTCAATTATAAAAGGTCACCCCCCTCTTCATCCTAATGACACTATAAAAATCATTTATATAAACCAAGACCCAAACTGATACCTCTGTTACATACCTACACTTGTCATCAACCCACTTAATTTGATATAAATACATCATATGTTGTCTTTTGAGGCTAACATAATGAGGTTATCAAAAGAAGAGGTATCAGTCACAACCAATCTTGTTTAAGTAATTTTGTCTACCATATCCTTCAAATAATAGTCAAATATAATACTATAACATCACATGCTTCATACATATACTAAAATATTATTATTATTATTACATATCCAAAACAAATATCCCCCTTTATCAAATATCAAAGAAAACCATCATTGATTTTCCCTGAAAATTACTGCCTTGCTAACCAATGCAATTTTTTTCTTCATCACCTCAAATGTATTGATGTAATGATGGATTTAAATTATACATATTATAATTAAAACATAATTATTATAATTTTATTATTATATCACATATACAATCTTAATATCCTTTTATTTGGATGATACAATAAAATTTGTCATTTGTATAGAGGACTATCGCCTCATGGAGTGATTTCATTCATTTTTCACTAATGATTTTCATGAATTGTAATAAATATAATGTTAATTAATATATGTGACTTATAGTTATATTTTATGTAATTATTATACAAGATAAATATTTATTATTTTCAAAATATAATATCTCATGCACTTCCGGTTTTTCCATTATCATATAAATGATAACATTGTTTATGCATATGCATGTAATGCCACCTTCATAAAGCTATGTGATTTTTTTATCACCACATTACATATATGATATATATATATGTTTATTTAAATAATTTATATGATAATTATTATATTATAATAAATATAGAAATATAATATAATACTTACCTTCTTTTGATAATAAGAAATTAAAAATGAAAATGTTACTCATGTGAATGTAAATCCCACCATCCCAATGATTGTAATATAGTTCATCTTTCATTACCATTATTCATGTATGATTTTAAATATATAATTTATTTATGAAAATGGTATTAATATAATTATATATATTTACTGGATGATGTAATAGTGAACACTTTTTCCTAAGATAACACACCAAATCCATTTTCTAATAACAAACAAATTTTTTTAAAAACACATGATATGGAATTAACTGATTCTGTATAAAAATATTTCATTTATATAAATAAAATATATAATTAATTAATATGGTATTAAACCTAATAAAATTTCTAAAAAATAAAATAAAATATATATTCTTATTATACAAGAGTATTGGACATATATGGATAGTCTGGAGTTGAGAACACTGGATTTGTATTGATTTTAATTTATTAAGTCATATCAAAATGTTATGAACCTAATTTAAATTATATAATATATATCCCACAACATTTACATGTAATTTTATTACCATGCCATAAATCATTGTATTTAAAATTTAATTTGAATTATTTTATACCCTAGTTTGTGACATGGATGTTTCTCAGTGGTAGAAAATTTAGTTACTCAATATATTTTCCTTATGTTATATTACTTCTTCATTTACTATGAGATTATAATATTATGTGTTTAATTAGTTTTAATTGAATAATTTTTTATTATTAAATATTTTTATCTAAATTTTATATACATAATCCAATCATTTATTAATTATATCTTCAATGTTTTTTTCATTGTATGGGGTTCTCATATACAATTATTTTATTTTGAAAAAATGTGATGTTATATAACTATTATTTTTATTTAAGTTTATCTAATTCCACAGTGATCTCTTATATCATGAATCTCTTTTTGTTACAGATATTTAATAATTAATTTGAAGTTATTATTTCATGGAAATTGTGATTAAAAAGTTACCAATTATTCAAAGAATTTATATTACAATCTATTTTTTAATTAATAATTTTTACTCATGAATTTCCATTGATGTAAATTATTTGATTATTATATTTTAAACCTATTTTATTTTCTTATACTGTATTTATTGATGAAATTTTCAAATAATGGTGCCATTTTAATATGTTTGGATCTGAAAATAATTGAGAAATACATTTAAAGTAAATTTTACATTATTACTCTCTTTGGTTAAAAATCTTTTTTTAATACATGCTTCTAAAATAGTTTTCTGGAATGATTTATTATTATTATATGATTTCAAAAAAGTAATTTAACCATGTTTTACTATTTAGTTATTTTTAAACATTATCATTATGAAATATTCATTATAGGACAATTTATTATTTGTACAAAAAATGCAGCAAAAAAAATTATATAACACACCCTACAATAATAGAATTTCCCCACCATCTTAAATAATCAATAATTTAAAGCTTTATTTTCATGTATCAGTGATTATTTTTAATGGAAAAAAAGTTATTAAATGTTTGAGAAAATTTTATTTTTTAAATATGTGTTTTTCAATGGAAAAGTTATTTTCATGAAGAAATATTGAAATAATTTTCTACTAGAAATGCTCAATCGGAGGAAAGCCTCTGAAAATTTATTAATAAATGAAAAAATCATTAAACAGGTATAAAAATACAAAAAAACAACTAGATATCATAGAAATAAAACTCGTCACCATCCCCATTAGAGACTATTGCCTCTCCATTATCTGTTTCCTATTATAAGCTTTCATAGTGCTTAAGAACCTTAATATATTTCTTTCTCAGATTCAACTTCTCCAACGCTAGAAACTCCTTCAAAGATTTCATAGCCCAACTTTCCTTCCCAATAGAAGATCGGGTAGACACTGTCCTTGGAAGAAAATAATAATATTTCTTTGGTCTTCGACATGGTGGACTAGTCTTAGTGTCCTAAAAACCAAGAACCATCATCCTTCCACCTTGAAAAACAGCACTAATGGAAGGTGGGACCACACAACCATCTTTTTCCTTCTCAATATCTGAGATTTCACCCCACTTTCCCAAGATTTTCACCTCTCGATAACCCTCTTCCAAACCACAGTCTTGTTGAAACCAACTGTTAGTGCCAAGTATGGGGGGCATTGAGACCGATCCACTAGGTTCTGCATGTCTTCTTCGGTTCCAGCATCCATCAATGAATCAAAAACCTGCTAGAGATAACATTTTTTTCCTTGCAGCATTCTCCTCTTCATGAAAACTTCTTCATTTTACAGTTCTAGGAACCTATTCCCTATAGAAACCGAGATCACTATGCATCCATCATCAACATCATGTTCTTCTTGAACGTAGCCATCCACATGATCTGACTGCACAGAGTTTCATGACAACAAATTCCCCACTATATCTACATTTTCATTTCCAAGGTCACCCTTTAAGTGATAAAATTATGGCTTAACTGCCAGGTCCCGTGGATTACTTCCCGCCTTCTGTAATGGATTCCTCTACACTGTAAACCCAAGATCAGATTGCCCTGACTCCTCACCAATAGCCTACCCAGAAGTAACCAAATTAGATTCATCTTGAAACACCCCATGCGATAGGACCAAATCCATTAGTTCCCCCATCAATTCATGATCAGTATTATATTCTCCCACCCGGATTCCCAATATCTCCTTCATAACAGAAGAAAAACCAGGGATCTCATAAACACCATCCCGTGACATCCCCTACAGTAAGGATGATGGAATTGGTCCCACCACCACTTCATTACCACCTAAAGACACTCAGACCACCCCTACACAAGCACTAAATACTGCTGAATCTTCCACAACTGCACCTACACTTCAGGGATCCCCTACCCGAATAACCTGCTTCACATCATCTCCACCTATAGCACACCCAACACCCTCCTCAAAGACCAAAATGTCTCCCACCTCATCCCATATCACTGCCAAACTATCTTTTGTGTGACCCATTTTCATGAGCTTATCCAGATTAGTAGCATCACACCCTCAATTGTGACTCTTCTCTATCATTTTTAGACATCCACTCATCCTCTCGCGGTGATAGTACAATGAAAAATGACCACACCGGCTATAAGACACACAGTAATGCATCAACGACTCAAAAACCAACTCTTGATTCCAGCAAAACTCCTTATCATCAGTAATCCAGATGCATCAGACTAGCGACCTTGCAAAAACGACTTCCACACAAATTCTTTGGCAGATGAGATTAAAAATAACCTCAGTACGCCAATTAGAGAAAAGGAACCTTCTGATCAAGTTACCAATTACATAAAAAATAGAGGGATTTTGGAATGAGAGTGTAAGACCTAGAAGACTTACCCATGTCGCAAACATCGAAGGATCACGCCACATATAGAAATCGAAGCTCCAACGAAACAGATAGAACTCTGCTCCATTTCATCTCTGAGGGGACCTAGACCATTCTTAGATAAAATCCTCCTGTGAAGAAAAACTAATCATGAAGTGTCATCGGCCAAGAAAACCGATGAACGCACACTCCTGTATCTACCAGGACTTAGAGGCAAAGAGATCAAATGATTCAACTGCGGGCCGCTGGAGACAGAAGTGGGCCACCATTGTGAGTTTTCAAGGATTATAGGAATTGTTAAAATTAGTATTGTGAAACACCCAAAAAAATAATTAATACTAAAATTTTCTAAATAAACATGTTGAACATACCAACTATTGAGGTTTTTTAAAACGTTCTTAGGATGAAACAAAATATGTATGATGGAACCAAAAAAAATATGTCCCTGCATTTCTAATCCTAAAAAGGGGTGATGGATAAAAATGTTGTGATTAATAGATGGATTTCATCAACATGATACTATGAAATAATAAAAAAGTGAATATGGACTTCACCACCATCATATGTTTTTATAGTTTTATCTCTCCTTCATGATTTGATTATGTATAGGGATACTATTTTGGGATTCAATATCTATAAATTTCTACTTAAATAGAAAAATTAGATGTGATATACCTTCATGATATAACGATGCAACATACTCTTGGTGTGGGATGGAATTGTTGTATAGTTATATTTGAATAGAATAAACCACCCTAGAACATAAACAAATCATTAAGTAACACAATGAAACACTATAAATTTCCCTGAGAATTAATCAGAAAAACATAAAATAGAGAAATTATATATTGATCAACCTATAATATTTTTAATTCATGGAAAAATAAATTCAACCCAATATAGTATAAATCATTATACATCACACAACGATGCTATGAAAATATACCAACTATGGATAAATAAACTAAAAAATGAATAAAAATTATAGTAAACATAACACTATCACTTCAACAAAAAATTAATCAACTGATCAAAGTCATAAAATCACATCAGGTTCACTGAATAAACCTTAATAAAATAAAAATATATCATATAATTTGAGAAAAAATTAAAAAATTTATTGAAAATTTGAATCTTACTTATTGAACAATATGTTTCTAGTACCATGGAAATGGATGATAAACATAAAGTCAAGTTTGTTAGTTTTTTTCCTAATTTTATCCATTATATATAGATGAATATCATTTGCATGAGTTGATGTTGGCATGGAGTCTCATGACATTTAGTCATTTTTTTGACTGCATATTAATTAAGGATGTCAGCTAAAAGAATTTTCTCTATGAAGATATCATCGTAATGAATAACAATTAGTCAATAATAAAAAGTAACACCATTTAGAAAGTAATATAATTTTTAATAGTTGGAAATTCATAAGAACAAATGTTGTGGTTTTATAATAAAAGTAAAAAATAAAATGAAATGAATGAAAAATTAGTATTTTTTATGACATATACACAATGATTGGAATAGGAAGTTAGGATATAGAAAATATACCTAAGTTGAATAAACAGTTTTACATGTTTTATTGAATCCATCATCAGTATTGCAGTTGACTCATGAAGATCTAGTGTGGTGATGTTCCTAGAAAAGATGAGTGAAATATATAGTATAGTTATGTGGTAAATATTTGGTAAATAACATGAATGGTAATGAATAAAAAAAGTTTAGTACATGGTAATAATGTCAAAAATAATATTTTTATGTTAAATTCACAAGGCTTGCATTTTTTTGTATGAATGAATATGTTTTCAAGGCTATCTATAAAACATTGATGATAAGTGTTTATATACTTTTCATTATCCATGCTGAAGAGAACTATGTAAGTGTTCTTTTCTAAATAATGTTTTTGATTCTGAATGTTGTAACTTGTGACATCCAATGACAAAGAAACACTAATTGATTTTAAAATGTTTAGTTATGAGATAAAATGAAACTCATCTTGGTCATATTTTGTAATTCAATAAAAGTGTTAGTTTAAATTAAAATAAATTACATGAAATAAAATAGGTGAATAAGCATACTTGTATGAGATCATCTCTCAACTGAGAAGTTTTTTTATAATCTTCGTGACCTTCTTGTCGAATAGAATGACATATTGTGAGCCTTTTCCATATTTAATTTGAATTTGAACTCTAAAGATGTTGTATTTATAGTTTTCAGAAGTCATGCTAATATATTAATACAATTAACATCATATACTATGTAGATACTAATGTAATATTTGGAAATAAGGTAACAGATTAAATGAATACCTTGGATTAGTGCATTATTATGATTGTTTCAAAATTTTGGAACCAAATTTTTCATCCGTAGTTTGTAATTTATTAATCCAAAAAATTAAGGATTCAAAATACCGGTTATGGGTGCTTTGAAGTTTTAGTATTGTAGCATCAACCAAAAAAATTGTTGGCTATGAGACTGTTAGTGATATTAATATATTTATGAATGTATGTCTTATAAGTATAGTGTTGTTGACAATATAGTAAAAAAATCCTCGATATTATACATACGTCTAGAAACTTTTTAATATCAGAATTTTTTTTGTTCATCAAATAAGGAAAAGGTGTAACAAAATAGTTTGAATGTGTTTATACAGGAATTTGAAATTAAAAAATACTAATAAAGCTACACAAGATATATGCAGAAAATGCAACATTGAATAATATAATTTCTGGAGATTTAATTCATGGTGTTGGTATTTCAAAAATTAAAAGATAGAAGAATAATATCAGTTATCATGATACCTTCTTATGATGTTCTGAACTACTAGGATATCCAAGTTGAGCTGTATTTTTGGATCATTAATTGAATTTGTGATAAAAAAAGATACTAGAACATTATGAAGGGTGTATGAATAATATGAAGTGAAAATTTTCTAAACAGCACAGTTTGAAGAAAGGCATAATTTTTAATCTATATCTAGATTTTGTAAAAGTCAACCCCTTTCCCTAAGTAGTTGTAAGACCATTACATTAGAAGAGCCTTTTTTATTTTCCATGTACCCGGACACTATTTTGGAAACCCATCAGAAGCTAGAGTTTTTTCTCAAGCATCTAAAATAAAGCATAGTAGATGTGTTGGTAATTAAAATATTTTATGTCAATTGAAGTGAGATGATAAGGTTGTTAACTTGTCATCTTATGAAATAATTTGGATCTTTTGGTTGGATGTATCAACAGACTATATAGGATATTATTGATGTAAATGTCCAATAATTTCAATAGTATTTAAAAGGGAAGTAAAAAATAATATTTGTTTAGGAACAAAGTATCACTCTTAACAGTGTATAAATTTTATAGAATATGATCAAACTGAATAGTATATGAAGTAACATCGATATCATCAAACTGCATTTATTAAAAACATGTTATAAAGATAAATTCTAATTTAATAGCATGCCTAAAACAGAAGTGTTACTAAAATGTACTAGTTTGTTTTGGAACCCTTTCATTAATGTTGAGAGAAAAATAACAGAAGACAAAACTGAACAATGGTAGTTGAACATCTGTCAGTCGAAAATACATTTTTGTTGTAAAAAATAGTCGGCAATCATGTATTCTCCCCATGTAGATCCCTTGATTATGAGAAATTTGGTTTTTTTATAATATCGCACATACCTTCACAGATGAGTGGTTTTCACATCATGATTACTAGGCAGTTAGTAATTGTAAAATGAATTTTGGTCTCCTACATAAATTATTTTTCAAAATAATATTTTAAAAAACATATGTCACATATCATTGACATAAAACAATTTATTTTAATAGAATTACATAGTATTAGAATTATAAAAATATTAAAGAAATTGTAACTTCTATATAGGATAAACTCATTTGTGAATCATAGAGAATCATATCAATAGAAAATACATCATTGTTGGGTGATGAGTTACACAATAGATTCAATTCATGGACCTATATATTCAATGTTTCATCAACATCAATAGTATTCTCATTCATATGACTAATTCTTAATGATATGTTTTTTGTTTTGTATGTTTTAAATTAGTGCATATATATAACAGAGAAAGTAGTAATGTAAGTTGTGTGTTTCTATATATCAACAATTGATAACAACATTAAAATATATATTTGAAATGAATATATACTTAAGAAAGGTTATGAAAAAATTCTCAGTAAACAATGTTTTGTGTACACTCAGAGGTTGTTTTATCCCTATCACCTACAAAAATTTTCAAACTCCTTGGTGACATAGCTCTAGATACGACAACATAATGTTGTTCATGACAAAATATAGGATTTCAAAGGCATAAACAAAAAGAAGATAGGGATTGGCCTTGAATCTTCGTAAGAATAATTTCATAATAAATAGTCAAAGGATAATGTCTTTTTTTAATTTGAATGTCCATCCATCATTAGTGTGTGTCATATTTATTATTGGCATGAAATCACGATTCTTGAATTGAAAACTAGTTAAAATTTATGCTCTAATGATATGGTCACCCACGTGTGTAACAACCATACGTGTACCATTTCATATCCTCACTAATTGGCCTATATTTTATAGAAACATTATCGGTACACCAATATTGAGAGTAATTTTTTGTGAATAAATCCCAATGATATTGATACCATTTAAATTTTCACTTGTACATATTTTCTCAGGATGATTTGTATCAAAATAAGCATTGAAAATAGAATTCGAACTAAATTAATATATTCCTTCTGAAGTACTAAGAGTTAACATGTAGTCATTGGATTCCTGATCAATGCCACAGGTTAGTGATAAAATATGAAGACCTTTCTAATTAGATACATATCCAAATATATCATTGAATTCTGGGTTTTAATATTCCATATATTTTTTCAATGCGGATTTATTTTTTGTTAGAAGGTTTATTTATGGTATTTGAATGTACATGACTACATCATTAATTTCACTAATGTGCCCTTCACAAACATCCAAAATCCACATAGATATTTTTTTAACTTCATTTGAACCATTATTTTTCTATTTTGATTTCAACCTCATGATTTGTGACAATATTAAAACCTAACAGTGTATACATTGAAATGAGACCTCATATATGAAAATACAATGTCACTTCTGTCACGACCAGGGATTACCTGATTTATTTGTTTAAATCGCCACCAAGGAAAACCGTTAGACTTAAAATTGTTAAATAAGAAGAATTTTCATTCCTTACTAACAGTAAATATCTTAATTTATGATCCTAATCCTCAAAATAGTTTTTAAAAAGAATTGTAACCTCATCCCATATAATCAATTATTTTTACTATAGAAGTTCTATAGAGTCAGTCCCTTACGGAATATTGTAGAACGAGTGGTCATTTATAAATATTGGAATTTGAAATTTAGAATGGGTTTTCCTCCCAACTTCTAAAAGTAATGATACTATTCCACTAGAATAAACTACAAGAACAATTTTAACATCGGACCTTATTAACCATATTAAGACTATCCAGATGAAAGTCTTACTCATGTCTCTAAATCCATGAACGAAAAAAATAAGAAGCGGAAAAAATGATTACATAATTCTCCCCATAGATTTTGTTTGTTCAATAGTAATCATAATGGGTAATGATGTGTTCTCATTATGATGGTTTTCCCTAGTGTAATTAATCACTTTTTCAATCAACCTATTTTGTTGAGTAGAAATTGAATAATATGTAATGTGAAATAGAGGATAACATTGAAGAGATTTACCAATGATAAAAATAATATTGTCTATTTAAATCAAATAAAAAAATTGTCTTCGATGATCCTTGAGTGTCCAGTCTATAGGATATATAAATAGTATTAGAAAGAAATATACTTACATAGATATCCATTGACAGAGACATTAAATTGATTGTACCTTTTATTTGTAGTCGTTGTTTTTGGGAATATATAATATCATTAATTTTAATCTTCCATGTTTCATTCCAATAAAAGTCATGTCAATAAATTATATTTGAAAATAAACATTCGGTTACCATTCAAATAAATGAGTGTTCCATTCCCCAAGAAGTGAAATTTTTTTCTTGAATAAAATCATTGTCATAATCTAATAGTCCCATTTCTGAATACATTTGTCTAAATGTATGATGAGTAATGTTGTTCACCATTCTCATAGAATCATATTAAGTCACACCTCTGACCTTTTTAAGTATAATCTTTATATAATATGGTCGTCTCAAAAAAGTTGGAACGTAGTAAAAACTTAAAATATATAATATCTGTTTGTGGGGATATCATTTTTTCCCTAATAGTGGATGAAAAAACTTGTTCGTAATTTTGTAAATATAAGAATTTTTTATTCATGGTACAAAATATTTACTTCAAACCAAATGTGAACATGGTATTTGAAATATTGTTCTTATTTAAGATGACTTCAATATTGTCACAGTCTACAAACATCACGTTCTTTTTTTTGGAATAATGAAAATTTAAACTATCAATTATAGGATATATATAATTAATATCATAAGAAAATATCCTCCAATAAGCTTCACAAGTTTAGATTTACCGACAATCGTATTACATTTTAATCTCATTGAAAATGTTTTCGGATAGATTTTTATTGTCACTATCATAGAGTGATGTAGTTATATGACCATAACCATTGATTATATATTTAAAAGTTATTTGATATAAGCTGATTGATTTTAAATTTCAATAGTTAGTTGATCATTATATTTTGAGAATAAAATAGTATTATATGGAAGAAAATACTAATTGTTCAATGCTATAACATTTTTGACAATAGTTCATCCATAATTTTTCTCTAATATAGAATATGACCATCATCATCTATTGGTTTTTGTGAATTCTTTATAGAAACTATATTAACCAATTACCATTCCACATACAAGGTGAGTTAAGATTAGATGCACAACATGGCCTATGGATCAAAATATTTGTGACTACCTCACGATGTTTTGTGAAGGTACCATTATTTAGAATTTTAGCAGAAGTGATTATATTAATTTCTATTGGAGTCAAAAAAAATTTTCCATGACTAAGAAATAATAGGATGTGAACAAGTGGAAATACCCTCTTCTGAGACCCCATAATACATACAACTAAATTTGAGACTGTTGGGTAGATGAAAAAAAATTACATTTTCTGGTTAAAGTAATCATTGTAAATGTAGAATATATAAGTGATGAACAATCATACATACTAAAGTATTTTAGAAGAAACATACTTCTCGTAATTCATTCATGAGATTTTTTACCGTAATATTGAAAATTTGATATAGTATAGGTGGAAAATCGGATGGGAGAAGATTTTTTACACTAACAAATCATGAAACATTATGTCATAATGGGTTACATGTAAATGTTAAAAATAGATTCTGATACACATACCATTTACATATTGACATAACATCTTGGTAAATTTGAATTATAAACCTTGGACTGCATATAATTATTGATGGTAAAAGGATGTGATTCTGATATAGATACCTATCTCAGTCACCTATAAGGAATGCATCTTACAGTCCATTTTATACTTTATCCCTCAACCACATTTGATGAAAGTGAATAAAATAGTCTTTGAGACTCAATAATTTTATATTCGTCTACAATAAACTAATGTACAATCCTGATTGAATAAATTTGACTGGATGCATAATTTTTATAGAATTTTAAGTGAATTAAAATATATTTTGTCATAGTTACTTTTTGGATTTTTTTTTCAATTATATTTAAGGGTGTTTCATAATGAAATATGTCTTCGATATATCAGTGCTCTCCATCGGCTAAACCCAATAGATATTTCCAAAGAAGGTAAAATGGGTGAACATCATATATGCACTATAAGTCCTTGTTTTTTCTTTGAATGATGATACGTCTCTCATTATTAAGATCTTTATTAACACTGAAAATAATCATTGAAATCTCATAAGTAGTTGGAATGTTGTATGTTTGTGCATATCTTCCTCATCTTCTAATAAGGTGCATATTTAAATTTTAGTGTTATGACTCTCAATAAAATACCTAGATATTCTTAGTTGATGTCAAAATGAATTTTTTGGTGATGAAAATCTTGTACTTTATGAACAACACTTAATTTAGTAACAAATTTTTGGTGTTAGTCATCAAAGATTCATAAGAATGTGTTATTAAGAAAAAGATAAAATCACAAGGTATAATATTCAGATTTTACTACTCAATGAAGTAGTTAATTTATGGACCATACAATGTTGTGGGCTTCATTTTTTGTGTCATATACATATTGTTGAGAAAAACATTGGTGTTTATCCATCAAGAGGACATAAACATCTAATGTTATGGTAGTTTTCTCCATTTAATATAAATATATATGGAGACCCACCATAGTACAAAAACATGTCTGCATTATTTCCCAATGATGTGAATAAAAACATAGAGTTTTAAATGTGCATGTGCTCTAGGAATGTTTTTGAATGTGTAGAGGTATTATATAAAATATTGTTCAAAAGTATTCAAGACATGCATGGAATAACTCTAAATAAATCATTCCCTGATAGCAACATAAAGAGAAGCATAGGATATGTCAATGTATATATTATTTATTCCTCTCTTTATATTAGACTCTTGAACCACAATACTCACAAATTATATAAGGGTCAAAAATTTCATAATATTTTGAAGGATAAAAGATTTACAATAGATAATGTTATTTGGGAAATAAATAGTAGTCAATAAAATTGTATACATAGTACATGTAGTAATATAAATTTTTATTAAATGAAAATAACTTTCTTATTCGGATGATTTAATTTGTAGCGACTTATCATTAGAATTAAACTTAACGTTATTTTTTATTGATGTTTAATTAATAATATAAAATATATAGTAAAATAGTCTAATGTTGAAAATATAATTTCAATGCTGACAGACTTTTGAAGTTTAATGCAAGATCTATTTCAGAGTTTTTTTGTGGGATTAGTATCTGTGAATGTATGATTGATTGAATGTTTATCATTGGGTTTTTGTGTACAACCTTCATGCATATTACTCCCTCCATAGAGTAACATCATAGTTTAAAATGTTATTAAATAATATAAGAATGTATATATAAAGTGATATATAAAAGAGAAACCTAAAATTATAGTTGCACCATATAACATACATGTGAATAAAAAAAGAATTCAGCTTCCAATAATAGTATAAGAAGTATTTTTCATTATAGAAGTTTCATGCATAATAATAAATATTGAACAGAAAAAAGAATAGATTGTGTACTATAATGTTTTGTGATAACTGTGATGAGGAGGCAACAACTGACTTCGTAAAAGTATGACCATTCCTATTAATACTATTTAAGATTAATAATAGAACATTTAGTTATTAAAAATAAATGTAACATATTATCCATATAGTTAAAAAAAAGTTCATTGACAACAAACTATTTGAAAATGGTTCTATACTGAAGATTTTCCAGAAAACCGTTGGTATAGACTCACTTATGCCAATGGTTTTCATGAGTTTTGGGTATATGTGACATTTCTAACCTATACCCATAGTTCTTGATAAACCATGGGAATAGGGTGTTTATCTAACTATGAGAGGATAAAATATTTCATGGGAATGCCACAGGAAAACCTATACCCACAGTTTACATTAAACCATGGGTATAGGTGGCATTCATACACTTGGTTTTCATGAACCGTGTGTATTGAATTTTGTATATATGCCTTTACACACAGTTCACATTTAACCATGGGAATATGTGTAATATATAATCAGTAACTTCAATAATTGTGGGTATTGTTAAGTGAAATTAACTTATACCCATAGTTTATGAAAACTATGGGTATAGAAGAGACCTATACCCAGGGTTCTGCAGAACCGTTGGTATAGGGTCCCTTTTTTGAGTAGTAATAAATATATATAATTTAATATATGTATACACAATAATAATTGGAATTTGTGTTGTGGAGAACCACTTCAGTTGTAGAGCAGAGACATATACTCGAAACTCACCAACGACCTTTTATTTATACCTGGATTTGTAAATATATATGTAACAAAATATATATTTATATTTATATATAAATTTAATTGGCATAGTCGTATTTGACAATTTTAGTTGCACAACGACATGAGTTTGAAACCCGCTACATATTTATTTCTACACTGGAGTTTAAAATTAATATAATTAGATAGATATAGGTATATATAATATTTAGTGTCATTGTTGGGTTAGTTGATGGTCTATTTTTGTGCACCAGGTCATAGAATCATCTTACTCCATAAGATATTTATTTATTGTGGACTATTTAAATTAATATATATTTTTAGATGTAAATATATATATATATATATGTATATATTTAGTAAAGCATAACTCCTCTGTTGGTGAGGCACTCAATGTTTAAACTGAATATCGCGCAAACTAAACTCACTGGGTGCATTTGTGGGAATTTTTTTACATTTTTTAGATTTTCTATACCCACAGTTATACAACCATGAGTATAGTAATTTTAGTGATATATATACCCATTGTCCTAAAGTTGTGGGTATAAATCTATGACAAGGTAGAAGAAATATAAACCTTCAGTTTGGAAAACTATTGTTATAGGTTATGAAGCTATACTGACACCACGGTTTCCAATGGTTCCAAAAAACCTAGGTAAAGGCTATACCCATAGTTTGGGGGTAAATACCCATAGTTTTTAATAGTTATTATAGGTCACTTTTTCAGTAGTGACATTCTTATAAAATGAAATACCGCGTTCTATCATTGTATGTGATCGTTAATTTATCAAGTTTGATCTAGCATGTGTCATTGACATATTTTAATAGTCTTGGGGGCTGGTTAAATAGAGAGATTAAATATTTTAGCAAGACATGGTTAACAATTATTTAGTATGAATTAAATGTAATAAATTAGGGGTATTAAACAGATGTAACCATTTTTTGGATATAGGTGATAATGGAATGAATCGACATATTTCTTTGTTATCAGCTAGTGTGACCTGTTCAACTGCAAAACACTATCCAACAGTTATTGCTATCGTAAAATTTAACGATCTATTAGAATGTAAATGATTAGGTAGAATATAATATTTTAAAGAGGTAAGATATTTCTATTTTCAATAAAATAGCTAAATAAAAAGTAATGGACTTAGGAAATTAAACATACAATTACTAGGTATCAGTGACAATGGAATACCTCTTTCTATTTCTGTGGTTCCTATTAGTGTTACAAGTTCAGTTGAATTAATTTTTTCAAGAGGCATTT
The DNA here is from genome assembly GCA_963277665.1 of Viscum album. NCBI lineage: Eukaryota > Viridiplantae > Streptophyta > Magnoliopsida > Santalales > Viscaceae > Viscum > Viscum album. The sequence goes on along the minus strand of OY728132.1, from coordinate 1,399,386,752 downwards.
TTTCTATAAATTTCAGATTATAGTAAATATTTATGCTACTAATTGAAAAAAAAGAACAATATCGGGAGTACTACATAAAAATAAAAGAACCTGATTGATTTTTCTTTCGCAGTAGTCTACTTTGACGTCGTCCGTCTCTAGATCTCAGTAGAGAGTGCATGTTTATATTGTGGTTCTTTTTACTTTATTATAAAGGAATTTAATAGATCCATATAACCATGGATTGTATTAATATAATTAGAGTATAGATAATGTGTATTCTAAAGGAAAATAATCCATAGAATGTGCATGTAGTCACTGGATAGATTATATGCCTAAATGGTACCAGTTACTATTATTTACCATTATGAATATACTGTAAACCCTATTATTAATGAATGGTTACTAAAATAAGGTCGAGAAGAATAAACATGTATACATGGAGGAAATACTGTGATGGTATTATAAACAATGAATATTTTAATGAAAAATATTCCTTATAATATGAATATAGTCAGTGATATGGTTGATAGTCTAGTTATAGTTATTTACTATAACAAAAAGAATACAAACCCTACTATTAATGAGTGGTCAATAAAAAATGGATGAGTAGATTAAACATTTTTACATGGTGAATGTAAATAAGAAAAAGTATTATAAATGGATCTTTACATTATTTTTACTTACAAATAATAAAATATACACAGAAGGGATATGTATTGCTGGATAGTAGGATTAAATGCCTATTACAAAGAGGTTAGAACGTGTAATTTCGGAAGAATGTATGGATGTTGGTAAGGTGGTTGGCGATGAGGTTTTCAGGCTTCATAAACAATGGTTTTCACTGTAGATGGTAAAATAAGGGATTATGGGAGATGAACCAAGGAGAACCTGAGTGAATTCAAAGAGTATAATATTTCATATTTTAGAGAGAAAATGAGGACAAGTTGGTCGTGAACAATTTAACAGTTATCGTAGCAAATGTAGAGGATGTAATTGAATACAAACAGTTGAAAAAGATTCATGATAGATGAACAAAAAGAACATGAATCATATGATTTGGGAGACAGAATAGAGTAGCTTACCATACCATGGTTTGTGGATATCAGGAGAGGTGATGATGTATTATTGAGAAGTAGCACTAATCATAGTCTTTGGAGGCCTATGTTGGTGAAATCATATGAAAAGGAGGAAGGGAAAGTAGTGGATGTTTTGAAATAGGTATTTCAAAATTTCGAACATGGGATGGGAGGAGATCAGAAGAGGTGAACATGGAGTAGAGAAGTCATGAAAAGAAGGAGATCCGAAGAGTTAAAGATGGAGTAGTGAGAAACAATAAGAACTCTAGATTTGAGAGACATATTTTGGTGAAATATGCGGATGAAGAGGAAGGAAAAATGGTCATGGTTTTGAAATATTAGTTTTGGAAAAGGAAATTCATGAAGGGAAGAGTACTTCAGCCAAAGAAAAAATGGATGTGGGGTTACAGGATATGGAAGGGAGTTGATGAGGGAGTGGTTCATGTTCAAAAATAATCCACTTCTAGTATATATATTGATACCTCATTCTATAATTATATGAGACAAATTTTTTATAATGGGTTTTTTTTAAAAAAATTATTTTACATATGAATTTATTTTTCAAATGGGTTTTAATTTTTTAATGTATTTTTCATGATATATTCCGTGGAAATTTTTTATAAAGGTTTCATCCCCATTATAGCTCATGAGTGACAATGATTCAGCATAAATGAATGGATGATCCCCATTATTGATCACATGTGAGATTTATATAACTAATTACATGATATTACATCAATATCACTATAATATATTTGGAAATGATTTTGTTCCCTCGATTAATAGATTGGAATTCATTTATATGGTAATTCCAATTGAAAGGGGTATTATGGGTTTTCTGATGATAATTTCCAACATTAACAGCACATTTTATTAATTCTATCTATCATGGTTTTACCTTTTAATTTGAAAAATATTGAAATCAAATAGCTCATGATTTTTTATTTTTATGACTCTTTACTATGATATAGCACTATTCCATGTTTAATGGTCGATGGTTATAGTTTTACAGAGTATTAATATTCAAATTCTATACTCATAAATCGTGATTATTCCATCATACCCTTGTGCACTTCATAATTTCACTGATTAAATCCAAAAATTAATTCTTATGATTACCCTCAATGAGAACCTGAAAACACATATCTTCTATTTATTTCTCTCATGTTTATAATAATTTATGATTAAATTATTATTGTCTAAAATATCATCTAACCAAATGATATTTGAGGGTGATTTATAAGACATAATTTGAAAATTGAGAAGATGGGTATAGTGGAAAATAAACTCACTTGAATCTAGGGGTTTTATTTTTGTAATTATTGTTATCAGTTAATTAAATCACTAAACCTATATGTTTCTTTGGTGTTTATGTGATCCAATACCTTCTTTTGATGTTGTATGTATTCAATTATAAAAAATTGGGTCTCCATGATCAATATTAATGCTTGAAATTTATAGTTTCTCATTTTTGAACAAAATATTAGGGTGGAGGTTTTGGGTCCATATATAAAATGGATAAAAAATCCTTAGTATGCTAAAAAATATGATTTTTTGGGATGTGAGAGTATATATTAATAGTAAATTGTTTTAAAAGAATATTATTTTCTATATCATATACAACATGAAACGTGGTGTTTAATGTGATGAAATGAATTTTTATTAATAAAATAAGTTTTTAATAAACTATCCATTGAATTGGAATTTATGAATTGGATTAACCACATAATGAATTATATAAATAATATCATCTAAAAAATTTTAATTATTAATTCCTTAGAAATAAGGAAAAAATATTTAATAATCACATCTTATACTCTAAAATATGTTTTCTTATTTTTTTTATTTGGAATAATATATATAATTTCTCAAAATTTGTAAAATAATATATTATAAAACTTGGATCATTTTTATAATCATCTTCTCAAAACAATGATAGAATTTTTTTATTTTTGATGTCAACATTGATATTCCAATTAATAATTAAAAATAGAGTTTCTTAAGGAGTTGTATTTTTATATCAATTATTTACAATGTTTTATTTTTTAGAAATGATAACAATTATAATTACTCCCACTGTATTATTAATAAACAAATTAGCCTAAATTTAATGTTTTTTATTTTTTATATTTTTTAGAAAAACATATTAACTACTTTTCCATTCATTTTTAATTTTTATCATAAATAAATTTCATCCATATATAGTAATTCTATCAAAAGTAATGGAATATATATTTGCAATCAATAGGTCCAAATTTTGAAAATATTACTCTACTTTTTTATATATAGAAATCATTGTAAATATTTTTCATCTTAGTAAGGTTAAAATAGATAAAATTTGGAAAATGCAATTCGATTAGGTCCCAAAATCAACCAAAAACTTTCCATTATCCATTTTTATGTTTGTAGTTGAGACAAGAACAACCATTTCCAGTATATATATATCCACATGGTACTATTTTTTTGATTGTGACCATTTATATTAGTTTACATAAATAATAAATATAAAATGTCAAACTCTTGAATTTAATAACCTTGAAGTTTAAACACAAGAATTTAATGTGTATATGACTGGTAATAAATAATTATTTTAATAAGGAATTAATTTTTCCAATAATTTTATTTTATTTCAAAAAAATAGTGATTATATAATGTCTTGAAATTTTTATGCATTTTCAATATACACTTTAATCAATTAATAACAAAATAAAATAAATAAATTTCAAAAACTAAAATGTAATAAAATATTGGTGAATTATTATTATACGTGAAATTTTTATGTAAAAATGTATTAGAATTAATAGAATTTTTTTTATTTTGATTCAGTTATTTTCATTTCGTTTTCAATGTCAAATTATGTCCATAGTTCATAAATTGTAATATATAGTATTTTGTGATAAATTTTTTTATTAAATAATTAAAAAATAATAATTTTTTTGATATCAATTCATCTATGAAATGGCTTGGAATATAATCCTTTGGTCATTCTTGACCCCATTGATACATTTCATTTAAATATGTAACCATTTATAATTGAAAATTTTGTTAACATTGTTAAGATTATAATTAGTTAACCAAGCAGTTAAACAAAAGTATACATTTAAAATGTTAGAAAAAACAATATATATATAATTGATTTAATAAATATATATCGTATAATATTTTTATTATAATCTCAATCCATTAGGAAGATTTTTTTCAGAATGGATTTGTTACATATTAATCCATGTTTAATCCCATGTGCCTCCTTTCGTATCCCGTTAAACACGAACTAATTTATATCAATAAATTAAGCAAAATTAACAAATCTAGGTCAACCAAAAAATTCCCATTAATCTTATTAACTTTTATGAATACTATTTATTGTTTATGGTCTTAGAGAATTACCATTCCATTGGTCATTGGGAAGGAATCTAATGTAATTCTACCAAAGAAGTGGTAATTGTATTTACCAACACTTTAAAATTTCATTCCTCCTATAAATCATCTAATTTTGTCATACCCTTAAAAAAATAATAACTTTCGAATAGTGAATATTATGATATATTATTTTTATTTTGGGAGAACAATTCTCAATGTATTTTCCATCATATGAATAGAAAAAAAATCCCTCATGCATATGTATAACAAACCATCTCCATGTTGAAGTGTAACTAAACTATAATAACCACATTAAAAAATAGTAATAAAAATGTATTATATGAATATATATGATATTTATAACATAATTATTAGATTGAATTATAATATCATACCTACCATATTATCTTACAATCCATTGGAAAAAAATAATATATATCTCTCATGTGTTTGGACTATCGCATCAATGAAGTGATGTGATCTGATGATCATGACCACATAAGATGGATGTTTATATTAATGATCTAAAATAATAGTTATAATATATATGATATTCTAATTATTCTATATGTATGAATTATAACATACCTATTCTTTATTTGATCTTTTGAAAGATTGAAATAATGTACATGCATACATATAAACATATGTCTGATTGAAGTATGTAACTCATTTCTCTATATGTACTATTCATTGGTGACTATATATAAAATGAAATAATATTATATTTAAATCGTGGGTATGATTCTATAGATTTTTTAACTATGATAAATGAATAATTATAAAAACTTCCAAACTGAATCATGAGAAAGTTAACACAAAAATGGTGATTTTAATAAGAAATTATTAATAAATGAGTTTAGAAATATTATCAGTTAATAATAATAGATAATGCACGTATGAAAATTATTTTATAATATTTTTAAAATTTATTTAAATTAAATACACAAGAGGATAGAATCAATTTTTATGCATGTCAGACTTATGTTAGGTGTTCCTCTTCTATCTTCTATTTCTGTGAAGCATATTCTATTTTAACCACTTGTTTATACCATGTAGTTACATTAATTTCCAATTTAAATGATATATAAATATTGATTTTTTTCATGGGGATTAATTTTTTATTTTATTTTTTTCTCATATGCGGTTTATAATTTAAAATCTACTAAAGCAATAAGATTTTATATCATCGTCTCATTATCATTCGTGATTTTATCTCTCTTAATCGTCATCAGAGGAATGAAATATTTTTTCTATATTAAGAAAACTATATTTTATTTTCCTCTTTTAATTTTTCTAAATTATATGATTTACATTTAATTTTGACTCTTTATTTAGTAAATATACTGAAATATTATTTTCTAAGGAAGACTGCGTTTATGATTCTACTCTGTCAGGAATATTTAAATAAAATATCCATAATTTCCAAAAATACTTAAATAACATTTTACTATTATATAATTATTTTTTTAAAAAAATTACGCATGTTTTACTTGTTAAAATATTTTATAAAAGGACTCACCTTCTCGTTTTCATAATGTGGTACTTTTGAATTTTTATCGATGTTGTGAATCGAATCCTCACTATAATATATAAATACTGAATGAAATATTCTACAATCATTATTGCACAATGATATGTAGCTTCCTTCTCAATTATTCATGGTTCTATTCAAATAAAATATTATACACAGTGTTATAGATATATTTATTTCTCAAATTTTATATTCTATGTGAAAAGATTATTCTCTCCATGATTTTTTTAATAATGTTTTCAAAATTTTCTATTCACTAATGAGTATAGAAATTTATTTAACATATGCTCGAATAGATATTTTCTATAGTGATACCATACTTATTCATTATTCAAATAGGTTATGGCCATTTTGACTCAGAAATTATACATTATGGGTCCTGCTTCTTAATAAGTATATTGTATCTTTATTAAGGCAGGTTTATTATGTTTTAATTTATGTTTTTTAGATAATAATTTCATTGAACTTAATATATGACTAGTGGGTCTTGTTTTCTCTCATCAATACATCAGTATTTCTCATTGGTAAAACTAGTTTTGGTATTTATCAAATTAATAACCATTTATTTTTTATGTCTAGGATTGAGGACTTGATGTTATGTATATGATGTCTTGTTATGAGGAATTGAATTTGAGATTAAGCTGCATAAATTATGATTTACATTAGTATGAAATCTATTATTAAGTTCCATGTGATTATTTGATAAATTCTTATATACATGGATATGTTTCATTACCCTGTGATTTTTTATATTGAATGATTAGTTCATAATTTATTCATACCGTGTTATTCTTGATTATCATGTTATATATTAAATTGTTTGGAATATTAATTATTCAATTTTCTATACTGATTAAGCCTTGTGAAATAAATGCTTGGTTCTTGTATCCTCATTAACATAGTTTTAATCTTATGTCATCATTCATTTATTCCATTCTAGAGGATATGAATATAGATATTGTGAATGATATCAAGGTAGAATTAATGATTCTGATGAAATGTTATTTTATTTCAATTATAGAATGTGAATTAGGTATATATCAAGATTACCTGGTATATTAATCAATCTATGCAATGGGGATGTGGTCTCTTGGAACTAGTACTAATTCAGTAAATTCACCACTAAATCTATGATATTAGTGTTAGGGTATTTACAATAGGAATCAGATAATATATAGTAGAAATCATGGGAATTATATTTATGAAGAAAAAAAATTAGTATACACAACCATATTACAATATTATTATACATTATTCTGTATATGTTATAACATCCTAATTTTTTTAATGTTATATTTTATGGAATTTTTCATTGTAATAGATCATTTTTTTAAACTACGCTTTTAATTTTATTATAGATTCTTCAAGGTGTAATAACAAAAAATTAGTTGTTAGGTATATCTCAATGATAATATTAGTTCATAGTGATTTTATCCTTACAAATTACTTGGTCTAACACTATATCATGAAATTCATAGGTTAATTCTCAATACCTTTATAAAACATTCTGAAGGAGTTTAATAGATACAGAAAATGAATATCAAATATTAATCACAAGGTTTCGTAAATTTAAAATATAATTTTATGATTTAGATATTTTATATATGAGTTTAATTATTATATGAATTCCCACTATGATTATTATCCATCAAAACATTATTTTTTTAATTACTTAGTGGGAGAACACATGAGTAATTACTTTCATGGAGAATGTGAAGGAAAATTTATTGATTATGATAAACTAATTTGGATAAAGAATGAAGTGAAATTTATTACAATTATTCCAAATATTTTTTTATGATATGATTAACATCCATCACCTCAACCAACTCTCTACCACACCAATAATGAAAATGATAGTTTTTTAGGGATCATGTGGTGGATAAAAAGTAGGAAAAGAAGAACAATTCCCTTCATGCAATAAATACAGAAATAGATACCCCATGGACTTTTTCAAAGGAATGATTAAATGATTTTTGTTTTAAAATGAAATTAAAATATTAATATATCATCGAAGAAATATATAAAATTAACTGGATGGATATGAATGTCATTCTAATATGAACTTTTTTATCCAATGTCTTATGCATGGGGAATATAGTAATTATCTAAGACAATTCTCAACTCTAAAATGGAATACCATAGAAACATGAAGACCAATGAAATTTTATCATTTATGTGGATGGATTTATGTTTTTATGTATCAATATTTGAAGATTATTTTGAGTAATTATTATATCAATTATATTGTAGATATGAAAATCATTAGAAATATAATAATTGTTCAATAATTTTATTTTTTCAATAATTTTAATATATATGTTGAAAGATAATGATATCCAAGAAAGTCGATATAGTGGTAATATGATATGTTTTTAAGATAAATAGATTATTTTCATTCATCAAGAAAATGAGATAGTATTTATGATGAAAAAACTAGTTAGTAATTTAATGAAAAATTGATTTTGGTCATATTTGATGATTGATATTGATTTTTTATATTTATGGATATATACATTTATTTTAATTGAAAAATAGTTATTATATTTTTTGACAAAATGTTGTTATTATTGATAAAATTTATGGATAATATGATCATTTATAGTAATGGACCAATTTTTGATTAAGAAAATTTAGTTTTTTTCAATAAAAAAGTATATAAAATCAAAGATATTAATTTTAAAGATGATGGTTAATTTAATTTTAGAGTGGGGCATGAATATATTGGAAAATATGTTATTATATATGTTTTTACAGTTTTAGAAAGAGGATCACCCATGGGATGGGTGTAAATGAACACATCCATAAAATTTATTGGACTAAACCAACAACTGAAGGGTTACATGGGTGTAGTTCCTACAATTTTACTACTAGATTTCCATGTTAGTATGATATTTTTATATTAATAAATATTTATATGGAAATAGTTTATTCTGATGTTTTGAAGCTCATTATAGAATGCAAAAAAATTAAATTGTTTCTTTCAAGGTGGGTAATGATATTTTAAGATATGTTTTATTGAGTTGAGGAATATAAATTATAATATTGATTAATATAATAGATTATTTGGGAAGGTTGCTAATAAATTTTTGGTTTTCCTGTAAATGAAAGGGTATAAGTTTTTATTTGAGTTTTAAAAATATTATATTATAGTTTTTATTGAGGTAATTTGGGATAACAATTAATTTATTAATCAAGGTTAATCATCTTGTTTTACTGATACTATTTATAAAATAAAATAATATTTATTAATATGGATGTTTATCCATCTGTGGTATTTTATTTTATTATGATAAATAATTTTTAATGTAAATACTCTTGGAATATCTTGTTATACATTTTTCAATTATATAACTCTTTAGAGGTTCAGTTCAGTGGTTCATGGATGAAAAATTCATCATGAATACTCGTCGTTTTCGGAAAAAAATAAAATTGTAGTGGAAATTGATTTAGTGGACGAAATTACACTTTTCATGTGATAAATATTAATCGAATTCATTATATCTAGAAAAAGGAGGCTCAAAAATCATTTTTTCCTATTATATTAATTCTGGATAAATTGATGGTCTTTTTCACAAATTATTGGGTAATTTTTTGTAATTATTGATATTATAATAACCATTCCCTTTCTAAATATCAATGTTATTTATCAGTATATATCATTTTTTAGATATTTATTTTTCCTTCAAGTTCATATATTCACATAGTAATAATTTTCTATAATTTGGATACCAAGTTATGTTAATTCTTGATGATCGTCATATTCAACCTTCTCTCTTTTTATAAAGATGTTCCATTAACCCTTTTTTACCATTTGGGTTATAAACTAATGAATTTTAAAAAATCAAACCCTTAACAACTAATCACAAGATAAAATTAGGTTCAAGAATATTTTAAAAGGGAATAGAATCTAAACAATGGTATTATAAACTAATAATATTCGTAATATTCTCTATAAAACTCAATTAAAATCATAAACAATCCAAACAAATATAATTTAAATATTATAATTATGACCTTTCCATTCAATTGGTTTGTATTGAGAGGCATTACTACACCATGAAAAATATTAAAGGGGCTCAGTCTCTATAAATATAATGATTTATTATTACAATGAAATAATGTTTTTTATTATATAATTTATTCATCAAATACATTTAAAAAAATGATTTTATTGTGAATATTTTAATTATTTTCATGAAATTTTAGATATTTTTTGTTGATAAAAATAATATTTTTTTATATTCGTTATTCCAAAATAATCATTGAAATAATTTTTTGTTATTTATCTAAAATGATTGTTTTATAATAAATATTAACAAATACTAGATTGTATTAAATATCTTATTTTTTATTTGTATATTTAAAAATATCAATTCTTTAGTAATTACTAACATTAGCTCTATTATATAACTAATAATACAATCATGTTGATTGGAATCAATTTTGATTTTTAATATTTTGTAAATATGATTTAGTGCATATAAGAATTTCTATGGGTAAATTATTTTTGTTTCATTTCTCCTATCATAATTATATCTCATGAAATTATAAACACTAATCCTAAAATGGATTCCATATTTTGAATTTTGATTTCAAATTTTTTTAAATAGTTTAATTTTATATTTTACTATTATTAATTGTTGTAATGGTTAATATTTTCCACCTCGGTATGGGTAAATTTTATAAATAGATGATATAATGTCTAAAATACATCCCAAACGGATCATGTAACATACTGGATGTGTGTAATTTGGTGGTTCACAATCATTTCATGAATATATGGCCACTTTGTTATAATTTCCATTGATTATGACATTAAAATTAATTTAATGATAAAATAAATAAAAAATTTCACTCTTTTAAAATTAATATTTCAATATTTTTAATATAATAATGATATAGAGTAGGTTTTTCACTAAATGGATAAGTGTATGATAAATTAATTTTAGTTCAATTATATTTAATTATTAGTTTTAGTAATGAGATAAATACATTATATTCATAAACAATTTTGAAATATTATTTATTGAATTTATAGAAGAATAAAATATATGACTATCTTAAATATGTGAAGCAAATTGTTTTTGGATAATTACTGTGTTACATTAAATTTTTACAAAAAAACTAATATATTGTATAAGTTTGGAAGTTTTTTAATCGAATTCCGTATGTGTAATGTGTTTCTTTAAGTGAAACTATGTGAACAGTTCCAAAGATGACATTAATATTATTTTTTTTATAAAATATATTATTATATCATTTAAAAACAATAAAATATTGATATAGACCTAAAAGTTTTAAAATGGTTTAAAATTTAATTCATTGGATATATAGGGGATATTTATTATGTTTTATGTTATAACATTAGAATTTAATATTTGAAAAGTTGTTATCATAGTTAATATAAAACATGGTAAACAAAGAGGATAAACTAAATGATATGGATTAAAATGACCCCTAAAACTATATATAATTTAGTTTAGGATGTTATTTTGTCTATATAATATTTTAAGACTCACTTTCCTTCGAAATAATTCATCTTCAAAAATAATTAAATAAATTTTAATATTTGTTGAAATTCAAAGCGAGTCTTTTTCCTTCGTTATAAAAGGATACCTTAATATTTTAACTAAACACCTGAAATTGATCCATCTAGACATAAAAAACATACCATTTATCTCCCATAGTTTTCTATATATTATGTAGTGGTTCATGTACTCTTTAAAAATGTAATATAGGTCCTTTAGATGGAATGTAATGGCTTTCAACTGAGGGAGACATAATAATCATTTCCAAATCATTCAAATTTTATTAATATTTTACACAAAATTAAATTTCATTAACAATTACACAAACAAATAAATCACGTAACTTAAAATTTTGTTTAATTTTTTGTGATTTTGGGAAACCATTTTCCATATGTTTTCTATCTTTAGAAAAATAAAAACATCATGTTTTCATATAAATTACTTACCGTCTCCTTGTAGGGATGAAATTTTTCATTCATAAATATATTATATATAATTTTATGAAGTCTTAACTAAGTAAAATATATGATATTTAATACATAATTATTATAATGGAGTTATAATATCATATTAACATTCTAACCTCCTAATACATTGGAAAACAATATGGTATCTCGTTTATATGAGTAAACTACCAACTCCATGAACTGATGTGATATTATATTCATTTCAAATATTAATTTATTTAAATAAGGATATATTTTTGAAAACCATAATGTTTTTTGAAATATTTTTTTGAATTTATTTAATGTTTATTTGAGATTTTTTATTTCTCACAACACTAAATATTGATTTTGTTATATGAAAGAATCATTTTATTCATTCAATTTAATCTAAAAAATGTTTACCTTATATTATAAAATTCCCAAAGATATAAATTTTGTACAAAAAACACATACGTGGATTGCGCTACTTGAATCATCGTCTTGGTTTACGCTACACACAACACCATCTTGGCATGTGATACACAAAACATTGAGTATTTACAAAACATCATTTTGTAATATTGATTAATTAAAAAATACAATTATAACACATATATATATATATTTGTAATATGAATATTAAAAACTAATTTTCAAGTATTATTTATATTGAAAATAATGAAAATTATAATTTTTGTTAAAGTATTTAAATTTTTTAAGATACCATTTTCCCTAAAATACATATTTTTATGTAATTTTTGGAACAGTAATGAAATTTATTTTATAAAGTTTTATATTTTTTTATGATAAAATAAATATAATTTTATATTTTAACATGTAAATATTAGGATATAATGAATTATTGGTATTTTCCAAAAAAAAACATCATTTTTGGATGAATGGTGGAAAATACTAAATTTTAATTCAAAACGTATTTTTTATTTAATATATTTATATTTTTAAATTATATTTTATGATCTTTTAAAAGTAAAATTAGATCAATTTTAAAAATATTAATCCAATTTTCTTATTGGAATATATCTATATTGAATATATATATATACATATATTTTATTAAAATTTAAACATTATCACATTACAAACTCTTTATCTCACCAAATCTATGTGAGCAGAATTAAAAATAACTTTTCCACTTCAGTGAATTGAATTTTAAAAAATTGATGTTTTTCTATATAAATGTTGTTTATATTCTACTAAGATCATCATAAATTTTTACTAAAAATATTTTTGAATGAGATTAAAATTAATTACAATGATTAATGTAACATTTATCTAAACAGGTAAATAGACCTTAAAATAAAAGTCCCAATTGCCTAGAAACTTGTCCAAAATGCATTTTATGGAAATATTTCGGCCATATAACATCCATTATTGTGATTTTGATTTATTTATGACCTTTTTTAGGTAAAAAATAAATTTTTATTAAAAATGAAAATGGTGTCTATTCCCTCTCCAATAAAAGGAAATCACCTCTTCTCCTACATCACACATATCATGCCACTTATGTTTGGACAATATCTAACCAATTAAAATTAAAAATCCCTACCTTAATCCTTGAATGATACCTATGGGAAAAATTCTATGAAATGAATTCCTTCGATGAAAACCAAAATGAGTTTTTCAAAAAAAAAGGTAACATCCTTCCTCAATGAAATTTCTTTTTTTTTCTTTCACTACCACCATAATTATTCATATTCCATGATAATATAAAAATATCCAAAATATAATTATATGTTTTTCATTATAATTTTTCTGTATAGAGTTACACACACATCCATATAATGATTAACAAATATATAGTTTACGCATTATGTGAACTATTACCTCCAAAAATGATTATATTTCATTTTTTATTTTCAACCTTTCACGGTTTTAATTATGATAAACATGATTTTTACATATGACATATATTATATTTATAATTAATTTTTTATTATTTATTTATTTTATAACAAATAAAATTATACTATCCATTTTTTTAAATATGTTAATTTTATTTGGTGATGTGGGAACAACCTCTACCTCAAAGTGATGTGATTCATTATCACATTAAATAGGATTTATTAATAATGTAATTAGTAAAATTATATTATATTTATAATATTGATGATATATTTATGATTCTATAATTATTATATAATTCATATTTTCCTCCATTCCTTTTTTGTGAGAAAACGGTAATTTTTTTGGGGAAGTGTGGACTACCATCTCCTCAAGGAAATGTGATTTGGTCACACACTACATAGAATGCACTAGTGATTTATTTTATAATATATTATGATAAAAATAACATATTAATTATTCCTTTCATATATTAAATACATATATATTTATATATGTCATTTACATACATTTTAATAATATGACAACAAAATGAAAACTACGTTCATTTGTACAAATGACCTACCATCTCCATTATAGATGTATTCGATTTCACTATTTTTTTAATATATATTATTATAAATACATTTATAATAAATATATATGATTTTTATATAATTTTTTCCATCTATATGAAATAAAATCATCATCTAATAAGGTGATCTATAATAATATGTCAAAACATGTACAATGAACAAAGTGGATATTTCGAGAAGTAAAACCTTAACCAAAAATTGTTAATTAGAGTGTAATACAATTTTGTAAACGAAAAATACATGGTATAATATATAATAATATGTTTTTTTGAAATATTTATAATGAACATATATTTATTATATTATATATTTTATCGTGTACGATGGGAGTCCAGACATAAGGTAAAGTAACTTCATCTCATTTTTTATTTCTGTTAGATACATGAAATATTCACCAATATATTATTAATTTTTTGTTTATTTATACCCATATGAGATGTTATATAATATTTTAATTTGTTAAATAATATTTAATTTTTTAATTTTTTTTTATTATTTCAACGGTATCATTATTATAATGTTACTCAAATAGTAAATGTTTTCTCATCTCATTTTTATTTTTCCACGAGAAAGATGCGATGTTAAACTTATAAATTTTATATGTGTGTTGTTTGCATATCATAAATTTATCCCATGATTAATATTATAAACTTTTTGGGGTTTTAACTCTCCATGTTATGATATTTTTATCATGGAGTTTTTGTTCAAATGTTACCAAATTGGTAATGTAATTTTGTCTCAATTTTCATTCTTTGAGACACATGACAAGTTATGGAAATGTATTTTATATGAGATGTACATACTAATTTTTACTTTTTATATCATGAATATACTCCTTATAAATAAATTTAATGATTCAGGTAATTTTGTTTCCTAACATGGGGAGTATGATTCAATGTTATTATGTGGTAATAGTTTATTGAAACAATCTCTTCGTTAAATAAGATTGTTTATGATTATGATTCTATCGATGAATTCATATGGGAAATATCCTAATAGAACTCATGAATTTTCATTCCCTCTTTACATTCATGATATATTCATGTATTTATACAATTTTTACACAATGGTATAAAATATGATTAATAATGTGTTTTTAATAATTTTTTAATTTACCTCTCTCTTCAGATGGAAATCTGTGTTGTTTAAAAACCCAGAAATAGAAAAAGGTTTGGAAATTTTTTTAAAGAATAATTAATAAATTTACAATTTTTTTTTCAAAGAAATGGTTTTCAAAACATTTTCAATATTTATATATATGTTTTCAATATATTTTAAATAAAATTCTTCTCAAAATATTTTCAAGCATTAATTATAAATCTTCAAAGTGTTTTCCAATATAAATTATTTTAATTAGTTTTGAAACTTATTTTATAATTTTTCATGGAAAAGGATTTCTAAGGTGTCCAAAATTCTTTTATATCATTTCATGGCAAATAGTTTTAAAAAAAATAAAACTTCTTTTATATGATTTAAAGGAAATTTTTTTTCTAATTCTTTTCCTTATTATTCTATATTTTTTTATGGAAATATTTTTCAAAATCTTTTCCAGACTTCTCCTTATGTTTCTAACTAATATTAAATGAAAATTTGTTTTCTAAAGGTTTTATTTTTTAAAATTATTTTTAAAAGAATAAATAATATTTAACCACGAATGGTTTTAGAATGATATTTAAAAATTATTTTTTATATAAGATGATATATATTGATGATTAATCATGAATTTAAATAAAATTATCCCAAGGATACCATAATATTATTTCATATTTCTTTATTTTTTATGTAATAATTATTATGAAACCCATTTCAGTTACATGTGTTATATGCTTTTAAATCCAACTTCTTTTCATAGGTTATCATTTAGTTAAAAGATAATTAATACTATATATTTTCCATAGGTTATGATGTGAAAAATGTTTACGATACCGATTTCATTCATGGATTATGATATTATTTTTATAAAACCCATATTTTTTCATGGGTCATAATGTGATGAATATTATGTTATCTTGTGAAATATTTATGTATTATTTTATTACATGATGGTTGGGACTTATATATCCCTCCAATGAATTGGTTAAGGATAAATGTTTTATATTATCAATTTAATATAGGGGGAATTACAAGACTCAAACATGACCGAATCTTAAGATCAAAACAGGGGATAAATAACATGACATCCCAACATTAAAACAAGAAGGAAAACAAGAGGGATTACCAAGCCTGAAATAAGAGTATATATGGTAGGAAATCAAAATCCCAAAATAATAGCATAAACATAAGATAATATCAATCCCAAAACAAGAGAGTAAATAAGATGGAATCTGATTCCTGAAAAAATAGGGAATAGGCGATGTCAACCCAAGCCTAAAACAAGAGGGTAAATATGAGGGCATCACAAGACCGAATCAAGAGGGTACATGGGAAGGTAAATGATTTATTTAATGAAACCAAAATATCAAGAAGTTCTTTGTAGGTATCATTGACATAAGATTTTATATGTTTAGGTGTATTCCATAAGTTCCATGTCTTATTCCTTCATGTAAAAAGATATTATCTCCCTTATTATTCATGAATTACTACTAGTATTTATGCCATGATTCATGATTATGTTCTTTGAAATGAAGTGTATGATTTTATAATGTTACAATCACATTATCATACACTTATGATCATTTTTATGCTTATATATCTCCCAGGATTACTGATTCTAAGAATATGTGATCACAAATTTCTTTGATTCATTCCCCACGTTATAAATATATATTTTATCAATTAAATTTATAAAAATGGTGTTAATGGTAGAAAATCTAGTTGGAGACATTTTACCTCATTTATGTTCCTGTTTTTATGTTCTTATGTATCCACGGGCACTAAACTAATACATCTATTAGGTTTCAGTTTGTGTAATGTATTAACTATTCCACAAAAGTTATGTAATTTACATGTACACTAAGATTGGGACGTTATAATTTATTTCATTGTTATGTTTTAGTCAAACATTGGAAACATTGAAGATAAATATTTTGTGAAATCTGTAGGAATTTTTCAAAAGTTATGTCTAGGGATGTATCTAAGGATAATATTAAGGATTGGGAAATTTATATGAAAATGTATGGAAGATAGTAAAGGATAGATCAAGTTTATTATTAGAAATAAATTCTTATTTGAATAAAATATGTGGATATGGATTTAGAATAGATATACATATGATTATAAACTCTGAAAAGGTGTTTTCTGCCTAACTGTACATAACCTGGTATACCAAAACAGGCATTGTTGCTCACCTTGTTTAACACTCATTTGGGATATTCGTTTGAAATTATCAAACAATTCCAAGACCAATATGAAGTATTTAAATGTAATTTGAATATAAATAAACTTGGACACACCTAAAATGTTATATATTAAGTAACTTTTAATAATTTAGACATCATGTATGTGGTTTTTCATGATTATATGTTTTTCTATTGAGATAAGTGTTTCTCACCCAAAGATTTTTGTTTTTAGCCAATAGCAAGAACTAAAATGAACTAAGTAAAATTAATATTTTTTATTAAGTAAATTGTAGGAATGTGGAAAATTCAGTTCCTAAGGGAAAATATCTTAAATCATGAACTTACATGAGTATTGATGAATCTATTGAAGTTAAAGAGACCATAAATGGCATTGGAATTGTATTAGATGTTATTCTAGTATTATATACGTTACACATAAAAATCGTGATTTGATTATGGTTGAGGAACAATTATTCGGGATTTATATTTTATATTCTGAAAATATTTATTAAATAATATGTTGATAAAGACATTGAAATGGGTTATGAATAAATTAAAATGGTTTAAGGTCATATGTTTTAGAATTTAATGATTATGTTATATGAATCCTGAAATATATAAGTATATTCAACATAGTTTTTTAATAATGATTGATTTTTTTTAATTTTTATGAAGATAAATAAATGTGATTTATTATAAATTTTATATCTTCATTAAGGGAAGATAACCCTTAAATTTCTCAAGATGTTGAGAAAATTGAGTTTAACTTGGATAAAGATGTGATTGCTTCGGATAATGTAAATTGTATAATATCATAGACCTAAATAAATTTAAGGATTTTTTGAAAAATTAGACTATGTAATCATGGATTATGTTTACAACGTCTTATATTTAAGTAATATGTTAGGAATTATTTTTAATTTTGAATCATTTATGTTTTCCAACAGGATTTTTGGTAATTTTGGTTATTATGATGTGTTAAGAGAATATATGATGAGGGTACTCAAATGTTTGTAATGTGACAATAAATATATGATTTATTATATATAAGGTTTCAATTTTATTTATATTTTGTGACATTAATTCTATAATATTGTATTTTTATCTTTTGTAAGGGTTATAAGGATAACCATTTATGGAAGGTAAATGAAATACTTCTGATGATGATTGTGAGATCAATGTATTATCGAACCACATGAGTATTTAAGAATATTGGATAAAACCCTATAACAACATGATTTTTCTGATATCTCAAAATATATTAGATTACTTATCATAGATATCATGGTCTGTTAGTGCTTATGGAATGAAAAATTATTCTTCCTTTTTCGATAAAGAGTTGAAGGGGAAATGAGTTAGGAAATGACCAAATAATGAGATTTTACATATAATATGAATTAAAATCATGTATATATAACATGACATTAGAATTTCATAACTATAGGGTATGAATCATGAAACCCAAAAAGATATCGAATACATTCTTTTTCCAATGAATCAGATGGACCCTTAGATCATCCCTGATTTATGGCTATGTTATTGTTAACTTTATCCTGAACAAGTTCTCTATCACTCTCCTCCTAAACATGAATGTTATATTTCTCTTCAATGTCTATTATTTTATTAAATTTTTTTACCCTTATAATTCCAACATTTATTTTTTAAATTAATTTTTAGAATAAATTTTAATAATATGGATTTATATTAATGGAAAAGTCAATTATTAAACCATCAATAACCCATATAAATTTCACGATAAAACATAATTTTAGGGGGGTATCATGTAACACCCCATGTTTTTTTGAAATATTCTTTCTAATTATTTTAATAATTTTTTTATATTATTCATTTCACACAACACTAAATATAGCTTCTATTATATGAAAGAACAATGTTGTTAATTCCTTGTATAAAACACTATGTTATTGTTTTTTAATAAAATACTCAATATTAGATTGTGATACAGGAAACACCAAATTGGAATGTGCCACATGAAATACCAACTTTGATTGTGCTACATGCAACACCAACTTGGAGTGCATGACACAAAACACGGAGTTTATATAAAACAAAGATTTCATATTAAAATAATATAAACAAGATAATTATAAAATAGATATACACTTATTATTATTAATTTTAATAGATAATTTTAGAATTTTATTGGTAATTGTGACAATTAAAAGTATACCTTTTTCTAATGTCTCTAATTGTTTAAAAACAATATTTTCTCAAAAGAATATATTTTTATGCCCTTCTATAAAAAATAATAGGATATTTTTTTAAAAAAAATTAATCTAAAATTAATAAAATAAATACTGTTTTTGATTTAATAATTTGAAAATTATGTCACACTGAGTTTTTGGGCTTTTTATTAGAATCCTCATTTTGGGAACAATAGTGATAAATACTGAATTTTAATTCCAATCATATTTTTCATATAATTTATTTATATAAATAATTTATATTTTAAGTTAGTTTTAATGTAAAATTAGATAAATGGTACATATATTAATACAATTTATGTCGTTGTTATATATTTTATATTGAATTTAGATATAAAATCTTAATGAACTTTTGAACATTCTCACTATAAAAACTAGCTTTCTCGCCACATCTACAAGATTTACATTAAACTCAAATTTTTCCATTAAATGTATTAAATTTAGAAAAATTGACATAAAAGTTTGTAATATTTATTATATATAACTTCTATTGTGACCAAATTAATTTTTTACTAAAAAAATTATCAATTTTTATTAGTATTAATTATAAAAATTTATGTAAAATTAAGCTAAACAAGTGAATAAACCATAATCATAAGTGACCAAATGGCCTATGCACTAGTCCAAAACCCAT
This sequence comes from Viscum album, assembly GCA_963277665.1. NCBI lineage: Eukaryota > Viridiplantae > Streptophyta > Magnoliopsida > Santalales > Viscaceae > Viscum > Viscum album. Next base: position 1,399,366,269 of record OY728132.1, on the reverse strand, counting down.
TTTGTGAACACATTTCTTCTATATAATTTCCATTATTTAGTGTTTATGTTTTTAGGCGTATATTTAGTAAAACATGAGGGAACACCTAACACTTTTTAAAAAATGACAAGTGTGTCCTTTCCCTCCCCAATAAATGGTCCCCACCTCTCCCCATTATTCACACCTCCGAAGACACTTAATATTAGACAATATAAAGCTAGTTAAATTCTATAAATCCCCACCTTCCTCATTGATGCCTTCTGTTGGTCATAAATGCAACCACTGAAGCCCTTGGGTAAAATCCAAATTGAGTTACACAATAAAGATATAATGTTCTTCCTCAAGATCCTTTCTTTTATTTTTTTTATTCACCACCTAGAATATTCTAATTAAACGGTAATATAAAAATAACATCATATTAAATATTTTTATATATTTTTTTATTTATTTTTTAGATATATACATAAAGAAACATCCATATCATGGGTATGGAACATACTATTTATGTGCACAATAAACTACCCCCGAACGAAATGATGATTGTTTATTTTTTTCCTTTACCTCCTTTCATGGTTGGGAATTATAATTGATCCATTTTTTAAATATGATATATATATATTATTTCTTTATTCTTATATATTTTTATTATAATTCCTACCTTTCATTATGTGTAAATATAGTAATTTCATTTGTGTGAGTGTGGACTACCGCCTCCTGAGAGTGATGTGATTCTATCAAACATTACAGGGAATATATTAAGTATTTATTTAGTAAACATATATGATATATATGATGTTTATGATATAATTATTCTTTTCTAATTTTTATATTACACATACCTTCATACATTCCATTTTTTGTAAATATGATAATTTCATTTGTGGATGTGTGGACTACTACCTATTGAAAGTGATGTGATTCGTTCACACTCTAAATTGAATGAATTATGGATGGGATGTGTAAACTTATATGATATATATGAAATAATAATGAAAATTTAATGATTTTAAATACACACATATATATATATATATAATTCATTTACATGCATTCTTTCAATATGAAAACAAAACAGAAACAGTGTTCATATGCACATACGGCATACTCTCTTGATGAACGAAGTATTTAATTTAATAATTTTATATTTTATGTATTATTATGAATAAATATATTCTAAAAAAATATTATATTTATGTAATATTTGATTTTTTTAAATCATGATCTATGTAATAAAATCAAGAATTATAAGTCAAAACATGTATGGAGAACAGAGTGAAAATTACCCTAAGTGAAAGCATAAAATAGAATTGTTAATTAGAGGGTAATATAAAGCCATAATAAAACCATATACGGTATTAGAGAAAAAATATTGTTATCATATATATTTATAATAAACTTATATGTATTATAGGGTAGGTTTTAATGAGTACAAAGACAACTAATATACAAGTTAAGGTAATTTCACCGCACATTTTATTTACTTTTGGTACATTCCATATTCACCACCCAATTATTTTTTTGTGGTATATAAAAATTCTTATGACATGATATATAATTAATTTCCATTATTAAAAAATATTTAAATCATTGAATTTATGTTATTATTTCATGGGGATTGTGATTCTATAGTTACTCTAATAGCAATATTTTTTTCATCCAACTTTTAATTTTCTGTGGGACACAAGCCATGGTCGCCTAATAAATAATATATTTTTTGTGAATAATGACCATAGATGTATCCAATTATTTATATACTTAAATTTATGTTTTGTTACATATCCATTTAATGATATTTATTTCATAGAGTTTATAGCTCAAATGTTACAAGATTCGTAATGTAATTTTGTCTTAATTTTAATTCTTTCAAACACATGCCATATTTTGCAACAATTTTTCATCACAGTGTGTACATACGACATTTAAAAATTCAAAATAATTAATTTAATTCATTTCATGTTATTTTTATGAATCATGCGATTTCATTTTCTTATATTGGGATTAAAATTAAAAGATAACAAGTGGTAAGAGATTATTCAAAGAAACTCTTCATTTATCTAGATTGATTATGATTATGATTCCATGAAAGAAATATTAAAATACATAAATCATGAGAACAAATAATTTTATTCTACTCTATATATTCCTGAAATTTTCAGGTATATTTTCCATTTTTCACTCTTTTTCAGATATTTTGATTAAGAATGTGTTTTTAAAAAAACTACAATTTACCTTTATTCTGCACGAAATATATATTCTTCCAAATCCATGTTATCTAAAAAGGTTTTCAAAATGTATATAAGATTTATTTAGATATTTTAATGTTTTTTAAAATATATTTTTTTAATTTTTATCAATATTTATTAATATGTTATAATATTATATATAATGAAATGGTTGAAAAAATGGTTTCTTTATTTATTTAAATTTTTTTAAAGTGTCTTAAAAAAGGGTTTTGAAATTTTTTTATGATTATATTGTATGTTTTATTATAAAAATGGGTTTATATAATATTTTATATGTTATCAATGATATTTCATTCAAAAATAAATTCGTTCTCCTTTTATTGGATTTCAAGGAAATGGTTTTTCAAAATGTTTTCAAGATTCATTTTTATGTTATCTTAGAACAAAAATTCTATATAATTTTAAGTATTATATAAATGTATAAAATTTATTTTCATAGAAAATTGTTTTTCTAATGTTTTTACATTTTCAAAATATTTCTCATATAAGAAAAAATACTTTCATGATGAATATTTTTTGAATTATATTTCAAAATTATGTTCCATCTCGCATGAAATCAATTGAAAATTCCTCATTCATTTATAAGAAATGGACCATCAAATATATTCATATATTTTTAATGATTTATGTTTTCATGTATGAATGCTTATGACACATGTTTCTATTTCATTAGTTATATTCTTTTTAAACCCACTTCTTTTCATGGGTAACGATTTAATGAAATGATTAGCAAACCTATACATTTTCCATAGGTAATGATGTGATGAAATTCTAATGATACCCATTTTATTTCATGGGTTATTATTTGATGTTTATAAACCCCATATTTTTTTCATGGGTGATGATTTAATTCATATATTTTTATCTTTTGGAACATTTATGTTTTATTTTGTTACATGATGGGTGGGAACTATATCTCCCTCTAATTCACTAGAAACAATAAATGTTTTAAGGGCCCCAAAGGGTACACAATAGATAATATTTTGAATGAATCAAGAGAAAATAATAAGAACAAAACAGAATTTTAAATGAAAGTGCGTCCAAATAACCAAACAATAGGGCACCGGGGTGGGAATACCATTCCCAAAATGAAAGGGTACATGGGTGGGAATCCCAATCACAAAACAAGAGGGTAAAATATATGGAATAGAAATCCTAAAATATGATGGTAAATGGTAGGGAATCCTAATCCAAAAATAAAAGGGTAAAAATGATGGAATCACAAGAGAAAAATAAGTGGGTAAATGGGAGGGATCCATTTTTTAACACAAGAGTGTATATGGTAGTAAATACCAAGATACAAGTATTTAAAAGGGTTATTATCTCATGACTAAAATTCTATTATGGTCTTGGTATGTATTCTTGACGTAGGATTTTTTATATTTATGTGTATTTCACATGTTCAATGTCTTCTTCCATCATAGATCATGATATTATTTCCCTAATAATTCATTACTTATAAACCAATAATATTTAATACATGATTATTGTTTGTTATTATTCATATTCAAGGTAAAAAAATTATATTATTATGATAACAATATCAAACTCATATCCTCATGTTTGTTGCTAACATGTTTCCCTTGTTTACCCTTACTGAACATCTTGGTTCACCTTTTTAAATGATTTATTCCCCAGGTTATGAACATATATTTATGTTTGATATTTCTATAGAGGTTTATTTCCTCAGAGAAACTATTGGGAGATAATGTATCTCACTCATGTAGTGGTGTTTATGATTTCATTTATTCAATAGCACTATACTAATACAATTGTTGGGTTTCTATTTATGAAATGTTGTAAGTATTCTGAAAAAGTGATGTAGTTTACATGTACATTAGGATTGGTTCATTATATATTTAATTATTATATATGATATAAATTAAATAATAATAATCCAATAAGGATTAATAAATATTTTCCTTTCCTTTTTCTATTCATTAAAATTTTAAAATATTATTCATGCATGTCTACATCCTACCATATCCATTAATGGGGTACTTAATTTTCATATCTACACCATTATTTTAATAATATTAATATTAATATATATATTTATATCTCGAAGTTATATAATAATTATAATTATAATGGAATTAGAGCTGTGATTAATGTATAGGGGCCAAAACTAATAAATTGAAACATGAGAATGTTAACACATGAAAAAATAAATTTCAATATAGAATTATTAATAAATATGTGTTAAAATATTATAATTGGATCATTTAGGAAAATATATGTATGAATTTTTTTAAGTAGATATTTATAATATATTTAATTTTTCTGTACACGAGGCTTAAAATATATAGACCAATCTAAATACAAGGTAAGGGTTTATCGTCCCACATTTTGTTCTGTGAAACATATGTTATATTCACCAATTCATTCATTCGTATAGTGTAAATAATTCCCATCAAAAATTATAGAATAAAATTTCTGAAATATTAATGGAATTTAAATCTTCATATTGGGTTAATTCATTCATGGGGGTTATGATTCAAATTCTATAAAATCATTATGATTTAATTTCATAATTTCATCAATTTTCAGGACTGTATACCTTAAAGTCTTTTTTGGGATTTTATTTAAAATTTCAATAATATACCCAATATATTATTCTATTCTATGATTATATCTATTAAGTAAATTATCAAATTTATTTTTAATATTATTATGTACCCATGATAAGTAAATAATCCTTTTTAGTTAGACAAACATTTCATTCAACTCTATATGGAATATTTTTGTTATGTACATGTTTTACATAAATTTATTTGATGAAATTTATAAATATTTATAAAATAATTTATTAAATAAATTTATATCCATTTTTTTAAAAAATAATGTTGACATTTTTTCATTATCCACAAGATATTCATTTTACTTTAAACCAAAAATGTAAAAAAATAATTGTTTTAACAGGTATCGAAATAATAAAATTTCCCACCGTCAAGAAAAATAATTTAATTGATGCTTAAATTATGATTTTGTATAGATTTTTCAATGAAAATATTCCCTATAATATAATGGAAAATATTTTTTTTCGAAAAGTGAAATTAATTGTGAAATGATTAATTTTCATAATGATTTTTTTTATAATATTTATATGTTTTTTCTATTCATCAATGAAATAATCCCTTTTTATTATATGAACAATTGGGGATATGTTGTAATAATGTTATCCATATTCCTTTGGATGGTCCGTATTAAGTTTGAGTTTGTCATTATTGAAATTATGTACATTATTTCGTCAAATACAGATATTCTATGAATATTAAAGAATGATTTTAAAATTATATTATTTGATAATATGTTTAAGGAATTGGAATTTTTAGTTAATGGGAGGGGTCTATTATATCACCTTGATTGAATAGTATGTCTCATGAAACATGATAATTCATGTAATCATAGTACACCATACCCATTTATTTATGATTTCTAAGAATGAGGCATAGATGGTATGTTTATGTTGTTTTGAAATAAGGTCCCAAAGATAATATTATGATGACTATATTTATAAAATACACTTTTGATAAATAATTAATTTAGTTAAATGTTATTATCTTAATAGTTATGATATCCATAAATAATTTCCATGATCAAAAGACTATTTATATCAAATTATTTTTGTTATCATTTATTCATTATATATTCTTATATATGATCATGTTACCGATTAAATGTTGCGAATCTTTTCATTATTAACTATTCTATTTTGATTATCAATTATTTATTTTTTTATACCTTCCTTTATATGAATTGACTTATTAATAATATTTTCTCACAAAAAATTTTATTCCTTTCCAAAAGATATATGAATGGTATTATGATGGATATCAATGATGTAAAACTGTTTAATATCCCATGTTTTTTGTTGGTCGGAGTGGATACTCAAGAGGGGGGTCAATTGAGTTCCAATTGAAATTTCTGTTAAAATATTGTCTATTTAAAATCCCCCAATTTATAAAACAAGGTAAACTGTAGTTAATTTATATAGATTGTAAATGTTAACTTAGCTTCTCAAAGATTGATTAGGTCTCAGTTAATTTAACCACAGGATCAAAATAACTTTTGAAACGAACCTACAGATGTAAAATAAGTGTAAACACTTAATAGTTTAACTAACAAAGTACCTTTATAATAGTTTTGTATTTCAAAGTAATATAAGAAGAATAAATAAGATATATGTAGTATACTTTGAACTTAAACTAAAGATGCACAATAGATATAACAAGAGGTTCAGTCTCAATACAAGACTTAGTCCTCTCAAATTTATATAAATTTGATCCACACCCTGGATCGGGGTTAAAAACAGTTTAAAAAACATTCCAGGCCACGCAAGGACCTCTACCACTGTTCTTCGTGGGAAACAAAACAAAGACAAGGCCACACAAGGACATCTTCCACAATTGATGTGGGTAAACAAGAGTTAAGAGTTTTTGAGTGAGGATTTGATATCCTCCAATTCTGTGAAGGAGACATTGTGTGTATATGATATACAGAGTACAACACACTGCTCGAAAGTTAATAAATAAATCACTCGAGAGAATAGATAAGAGTTTAGAAAGCTCTAGTGGTTATCAATGCAACTCTGGACTTGTTGGATTCAGCAGGAATTCTTCTGAGTCCTTCTCTGGTATTTCTATTGAAAAACAGAGTGTCGTAGTTAAGCATGTGTTCTACAGGAGTGAGAATGATCTCTTTGTTCGTCATGTGTTCTTTAGTGGTGTTGGATTGCATTCATGAGAGTTCTTTGAAAGTCTTGAAATATATTTCTTGTTCAGGATTGTTCTTCTTTTTAAGCACATTGCACTTGGGTGTATATAAGTTCTTCTTATTATATCGTCACACTTTTCTCACTTCACAGCTCCTACGTGTACTGCATCTCAATCTTTCATATATTCCTCCAATTCTGGCTGTAGGAATGATTTCCTTTTCATAGGTACGAGATACAGTTTCCTGACATGCCAAAAACAATCATATAATAACATTAATTGCATTAAAAACATCAAATATGACCGTTAGAATTATTTAAATAATATTGACAGAAAGTTAAGAAATGGTGTCACCGTGATTATGTAATTGGTTTCTTCTTCACGGTATATGGTTCACGGTGTGAGCTTCACGATATGAACATCACGGTATGTCCATGTCACGGTGTCTAGATCATGGTGTCAAGGTCACGGTTTGTCCTTCACGGTGTCTAGTTCACGGTTTCTGGGTCACAGTGTCTGGGTCACGGTGTCTGGGTCCCGGTGAGTCCTTCACGGTGTCTCCATACTTAGACAAATATCTGTATTTAGACATAGACATTAATATGCAGAATATGGATTAAGTTTAATCATTAGAGAGTAAGAGAACTTGAATCATAAATATAAAGGTGTGATAATATAAGTGAGATTTCTGATCATGCATAAGACTTGTAAATAATAAAGTGAGTAATTAACATCTATAGGATTTGTTATCATTAAAACTTGATGTGTAGTTATTATTGTGATTGAAGAGCATTAGCAAGATTTGCAATGATGGTTGAGATTAATTAACAGTAATTGGATTTTTGATCATTAAAACATGATTAACAAATTAGGAGTCCAACAATCTCCCCCTTTTTGATGATCAAAAATCATATAAGTCAAAATATAAATGAAATGTAGCATTAAAGAATCTAGAATAGTAGAATAGCAAGAATTAGAGAAAATAGATTCAATAATAACATATCTCATTATAGTACGGATACTTGCAGTTTTTCTCCCTCTTTTATACTTGTAGTTTTTCTCCCCCTTTTGGGATTATCAAAAAATAGAGAAAATTAAATGAAACACTGCATTTTGCATTAAAAAGGGTTTAGAAGAGAACATACAGGAGAAATAAACCCAAGAAACAAAAAATGGCATCCCATAAAAAATAAAACAGTCTGAGGATGCTTCAGGGATCCACCTTTACCTTGCCTTTATTTGCAGCAGGAGCTGGTGCTGAAGTTGAAGAAGGCATAGATGCGGTAGACAAAGAGGGTAAGGGTAGACCTTCAAAAACAGATAGAGCCAAAGTGGGAATATTAGAAGATCTAGGTAGTGGTTGGTCAAGAATGACTGGCCAAATCTAAGAAAGTGCTTGGCTAACTGTAATGGAAGTTGAGGCTAAGGTAGGTAGACCAGGTCTAAGGGGTGCAGCAGCTGGAGGAACTATAGCAGTACACTACACATGAAGATACGACTTCAAAAGATTGATGAAATCAGTAATGATTTCACCACCATATTTCATAGACTTTTCAAAATCATCATTACTCTCTATAAATCTGTCCAACAATCTGGTGAACTCTGTGAGCTTCTGAACTTGAGATTTAAAATATTGAGTCATCGGAGGGATTCTCAAATTCTCCATAAGATATCTAAAGTGATCTGTCATATCAAATTTAGATAAAATCTAGGAGAGATACAAATCTATTTTCATAGTGATCTCTTGTTGAGCATCATTGGATATCATAGAATTAATCCTGTCCAAGTCCAATTCTCTTTCACTATTCCTAATCACTTCTGACAAAGAAGGTAGATCCAAGCCACTAAAGGAATTCTGAAGTTCTTCCTTGATTATGGATCTCATCATAGAATCATCCAAAGAAGGTGTGGAGATCTGACCCGAAGTAGGTGAAGCCTTGACAGCTTCGGTTAGAACTTTGAGCTGTTTCAGAACTTTTTGCAGGCATCTAGTGTATTCATCTGTAAGCTCATTTAGATTTTCTACAAGCTCCCTCATGTGTTCCAGCATTTTTGTGTGCCTTTTTCCAATCTTCTCATCAAAAGAAAGTAGATATGGATGAAATTGAGACTTAATCTCCCTAGGAAGGATGGAATCAGATGTCTCAGTAGAAGAATCAATAGGTGCAAGGGTAGAAATAGGATCAGGCTCTGATCTCAAAGACAACCCATTCTGAAAATATGCTACCATATTTTTTAGATTTGAAACATCATCACTCAGAAACTTATTTTCCACTCTGACGTCTTGAATTTCTCAGATCATCCTGGGTTGGATATTCAATATAATATTTTCCAAGAGAATTGATGCATCTTCTTGACCTAACTGAGTCTCTAGACGAGGTTGAGTGGAGAAAAGTTTCTCAACTATAGCTAACAATGTTTCTCCAAAAATTTTCATATCATCTTTGGTCACAAAGGAGTGTAGCTCAGGTAAGGGTGCATGTAAAGGTAGAGGAGCAGGTTCTGGTTGAGGTTCAGAGTCATCTTCATACTCAGATTCTGATTCAGATTGAGGTTGGGGCTCTGGTTCTAGTTTTGAATGAGCTGTAGACTTTAGTTGAAACAGAGAATAAAGATCCATTCCAGTTGTAGACACTTGCTCTGACTCATTCACATCATAAAAGCTTAGGAAAACATATCTAGTGTGCATAGAGTATGAGATAGAAGTTTGAGAAGATTCAGAAGATCCAGATTCTATAATCTGAAGTTTTTGAGGTCCCTCCCCCTCAAATTGTGCTTCCCTTTCAGATTATTGAGGCTCAGGAACATGGTCAAGATCCACAGGATCATCTCTAATCTCTTCAGCAAACTCTTTCCTTGCCAGGTGAAAGGAAATTTTCATCTTCTCTTCAGCAGAGGGAATAATTTCAGGAACTAATTTTTCCACTGGTTGAGCTTCCAAACTTGTTTCTTTCTCAACAGAAAGATCCTCTTCAATAGGATCTTCCTCTATGGTTTCTTGCTGTTCTGAATTAGGAAAACCCAATTTTCTTGCAACATTTGGATGAGCTTCTGGATTGATATCCACACTAGAAGAAAGAGCTTCCTCTTCTCTCAAACTAATAGAAACATCCTCTCCTTGATGTATTTCAGCAGGGATAACAGTAGGGACAACAGTCCTTTCTTTTTCAACAGGAGATTTTTCCATTGGAGGTCTTCCAGCTTCTTCTCTAGGAGATACTTCAGCTGCTACTTCCTAATATTCTTCTTCTAAATACTCAGCCACTTCATCTGTTTCCATACTTGGATCAGATAGATCTATTTTCCTTCTTGGATAGTCAACAGGTTTAAACTTTTTATACAATTGATCATTATCCTCAATCCACTGCTTCTTCCAGGGGTTCCAGCTAATCTTTATCTTTTCTGATGATAGGCATGGATAGGAAGAAATCAAAGTCCTCTAACATTTCTTCATTTAGTCCGACCATCCCTTTGGAAACTAGCATATCTGAAATCATCCTTGAGTAAAACAAGGAGGTGGATTTTGAAGTGACTTTGATCAGCTCACAAATATGGTTAATAACATACTTACAAAGATTGATCTTATGACCATTCTTCAATAGGTGAATCAGGAACACATCATGATACTTCATCACAACAAAATCTGCTTTTCTTGGAGTAATCAAATGTTTAACAAACTTGAACAGAAGTCTTGTCTCCCCATCTAATTCAGCAACTATAGACCTTCTCTTGGTGCCATTTCTAGTCAGGATTTCCAAATCGTTCTCCAGGTCAAAGATGTCGGTTGTTGGAGGAGGGTCTCTCTGGTAATCCTCACAAAATCCTTCATGTGGAATATCTAGTCATGCATCCCACAGCCTCGAAGAGAAAGAACACTTCAGACCATTTATCCATCTTGTCACCATAAATCTTTCTCCAAACTCAGAAGAAATATTTGCATACTGATAGAATTGATATACCAATATCGAGTAATTCGGTCTATTTTTTCTAAAGAACCATTTAAGACATCCTTATTCTATTAAAACATTCAAAACTAAAGATTTTCTAGACAGCAGCCATTCTGGGAAAACCCCTTTTTAGGTACAACTATATGGCTTACCAGGTTTGGGTTTAGAGGTCCTTCGGGAGCTATCCTCGGTATCCTCATCTGTTTCTTAGAGCGGTGCTTCTCAGACGAGGGTGAAGATGGAGGCTTCATCCTTGTCATTCCCTGAAGGTTCGGGCGAGAGGGAAGAGAAGGTTCAGGAGAGAGTTCGGGTAAGGAATCGAATGAACCCCTTGAGTTTTATCATTTGGGAATTTCAAACGTCATAAAAACAAAAACGTATGAAAACAAAAAGCGGTGAAAATAAAAATAAAAATTACCACGATACGGGTTAAAATATGAAAAAAAATCTTCACGGTGAGACCACGAGTAGGCATTACGGTGTGATGAAATCTACTCATCACGGTGAGACAGCTGATAGTCGTCATGGTGAGACAGTGAGTATTCTGTGTAGTCACGGTGAGACTGTGAGTTGATGGACCATGAGTATAAGGTCTTGACGGTGAGTCTGTGAGGATAAATTAGTAACATAGAAATAGTAACCATGAAACCGTAAAGTAAACTACAGTAAAGTATTAAACAAGAAGATCAGTAAGATGTATATTTATGATTAATCATACCAAGATCATCTATGATGTAGTCTAATCTTTCAGAATTTAATGGTTTAGTGAATATATCAGCATGTTGATATTCAGTACCAATGAATTCAAAAATAATATCACCTATTTGATAATGAACCCTCAAGAAGTAATGGCTTTCATCAATATTTCTTGTCCTAGAATGAGAAACATGAATCTTAGGAATATTAATAGCACTTGTGTTGTCACAGTTTATCGGGACATGTCTGAATTGATATCCATATTCTAGTAATGTGTGTTTCATCCACAAAATTTGTGCACAAAAACTGCTAGCAGCTATGTATTCAGCCTCTATAGTAGATAATGCAACATAAATTTGTTTCTTAATACACCATGATACTAGTGACTTGCCTAAAAGGTGACATGTTCTAAAGGTGCTTTATCTATCTAACTTACATCTAGAAAAATTAGCATCAGAATAACTAACTAATTCAAATTGTTGTCCTTTGGGATAGAACAGTCTTAAATTGGGAGTATTCTTGTGGTATTTGAAAATTATCTTCACAGTATTTAAATGTGACTCTTTATAATTTTCTTAAAAATGAGCACACATACACACACTAAACATAATATCAGGATGACTAGCAGTCAGGTAGAGTAGACTTCCAATCATTCCTCTATAAGTGGTTTGATCAATAGATTTACCATATTCATCGAGATCCAACCTACAGGTGGTACTCATGGGAGTTTCACTACTTTTTGTGCTATCCAATCTAAAACATTTTAAAATATCTCTATTATATTTAAATTGAGTTAAAATAATTCCATCATCATTTTGAAAGATTTGAAATACAAGAAAGAATTTGAGTTCTCCCATTAAACTCATTTCAAATTCATTTTTCATCATTTTAGAAAAATTAGTACATAATATAGTTTTTGAAGATCCCAAAATAATATCATCTACATAAATTTGAACAGCTATAACATATTTTGAAATTTGTTTTATAAACATAATATGATCAGCTATTCCTTTTGTAAAACTTTTAGAAATTATAAAAGTACTTAATCTATCATACCAAGCTCTTGGAGCTTGCATTAAACAATATACTGCTTTTGATAATTTGAAAATATGATTTTGAAAATGAGGGTTTGAAAATCTAGGTGGTTGTTCAACAAAAACATCCTCAGCAATATATCAAATCAAGAATGCACTCTTTACATCCATTTGATATAGTTTGAAATTTAGATGTGAAGCATAATAAAGTAAAATCCTAATAGATTCTAATATGGCTACTGGAGAAAAAGTCTCCTCATAGTCAATACCTTCTTCTTGACTATAGCCTTGTGCAACTATCCTAGCATTATTTCTAACTATGTTTCCATATTCATATACTTTATTTCTAAACAACCATTTAGTGCCTATTGTAAAAGTGTCCTTAGGTCTTTCATCAAGATTCCAAACATTATTTCTTTCAAATTGATTGAGTTCTTCTTGCATAGAAATTACCCAAAATTCATCATTAATAACATCATCAATGTTTTTAGGTTCAAGCTGTGACAAGAAGACTTGATGTTCAACCTAATTTCTAAGAGAATCTCTAGTTTGTGTCCCTCTATCAAGATTTCCTACAACAGCATCTAAAGGAAGATTATTTATAATTATAGTTGATCTAGTAAAGGTAGGACTAGAAACTTTAGGTTCTTCTCTAGGTTCGTGTTCATTAGGAGCAGATTCTGGAATAAGTCCAAAACTGGTTGTCTTTATAGCAGGTTCATTAATTTTATCATTAAGGTCCAGAATAGATAAATCATCTTCAATATTTTCAAGAGCGGTTTTAGGCTCATGTGGATCAGTTTTATCAAATTTGATGTGAACAGATTCTTCCACACACTTGGTTATTTTATTTAAAACTCTATAAGCTTCGCTGGATAAAGAATATCCTACAAATATTCCTTCATCACTCTTAGAAGAAAACATATCAAGATTATCTATTGTATTAAGAATAAAGACTTTGCATCTAAAGACTCTAAAGTCACTAACATCAAGTTTTCTATTGTTCCAAAACTCATATGGGGTCTTCTTAAGAACATGTCTAATTAAGACCCTATTAACAATATAACAAGCTGTATTAATAGCTTTAGCCCAAAAGTAAATAGGCAGGTCATATTCATTAATCATTGTTCTAGAAATTTCTTGAAGGGTTCTATTTCTTCTTTCTACTATACCATTCTGCTGAGGTGTCCTAGAAGTAGAAAAGTTGTGACTATAGCCGTTGTGTGAGAAATAGGATTCAAATTCATGATTTTCAAACTCACGACCATGATCACTTCTTAGAGTTTTAATCTTAAGTCCACCATGGTTTTCTACAGACTTAGAGTATTTAACAAAGTAAGAACAAGCTTCACTTTTGCGAGCTAAGAAGTATACCCAAATATATCTAGAAAAGTCATTTACTAGAGCATTGACATAGTTCTTCCCATTTATTCTAGAAACTCTAGATGGTCCAAACAAATCCATGTGAACCAACTCAAGAGGTTGAGAAGTTGAAACTTCTTTCTCCGATTTAAAAGAAACTTTATGTTGCTTTCCCTTTTGACAGGGATTACAAACTTTGTCATTTGGAAACTCAAGTATAGGTAGGTCTCTAACTAAGTTCTTCCTAGTTATATTTCTATGTGAGTGTATATTGTAGTGTCCTAATCTTCTATGCTATAAACAAGACTCTTTATGTAAAGCATTTAAATAGGTAACATTTTTCTTAGCTAAGGAATTTAAATCAACAGCATAAACATTTTAATTTCATAGACTAGAAAATACTAAAACCTTTTTAGAATTAAACACATTACAAGAATCATTTGCTAATTTGAAATTAAAACCATCATCAAATAATTGAAAAATACTTAACAGATTATATTTAAGTCCATCAACAAATAAAACTTTGGAAATTAAAACTGAATCAGTGTTACCAATTTGGCCTAGGATGATGATATTTCCTTTAGAATTATCACCAAAGGTGACATGACCTCCATCAACCTTTATTAAACTTTTGAAACATGAGTAATCCCCAGACATATGTCTTGAACATTCACTGTCCAAATACGATGTCTTCTTGTGGGAACTCTTCAAGTAGGTTACTTACAAAATAGATTTAGATAGGAAATGAATTTGGTACCCAGATCTTCTTGGGTCTAGACAGGTTAGCAATCAAAGATTTTGGTACCCAAATTTGTCTTATGGGTCTCATATAATTTATAGAAACAAAATATTTTCAATGATAAACTCTATTTGATTTATAACTACGTGAATAACTAGTTGAAGCATATAAATTTCCAGAACTAGATCTAGAAGTATTCTGTCCAGATTTAAGAATAAATCAATTCTTGGTAATCTGTCTATGTCCATGTTTGTAGCCTATTCTAGTAGTGTATTTTGGTGCAATTTCCTTTCCTAGCATTTTAGTTAGTGTATCTTTTCCATTTGTGAACTTCTCTAAGACTTTTCTAAGTTTCTCATTTGAAATTTTTAGTTCAGTTTTCACCTTTAATAGTTGAGAATTTTTCTCTATTTCAATAGTATGTTCGGTTTTAACAGTAGTAGTGAGAACATGATGTCTCTTTAATGATTTGTATTTATCTTTAATTTCATTTCATGTCTCTTCCAGCATATTACAGTATTCAAATAATTCCTCACAAGTCAATTTTTCAGAATTCGAATCAGATTCAGCATCATCTCTAGAATAATAAGAATTTAAAATAGGAGTATCTGAGGTTACCTCAAATGTTTTTTTTAAGAAACACATGTTGGCACAATTCTTTTCAGAATCAAACATTCCAGATTCACTTTTTCTGTCTTCAGAAGCACTCAAGGTAGCCTTCAAATGTTTGTTGTACATACTATCCTTGTAATAATATTTCTTCTTGAATTTTAGCTTTAGGCAGTCTGCTTTAATGTGTCCTTTACTTTGGCACTCATAGAAAACAACTTCATCAGTTTTATCTGGCTTTTCTTAATCCTTCATCCAATGTTCCTTGTTGTCATACTTTCCTTTGTAGTTTGATTTTCTAAAAAAAATTCTTCCTATAAAATTTCTTAAACCTTATGGCTATCTGATCTATTTCATCATCACTATCAGAGTATGAATTATCACTTGTTGAACTATCAGTTTGTATATGATATTTTTCTTTGTCCTTACTCTTTGAAGCAGTAGTCTTAAAAGCCACAAATTTTCTATTAGGTTCATCATATTCCTCTTTATTCACCTTGATTTCTTCCTCATACATCATAGGCTTACCAATGAGTTCTTTGAAAGGTATAGCAGCAATGTCACATGACTCTCTGATTGAAACAGATGTGCCTCTCCATCGGTCTAGTAAACATCTCAAGATTCTCATAATTTGTTCCTTTTCTAGAACATCCATTCCGAGTGAATTAATTGTATTGACTATCTCATTAAACCTAAGATACATATCAGAAATAGGTTCATCAGTCATCATTTTAAAATTATCATATTTAATAGTATAATTATTTAATATCATTTCCTTATCATTGGTTGTTCCTTCTGGAGAAACACCCAAAGTATCCCAAATATCAAAAGTAGTTTTACAAGAAGAAATTATATTAAGCTCTTCATCTCCTAAATCACAGTACATGGCATTCATGGCATTACAATTATTATTGTAGACAGTATTTTTAGGTTCATCCCAAGTTATTCTTTAAGTTTCTGGAATTTTATATTGTGACTCTATAGCAGTCCAGATATCAAAACTCATGCTTTCTAAATAAATTTTCATTTTAAGCTTCCACTGAGCATAGTTTGTACCATTTAAGAAAGGTGGAATGTTAGTAGAAGCACCCCCTAGTCTATTATCCATAGATAGATTTTAGAAAGATAATTTAAGGAGATAAAATTTAGAACTAACAGAAATTTAAGATCATAAAACATGCAACTAAAATCACAGTTGAAAAGCAGAGTATTTCAAAAATCCTTAAACAAAAACACACCTCTGATACCAAATGTTGGTCGGAGTGGATACTCAAAAGGGGGGGTGAATTGAGTTCCAATTAAAATTTCTATTAAAATATTGTCTATTTAAAATCCCCTAATTTATAAAACAAGTTAAACTGTAGTTAATTTATACAGATTGTAAATGTTTACATAGCTTCTCAAGGATTGATTAGGTCTCAGTTAATATGACCACAAGATCAAACTATCTTTTGAAACTAACCTACTGATTTACAATAAGTGTAAACACTTACTAATTTAACTATCAAAGTAGAATTAAAATAGTATTGCATTTCAAAGTAATATCGGCGGAATAAATAAGATATATGTAGTAAAATTTGAACTTAAACTAAATATGCACAGCAGATATAACAAGAGGTTCAGTCTCAAGACGAGACTTAGTCCTCTAAAATTTATATAAATTTGATCCACACACTGGATCGAGGTTTACAAAAGATTACAAAACTGTCCAGGCCACACAGGGACCTCTACCACTGTTCTTCATGGGAAACAAAACAAAGACTAGGCCACACATGGACCTCTTCTATAGTTGACGTGGGTAAACAAGAGTTAAGAGTTTTGGACTGAGGATTTGATATCCTCCAGTTCAGTGTAGGAGACAGCGTGTGTATATGATATATAGAGTACACCACACTGCTTGAAAGTTAAAAAATAAATCACTTAGAGAGAACAAATAAGAGTTTAGAAAGCTCTAGTGATTATCAATTCGGCTTTGGAATCGTTGGATTCAACAGGAATGCTTCTGAGTCCTCTGGTTTTTCTATTTAAAAACAGAGTGTCGTAGTTAAGATTGTGTTCTACAAGAGTGAGAATGATCTCTTGATTCATCTTGTCTTCTTCAGTGGTGTTGGATTGCATTCATGAGAGTTCTTTGAAAGTATTGCAATCGCTTTCTTGTTCATGATTGTTCTTCTTGTTCAGCACAGTGCTCTCAGGTGTTTGTAAGTTCTTCTTATTGTATCCTCACACTTTTCTCGCTTCACAGCTCCTACGTGTACTGCATCTCAATCTTTTTTATATTCCTCCCATTCTGGAAGTAGGAATGATTCCCTTTTCATAGGTACAAGATACGGTTTCCTGACATTCCAACAACTATAATTAATTAACATTAATTGAATTAAAAACATAAAATATGACCGTTAGAATTATTTAAATAATATTGAGAAAACGTTAAGAAACGGTGTCACATTGATTATGTAAACTTTTTATTCTTCACAATATATGGTTCACAGTATGAGATTCATGGTATGAAATTCACGGTATGTCCATGTCACTGTGTCTAGCTCACGGTGTCGAGGTCACGGTTTTTCCTTCATGGTGTCTGGTTCATGGTGTCTGGGTCATGGTGTGTGGGTCATGGTGTCTGCGTCACGGTGTCTGGGTCACGGTGAGTCCTTCACGGTGTCTCCATACTTAGACAAATATCTTTATTTAGACTTAGGCAGTAATATGAAAAATATGGATTAAGTTTAATCATTAGAGAGTAAGAGAACTTGAATCATAAATATAAAGGCGTGATAATATAAGTGATATTTCAGATCATGCATAAGAATTGTAAATAATCAAGAGAGTAATTAACATCCATAATATTTGTTATTATTAAAACATGATGTGTAGTTATTATTGAGATTGAAGAGCATTAGCAAGATGTGCAATGAAGATTGAGATTAATTAACAATAATAGGATTTTCTATCATTAAAACATGATTAACACATGAGGATTCCAACATTTTTCAATATCCAATTTGATATAATAATCAGGTATGTATAAATTTTAGAATGAGAAGTCAACTATTCAATCATTTGGGAAGTGTTTATTTGTAAATAGTTTCATTTTAATAAGGTTTCCATTGACTATGATTTACATTGGTTTCAGTATTTACACTAATAGATTAATTGTGTCTCACCAATGATTCCAAAAATTTCATTTTGTTAATACAAAACATAATTACTTATTTAATTTTTTTAATAATTTTTAGGAAAAGTAACTTGTAAAATTTTTCAATTCCAATTTAAAATTAATAAAAAACAATAGTAACATTAAATATTAATTGAAAATTATATTTAAAATAATTATTTTAAATCCTAATTTAAAATATATTTCAATAAGATCATATAAAAAATGAGTATGAAAGTATTTATTTTAATAATTAACCTAATAAATATGTTTTTAATGAAAATATAAAATATACTCAGTATAATATGTAATAGACTAAGAAAAAAATAACTGAACAATGTAAGAACTCAATTATAATAGAATGATAATACAAATTTAAATGAAATCTAAAACATTAACATAGTAAATGAGAACAATTATATTATGTTTAATTATGTGTAACTTCTATAAAAAAATAATATTATCCTATACATAAATTTGTGGAATCAATAGTCAGTATGTCATTATAGCCTTAGCCTATAACCTCTATACCTCTCTTAATAATCATCACCACTAAGACTTTAGAGGGATTATGAATTTTATAAACAAATGAGAATGATGATAATATAATCATGAATAGATGAAACCATATATAAATATCTCATTATGATACATAGGATTTATAGGAATATATATATATATATATATGGTTTGGAAGTATGTGGGACATACATGTCATGCACCAAATAATAAATCAAAATCCCATATGTCACCTCATCCTAACCCCACACACAATAAATAAAAATAATCTTTACAAACACAAAAATAGAAAAAAAAATTATTAATACACATCAATCATAAAAATTTCATATATTAAATTTTTATGCTTTAGGTGATGGTGTAGTCATTTAATAAAATAATTTTTATAATTTACGAACCTATCTATGAGTCTAAAACCTAGTGGAAATATTCTAAAAACTCATTTTCAAAACCATTGGCGTTATTAATAATAATGAAACTACCCATTTTTAGATAAAAAATTGGCCATAATATCATCCTTTAAAAAAATAATTCAAATCCCCATTGATGATAATTTTAAAGAAATTTTCCTTTTTCAAACCAAATTTAAAATGAAGAAGAAATTTTATTTGTGAAACCAATATTTTTTATAAAAACAAAAAAGTAATAAAGAATAGCCTAACTAAATACTGATATAGTCACTATGAATTATTAAAATTTATAATAAATAAATAGATAATTCAAAACACACATACAATACCGTTTCAAATGATTTCCCCAAAAAAATCCTCAAAACCCCATGAAAATAAAATTAAATATATAAAATATTCAATAAAAATATATCTCCTTGAAGAAAAAATTTGGAGAAAATATTAGAAAACATTTATTATATATTATTTTTCAATGTCATTTTATTAAATTGAGGATCAGAATGAATATGTGTTACATATTAAAGAACATGTAATCAATTAACTCAAACAATAATAGATGAATAAAAATATTCAAAAACATAGGGAGAAACTACAGAAAATATCATACAAACTCTATAAATAAATTCAACTATTAGGTAAAACCCCATATATGGATTTGATAACACCCTAATTAACCTTGTTTAAAATGATAAAAAAGAAATGATTATGATATATATAAGAAGAGAGTTAAAACTTTGAAAAACTCAATATTCATCTAAGGATGACGCTAAAAATTAGTAGATGTATATGTGTAAAATGACCAAGGATGTCTTAAGGGAGGTGTCACAAAATTGTTAATGAGGAGAGACCCCAATTTGTAAAAAAACCAAGATGGTGTTCTGTGTGAATTATATAATATTAATCTGCTCACAAGATTAAATTTTTAGTCGTATAATTAAACAAACCATGTTAAAATCATCAACGTCGTCTTGTGAAACATGTCTGTCAACATACATTTTGGTATCATGATTAACAGAATTATAAAACATTTATTTAACTACATAGATCATGTATTCTAAAATGTTAATTTATATATGGTTTTCTCATGGTTTGAGATTCTTATTTCATTTATAGGGAAATTTACTATATTTTTTATTTTATTTTATCGGTAATATGGAAATCACATTGCTTGTGAAATATGTATGGTAAATTCATGGATAGTGAATACATTTTAGAAAACATAAATCACATTGTTGGTACATAGTTTAAATAATTGTATTTTCCTAAAATTATAGGTGTCTTTACTTTTCAAGGGTTATTAACATTATTTATATATATTTTTTCCAAGGGTGACTCAAAAAAAACCATGGTGGGTTCTTCATTTCACTACATGAGATTTTGTGTTTTAGGTTATGTGATCTCCATTCCCTATACCCCTCATCCAAATTTTAATGGTTTCAACCTATTTACATTTTATTTTCTTGATGTGAATTTATATATATGATATTTTATTTCAAAATGACTGAATTGATAATTAAGAAATGGAATTATATAAAACACAATGACTAATTTTTTTATTTGGACTATAAAATAGTCACTCAAATTGAAAATATCACCAAAAATCATAACAATTTATAATATATCTATTTTACAGTAACCATTATAATTTTTATATTTTTTGTATGAAAAATATAATTTCATATAAAGGAATTAATGTCCTTGAATGGTAGGATCATATACTAAAAATTTGATTTATTTAATCCTCAAAGGGAGATTGAATCCCTAGTAATTTATCTTGAAATTTTTTGTTCTTTGATTACATAACTAATGTATTAAAGAGTCCATTTTTGGAAAAAGTACAATCCCATCAAGATAATGCCCCAAATTATGTTTACTAAACCACCCCTTGAAAATATTAACATCAAACACCTTACCCTTAGGTCATTCGATGGTGTAATAAAGTTATATATATGTAAATCCAAAAAGTATGAATTTGATAATATATTTAGAAACCCATTATTATAGTTATCTATTTTTCTAAATTTTAATTTATTAAATACTATGTTTCATGAAAATTAATTTTTTTAATGATGTAATTGAAATTGATTTTTTTGGGATGTATATGGTTTAAAAGAAGACACAATTATTTGATTAAATCATGTGTTTTATAGACTAACATACTTTTTATAAAATTTTATTAATAAATTTATATATAAAAATATAGATTAGAGTATACATTCATGATGTCATATATAATTTTTATAAGGGCTATAATAAATATATTGTTCAAAAACATTTATTTTGTAATTAATATGAATATTTGATTTAATAATATAGATTATAATAATTATTTTTTATTTTAATAAAATGAATATTATTTTCTAAATCGTATTATAAAAATTATCCAAATGTGAGTTTTTCATAATTTTTAATGATAATATATTTTTTTGGTAAAAATTAAATACTATATAAATATAAAATATATATTATGAAATCAATTTGACCTAAAATTGAATTTATATATTCTATAAATTTCTCTATGACTAAATATATATTTCTAATTCAATATATTATGTCTTAAATCTATTTGATGAAAATTTTAAAGCCTTAACGAGTCCTCCAAAATCTACATTACATTTACAGTTTTTAAAATCAACACTTTATGTCACAAACCAGGCCGGGTCGCCATCTGAACCGGCGCCCGACCCAGTCCGCGGCAAGGCCCGAAGGGTGTTCCCGATCCCCACGGGCTGGCACAAGTGCCCGGGTATCATGATTAACAAGTGGGAACAGTTTTACTCGAAAAAAAGACAGAAAAACAACCAACAAGATAAATAAACTGAATCTGGAAACAGGCTACCAAACACACTTCTAAACAATCAACAGGTTTAGGTCTAAAACTCAGCTAAAAACCCAAAATTAACAACAACAAGAATATAGAACTAAACTCCAAAACCAACCTCATGTGACATGAGAAGTTTTGTACCCAATCTACCAACACCAACCTGCACACGAAGGCCAATAACAACCAGAACCCCCATCATTCAGCACGAATCCTTTTCTTCTCTTCGCTTGATGTTTGTGGGAATCCCCTTTGTACCTTAAGGGGGGATGGTTTTCTGCTTTGGGGTTTGGACCTGGTTGTGGCTTTCTGAGGACGGAAAGTTTTCATGGTGGGTAGAATTGTCACACCTGGACTTCGTATTGAGGTAAGTTTTAAATTTTTATTTTTATCAGGTAGGTTTAGTTTCTTTTATATAATTGTCTCGTTGGAAAGCGGGTTGAGAAAGAAATTAGTGTGATCTTTTGTGCTGATAAATGAATGCTGCCTTGACAATGCCCGATGCTCGGGCAGGGCACGGGCGAAGCTGTGCTGCCAGCCCAGTGCGCGGGCAGACCTTTTTATTATTAATGTTTTTAATGCGCAATTCTTTTTTATTAACATAATTAGTATTATTATCATTATTATTATTTGTGGTGAACCCTTTTATTAATTTATATTATTAAGTTCATTTTATCATTTTAATTTTTATTTTATATTAGGTTGTATTAGTTTTTCTTAGCTTCCATTTCCACTTCTTTTTTTCCTTATTTCTATCTTTTTCCTATTTCTTTTATTTTATTTTTATCTTTTATTTTATTTTTTTTAATTTCCTTCTTTTATGTAATCTCCCTCATTTCTCTCTCTCCCCGGCGTATCACTATTCATCCCCCCTCCCGCGGCTTGCCACCGTCGAAATAGCGCCCTCTTGCTCCTACTCAGACTCACGCAATACCCTACCTGGTTCACCTCTCCCTCTCCAGGGTACCCCCGCCGGACCAACAATTACCTGACTGAGACTTCCCCGACACCCCTTGCTCTTGCTCCATTCGGCCACCTCGGCTA
Source organism: Viscum album (assembly GCA_963277665.1). NCBI lineage: Eukaryota > Viridiplantae > Streptophyta > Magnoliopsida > Santalales > Viscaceae > Viscum > Viscum album. The sequence goes on along the minus strand of OY728132.1, from coordinate 1,399,342,994 downwards.
GACGGCCTGCTTGTGCCGTTCCCCCCATGGAAACCATCCTCCCTGCCTTGTCCGTAATATTCCAGCCGACACCCTTCTTCCTCCCTCTGACCGCCCCGCACCCCTTCACGCAACCAGACAGCTGCCCCGCACCCCCTTTGCAGTACTGGACAGCTTCCCCGCACCTCCTTGCATGACTCCTGCAGCCTCTGTCTACACCAAAAGGAGAAGCTCAGTTCGGGAGTCTTCCATTCCTGACTGCAAGGAAAAGGATTCTTCAAACATCAGGGATCTAGCCATAGGCCTCGAAGTGAAGCTGGCGTGTGGTCAAGAACCTCAAGAGTGTAGGGGACCCCAACTTTATTTCTGCCATTATTGTTGAATGTAAAGGCAGTTTAAATTGTTTCTAAAGTTGTTTCATTTCAAATGAACCGTCTGACTGCACATGGTTTCAGTGACTATGCGGAGGCATGTCCACCTCGACGCCTTAATGTCTTGGGGGTTGCGTCCCATTATATGTAATCACTTTAGTGGTTCTTATGGGAGTATTTTGGGTAAATCTGTCTCAAATTTGAATACTGCTCATCCAGGAATGTGGAAATGATGGTTTGTCTTGGGCCATGCTTTGGACGCCCCGGTAGTCGGGCCCCTCCCTCCCCGCCCCTTGTGGTGGGATGTTTGGTCACCATTGGGAATTATTTCAAAGTTCTATAACCTCTTTTCATTCTGATGGCAGTGAGAACCACGATGGGTCTTACACATAGCTCTCTGGAATAAATCAGTGTTGGCCTTTCCCCAATGGTGGGGAGTCCGCTCGGACCTCCCCATGTTGGTTTTCTAGTCTCGCCTTGGGTGTTGGGAGGTTCTTAGTAGCGGGGAGAGCCACATTGGGTCTCGAACGACTGTCTTTAGAATGAATCAGTGCTAGACTTTTCTTTAATGGCGGGGAGTTCTCTCGAACGTCTCCGTGTCAGTTTTCCAGTATCGTTTCGAGTGTATCTGACTTTCTAATGGTGGGGAGCCCCTTGGGCCTCCCCATGTTGATATTTTTCTTCTGTTTTTAAATATGGTGTGGTGATAAGTGATAACTATGTTCTATGGACGTTTTTTGGCCTCATTTTTTCATTCTCTCCAAATGGTGTGGTTTCGGTTTAATAGTGCTTGAGGTGTTTTGGTGGTGAAGTTGGGTCCCATAGGTGCGAGGGTTCCCTTCCTTGATCAGTAAACTGGAGGTGTTCTAGCGCTTTGGGGCGGGCGACACATATCAGAAAGTCTTTATGTGAGTTTCTTGATGTTGTCTTTGAGTTACTTTATCTGAGCACGATGATTTTTCCTCTCTTAACATGATGTTTGTGGGAATCCCCTTTGAAACATAAGGGAGTATAGTTTTCTTCTTTGGGGTTTGGTCCTATTTGTGGCTTTCCGAGGATGGAAAGTTTTCATGGTGGGGAGAATTGTCACACCTGGACTTCGCATCAAGGTAAGTTTTTTATTTTTATTTTTATCACGTAAGTTTAGTTTCCTTTATATAATTGTCTCATTGGAAATCGGGTTGAAGGCAAAATCAGTGTGTGCTTTTGTAATGATAAATGAACGCGGCCTTGACAATTCCCGACGCATGGGCAGGGCATAGGCGAAGCTGTGCTTCCAGCCTAGTGTGCGGGTGGACCTTTTTATTATTAATGTTTTTAATGCACAATTTTTTTTATTAACATCATTAGTATTATTATCATTATTATTGTTTTTGTTGAACCCTTTTATTAATTTATATTATTAAGTTAATTTTATCATTTTAATTTTTATTTTATTTTAGGTTGGCTTTGTTTTTCATAGATTCCATTTCCACTTATTTTTTTTCTTCCTTATTTCTATCTTGTTTCTATTTATTTTATTTTATTTTTATCCTTTCTTTCCATTTTTTATTCAATTTCCTTCTTTTATTTCTTCTCCCTCTTTTCCTCTCCTTCCCCGGTGCATCAATATTCATCCCCCCCTCCCGCGGCTTGCCGCCGTCGAAACGGCGCCCTCTTGCTCCTGCTCGGAGTCACGCCATACCCCACCTGGTTCACCTCTCCCTCTCCCGGGTACCCCCGCTGGACCAGCCATTACCCTGCCGAGACTTCCACGACACCGCTTGCCCTTGCTCCGTCCGGCCACCTCGGCTAGTCGGCATGCTTGCGCCGCTCCCCCTATGGCAACCAGCCTCCCTTCCTTGTCTGGAAAATTCCAGCCGACACCCTTCTTCCTCCCTCCGGCTGCCCCGCACCACTTCAAGCAACCATACAGCCACCCCTCACCCCCTTCGCAGTACTGGACAGCCTCCCCGCACCTCCTCGCATGACTCCGGCAGCCTCCGTCAACCTCCGGCCAACCTCCCGCACCCCTGTTGTATGTGTTTTTTTCTTGTTTGCTTTTTGTTTAGTCATGGTTGAGTACGGTTAGAGTTTTGAATTGATTTTGGTTCAATTTTGGTATAATTGGTCTGATGCGTTTTTTATTAGGTTTTATTTGGACTTTGTTTGAGTTGCAGATGGTGTGTGGCGGTTATTATGCACCATTTTTGTGAAGTCTTCTATGACAAGGTAGGTGGTTCCACTCATAATTATTTCTTGATGAATTTATTTGTGTGTTTATTTAATTCCGCATATTATTTAGTTAGTTTTCCGGGTGCGAAGTGGTCTTATTTTATTCTCTGGAAATCTCATATACATTGATTTGTTATTAATGTGTTTTTGTGATATTAGTGTGATTTTTTTAACCCATGTCAAGATGGTTTAGTGTTTTATAAATTGTTAAATTTTTCATTAAATGACATTTGCGGTGAAAAATCATGTTTCGATAATATTACGTCGAGTGTTTGGTTCTAAAGTGGCTTTTTAAATAAAACCAAATTTACGGTTAGTGAAAACAATATTTCATCATTTGTTGGCATTTGTGTTAAACTACTCAAATCGTCTCTTTTTAGTTGGTGTAAGTGGTGTGGATCGAACTCTTGATGTGGGGATGGGTGTGTTTGGTTACGAAAGAAGGTTTGTTGGTTGGGTGTGTAAATTCGTGCTCTTATCTTCAAAAATTTGTTTACTAAAAATCTTAAATGTTTTATTAAATAGTTATTAAGGATGCAAGTTTTTTTAATTGGTTGTGTAAGAAATGCAGATTGTGTTTTGAAACATTTTAGTGTGCGTATTATTTGAAATGGATTTTTTGTGTGCGAATGGTGGTTTTTGGTGTGTGTGATGTCTTTCTTGGTTTTAGTGTATGATTATGACATGCAGCATGAACTTTGAATTTCATGAGTACAAACGGGACGCCTGGGTACTAGGTGGGTGGACTAGACTAGCATGCTAGTGATACAGGAGTGGCCTCAGACTAGTTTCAGTTAGCGGGATTGACGCTTACAACACTAACTAAACATTAGATGATGACTGGAGACCACTATGGTAGGAGGTGTTTCCCTACCAGTGGCTCGTGCAAGGGAATGTGTGATATGGTTCACCAATACGTGAGGTTCTAGGGTCCCACTTCTCGCTAGTATCTTTAGGGTCTCCCATGTATTGTGCTCTTCCTCTGCTTGCTACTCAATGTCGGCACACGGTGTGACGTTGGGGTTACCAAGAAAAGTGTGTGTGTGTGTGTGTGTGTACGTGTGTGTGTGCGTCTGTGTGTGTGCGTGTGTGTGTGTGGGTGTGCGTGCGTGTGTGTAAGTTAATTTATGTTGTTTTCCTTTTATAGAAGTCCCCTTAAAAACCGTTTTCTTTAAAAAATTATTTAAAGAATTATTTATTTTTATTCTGTTAAATTGCAAATGTATTTGTCTTTTTATAATTATGTGTGGAACCTTTTCCCGGTGGCATCCTACTAGGATTTTAGCTCACACCCTACATACACCCTTTGGTGTTTGTAGATTCTGTTTCTTCTGTATTCCAGGTTGTGACTTCGTGATCAGTGATGGTGGTTCAGGTGGCAGTTGGTCCTTTCAGGCGGAGTGGTGCTGATGTGGCCTCCCTTTTGCCGGGAGGTTTGAGTATGGGTTTTAGTTTCCGCTGTCGTCTTTTCTTCTTTAGTTATTGGTTTGAATTATAGACTTTAAACATGTTCATAGTTTAAAGGCACATTTGGTTGTCTATTTATAATTTCAGTATATTTATCTAGTCAATTGTTTTGTGTTTACTTTTTCAGGTAAATCATTCCCATGTGTTAGTTTTGATACTCGAGCACTTGTGCCAGCCCGTGGGGATATGGAACGCCCTTCGGGGCATGTTGCGGACCGGGTTGGGCGCTGGGTCAGTTGGAGACCCGGCCTGGTTCGTGACACTTTATAAATATGAATCAATTCCACAAGAAAAATGGAAATTATTTAAATTTTTCTGGTTATTTTCCTTATAAAATAATTAAAACCAAGTTTATTTTGATGAAATTATATATAAATGACCCATAATAATTTATTTTTTAATTAAATTATCATATTGAGTCCAAAACCTGTGTTTATGAATTAATAAATAATTCAAATCATATTTTCAATATAAACCCAACCATCCTCACATTAAACATCATTAAAAACTCTCATAGTATGATTTTAATATTCCATTACAACTATATATAACTCTTATGTTTCCCCCAATATCATTGGAATCTCATTCCATTCATTAAGAAGCACCAAATCAAGGAAATTGATCCCTTCCTAACTTAATTTATTCTTGACCTTTCAATATATTTTGAATATTCATTTCTAGATTTTCATGTTTGGATAGGATTTTACGTATCCATATTATTTTTATTATTAGTCCTATAAAATCATATGCCCCATTATATCTCATTCATCACTTATATAAAAATTTATTTATACCCAATACTCTACAATAATTATCATGTTATTTCCATGACAATATTTTGTTTATCGAATACTCCTCTCCATTTCCACACAAGAGGGTCCACAAGGCTACTAAATTTTATATTTTATATTTTATTTAGATTTTATTTAATAACACTCCTTAAATGCGGGGTTATGATTAATAAAACCCACCAACAATTTGTAATACATATGACACACTTATACCACTGCATGATAAGAATGTGATGTGGTTCCAAACTTTTATATCCCTCCATTGAATTCTCCATTATTTTTATATTATTATATTAAAAGTGTTTTTAATGGGTGGATTTGTTTATAACCTTAAATTATTATTTTAGTACAGTTATTGAATATATATTCTTATGATTTAATGTTATAATTTATTTCCACACTCCCAAGTTTCCATTATTATATCATGTTTTATCATGACTTATTATTCATGATTATTATTATCAAGCCTATTATGATACATTTATATGACTATTGTATAAAAAATATATTTATCTTATACTATGATTTGTTAATTACCTTTCAGGGCTTCCTATGTCACATTATACGTATGTTTTCAATATATTATCCCATTCAGTTTTAGAATATCCAGGGAATTTAATTTCATCATTCAAAAAAATTAATAATTATTTTTTACCAATGTTTCAAGACAATGTTATATAAACCATTTATCCCAATGAAACTTGGCTTCATTATCTTTTTTGTTTGTTTTAACTATATCTTTATGAAACAAATCATGAATTATGGGGTGATAAAATATATTTTCTCATTATTTTAATAGGAAAACAGTGTTGTTATTTTCTGGATTAATATTATTAATCATATCTAAATGATTTTGGTGTAATACTAATCATGTAAACAATCAATAAATTGTTAAAAAAATTATATTAATTCATTTTTAGAAAATTACATCCTTCTTTAAATTCTCTAAGTTGATATGGATGTGGAATAGTTGTACCTGTGGGTAATAATTCTAAAAGGGAGCATTGATATGAACATGATTGTAGCCTAGTGAACATGAATACCCCTTGTGACACCCTTCAATTCAAACTTTCAAGGGATATGATATGGTAAATTCCCAAGATCCTTATAAGCAAATATAAACATAAAAAAACATCTTATAAGGTTTTATGATAATAGTTAGATAATATATAGCATTAATGGATACATAAAATACTTATGTTGGTTAACATATTCTATTAATGTGTTATTACAATTTTTCCTGGTTTTCCATGCATGTATTTAATTGTAAAAAAATTATCACACCTAATTTTTCCTTTTCTTATTGACAATTTATTTAAATAAGAGGATCTAAGTCAACAAATAATATGAAGGGTTATGTGATGACATCTAAAATTAGATTCATAACATTGTGGGAGTAGGAATCAAAAAAACCATTAAAATACTCTCTCAATTAACTTGGTTTCTCAATAAAAAACAAAATTATGGGGAACACCCAACTCCCGCAAATATAACGAATATTTCAATTAAGAACAATATTTCAAAAAATCCTATGAATTTCATTATCTGTTATGATATGTTGATACCATAGAAATATATCAACTACATTGAATAGATATTCCCCATCATTAAATTATATGATCATCAAGAGGTCATGATAATTATTTATTGTACAGAGGGTGAGTATGATCAAAGGAGTATATTGATCAAAAACACAAAGCCTGAGTAAAATATTGAAGAGATTATGTGGATGGAAATTTTGAAAAAAAATGATTAGTATATTACTTCAAATAATTGACATAAAATAGAGATGTATTACCTTATTCTAAAAAAATTAAAAAATAAAATCAATTAGGGTTTACAAAAAAATCAAATGACATGCATGATATTATTTGAGCTAATTCATTAACCAACAATATAGTGTTGATCGAATATTTTCTGGGACAAATTTGAATATATGAATATTATTTCTTAATTATGACCATGATAACAATGATAAAATTATATGATGTTCCCTTAGTGTAAAAATAGATATCGTAACATATCATGGGTGTCTTGGGATATGAGCGAAGACATAGATTAGGGATTTTAATTATTTCAGTGTGGTGAAAAAATATAATATTGGTAAGAAATTCTATCATCCCAACTATCAAAATCATGGGAATAGTCATACTAAAAAATTTCATATGTGGATCATGAAATATATTAGGTATAAGAAGAAAGGGTGTGTAGAATATGATTAAAAATATGAGAATTACACCAATATGTTGGATGAATGGAATTATGCATTCACACCTTATCCTATTATCATGTGATTCAACTACAGGTAATATGGGAAATATAAAAATCAATTCCCAAATCCATGTGTTTTCAATGAAAACCGAATTCAATTACATCCATATCCTAGAGTGGAAGGGGGATAATATGTCGTTACAAATGTTATGGTCGCTCCCAAAAATGAAGTGGTGACAAGTATTCCATTTATTTATTAGAGGAAAGAATGTGTACTATTTGATTTATGTTTGATGCATTATTTAATATAATTTATATTTAGAAATATTCAAAAATTCCCTCAAAACATGGAATACAAATAATTTGTGCTGATTAAAAATGGTTCAATTATTGCTACCCAAGAATATAACTGAACCCAACAAAACATTTTGGATAAATTTACTTAGAATACCATTGATACGCCAACTATCATAATTATTTTATACTTTAAAATTTTGGATAGTGTTCCTTTTATTGATCCCACATAAATTAATAAGATAAATAAATCACCATATATTTCTCAAATAACTATCCAATAATATTCATGTTCAAGAATAAATATTAATCTAAAATTTTTCTAACATATCAATAATAAATATTTTTTCTTTCTGAGCTATTTTATCGAGATCATATGATTCATACCTGTGGAAAGTTTATCATTGAATACAATACCATCATAATGGAATTCATTGATTTGTATACTGATAGATTTTCTAGTCTTTCTCATATACACGAGGCTTAGTTCCTAATTGAACTCATAACCATAGCTTTTACAATATCTAAGACACATTATATATTAGTCATTGTTTAACATGATTTGAAGAAAATTCAATTATATAATAGAAATGATAAAGGGTTTATATATAGAATTTATCAACATAGGGTTCACCGTTAATCATTGTTTATATTTAATATAATCAATTATCCTTATAAATTTTTATTGTGATCTGAAAAATATAATGAAAATGAAAAATTGTCTTCTATAATGGATTGATTACTTGTTTGATCAGTAACATGGATCCCAATAAATCACTGAGGATGATATATGGTTACGATATTATCTAATAAAGGTTGAGAGAGAAGATATCTCCAATATTAATATTCATATATGGTATGATCACTATGTGGTCATGGAGATGAATTAGGACTAACTATTTATCCATCAATCATCATGGACATAATGAATACTATCATTAGGGATTACCTTGAAAATTTTAAGGTAGTAATTATCGATGATATTGTTCTATTCATTAGAAGTAAGGAGGAACATGATGAGAATTTAAATAATTTTTAAAAGAACTATAAGAATTAAAAATTATATACAATGTATATTAAATCAGTGTTTTTATTGGAGATATTAATACTAGTAGGTAATTTTATCACTAATAAAGTGTATTTATATAGTCATTAAAAATAAGGGCAATAGAAGGATACCCCAATCCAAAAACTATGCATAAAATACATAGTGTTCATGGATTATATGGGTAATATCATTAATTTATTAGGAATACATAATGTTTGGAAATTCCAGTAACCAATATAAATCTGAATACAATCATGTTTGTATAGAATAATCCATGTCAATAAATATTTAGTATGTAAAAAAAGAGTCAAATCACAATAATTGTCCTCACATGACTAACTATTGAATAGGAATTATTGATCTACAGTTACATGTTAAAAAATATAATGATTTTTTTACTTATATAACATAAAAATGACAAAACTCACCCTTCTCAAAAATTAATTATCCTTGAGAATTTTTAGAAATATCATGAACAAAATTTGGCTACATTGGGGATTTGGTGACAATAACTCCATCAAAAATAGTGTGATATATATGGATCCTAAAATTAAAATTTCTATATTCATATGATAGAAGAATAATATGTGATAAAAAGGTGGTTATATCTAATAAAGTATTATGATTTTTCAATTCATTACCATCTTGTCAAAGAAAACAAGGTGAATGACTCATTGAGTATGAAGGATCCTATAACTCTATCCATTATTAAGATTCCATGGTTTCTAATATTCATGGAAAAAAAAGCAAGGAAATTGGAATAATAAAAGGATATTAATCTTATATTTCTAAAATAACTACTCAATGAACCATCCAAGAGAGCATCATGGAAGTCTAAAAAGATGATGATATTATACAAAAAATGGTAGAAAATATTTTGAAGTATCTTTTTGACGAAGATGGATTAATAAGGTTTGCAACAAAGAAGTGATTCCTAAAAAAAAGAACTGAATATTGAATTTTTGTATTATTCACAAATCTCATACACTTCTATTAATCTATAAATTAATAATATATATATATATATTTGAAGAAAAAAATTTGGTGTCACAACAAATTTTTTGGTTTTATTGTGTCTATAACTCAATGTTTAGTATGATGAAAAATGAAGATTAAATTAAAAAAAGGATTATGGGTTTGATTGAACGATTATATATATTAGTATGGAAATAATAATTAAAATATCCATGAATTTACTCATATCACTCCCCAATAATACTATAGTAAATAACACTATATGTGTGATATTCCATCACTGTAAAAAACATTACATTGTAGTTTTATAAAAGAAGATGTATCTAATGTCTAACATTCCATGATATTCATAGGGTAAGTGATGAAACTATATTAAGATCCACTCTATATTGAATATAATCATGATATAACATTTACATAGGGAATTTAATGAATGATTTATAATTGTTTTGATATATAATTTAGATTCATCGATGAATATCACCCTTAGATGGATTTTTATTTTGAAAGAACCATTCAAACTCTGAATGATATGTTCAGATCATGTTGAATGTTTTTTTAACGATTTTGAGATATTCCCCTTCCCCAAGTGGAGTTATCATGTACGAAAACTTCTAATATAGAATTCAATAAGATTATTATTATGATTTTAATTGAACTATGTGTTGGAATATGACTTTTTGGATTATTTTATAGAAAGTTATTTTATGGGAATTTATATGTATCAATAAATGACAAATATGGTTCAATAAATTCAATAAAATTTTGATAGAAAATCTATACATACATTATTCGATAAATTATTTTGATGATTCCATAGATAAAATTATCCTTCCTATATCATTGCATAAAAAATTCATGATTTTTTAGTAGAATAAATAGATTATACATTGATAAATTGGCCATTTTTTCCATTTACTACATTGGAGTGGTAGTATTTCAACAAGATCTCCTACCTAACGTGTCTCAAGTACATGATTTTTTCTATGTATCCCTCTTAATAATGTATCGAAACACTACAAGAACTAAATCTACAGGTGGTTATATTATAGAATTGTAATTCTTATGATGCGTGGCTAGTGATGATCATATATCTTGGAGACAATGTAATGTGGAAATAGAACACTCATATGTTCAAATTATTATTACAAAACTATTTGTATTGAGATGTGACAAGTGAACTGAATGATACAATGAATCATATGTAATATCATATATATTAGTATATAAAATGAATATTTTCATGGTCAAATTAATTATGGGTGAAGTACTTACCAACCTAAACAATTAAAAATTAAATTCTATTTTTAAATTAGTTAATGTATTATTAAGAAATTGATTTGTAGAAAACACATACCCTATTATTGTTATCTTGTACTGTTATATGGTCTATCAAATATAAAGGATATTTTTGTATAAAAACCATCTATCACATAAATATTTTATTTTGAACTTAATATTATTAAATTAAGGGTTATTATAATGTCCATATTTCCCATAAAAAGGAGATAATGGTCTCAACCAGTATGATCATACCCTACAAATCCCATTTATCTTAGCTTATAAGGGATATAACATAACTATAATTTTCCATTAACCTATTCCTAGATGATATTCCACAATATAATCATGAGAGAAACAATTTATAGTATAATTTAACATTTATTTAGATAAAAAAACCATGTTCACTAATCCACCCCTTCAAAATCTTATCAGTGCACAATATACTGTAAAATAAATAGATGGTGTAATAATGTGATATGTATCTATACCCTAAGAGTATTAATGATTATATATATTTTCAATAAAAATTTATTTTATTTATACCTTTTTAATATTATTTATTAAATGATTAATCAATATTTTTGAAAAAAATTATATTTTAATGTGATGAAATACAAATCGTTTTTTAAGTATATAGTTTTAATCAAGATAATGTTATTTGAATTGAGGAATTTTTTCATATTAATTATATTTTAATAAAATATTATTGTTAAATTGTATTTGTTAAATACAAATGATAATATATCTTTACGAAGTCAAATGTAATTCAAATATGGGTCACAAATTTGGTTATCTAAAAAACAAGTGTTTTTTAATAAAAAGTTATTTTTTTATTTAAAAAATTATTATTTATAATACATATATATTTATATTTTTTATGTAAATATAATTATTGAGATCATAGTTTAAATATTTTCAATTTGTTAACATTTTATAAATTTCAGAGATAGTCAAAATAATTTAAAAATTATTTACTATATAAATACATAACTAGTAAAATGACATCCTAATGAACCAAAATTGATGTAACATATTAAAAATATGTTATCCACAAACGAATATATATATCATCTTTAAAATATTTTATTTTATTATTGTTTTATTAATTTTATTAATATTTAACGAATCATCCAAAACATATATTATAATTTCTGGTATCAAAATCAATTATTTATAAAACATTCTTATGTTGTATGATCTATGGGACACACTTTTACATGTACATGATAACAATGTGATGGGTGTGATTGATACTATATAGCACTCCAATGAAATTTTTATTGTATTTATCTAATGATAATCCATGTATTGTGCAAGATATTATATTATAAGAATAGTATATTAGGATTTCAGGGAATTTTTTCTTTACATGAACTTATAATGTCATATTTTGTGCTTTTCACACATTTCCAATATTCATTTATGCTATCATGTTATATCATGTATTTTTATTCCTGATTTGGATTACCAACCCTCTAATTATACCTTGATATTTTTTTGGGGTTACATGTATTACTTTACAGTATGCTATAATTTTTTATTCCATTATATGATTTATACATCACCTCTTTCTTCTGTACATTACAATGATAAACTATATTGATTTTAAAGATCTAAAAAATGTATGTACATCTTTCATAGTTTTTAAATATTGATGTTGAACACATGTTTCATGATAATTTTATATATATTTATATTACCAAATACACTAGGCCTCACAATCTTCTAGGGTTGTATTAGTTGTATTTTTTATACTTAATCTTGATTTGGTGTTAGTAAAATATGGTTTTTCTTGTTTATTGTTTCTGGTTTTCCTCATTTCATCACCACTAATGTTAAAAAATTTGATTTCTATTTTTTCATAAGTTTTTTACTTAAATTTAAAACTTTATTGTTAATCATCTTTTTTTGAATTTCAAACGAATCGATTTTTCAAAAAATATATTTTCTATTGATTTCCCAAATATTTCTTCAAAACATTAAATATTTATTCTTTTTTGGATAGAAAAAATACATATTGTGGTTCTAATTGATATTTATGTTTTTAATATAACATATGATTATTTAGGTTGTTTATATTGATAATTAATTTAAATAATTGATCACATGATATTTATTCCTTCAATATTTATATAAAACACTATGTTTAATTCTTATGAGTTATTTTATTTTTTAATATTGATATAAAAATATTTATATATATACACATTATAAATAAATTCCTATAATGATTCATGATTATATACATTGAGATTAATATATATTTATATATCTATTTGGATAAGAGTATAAGGATAATGATTGTATTTAGAATTTAAATGATATAATTGTATAATAGTTTTATAAAAAATTTCTTAAAGGGATTTAGAAATAGTTTTCCAAATAAAAAATTACATTTTATAAATATCAAAATATATTTGATATTTCGAATGTTTTACATTTAATGTAAATACCCCATGAATAAAAAAATAATTATATTTGATATTAATTTTCCAATATATTCCTATAGAGGATTATATATTTATTGTTTTTATTGATTATAAAAATAGGTTATCCAATAAATGGAGTTTAGAGTTTATGAATTTAGATGTTGGTTTAATTATGAAATTCATTGTGAATATGAACACATTGTTGTTTTAAATTTATCATCAGTAGTTAAATGTCTTAGTCATCCATGGTTAGTTATGTGTAAACTCTAGGTACTATCAAATGAAAAAAATTATATCATCGTCTGAATACTGATCAAATTATAGAATATTATTTCTTATGGGATTATTCACAACTGTATTTGATGGTAGTGAAATTATGGGCTTTAGTGATGGTTATTTTATATCCAATGATAATATTATTTATAGAAGTTTTATAGTAATATCTTAGTTTTACCATACTCAATGTGGTTTCCAGTATGGATATAAATATTATATAAACAATTGATTTTTTTTCATTATTTCATTATTTTCTATCATGTTTTTCATGAAAAAACATTAATTAATATTTTTTTATAAATGGGTTTTTAATTAAATAAAAATTTTTCTTGGATACATTTTATAATAATTTTATTTATTTATTTTTTAATGAAGAATAAAATTTTGAAAACATTTTTTTCATAACTGTTTTTAATGATATCTTTTTATGAAAATCGTATATTTCACTAATGTGTTTCAAAATTTTATGAAATAACTCTACTTTTAAGATGATGAATGTTGAATAGTGGGTGGTGGGTTGTGGCCTTTCAGGAATTCATCTTCTAAGAAATATATGATCTATTTTAGTTTATGTATCTTTATTAGTTAATGAATAATATCAATGTAATTTATGATTTAGTTTTGGTTGGAGTGTGGCCCAATTTAAGTTAATATAGTATGAAAATCTTTGTCCATTACTTATTTCCATTTTAGTTTGTTTTATAACATTGGCCAAATAAAAATTTCATAACATTATATATATTTATGGATAACATTATTTAATACTAGATATATAATTTTTTAATGGTTTTCATTTATATAGGTGAAGAAATATTTTATTAGAGAAATTAATATTTACTTTCAAATTATATTATTTTTTTCTAACTAATTTTTTTTACTTATTATTTAATTTAGGATGAATCACTAATATAAAAGGTGGTGATTCACATTTTCATAACAACTTAACATTGATTTTATTGGTGAGATAATTCCCATGTGGTGTTTAGAGAACAAATATTAACATAAATGTAAAGTATGTTGATATCATAGTTTAATAACTACATTATACCAATTATATATCAATACAAGAAATGAATGGATTAGTGAAATTGATAATATATATAAGAAGAATTTAGTTTAAAGAGAATATGAATATTTTTTTATACATATTCTCCTCTATACCCTCTTTTAGACATCTAATACGACATAATCGTCTTTATCACCTAGTGAAAGGTAACAAAAGAAGGGTTGAGATCAAGTTCTCTTTTAGGGAATCATATCAAATTTTCAAAATAGACAGGTTTGGTTTTTAGGGAATAAATTAAAATATGGATAAATATAATATAATGATATCCGGACATTATAAGATAAAATTAGAAAAATGATTTTGAAGTAATGATCATGGAATAAGAACATATAACTAACTAATGGTCATCATAACATATCATAGAAAAATATTTTGAGTATGTAATCAATTTATAAAAAGGTATAATATCATTTGGACATGGAATATAATAATAACATGGATTATATTGAAAATAATAAACAATTTAGAGAAGTTGTTGCAAAAACAATACGGGCCAGAAAGATCCATGAAAATTAATAAAACCATTTAATTATGAGAACAAAATCCAAGAATGACAACACTTTAATATCCTTAAAAAAGATAAGGAATGCCCATTAATCACTATCTCATGAAAAAATAAACCAAATCCAATTTATTTTAGGATGATTCAGAACCCTATCCATAATAATCCATACATTTGATTTTCACTATACATTAAATAAATCACCTTATAATAAATTACATGTGGGATGAAAATTGAGATTAAATTTTTTTTCAAATGTTATAACATTAAAAAATATTCTCATTTGATAACAAAAATACAAACACCCTATAGATGAAAAAATCATGTGAATTAGAAACCATTACATTATTAGAGAAGAATCATTTAAAAATTAGAAATAATTCCTTAAATGTGTTTTCATTAAATAAATTATTTATATAATTAAAAAATTCAAAATTTATTATTCAAATTCAAAAAAATAGTAATAAAAGAAAATGAAATATCATACAATATTTCTTTATAAAAAATTCCAATTATTATATTTTTAAAATAATTTAATCAAAATTTAAAATGAGATAAAAAGTGAAATAATATAAAATTCTTTAAATGAAAATAATTATAAATATTTAAACATTCCTTAGTCAAGAAGATAAATGATTAAATGAAAATATAAAATATAGTTTAAAAATAAATATATATATATATATATATAAAGATCATTTTTAATAAAAAAACTGATAGAGTTTCTACTAGAGAATGTTGAACATTAAAGTATGTAAAAAAGTTTAAATGGAGGAAAAAATATATAAAAAGACATGAGATTTATTCTAAAACATTTATATTACCAAATAACAATATATACAACAAAGAATAATTATTCATTATGAAACATAATTTCTATAAAAATTATGGTGTAAATAATTTTCATTACATTATTTGATATAAGATATAGTAATAACCAAAAGGGTTTTAGACTAATAGAAGTGATTATAACCAAAATGAATGATGTCAATCATGAAAACCAATTAGAATTAATCCTATTAATTCATATTTTCTCTAACCTCATAAGAAAAATATAACTATCCTAATACCATATTTTAAATCCATGTTAATTTAAATAATCTATTATAAAATTATTTTATAAATATTCAATAAAATTATATTTTTTTTGTCAAATACTTTAAAAATTGAGTATCGTGAATCTTGATTGATTAAAACAAGATATGTAATAGAGATAGTGTTCATAAATATTCTACAAATATTCCAAATTCATAGGTCCTACATGGTAAAATATTAAAATATTTTACATGTATATAAATTTTTTTATCTGTTTATTTTTTCGATATCATTTTGTGATTTCAAAAACAATGATGAGATTAATTAGATTGTTTTAATGAATTAAATGGTTATATATTAATAACATCACAAGATTTTGATAACATGTATCCAAAATAATTTATAGTTATTTTAATTATAATTACCATTTTTCTAACGAATAATAATTTCCAAATTCATGCATTCAACTAGTAATAGAATATCGCTCATGTATGTGGTAAAAATGACCTGAAAGAGAATGTTACATAATTTCTGAATGTTTCATTTGAACTAATTAAATTATTTTATTATAAAATTTATAGAATATTCAACATTTCTTAAATATCATAGATTTTATTTAAACAAATTCTTATAAACATCCAATATTGGTGTCCATTAAAAATGAAATTATTTTAACAATGAGGTGGTAGTCATTAGATATGCAAGATTAGAGATTCCATATCTCATTGAAGGAGAGGAATGATGGTATATGAAAACAATTTATATTTGAATTTTATTTGTGATATATATATAATTAATTTATTAATAAAATAAATCCTTCTTAGCAACCTCAAGGGATTATGAATGAATACAAACCTCACCACATAGGGGAGGTGGTTGTTTACATATTTAAAAAATATTTTTCCTTATTTTGTCTTAGTTTATGGAATGAATTTAATATTTATTATATAATTATTTTAATGAAATATTAATATAAAAAGTATAAGTTTTTCAATATATTAAGAGGGTTGTGAATAATACCTTGGAGGTTTTGAATATTATTAATAACTAAGAGATAGTAATATTTATGTAAAAATATTTAAGTTCATTAGTTAAGAATGTGGTAAAAAAAAGATTATTCAGGAGAAATATGGTATTATGGGTGTAAAAATGGAATAGTTTTAATGATTATACAAAAGGTAAATTTTATCATTTAATCATTGGATGTTGAATCCTTTCATAAGAATATAAAATAGGAATTCTTTAAATAAGTGTCATTTTCAAACAATTCAATTACAGTATTAATGGGATAACAGTTCTTAAGGTATCTAAAATAGGGTTTGGAAATATATAATGTTGATAAACCTACCATCCACTAATTTTGAGACACGTTAACTAGGATATATGTCTTTATCATACTTTTAACATTTCTTCCTAACTAACCATTACCATTATTATTAATTCTTAATTTTAGTATCTCTCATTAATGAAAGAATTATGATTGGATATTTTTAACTAATTCTAGCATTTAATTTCATATTTTATGTTAATTCTAACAGATAAAAATTGTAATTTTTTAAGAAGTTAATATTTAAATAAAAAACATAATTATATAAATATTATATTTATATGAAACGCTTTTTATGAATTAAATTTATAAAATTGATATAAATTTAAATTATTCTACTTTTATTGAAATAATATATTTATTATAAAAAATATAAGGTATGAGTCATTAATGTAAATGTTAAATCTATTTTTACAATCCAAAAACTAATTTAGAAGAAAATATCACAAATTTTGTTTATTAATGTAGATACTTAATTTTTTCTTTTAAAATATTATAAATTGAATTATATATTCAAATAATATTTCATAATGAGTAATTTTATAACTTAATTAAATATTTTATTAATTATTTTTTAACTCCTTTTGTAAATTATTAAATAATTTTAAAATCCTAAAAGTAATGAGTTTTGTAAAAAATATATTTTTAAATTTAAAATACATATTAGAGAAACATACAAAATTATACAAAGTAAAGTTAATGGGGTGGAATTAATAAATTACTTATATTTTGTAAAATTTAAATTATATTTTTTTATAAATTTATATTCTAAAATAAAATACATAGAATAATGAAAATATATTTTATTGAAATTAACAGTTTATTTATTGACATGTATTACTTATTTTCAATCTAAATATTTAATTAATGACGATCATAAAATAATTATAGCTATAATAAAAATTTTCAAACAATATCTTAATGATTTTTATGATTAGGTATGTCATATAACCCTGGTTATCCAATATATAATTATTTTCAAAATGGAAACAATTTCATGTTATTTAATTCCTCCCCACTTAACTAAATTTTTTCTTTGAATTTTTTTACACAAATTAAATCCACAAAGGATATCTATCTAGTATTACATTGTCAGGATCTAACATATATTCTTTATGTACTATATTCCTCTATTGAAATTTTACTAGGTGAGTGGCCTTTCTTCGTTTCTCCTTCAATCATTAATTCAGAATTTCGACTTCCTGTTCACTAAATGATACATCAGGTAATAGTTTCACATCATCTGTATTTAGTTCAAATGATTGTTTTTCTATCAAATTAATCTAAAGAAGTGTATTTAATACATAATGTAATTGTAATAAGTTAACAACTATTTATAATTGATATATCACTACCATGACATGATCTAGGATCTTGAACGGACTAATTTACTAGGGATTAGATTTCCTTACATCCCAAAATAAAAACTCGCTTCCAAAGATTTATCTATATTGATACATTATCACCAAAATTGAACATTATACCATGATTATGATTCTTATCATAACTCTCCAATCAGATTTTTGATGCTTTCGTATTCCATTGAAGAGTTTGAAAATTATATTTCATTTCATGGACAACGTTAGGACCTATCAACTTCAATATGAAACTTCATCCCATCATATTTTACCCCTACATATCATGCCATTAAGATCCTTATATGGTTCCATAATAATAGAATAATGAAAACATTTCTTATCTGATATATCTACAAAGGTAATAAATTGACCCAAAAATACATAGAATTTTATCAAACCTGAACATATAATACCCTCTAGAGTTTATAATATCCACAGAGGATGACTATATTTCTAAAGGGGACAAGAATTTATGAAACTCAAATAGTTATATTGTTCAACTAGAAGACCTATCTTGAATCATTATGTGAACCTCAAATACTAATTAATTATTCTGTATAGTAGAAGCCAAAATTGCTTACCATTTTACTTATATATATCTTGTATAGTTCCTCAAGGGTAAATATTATATTATTTTGAAAAAATGAATTGACATTTTATGGATATCAATATCCCCCCAAAAAAAATTTTTGGGGTGTCCTATAAAAATGTCCATGCAAATTTTTTCCAATTTCCATACTAATATGGGTAATGGATGATACATACACATATAGATTTTTCATTTTACTTCATATTAAACAATAAAAATAATATATATGTGCATTTTGAGATTTAACTTTTTAGGATATCCCATGAAAAGTTTTATTTTTATTCTATACATCATCAACATATTGGATGAATATATATGGGTGATCTATGGCGATCGTCCCAAAGTTTCATATTTAATGAGGTTTTTAGGGGGAACATGTCCTAGTTCTAACCATATAAAATTTTATTTATGAAGGGATTAATGATAGAATAATAAAATAAGTTTTATTATTTTGGAATCATCTTTCATGGGTACTTTTATCTTCTCATTAATGAATGATTACAAATTTATTACCGAAATATAATTTTTTTTTTTCAAAATCAATTATTATATAATGACTCATCTAATGTAAATAAATTTGTATTGGTAATTATTAATAATTATCAAAGATTATATTGAATTCAAATTCATACAATGGGAATCAGTGATGGTTTTTTCTTCCTAGGGTGGTAATTTATTTATTAGTCATAGTCCATTATTAGTGCTACCCAACTCTCTTGGTTCATGTTCAGCTCTTTTTGGGTAATTATATTATTTTTTACCTAATGTTGTTTATTAATATCAATATTATACTAATTGGGATGTTAATACCTTTTTATTATTCTAAAACATCTATTGTAAGATTTAGATAATGAGTTGGGTAATTCAATAATGGGCCAACAAATTTGTGGATTCATATGAGATTACCGTATAAATTTTTACAAGAACTGTATCAAACTAGACCGATAAATGATTATTTGAATAAATAATATGAGTCTCTCAACAAGGTGAACCTTTATTTTTGAGAGCCTACATGATTTCAACACTATAATTATCCTTGATTAGCCTAGATTAGTGATCGGGATGTGTAACATCCTCAAAAGTTTCACATGGTGTGTGTTATTGAGTAAAATGACCATTGAAATAACTAGGTGTTGGAATATGGGGAAAATCATTTGTCTAAGTATCTGTTAAGTCGTTTGAGGGGGTCATATTAATCAATGCACATATCACAGAGGAAACTGGTTGTACTTGGAGGGATAAGACCAAATATACATTTTATGATGGGGTGTATGTGCTATCTTTGGGGTCCAGTTATTATGTCAGTATCAAAGGAGGAACCCAATCTTATGTGCAGTGACACCGCATGGGTTGAGATTCATAGTAAGGCCAATATCCTTAACTACAGTACAGATAAATATAACATATACTATATATAATAAAAATTATAAATAAATATCATATCATGTAAGGTAGTAAATGTTTTCATGGCAATACTTAAAAATGAAACAAAATATAAGGTCAATGGTTACACACAAAAATACATGCGATCAACAATTAGAAACATATATCATGGGATATACATCCATGCCAAACAAATCATGCTAATAACCTATATAAATAATGAAATTATCAATTTTATCAGTGGGTTGGTCATTTGGTCAAATCAAACATGATGATATTTAATTAATTATTTTTATTATATTTTTTTCTAAAAATAATGAAATATATCCAATATAGTTTTTCTGATGGAAAATTTAAAACACTATTAGGTCCACAATGAGGGTTTTTTACCATGTGAAAAATAAGTTTTGTGTGTGTTGGGATTTTGGAAACATCACATGTATGTTAATAATACTATTTATATAAATATTTTCTTTTGGAATACAAAAATAATAATAATATTTTCATGACTTTTGTTTCTCTTATTTGTGTCAAAGTAAAAAAATTGAAATATAATTTTATCATTAATAATGGCGTTAAAATTGAAATAATCAGTGGGTAGTTAATGTAATGTTATATTGTCAAATATTTGCAAATAAATGAAAATGTTTTGTTAATGTTAAATTATTAACTATTTAATGGTTATTATTTATAATATTATAATGGTGCCAACAATGTGAGATAATTAATAATTATGATAAAGAAGTATTATTGTTGTAATTTTTATTAATTTCTGAAAATAATATTGGTATATATATAATGCATATATATACAAGATAAATATATTTGTGTATATATATATATTCATGTGCGGGTGTGTATATATATACTGATGTGTATATATTTTTAACATGTATATATATATGGGTTAAATATACATGTAAATATATATACATTTGTGGGAGTATATATGTATATGTGGATGTGCGTAGATATATAAACATGTATATATGGGTTAAATATATATTTATATATATGTGTGTTTAAATGTATATATGTTTTTGTGAATATAAATATATATATATATATTTGTACATATGATTGATTAATGGTTAAATGTATTTAAGAGGAGGAGATAAAAATAATGAAGAATTAATCAAATAAATGTTTTAATTCAGGGAGAGGGGTTACACATAAGAATCGTGAATGAGGTTTCCATGAAAAATTAATGGACAAAAGAAAAAAACTGTTTAATAAAATGAATAAATAAAAAATTGGGAAAATGTAATAATAATAGGAGGTGGGGAAATAAATGGGGGCCTGAACAATCCTCTCTCACACTCATCTTTGTTCTCTTCTATCCATTATTTTTGTTACTATTATCTTATTTTATTTATATTAAAACATTATTTTTAAATTTCATATTAGTTAGTTATCATATTGATATATCATCGATTTCATTGGGTTATTTTTGATGAATATAATATGAAACATAATATTGTTTCTAAAGAAAGTGGGGTTTGTTGGGTTAATTAAAATCAGATATCAGCTATATTTTCCATCCATTGATGTAAATAATTTAGAACGACCTTATATTCATCACGACTTATATGGGATTTTTGAATTATTATGGGAGTGCATATATAACATTAGGAATTTTGTGACATTATCACATGTTTATATAGGTTATTGGAATAATTTTTGGAGTTCATGTGTGTCCTGGTGTGAAACCTATGATTAGGAAGTCCTCAATAAATTTTCATTTATTAAATAAGTTAACATAGTGATTGTGGGGCATGTGTCTGTTTCTATTGGGACATATGTTTCATTTTTGAAGACACATGTTTTTGTGTGTTTCATTTGACCAGTGATGGTGTTGCTTGAATGTGTATTATAGTTATTATGTTTACTTCTTGACTTGATGTGATATTAATATGTTATCTTCCTTATGTATAATTTTTTTGTATTTATTTCTAACAATGCTTAATCTATTTATTGAATTTCATTATTTTAGGTGAGATAATAATCATTTTTCTCATCATGTATGGAATTTTATAAATGAAACATATGTTTTACTATCCTCTTATTGGAATATTCTATCCATTTATTCTATATAAATATTTTTCAATTACATTTTTTATGATTTTCACATAATAATGGAATATCCTCTTATAGGAATGTATTTAAATTGTTTAGTTTTTGATATTTGATGCTTTCTTTTGGACTATCCATCAAGAGGGGTATTTATGACATTGGTCAGTATACACTTGTGATATCCATACCAATGGAAATGTTTCATAAATTATTTTTTATTCCAATGAGATAATGTTTTTGGATAGTCACATGTATTACATAAAGAATGATACAAAAGATGATATATTTATCCCTACATTATTCTGAACCAGGTAGTGCCGATCCCAAAGGGCCCAACATGCAATTGGTACTTTTGTTATATAATTTTTATGTAGATTTAATCTACATATGTTCATGGGAAAAAAATTAATATGTTATTTGTTGATGATGATTTTATTTGGTTATAGCCCAATAATATTTATACTAAAAATACCTGTGAATTTAAATGTTCTTATTCATATTATGTTTAAAGATCATTAGTAGGACATGGGGGTTTTGCTTTATGATTGAGATAGTGGATCGAGATGATACTGACATTTCCGGTGTTTTATCTGGATTCCAACTACTACTTATATTTTAACTTCTTACACAACACCTTGGATTTCTATTAATTTATTTTGTTGTAATATGTATTCCATCATTAAACATCCTCATGAATTCCTCTTATAATTTTTTTATTAATTATATTATTTATTTATATTATTTATATATTGATGATATTATTTATATATTGATGTTATTATTTATTATACCCATTATATGGTATGAAGGGTGTTGTATCCCACTGATAGATTTAGATCATCGCTACTAGTCTGAAGCGTCTTCAATGTGGGGAGGAACACATGATGTTATGTTGCATCTGAATCAAACCTAGTGGTTCGGGTTAGGATGTATCCATAATTTTTACCAAAACCATATTTGAATCATCAATATATATCAAATATATATATCCACAACATGGTACTACATTAATATGACTATTTACCACTCTCTACATAGTCATTATGATTATTTACTAATATTTTGTTTCCAATAGGATCTTATCTCACTTTCATATCTTCAAGGATCGAGTATTAAATATTAATGATATATTAATCATAAAATTTAGTAAGTATCTATCTAATCCGGTAAAAGAATTATCCAAATCAAAGTGGTAGATCACAACGATTTTTCAATTACATATTTCATTGATTTATCCCAATACATACCCACACTAGTGATAAAATTTCATATAAAAGATCATGTTCACATCCTAAACACACATCTAATAAAACTTGCATATAATTTCTACTTTCATAAGGTCCATAAAAAAATTCTAAATAATATTCATGTAATTTATTTAACATTGAATATATGATTCTATACTAAATAAAGAATATGGAAAATAACTAATTATAATAAATAAATAATATAATCATAATATCCACATCGATAGTTGGGAAATTTGTAATCATAAATTGAATTAATATAAACTCATAGTGTACATAAAATTTCAAAAACAAATGGTATATATCCTCTTATTTCCATAAATTGATGTTAACAAGATCAAAGTTCAATATTTGGGAAATATGGACCTCCTCATAGTTGATCAAACATATCATCAATATATTGTAGATGTTATTTTTTTAATAGTTGTATCTTATTGTGTTCATGAAATTAAATACAATTGAACAATTATCCACCCATCATTTTAAGAAAAAGAACAAGGTTTCTGTAACACCCGAGATTTTTATAAGAAATGTTTTGTTTTTATGTTATATACATCATCAAAGGAATCATTCACTACACACAACACTAGATTTTCTTTCTTTACATGCAATCGCGACCTTCATCGATAGCTTGCGTTGTACGCAATACCAAGTTTCACTAAACAACGATATACTATTAAAATATTATTAAAACTAGCTGTTATGAATAGTAATACCCACTTTTTGAAATTTTATAAATTTTATCATTCAAAATGGACATCATTTTTTGATTCAGAATATCGAAATTAGCCTAGGGTGAATTTTTGGTATTTTTCTGAAAACATTCATTTTTTGATGAATAGTGAAAACACTTGGTTATTATTTAAAACCAACTTTTTTTTTAAATAATTATTTATTTTATCTAAAGTTATTTTATGTTAAAATTGATACATAGTACCTATATAAGTTCAATGAAATTCATTGGACTCATTTTATAACAATTTTAGACATATAAAAATTTTATTGAATTTTTCACCATCTTTTACCCACCTCCTAGGAGAATTTGAAAATTTACATAAAACATTTTTTTACCACTTATGTGAGTGGAATTTAGAAAATCTGAGAGACACAGTTAATATGAAGGAGTAAAATGTGGTTCAATATGATAAAAACATTTTTTCGTGAATAGTAACATTTTACTTTTTTATACCATGGTAAAATGTAAATAAGTTAATTAAGGGTAAAAATTGTATAATTATTACCCTAACACGTGTTCGAATTCTATTGTATAAGTTTAATTCGACCAAAAAAAAACTTAGGAATAAATTATCACCATTTAGGTACCCTTGGATTATATTAGGACATTTATTATTTTTTTATTTAAAGAATATTTAAAATAGTTAAAATCAACGTTTAATAACTAAAACTTTTTTAATATAGGGTTATATATAAGATAAATTAGAATATAAATATTAATTAGAAATATAAAAATATTTCCTATATATGGGTATTTTTTATGTAATTTTTAGACATTAAATAAGTTAATTTATTTATGACACAATGATGATGAAGTAACTACCTTATTAATGAAATATTAACATAATTGATGTGTTAAATACCCAAATAAATGTAATTTGAGTTTTTTTATAAATTGCACAAAATTTTAGGTTAATATTACATGTTATTATTGATTTAATTAACTTTTTTAGAACTAATCATGCGGTTATTATTTTCACAAAAATAAAATACCAAATAGTATAAAAAAGTGACATAAAATAGTTTTTAAAACAAATATTATATTATTAATTGTTATTTTATTCTTAGAAATCTGAGGTTCAGAAAAATGACTTTGATAAGGTTATATATGTTAATAATTAACAACTTGGGGTTCTTTGGTCTTGTTATAGTAACTCTATTAACCGTATAGTGTAAGAAAACAAGAAGACACTGTAAAAGTTAAATTATTTAACTTAGAATTAAATCTAAATTATAAGGTTACAATAGTAACCTAAACATGTATAAATTATATTTGTTGAGTGGATTTTGACCCATCCCCACCGTAGCTTCTAAATAAATCAATTTTGAGCTATTAAACTCAAATATGACTTTATTATAAAATAATATTTTATGTTTTTCTTAATGTTCCCCTCTCCTCCCTTATAAAAGGGCACCTCCTCCCTCTCCTCCTCACACCACATTGAGCCTTCCAACTCTGCCAACCACTGCCAATTTCTCTTCTCAACTTCCCTATAAACATCATAGAGGTCCTGGTCTTCTTCTACAACCATCTTTAGTGCTCTAAGTGGTGGTTAAGAAGAGGTGCTTCAAAAAAGAGGTAATGTCCGTTACAGATTCATTCCAATTTATTTCTTCTTCTACTTATTCTTATTTAGTTGTTTAATTATGAAGTAATAACATCAGTATCACTGATATACTGATATATTATTATAAATATTAAACAACCCTATTTCACCTTCTATCTATCCTACAGAAAATGAAATCACCGTGCGTGCGTACATACGGAATACCGTCTCCACGCCGTGGTGTAATATGTTTTCCACCACCACCTTAATTGGATAGATATGATGGTGTAATGAATAAATATATATAATTATTGTAAATTTATATTGATTCTGAAATAGTATATATACACTTCATTACAATCCTATGACATCGCTCGTGCGTACGTACAGTCTACTATCTCCACGAAGTGATGCGACTCGTTCTACATGATCTTCATTGAATAATGACTATATAAATGAATTTAATGAATTTAATGAATCAATATGATATATATTACAATAATACCATTCTGGAAATGAGGTATCTATAACCTAACAAATAATAATAAGAAATTATTCGTCAAAACACGCATAAGAACAAAAGCAATAAACACCCGAATAACAAGTAGCAATGAAATATTACAAATAAGAAGCTAAGAATATGACCATATATGATATCATAACAATTAGTACGATTCTGTAATAATTAATTCACATTATTTAAATCATTATACAGGAGGTTCAGACACGTACGATGAAAATCCGAACTATGGTAAGGGAAAATATCGCAATCTCATTTTCATTTGAGATTGTTTATCCTTCAAAATTTACTGGGGAATATTTATCATCCACATCCATGTTTCCTCAATATGTAATATTATTTCTATCTCCCTAAAAATTTTTAAATCCAATTTTACCCTTCGGTGAGTTTTTAGTAATTGATATGAAAGGAATCTTCTGTCGTTTTTTCGTACGAGGTACCTTTTTGACTTTTTCGGCCAATATACGAGGAGGATGTTTCTAATTTTCTTATACGACATGAATCGATTTTTAGAACATTATTTCCATGAATCATCCTTTAAAAGTTTTCATGTTTATTTTTAATCAACATTATTTAGTATAAAATTATATGACATTTTAAGAATGGAAAATGTTTTTGAAGTAGAAAGGATATTTTCCTCCAGAATGGAGTTCAAGCGTATTATAAAATTTATTTTCCATATAAGATAATATAGGGTTATGTTTATATCCCTATTTTTATATTAATTTCATTATGTTATTATGGAATTATTTTTATGAAGTCCTTTTATCTTATATGGATTATGTTATGATGGCATGATGTTTAAGAATCCCATTTTTATTACATGGGTGATGCTATGATATATAATTTATGATCTTATGGAACACATAAGAATGGTATAATTATAAGATGGATGGGACCTATATCTCTCTCCAATTTATTGGGTAAAGATTTATATCTCATGAGATAGACATGGCTGGAACGACAGGTTATTCTGGTTCTGTGAAACAGGACTGAAACGAGGAGTGAACTCGGTTTAGAAATGGACTTTGTCCACTAAGATAGTCTTGGAAATGAGTCCTGACTACTAAGAGATGATTCTCTATGATTATTTGTGTATGCAAAAATGTTTCATGTTTTATGTTAAGATTATTGGGATTACATTTCACTACTATGATATATCCCATGTTATGAAATTATGATCTCTTTTGCAGGTTAAGATTTCTAAAATGATATGTTCTTATGAATATGATGTGGTTGATATTTCTTTTGTTTACCCTTACTAAGCATTTGAGCTCACCCTTTTGTTTGTTTTGTTTTCCCCTGGTCATGAAGAAGGATATTATGTAACATATGCCAAAAGGGACTCTAGATATGAAAAAATAAAAGCGAGACAGTGTAGATGATTTATGAACCAGATGTTTATGTTTCCCAGTTTATAAAGACATTATACCTATAAGGTCCCTTCATGGTTTTGTTTTATGTTGTAATAAGTGTACTTCATTTATGTAGTATTAACAATGTATGTAATGTATGGGTTTTGTAGTTGGAATCAGAGGCAAACGAGGTAGGAATGAATCTGATCCTTGGGAACTCTTACATGTGAGCATTGGATGAAGCATGGCTCTCCGCCCAAGGGCTTCATGGGGAAATGGATGCCACTGGGGATGGTGGTGTGTCCAGCCCATGGGGTGTAGCCGCCCATGGAGTTCCCGGATTGGTATCAATTATAGTCCACTAAAAGTAATTCCAGACCGTTATAGTTGTTATGAGAGGAAATGTATAGTCAACTTTTGGAGACTAGGATGTGAAAGCCTTAGTAAGAACCCTAAGGATAATTCTAAGCATAGAACACAATATTAGTGTTTTTGTAATGGCCATTAATAACCTATGATAAGACATTAAGTGTGAAATTTTATTCTTGATCATGTGGTTTCCATTTTATAATTAGTGTTGCTCACACTATTATTCTTGGTTTTAGTCAATGGATGGAACCCGAAGGAATCATGTTAATGCGGAATATATTGGGAATTCCAATGATTGTCCCCCTGAGAAACCAAACGTTATGGGATCTCGAATGCAAAATCTTGTAGCCATGCTCACACAACATTCTCAAGCTATGAGTCATGTTGTACTTCCAAACGATCAATGGAAGGAGCAACATTCTGTTGAATCCTTTATGAGGTAGCATCCACCCTCATTCAGCGGGTCTACTGATCCATTAGTTGCTGAAAAATGTATCAGTACTACTGAAAATATATTTTCAATTCTCCAATGTTCTGAACATGATAAAGTCAACATAGCAGTATATCATTTGGAAGGTGAAGCTTATCAAATGGTGGAATCATATCAATAATACGAGGCCAAGAGATGAAATTGAGTCCATAGATTGGGATGAGTTTAAGAACTTATTTTTCAATAAGTACTTCCCTCATATTCTTCAAACAAAGATGGAGAAGGAGTTTCTTGAACTGAAGAAAAAGGATGATGAATCTATTGGTACCTACGAACCAAATTTTACAATACAATCAAGGTACGCTTCTGGGATTATTATCCAACCTGTGAGTAAGATCAATCGATTCATTAGTGGTTTAAAACCAAGTCTTCGAACGGCGTTAGCCATAAGGGACTTCAATATCTACGAGGAAATCATTCGATGAGCTCTCAAGGTTGAGATGGAGATTGGAGTAACTGATCAGTCATATGGGTTTGATAAGAAGAGGAAAATGGAATTCAAAATAAAATCTAAATACCACACTGAAAATAATATGACTTTTCCCTTATGCTCAAAGTGTGGAATGAAACATGGAGGGAGTTGTCTTAAAGGGGAAAGTAAACGTTTCAAATGTGGAAAGGAAGGTCATAGGGTATTTGAATGACCCAATGATGGGAAGAAGATGTCTAGTGATGCGAACAAAGAAAAGGCTACACATAGTGCACCTCCTACACTTAAATTTTAAAAGTGCAAGGAAATGGGGCATTATGCCAATCTATGCCCTAATACAAGGGTTTTTTATGATGATCAACGTCAATTGACTCTTAAGGACAAATACAAAGGAATGTCACCTGCAATTTCTATCAGCGATGTGGAGTACGATAATGAAGTGGTGAAAGGTACACTTACCATCCACTCCAATTTAGCATATGTTTTATTTGATTCTGGATCAACCCACTATTTTGTTTCTGAAGAATTACTTAAGGGTATCACCGTATTACGCCAATAATTAGATGTTGAGTCAGTTGTGACAACCCCTAATGGAACAACAGGCGCATCGAAATTTTACAATTCTTCTCTAATTTAAGTTTGTGGGAAAGTGCTTCCTGCAAATCTTGTGATCCTTCCTATAGTGGAATTTGATTCGATTCATGGCATGGATTGGCTTTCTTTATATTTATCTCATATCAATTGCCAAAGAAGGGAAGTCACATTTCATATTCCAGATCAATCTATGATCGTATATCGATGTAAGGATGAACATAACCTTATAGTGGAATTTTCATCCATCTTATGGGTCTTGATTCCAGTAAATTAAGGTTATTTCTCTCATATGTTTGGAGAGAAACTCACGATTAATAATACACCCATTTTATGGGAGTTGGAAAATTTCTTTCTAGAAGAATTTCCAGGTCTTCCTCCAAATTTTGAAGTTGAGTTTTCAATAGAACTCATACAGGGTGATTTGCCCATTTCAAAGACACCTTATAGAATGGCCTCAATTGAGTTGTAGGAATTCAAGAAGCAACTCCAAGAGAATTATGATAAAGGATTCATATACCCTAGTGCATCACCATGGGGAGAACCTGTTCTTTTTGTTAAGAAGAAAGATGGATCAATGAGACTCTACATTGATTATCGAGAACTTAACAAGATCAATATCAAGAATAAATATCCTCTCCCACGCATTGATGACTTATTTGACCAACTACTTGGAGCTAAATACTTTTCCAAGATTGATCTTCATTCAGGGTATCGTCAATTAAGGGTCAAAAGGGAGGATATACCAAGGATGACTTTCAGTATAAGGTAAGGACACTATGAATTTATAGTGATGCCATTTGGTCTTACTAATGACCCTTCTATCTTCATGGATCTAATGAATAGAGTCTTTAGAGACTATCTCGATCAGTTTGTGGTAGTCTTTATAGATGATATTCTTGTCTATTCAAAGAGCATGGAGGAACATGAAGAACACTTGAGAATTGTATTGAAGACCCTGATAAAGGATAATATTTATGCCAAATTTACCAAGTGTGAATTTTGGCTTCAAAAAGATTCATTTTTGGGTCACATAATCTCAAAATAGGTGATATCTGTGGATCCAGCAAAAACAGAGGTTATCAAAAGATGGTCGAGACCCACAACAGTAACTGAGATCCGAAGATTTCTTGGTTTGGATGGATATTATCGACGTTTTGTGAATGATTTTTCACGATTATCTAATCCACACATCAGGTTGATATGAAAAGGAGTTAAGTTCGTGTGGATGGAGGAATGTGAAGATAATTTCAAGGAGTTGAAATGAATGTTATCCAGTGCAGCAGTGATAACACTGCCTTGTAGTGGATAAAGGTTTCTGATCTATAGTTATGCATCTAAGAAGGGGCTAGGGTGTGTTCTAATCCAAAATGATATGGTGATAGCTTATGCCTCTCAACAATTGAAAATCCATGATAAAAGTTACCCAACTCATGATTTGGAGTTATCATCGGTAATCTTTGCATTAAATATTTGGAGGCATTATCTTTATGGTGAAATGTGTGATATTTATACTGATCATAAATGTTTAAAGTATATTTTCACTCAAAAGGAGATGAATATGCATCGAAGAAGATGGTTGGATATGATTAAGGATTAAAATTTCTCAGTTCATTACCACCCTGGGAAAGCAAACAAGGTGGCAGACACATTAGGTCGTCAAGACCATGCTAGCTTATCCATGATGAGGATCACAAAAGATCCAATATTTATGGATTTACAAAGGATGGATCTTGGAATTATAATGGATGGGGAAAATAATATCTTTCTCAAATGAGTGTTCAACCATCTATACATGTGAAGATTAAAGAGGCATAGAAAGAAGTTGTAGATTTACAAAAGAAGGTGAGAAATGTTCCTGAATTCAACCTTGATTGTGATGGGATAATAAATTTCAGGAATCAGGTTTGTGTTCCTCCCATCCCAGAATTAAAGAAGGAGCTGCTGGATGAGGCTCATAGTTCTTCATTCTCTATTTATCCTGGAAGCATGATGATGTATAGGGACCTGAAAAGTACTTCAGGTCGGATGACATTAAATGAGATGTTTTTGAATATGTATTTTGATGTTTGGTTTGTTAGCAAGTTAAAGCTAAGAGACATAAGTCTAAGGGGATGTTACAACCATTACCCATACCCGAATGGAAATGGGAAAACATCACTATGGACTTTGTCACCGGACTTCCTAAAACATACAAAGGCAATAATGCTATCTGGATCATAGTTGATCGTCTTAAAAAGTCAACAAAATTCATTGCTATTAGAGAGGATTTCTCTCTGGATCATCTTGCCAGGATATATGTAAATGAAGTGGTAAGATTGCATGGAGTACCAATTTCCATTATATCTGATAGAGATCCAAGGATTACCTCAAAGTTCTGGCGAAGTCTTCAGCATACTCTGGATACATAGTTGAGTTTCAGCACTGCTTATCATCCTCAGATAGATGGTCAGTCTGAGATAATAATTCAAAATCTAGAATATATGTTATGATCTTGCTCTATGGATTTCAAAGGTGGTTGGGATCAACAACTACCTTTGGTGGAATTTTCTAATAATAACATCTTTTACTCCAGTATTCAGATGGATCCTTATGAAGCACTCTATGGAGAGAAATTCCAAACTCCAACTTGTTGGGATCAAGTAGGGGAATGAAAGCTACTAAGACCTGATCTTGTTGATGAGATGGCAGAAAAGGTTCGATCTATTCAACAACACATAAGAGCAGCTCAGAGTCAACAAAAAAGTTATGCTGAAAATCAAAGAAAAGACCTAGAGTTTGAAGTTGGTGATAAAGTGTTCTAAAAAATATCTTATTGGAAGAGAGTAATGATATTTTGAAAGAAGGGAATGTTGAGCCCTAGATATATCTGTCCTTTCGAAATACTGGATCATGTTGGGAAGGTATCTTACCGATTGGCGCTTCCACTGAATCTCTCTCAATTTCATGATGTGTTCCATGTATCTCTCCTGAGAATGTACATACCCGATCCTTCACATGTACTCAGCTCATAAGTTGTACCACTAGAGAAAGATCTTTCTTATGAAGAACAACCGATAGAGATTCTAGATCGTAGTGAAAAAGTTCTATAGAATAAGACCACTCACTTGGTGAAAGTTTTATGTAGGAACCACCAATTAGAATAAGCTACATGGGAGCTTGAGGATATGATGAGGGATAGGTATCCTCATATTTTTGTTACAATGTAAAAAATTTCGAGGGCGAAATTCATTTTAAGGGGGGTAAAATGTAACACCCGAGATTTTTATGAGAAATGTTATGTTTCTATGTTATATACATCATCAAAGGAATAATTCACTACACACAACAGTATCTTGTCTTTATTTAAACTCAATCACGACCTTCCTCGATAGCTTGCATTGTACGCAATACCGAGTTTCAGTAAACAATGATATGCTAATAAAATATTATTTAAACTAGCCATTATGAATAGTAATACCCACTTTTCAAAATTTTATAAATTTTATCATTCAAAATGGGCTTCATTTTTGGATTCAGAATATCGAAATTAGCCTAGGGTAATTTTTTGGTATTTTTCTGAAAACATTCAATTTTTGATGAATAGTGAAAACACTGGGTTATTATTTAAAGCCCGACTTTTTGTTTAAAAAATTATTTCTTTTATTTAAATTTATTTTATGTGAAAATTGATACATAATACCTATATATGTTCAATCTAATTCATTGGAGTAATTTTATAATAATTTTAGATATATAAAAATTTTGTTGAACTTTTCACCATCTTTTACCCACCTCCTAGGAGAATTTGAAAATTTCCATAAAACATAAATTTACCGCTTCTGTGAGTGGAATTTAAAAAATCCGAGAGACACGGTTAATATCAAGGAGTAAAATTTGGTTCAATAAGAAAAAAATAATTTTTGGTGAATAGTAACTTTTATCTTTTTTTGTACCACAGTTAAAAGTAAATAGGGTAATTAAGGTTAAAAATTGTATTATTATTATCCTAACACCTGTCCTAATTCTACTGAATAAGATTAATTCGACCAAAAACAACCTTGTGAATAAAATATTACCATTTAGGTCCACTTGGATTACTATAGTACATTTATTATTATTTTATTTAAAGAATAGTTAAAATAGTTAAAATCAATGTTTAATAACTAATACATTTTTAATATGGGGTTATACATAAGATTAATTCAACTATATTTATTCATTAGAAAGATAAAATTATTTCCTACATAAGGGTATTTTATTTTTAATTTTTAGACATTAAATAAGTTAATTTATTTATGACACAATGATGATGACGTAATTACCTTATTAATGAAATATTAACATAATTGATGTTATAAATAACCCAAATAAATGTAATTTGAGACATTTTAAAAATTACAATAATTTTTTATGTAAATATGACATGTTATTATTGATTTAATTAACTTTTTTAGAACTAATCATGATGTTATGATTTTCAAAAAAATTAAATACCAAATAGTGTCAAAAGGTTACATAAAATAGTTTTTAAAACAAATATTATATTATTAATTGTAATTTTATTCCTAAAAATCTAAGGTTCGGCCAAATGACCTATAAAAGGTTATATGTATTAATAATTGACAACGTGTGGTTCATTTGGCTCGTTATATTATGTTTATTAATTATATAGTGTAATAATACAAGAAGACACGGTAAAAGGTAAATTATTTAACTTAGAGTTAAATATAAATGATAAGGTTATAATAGTAAACTAAACATTTCTAAATTATATTGGTTGAGAATATTTAGACCCATCCCCAAAATATCTTCGAAATAAATCAATTTGGAGCTATTAAAAACTGAATCTGACTTTATTATAAAATAATATATTAAGTTTTTCCTAAAGTGCCCCTCTCCTCCCTTATAAAAGGGCACCTCCTCCCTATCCTCCTCACACCACATTGAGCCTTCAAGCTCAGCCAAACCCTAAAAATTTATCTTCTCAACTTCCCTAGAAACATACTGGAGGTCCTGATATTCTTCAAAGAGAAGGTTAAGAAGAGGCACTTCAAAGAAGAGGTAATGTCTGTTACCGATTCTTTCAACTTTATTTCTTCTACTTCTTCTTCTTTAGTTGTTTCATTATTAAGTAATAACATCAGTATCACTCATATAATTATATGTTATTATAAATATGAAGCAACCCTATTTCAACTTCTATCCATCCTACAGAAAACGAAATCACAGCGCGTGCGTACGTACGAAATACCGTCTCCACGCCGTGGTTTAATCTGTTTTCCACCACCACCTTACCTGGATGTGTATAATGGTGTAAAGAATAACTATATATGATTATTGTAAAGTTATATTTATTATGAAATAGTATAAATACACTTATATACAATTCCATGATCATGGGAACGATATCATCGATCATGCGTACGTACGACCTACCGTCTCCACGATGTGATGTGACTCGTTCTACTTGATCTTCATTGCATATTGAATATATAAATGAATTGAATGAATAGATACGATATATATTACAGTAATATCATTCTGTAAATGAGGTATCTATAACCTAAAAATAATAATAAGAATTTATTCGACAAAACACGAATATGAACAAAAAGCAATAAACACCCGAATAACAAGTATCAATGAAATATTACTAATAAGAAGCTAAAAATATGACCATATATGATATCATAACTATTAGTATTATTATGGAATAAGTCAATGAGATTATTTAAATCATTATATAAGAGTTTCGGACACGTACGAAGCAAATTAGACCTAAGGTAAGGGAAAATCTCGCAATCTCATTTTTATCCAAGATTGTTTATACTTAAAAATTTACTGGGGAATAATTATCAGCCACATTCATGTTTCCTAAATATGTAATATATTTTTCTATCTCCCTAAAATTTTTTAAATCCAATATTACCCTTCAGTGAGTTTTTAGTAAAATATATGAAAGGAATATTTTGTCATTTTTTCGTACGAGGTATTTTTTGACTTTTTCAGCCAATGTACGAGGATAATGTTTTTCTTTAAATTATATGGAATGAATGGATTTTTAGAGCATTATATCCATGAATCTTCCTTTATAAGTTTTCAAGTTAATTTTTAATCAACTTATATTAGTTTAAAATCATATGGCATTTTAAGAAAGGAAAATGTTTTTGAAGTATAAAGTATATATTCCTCCAGAATGGAGTTTAAGCATTTTATCAAAATTATTTTCCATCTAAGATTATATAAGGTTTTGTTTCTATCCCTATTTTTACATTTATTTGACTATGTTATGATGGAATTTTTTTTATGAAGTCTTTTTCTCTTATATGGATTATGTTATGAAGGCACGATGATTAAGAATCTCATTTTTATTACATTGGTTATGCTATGATGTATGATTTATGATCTTGTTGAACACATAAAAATGGTATAATTATGAGATGGGTGAGACCTATATCTCCCTAAAATTCATTGGGTAAAGATTTATATCTCATGATATTTACATGTCTGGAATGTCAGGTTAATCCGGTTCAGTGAAACAGGACTGAAACGAGGAGTGAACTCGGTTCAGAAATTGACTTTGACTACTATGATAGTCTTGGAAATGAGTCTTGACTAATAAGAAATGATTCTATATGATTATGTGTGTATGGAACAATGTTTCATGTTTTATGTTATGATTATTGGAATTACATTTCACTACTATGACTTATCCCATGTTATGAAATTATGATCTCTTTTGCAGGTTAAGATTTCCAAAATGATATGTTCTTATGAATATGATGTGATTGATATTTCTTTTGTTTACCCTTACTGAGCATTTGAGCTCACCATTTTGTATGTTTTATTTTCCCCAGGTCAGGAAGAAGGATATTAAGTAAGATATGCCAAAAGGGACTCTAGATATGATAAAATAAAATGGAGACAGTGTAGATGATTTATGAACCAGATGTTTATGTTTCCTAGTTTCTAAAGACAATATACCTATACGGTACTTTCTTGGTTTTGTTATATGTTCTAATAAGTGTACCTCATTATTTATGTATTAACAATGTATGTAAAGTATGGGTCATTATAGTTTCCCTATGGTGACGAAATCAAAAGAAAGGGTATCCATATTCTATATACATTCATTTTATAATTGTTCCAACTCAATAGGGGACATTATATAAGGACTCTATGAGATATTAATAGCTCAGTGTAGGAGAATGATTTTAATTCATCCTCATGCCTGGGTGATAGTTTATAAAGTTCACCTGAAAATAAATATGTTAACTCACATAAAATATATATTACATTAACATTAACAAGATAACCATACATTTAAGACATCAATTTCTCATTTTCGGATATCATATTCGATATTATATATTTTTTGAATGAGAACTCATCCATATCTTTTTATTGAAATATGATCATTTTTTGGTTTTTGATATGATATGAAGTATCTTTATATTGAAAATTGATATATTTTATATATAGTGATTGAAAATATATAACTAATTTAACATAAATTAAATAAATGGAAGATTAAATAGATATATAGAGAATGTATTGAAATAAACTTTATCAAATAATAGTTATATATATTCGATGATACCCTAAAATCACATGCAGATTTAATATATATTTAATTATAAATTGATTGATGCTTTAAATCATCATTATTATAAAACATTTGCAATTAATATATAATAAATGATGCACATAACCAAACTTATGAACCTCAATTATTTAATCTATTTTATAAATGAAACATTCCTTTTCATGTTCACTAATATAGACATTTCAAATAACTAATTAGGGGTTATAATTATAATTTTAATTAACAAAAGCATATCCCATATGAGATTATAGGATGATGTGAATCCATAGTCCCACACATCATGTTTCATTATGGTGATTGTTTCAATACACTCTCAATCTTTTTCACGGATATTACACTAAGGATTATATATTTCAAAGACACAACAACATTATAGTGTCTATAATAGGATGTATTGCATGAAAAAATACATAATACCAACAATACGAAAACAATATTATTTTATCCAAATAATATACTCAATTATATAGTTCTCACTAATTTTCTATAGAATAATCCCTATATTAACAAAATTCAATATGTGATACCAATTACAATGTCCAGAGAAAATCATAAATAAATACTACATTGAATTCATGGTGTAGTTACTAAATTCCATGAACAAAAAAAACATAATGGATTGAATGGTTTAGTTTCTTTGTGGAATAGGTTTATAAACATATTACTTTCTTTCACTTATTAATATTTTCCATATCCATTCTCATCTAGATGATCTTTTACACATGTCTTATAACATAATAATCTTCATAGAATTTGGAAAGGAAATATAAGAATTGGTGAGAAATAATAATTAGTATTGGAAAAATATCAACTAGTAATAATGTATAGATAATAAATTGGAGGTAAAATGAGTGAGTAAATATCATAAAGAAAATCCTGAGATTATAATTGATAATTATAAATTTTGATTTAAATTTAAGGATAATATAATGATATATAAAAAGACAATTAATAAAAGAATGTTTTTGAATCATATAATAAATATTAAATCAATTAGAAAAATCTTACAAATTTATAAAACATATAACATGATAAACATTTGGAATTATTTGTGAGTAATGAATATTGTAGAATATATATTGAACAAAGAAACCCATTTTTAATGAATATAACCTAATCAATGTGTGTCCACCATTTTTTTTATATTCGATATTTTTTAACATTTTAGTTTAGTGTAAAAATATATATATTATTAAATGTAATTAAAACACGTGATACAAAAAAATGAAAAAATCCATTGGAGGGTCAAATAGGACCCCACTCGTTGTCATCCAAAGGTATAAGTGCCATATAAAATCCAATAATTTAACTTTTTATTATTTATACATAGAATAAAAATGGGATTCAATAATTTTAAATATAAAAAAGGAAATAAACATGATAATTAGAGACAATATACTTGATCCCCTTAATCGCATATATATCTCATGATTTATCAATGATTACATTATGAAAGAATAGTCCTTTAAAAATAAAGGAAAAAATAACAGATAAAGTATTACATAAAATCATTTCATAACATCATCATAAAAATATGTGATTTAATGCCTCATTACAATTTTTTAAATGAAGTTATAATATCAAAATACATTTCGTTGAAAACAAATTAAATTAGAAGATAAAATTTTAAAATTACTCGCATTCCAAAAAAATATGCATAAGGTAATAATATAAGACCATTAAATGTAAAATAATTTGAAATCGATTAAAACACCTTTATTGAAAACCCACATTATAAAAAGAAATAACAACAAAAGGTTTTGAAATAAAATTTAATTTATGGATCATCATATTAATAATAAATTTGAGTAAAACTAGAGAATTGATAACACATCATATATGTAAAAATACAACTATTAATGGAAACCCCTTAAAAGTAACTATAATAATATTCAACCAAATTTCATTTCCACACAACTATAGATTCATAAAATAATAAATAATAGGTGCCAAACCTAGTTTTCAAAAAAAAATCTGTAAAAACAGCATAAAAATACAATATGATCGATATGATTATACTATAGAATGTTTAAGATAATGATATTCTATTATGACATAATGTAATTATTTATTTTACAAAAATCCTCTAGAATTCCTCCAGATTATTTGAATTAGATCTAATATCATGTATAAAAAATATCTATTTTTATCACATAATTTAGAAACATCAAAAAAATTACATAACAATATAATTATTTTTATAATTAATCAATAGATGCATATCTGTTGGTTATCATCTATTTTTAAATATGGTTCTAAGAAATCATAATTTTTTTAACTACTTTTGTAATGGAGGTGTTTTTATTCATTACTATCCTAAATGTAATTTTTTCAATAGCATACTAGGTACTATAATAAAATTTTTAAAGAAATTTACAAATTTCTAATTTTAAATTTTTACTATTTTTTAATTTTTCGATGATTATATCATGGATGAGATTGTTTTTTTAGTTTTATGAAATAACATATTACATTCTATTAACATCATTATACATTTGTAATATTAATAAAATATTAAATTAAAATAATTAATATATTATAATTACTATATTTAAAATAACATCAGTTTATTTATTAATCCATAACATAAACATTATAGCATCAATCATGTTAGGGTAAAAATTACATAAATATTAGTGTGCTATAATGATTGAATGTGTTAAAACATTATTATATAAACTTAATATAACAATAAAAATATCAATAATGAAATAAGAAATATATATATTCATTAAAATAATTAATAAAATCACCCAATCCGGGCAGTTATAATAAATGAAATTATTTATTTATTGAGTCAGTAGTCCGCATATACGCATGATTAATGATCCAATTTATAAATTAATTCCAGTAATGTTGTTATAAAAATAAAATTTCTTATTCCTTAATTTTATATGTGGAAATTATAACCAATTTATTTTCTAAATCAATCCTTTATATCGAATCTGATATCCGATGATGAAAAAAATTCTACATCTTGTCATGGTTGAGGTCGTCCAAACCCTCACATGATTAATGTTATTTTTTTCTTACATGATGTATTGGATCTAATAATTGTGGAATAATTGATACAATAAAATTAATGAATAATTATTTTATTAATTTAATTATATTAACATTAGTATAAATAATTTTTAAGAGGTTTTGAATAAAAGGGAAGATTATGATATGGTAATACATGTGTTGGATGTTGTACTTCACTAATAGAAGATTATATAAAATGGGATGAATTAAGAAGATATAATGTGATCAAAATATAATGTATCTATGAGAGTATTAAATAACAGGACATATTTAATATATTCATAGGGGGGATGTGAAGGTGTAAATGCACTTTTAATGGGAGGAAGTGGGATCGCTTTACAGGATAATACAATGACATTTATTAAAACACCAATAATTTTTTAATAATAAAATGAACCTAATATATGTAAAATTTATAAAGAGTTAACCAAGATGGGGTGTGGGGTATGAGAAGTTATAAATTCTATTCACCCATTCATATTGAAACATGTTAAGAGTGATCTATGTTTTTTGTTTTTTACATTTAAAATTTTCAATAAAGAAATTAAAATGGGAAAATAATTTCAATCTATAGTTATTAACATTAATGAAAAAAATAATTTTTTTCATTTAAATAAATAGTTTCTTCAAGTTAATAATTTGAAAAAAAAATAACAAATTTAAATTTAGAAATATGATTTTTTAGATAAATAAACATATTCTCATAAAAACTATTTTAAAAAAACTAAATTTTAAATGAATAGATTTATATATATCTGGTATATTTATCATCATTTTTTATTTTAACGAAATAAATTAATTTATAATAAGAAACATAATGGTATGTGTATTTTATGGAAATAAAAAATGTAATTTCACTATCTAGATATATAATTTGAGGAAAAGACCAATTTAATATAATATAACATAATAATTTAGTATAAAAAATATCAAAAATAAGATTATATGATCCGAT
This sequence comes from Viscum album, assembly GCA_963277665.1. Classification (NCBI taxonomy): domain Eukaryota; kingdom Viridiplantae; phylum Streptophyta; class Magnoliopsida; order Santalales; family Viscaceae; genus Viscum; species Viscum album. The sequence goes on along the minus strand of OY728132.1, from coordinate 1,399,301,471 downwards.
AATATTATTAAATGAATAATGTTCTCCTCGGACTAATATATTATTATATAAAATATTTTTCTCTTCTAGGACACCCTTACATAATAAAATAGCTTTAATTTTTTTTCCAAAAAACTATAATTTTCTATTAAAAATGTTCATTTCCTAAAAAATAAAAAATAACATCTTTAAATTATTATTTAAGTAATTATTAAAATTATTTATACATTATAATGTTTAAAATATATAATTTAATATTGTTTCATTTAAATTTAAATTAATAAGTCAATGAAAATAGAATTTATAGAAAATAAACTCTTCATTATTAACTCATATTAATTATTTAAATGCTAAATAAATAATAGTTTATCATAATTAACATTACTATATATATAAAAAATAATTTTCACTTTATAGGATTTGGATTTTTGTCATTAGGTGTTTCCTGTAAGGAATTTTTCTAAACACAACATCATTTTTGCAATGTATGGAGTTTCAAGTCCTTATAATAAGTGTCATTGATACACATGAACAAGGGTCAGCCTATGGGTATATGAAATGCTCTTTAGGACCTATCATGGGATGACCTAGATATTCTATGAATTAGATTCTCTATTAGGATTTTGAAAAAATTGTATTATAGGTTGTATAATTTTTTTTGATCTAGGATATTAAAATGGCTTTATTATTTTGGATTTCTTGATAATGGGAGATAATATTTTTTAATATTAGGTGGTAGATCATACAATTATGGTAGATCGCTAAAAATAACGGCAAATAATAATGTTAGGGTTTAATGTAATGATTTTAATATTCAAGTAATGATTTAATTAAGATATTTTTGATTTAATTTAATGTTGAATTGATGATATTGTGGTTTAATTTTGGTGATCAATCCTTACATTGATGCGTTTTTTAGATATAGTGTGCAATGATTTTGGAAGTAGAGGGATTAGTATATCACACAACAAAATAAACCATGTAGGTCCTATGGGTATGGTTGGAGAAACACATTGTGTTAAATGATTTGTTTGAAAATAGTACGTTAAACTGTGTGGTCTAACCGTGAATGAAAACTACCACCGAAGATATTATATATTTGGATTTTATATTTTTAATTTTTTCAATGTTTCATATAAATATGATTTTTATGATTTAGATTAAAATTATAAATGGATTTAAATTTAAAATGCTTGATGTTTTATTTCAATAAAATAATGATTTTTTTTTAAAATTAATTTAAATATTGTTAATGTTTTAGCAATCATGATTTAATTTAAAAATAAACCAATAAATTTTTTAAATGACACTAAAGTGGTGTTTAGTGTTTTAAGAAGGAGTGTCTAATTATTCGAAGAGGTTTTATTCTGAGTCAGTTATTTTTAAATTTACAATTAGGGATCAAATAGTTTTTTAATATGGTTTCCAAAATATCAATTTTATATGTGGTATTATAAATTGTTCAAAATGATAAATTTATAATTTTGATTGGTATGAGATTGAATTTCCATGGGGTCTTGTATATATATAATGATGTTTTAATTTTAAAACATGAATTTTTATTTTGGTTATTAAAATTATATTTTTATTATGTATGGTATTTGAGAGTATAAATTTGAAGAAGAAGAAATCTTATTATTATGTTATTTGTTAATTATAAACGGAAATTTGATTTTCTTAGAAAATAATATTGTTATATTAATAAAGGTTAATTATTCTATTTTATTAGGATCTAATTTTTATGTACAATTTTCCTCAATGAATCATTTCAAGTATAGTTGGGAATTTTATATATAGGTATTATGATATTTTGATCAAATTTATTCTTGGGGAAATCTATGTTTGTGTCTGTTTCTTTGTGTTCCACTATAGTTATTACTTATGAATGGTGATGTAATATGTTTAATACCCTAAAAAATATATGGGTAATGATATTATATTGTATATTATGTGATGGTTTTTGGAGTAAGGTCTTATTTTCATTGAAAAGATAGTGAAAAACGCGATGTGTCTATTAGGATTTGAGAACAGACTATATAAAAATTTACCTGTCACTTTGAATAGTGTTGGATTTACTATTGATGGGGTCTAAAATGTTTTTGATTCCTTTTTTAGACCTAGGTCACCAACATTATCATCAACCCTATAGTTGATCCCATTACATTATAACAAAAGTTTCCATTAAATAATCCCATTTTCTATTCTATACATTGATAAATGAATTGATATTGGATTTTTAAATTCATATTCATTATGGAAACGTAAGTGTTTTAAATACTGTGTGGTATTATTTACAGATTGTTTTGTGATATTTTTTATGTTATTTCATTCCTTTCAGATTCCTTTCTTTTACATTTCCATTTTTCATTTCTAATTTCAATTTGTGGATGATTCAGCTAGAAATATATGTCCCTTGGATAATTTTTGGAATAAATTGTTGTTTTTATGAATTTATGGATGATATTTCCATCATAATCTATCTACATGTCCCTCATGTTCGAAACATGGATTTTTATTTAAAATAAAACACATGGGGAATCCTGAAAGCACTGATCCACTATTCATGTAGAACACATTAATAGTGTTGGGATTTAGAATTTTCACCAATATATCCTCTTCTTTGTTACAGGTTATCATATTTGATTTTTATATATAATGATTTAGAATAATAAGAATTTTTTAGAGGTGCAAAAGTTTGGATTTTGTTTATTTTAAAAATTATATTTTTAGTCTAAGTCACATAATTGAGTATTAAAAATTGTGTTAGATGTCATTTATAGAGAATAAAGGTTTGATCTTAAGATATGTGTCACAAACCTAACATGTTATTATATTGTATTAATGATTTTATAATTTAAATCAATTCTTTGAGAGGATTGATTGTTTTATATGGGGATTTTGTTTCTCTAATTATTAATATGTTTTGTAGTTAACATGGCCATCACTTGCTTTATGCCAACAATAAAGATGCTATTTGGGTAGGGTCTTCAATATTGCGGATTTGATTCACATAGTTGGTGCATAATATAATCCAAAATAGTGGCAAAGAGTGCATGTTTTATAGGCTTTTTTGGTCCTTTTCACACTATCTATGTATGGTTTGGACAATTTTTTGGCCAAACCGTGAAACTGTTAAAGGAAATAAAATTTTTATTATCATAAAATTACATATTTTAAATTTTAAATATTTTTTAACATCACAACCCAATCTCTTAGGATGAACACATCTCATTCCATTGGAGGTATCCTTCATGTACCTCACATTCTCCAAATTTTCAATCATTAAAAGAGATTCATTTACTTATTAGATGTGTGATTTGTCTTGGTAAGAATTTTTCTCCTTCCATATCAACATTATATCCTTCTAACATCTTCTTATTTCTTCCCCTTGATACACTTATTTTCCAAAATAATAGATGGTTTGGATTATGATATCATAAAATTTGGGTTTTATATGTTGCAAGATCACCATTATATGTCTTCTTTAAACCAAAATCAATGGACTCATCATATTTTCATTTGATTATGGTATGTTATCCTCCATTTCGTTTCTTATAGTTTTAAAAATAAATTTTTTATTTATTTATAAATTTATTTTTTAAATTTCTAATGATAGTTTCAATTATATATATTAATGGTATAATGAAAAATAAATGTTTCAAAACTCTTATATTAATTCTTCCTATAATATAATCTATACCTTAAAAATTTATTAATTTTTCTTGAAAATATTTTATGCTGTTTTTAAAAGGGAAATTGGATTTTTTTAATACCTCATATGTTTGATTTGGATTTTAATGTTTATTATTAATGGTTTTGATAGAGTTCATTTATTTTTTCCATTTTTAATATGGGAATCATATTAAAACTATTTTATGTATTTTTTATAATTCTTCTATTCATACACATAAATATATTTGAATAAATTATTTCACATATTCGACCAAATGATATCGGAATTTGTGAATTCATATTAAAGTATATATTTAAATTCAAGTGTTTACATGAAAAATAAAGAGGGTCATATATGAAATATAAAATCTATAAAACACACTTAGTTATTAGAAAATATTTTCAAATGTAAAATCAAATGGAATTGAAATTGATAATTTCTTTTTTTCAAAATATCATTCTTAGTTGGAACCTAGAAAATTTTCCATAGAATTAAAAAACTATATTAAGGAATACAAATTGAATTATGGAAAATGAACACTATTAAAAAATATAAGGGGATCATGCTCGGTATGGGATTATGTATTGAATATTAATATTGTTTTTAAAAATGGATTGACATTTAAAGTCAGATTAGAGATTATATAGTGAGATTTGGATTTAATTATGAAATGTAACGTAAATTTATATACATTATTTGTAAAAATATTGATATATATTTAAATATCATATTATGTATTGGGATTCTATTCCATAACTATAGGTACAAATTTTGAAAATTTTTTAAAAAAAATACCAAACTAGATTCCCAAAGAAAGACTATGTTCAATATATCATGCAGTGCTCCATGGGTAGGTTGGATGTTGAAATATCAAGATATTGGGTAGGATTTTTTATCTTTTTCTAATCATATATATATATTTTTGTTTAGGTATCCCAATATTCTCCTAATATTATAGATTCACATGATGTAAATTGTTTTTTTGAACTCACTATGTTTTTTATTTAATATCTCCTTTCTTATTTGTAGTTATTCTTATAATTTTTTTTCGAATGTGAAAATGTTGATGGTTGTTCAATAAAAACATTATAAGATATAGAACACAATTCTAAATATGTATTTCTATTTGAAAATATTTTTTTAAAAAAAATTTCAATATAACCCCTTCAGTCATTATTAAATGTAAATATATTTATTAAGGAAAATAATATTACCATACATCATACTAGCATTACAGACTCCTTTATTAATGGAAATGAATGTGGTATGTCAAGGGTTGGTTGACAAGGAAGTCTTATATAGTTATGTATTTTATAAAAAAATTAATGGTGTGGATCTATCCACAATTTCTCCCATTTCCATTGATGATTTGTTTTTTGGTGGGATTGTGACCATCAGTATCATGGGATAGTTCAGCTATGTATGTAAATTGTTTAATACTTTTTTCACACTTCTTATAACATATCCCATTAAATCCTTTAATTTTTTTCTGATGTTTAAGCTATAATATTATTATGGTTATTGGTGATATCTATTTGAATGAGGTCTTTTCTCTATTTGAGGGTTTATGGGTTCATCAAATGGAATGATTTGTTATAGATTGCCTTATTTTTATGCAACCAATTTTATTTTCCTACTTATATCATCTTGTATGGACAAATTTCATAAAAAATTTCATTCATTCTTTTCTTATTCTATATTAGTCAAATTTTTATTTAAAATCAATACAAATGGATTTTTCCTTGTTTTTTGTAAACTTGTGCTACCCATTAGGGGTTGGTAATCCCCTAAAATTCATATCATGGGCTGACTCGGATGTATAAAAAATAGAAAACATATTTCTATTAATGAAAAACCATGTAAAGAATCAATGAATATATTATAAATTTAAATTCATGTTTTGAAAATATTTTTACAAATCATGTGTTAACTATAAAACATGAAAAAAATTCTTGCAAAATATTTTTTAAAAAAATACACATGATTGAAAGAAAAAGTTAATATTTTTTTATTGTTAAATAAATAAGATATTTTTATTTTAAGGTATATATATTCCCCCTAAAAGTCCAATTTCTATTCCCAAAAAAGACATTAATTCCCAAATTTATTAACATTGATAAAATCATAAAAGATAACCTTAAATATTAGAAGGTTATAGATTATACATATTGGAAAAAGTCCCAAAACATATCATTATAAATAGAAACAATAGTCTATGAATATATTAAATGGAAACATTTGTAGGTTCATAACCTTCTATATATCTCCCCAAATTATAAGGCTCTATATTCTATAGATTATTAAAAGTGTGCCAACTTCTCTATGGACTGTATAAAAAATAACCTCCCCACCTTTTGAAAATTCGCTTGTACAAAAAATGTTATATATGTCATTTTTTGGCCTAAATTATTACAAGAGATGTTATAAATATTATTTGATACCTTAGTTTCTTTTAAAACCGACGTAAAAAACATAAATTTGAAGTGATTTTCATGTCGGTTCCTAAAAAACCAAAGTGGAAAACAATTTAGAGACTGTTTTATTACGTTGTTTTTTAAATAATTGATCTGGTATATAGTTTATTACATCTGTTATTACATAACCTATGTAATAAATGAACCCTCTGATGTGTTTTTCCCATCGGTTATTAAAAACCCAATGTGAAAAACAAGAATATCACACCGTTTATTTTCATAACGGATGTGATAAACTAGTCTACGAAGCATTTTTCAACGCCGGTTTTTGTTTAACCGATGTGAAAACATATATACTACGTTTGTTATTTAATAACTGACTTAAAAACCATTCTCATTCATTTATTTTGTAATTTATAAAATAACCGACATAAAAAATATTTTATTAATAAAACTATTCAACCATTACTATGCTCTGCCAAAGAAGATCTAAAACATGCATAAAGCAGACCGAAACCCAACCAAAACCAGACCCGAATACATTATAAAAATAATAATAAATAGACCAAATCAAGAAAAACCAAATTAAAATAAAACATTCACATACATAATACTCAAAACGTAAAATTTCTACTAAAAATGCCTAAAACCCCTTGGACAACCCCCCCCCCCACTAAAAAGCCCCTCACCCCCATGACACCCTCCCACCCACCTAGATAGCCCCTACCCCTAGGACACCCCCACCCCCTAGACACCCCCACCCCTTGGACACCCTCTCACACCTCTGGATAGACCCACATCCACTGGACACCCTCCCACCCACTGGACAACACCCCACCCCCTTGAGATCCCCCACCCCCTTGACACCCACCCACCCCCTGGACACCCCCACCCCCATAGAAAACCCCCACCCCCTAGGACAGCCCCACCCCCATGACACTCGCCCACCCCCTCAAACACCCCATCCATGAGAAACCCCTACCTCCTAGACACCCCCATGCCCAAGACACCCTCACCCCCTCGACACCCCCACCCCTTGACAGCCCCCATCCCCTGGGACACCCGCCCAACCCCTGGACACTGCCACACACCCCCGGACACCCCCACCCCCCTGGACACCCCGACCCATGGACACCCCCACCCTAAACACCCCCACCCTTGGGACATCCCACACTAGACATCCCCCCACCACCAGGACACCCCCTCACCCCCTAGACGTCCCACCCCACTAGACACCCCAGTCCACTGGACACCCCACCCCCAGAACAACCCCCCCCCCCAAAAAAACCCCCCATAGAAACCCCTGGACACCCTCCTACCCCTGGATATCTCCCACCCCCTAGACATCCTCTCACCCACTGGTCACCACCCCATCCCACTGGACAGCCCACAAACACTTGGACACCTCCACCCTCAGGACACCCCCCCCGGACACCCCCCCCCCTGGACAGCCCCCAACCCCTGGACACCCTAGGACCCCAAACACCCCCACCCCCTAGATAGCCCCCCACACCCCTGGACAGCCCCCACCCCATGGAAAACCTCTAATCCCCTAGAAACCCCCCACTACCTTGACACCTTCCCACCCCTTGTACACCCCCACCCTTGACCCCCCCCCCCTGACACCCCATGGACACCCTCCACCACCCCCCTGGACACCCTCCCAACCCCTGGACTCCCCACCCCATGGACCTCCCCACCCACTTGACACCCCTTGGACTTCCCTCCATCCCCTATAGATAAGACCCACCAAATACACCTCCCCTCCCCCTAGGCACCCCAACCCCTTGGACACCCCCACCCCCATGAAAACATTGCTATGCTCTACCAAAGTATGAAATTAGCTAAAACTAAACCAAAAGAAGACCAAAATAAGAAAAAAATCAATACAAGAAAAACATCAAAAATAGACTAATGTAAGAAGAACCGTATAATAATTAAACATTCACATATATAACATTCAAAACATAAAATTTCAACTTAAGAAACTAAATCTAACCAAAACTACTAACAAATTCACAATAATAATTACAGTATTATAAATTGTATTTTACATTACAAACAAACTAAAATTCTTTAAAACCTGTAAAATAATTTGACCATTCCACTTGTATGTACTTGACCTCTTGATAACTATAGGGTTGAGAATCATAAACTAGATACAAAATAAAAGGATATTATTTAACATGTATATTTGAAGATATCAAATGAAATGTTATGGAAAATTTTATAATGAAATATTACCAGTTCTATATTTATATGTTTTTCAGTTGTAATTATTTCATACATAAATATTAACATATAATATCTGCATTTAACGACACCTTGTTGGTCATGAAAATTCTATTTAAATGAGTTTCAATTTAAAATATAATATTTATGTAATACATCAAAAATTAAAAATTTTTAATTGATATTTACTTTTACTTTTACATATTTGATCTTGACACTCTTTTTCTTTGTGTTTGTCTGAATGCAGACCCATCCCCTATTAGAAAATAATATGAAAGGGATAAATTTAAAATTCATTATAATATAAACAACTATTAAAAAATTAAAATTTATTTTTTCTAAAATATTCTTCCAAATTCCCCACACATTTCCAGGGATAGAGCATATCCAATAAAGTGTTTTCTCCCTTAGAAAAAAAACACCTAACACCCAATGATCACTGATATAAAAGAAAATGTAAGGTTAGTGGTTTTTTATTGTTAAATCATAATGTAGAATTTTTGAGATATATGTTTCATACATCTCACAAAAAGGAATCATCCAACACTAGGTGATTATATTCATTTCAAATAATTCAGCAATATAAAGGATTCTTTGTTACTCATCCAATGATTTTCCTTCATAAAAAATGAAATGTGTTTCCATTAATTCATCTACACATGTCCTCTCATTCTTATAAAACATTTTATAATGATACCTAATTCATAATAGACATATGTATACATTTTTAATAAACCTATCAAAGGGAAATGTGTTAAAACTTACATGGAAAAAATTTACACCATGTTGATTCCAAACATATCTCTAGTAAAAAGCTCTATGATATCATTTTTTCCAATCCCCGCATTTATTGAACATCCAAAAACTTGTTGTTCCTTTGTAAACTCATAGTGATCTGCCAAAAAATTTATATATCTTGACAATCTGTCAAGACTACTAGAATGTGTATCTGAGGACATAGCCATTTTTATTTGTTGTTGTATATAAAGTATTTCTTTACTATTGTTGTATTCATGTAAAAATAAGTAGAAAAATTTATTTGTTTTCAAATGTCAAAAAAAACAATAAAAAGAAATTGAAATATCTAACATACATACATCAATGGTAATGAGTTTTAGATGTCTGGATGGCCAATTTTATAAGTGGCTGATACAATGTCCAACTATTGCCACCTCTTCTGTATGTAATAGTACTTGAGCTGATCAATCTATAATATCTTATATAGTGACCTATGATGCTCTACCTCTAACTTTTTATGATGAACTATATCTTCTATACAATATATCTCCCCTTATGAAACTATATGATGGATAGTATTTTTGAGATACAACTCATAATAATTAAGAAGATGTGGAAGATTATTAGGATAAAAAACGGGGTCCGCATGCTGAGGTGGGAGACTGGGAGTTACTGGTGGAGGTGGAGGATAAATAATGAGGTTTCCAGGGAGAGGTGGTGAAGTGGGACCTACAATCTGAAATTTTCTTTGCATGTATGCAAAAAATAGATTGTACCGATGCTCTAATATTTTCTTCCATCGTCGCATTAATATTATGAACATTAGCCTCCAAGTATTGTTTTCTAATAAACACCAAAAATGGAATAATTTGATGAATTTTGAAACACATTTCTTACTGATACACCAGTTGGATATCCACATACATGGCCAAGGTGTTCGGGCATTCCTAATGCTTTAGATAAAATATCTTGCCTCTTAGTAGTTGTAAATACTCCATGTGAGTTACTCTCTTCAAGGTAATAATATATTAGTTAATTGAACATTTCTGTAATGATTTAAATTATATAAAGAATATAATTAACTTAAATAAATAAAATAAATATCTTACAATACTCTCACCTATGATTCTTGATTCTTATGAAAGATATTTTACCTTTTTCCCATCTGATATCTCTTCCATTTTTCATGTTAAAATGGTGGGGATAGAGATGAAACCTCTCTAGATCTTGAAGACTCGACTCTTTGTTTTTTGTAATTTTTATACCATCATTTGTTCTTCCATTAATCTATACCCTCTCTGAGATAAACTATGAGGGTATGCATTTTTATATTGGATCTCTTGAGGAGATGTCCTAGTTTTCTATATGTTAAGATTAATAAATCATTATACAAACATTAATTAGATAATTTATATAAGAAAGTCTATAAAATTATACATTTCCATTACCAAAAATGATTATTTTCTTATACTTTCTAAGAAATGTGTCCATGTGTCTTCATCTATGAATGGTTATATATGACATAGATTCTCATGATTCCTATGACCAAAAATGAAATATGATGTGATGGTTGATTTGAAATTAACTCAATCTCCTTTCATCCATCGATAAACATTTCCTCCTGAATCCTCTAGTGTTAGAATATAAAATTTCATCTAATAAAGAAGAGGTAAAACATATTATAATAGAAACATTTAAAGATTTGTCAAACAATAGAAAAATATCATTCCAAAATCATCTCCCACAACTGAGATATTATCGCTTTTTCCACACTTCACTAATCATCACACAAAATTCTTATTTTTCTTTTACCCTGAGTTGATACAAAATAGTTAATTTTTTTTTTCATTTGAACCTATAGGAATATCATTCTCATAAAAATCAATGAGTATCCTCTGGTCCTGGGTACATGTAAGTGATAAGTTTTCTAAACGTGTGCTACCACATTTACCAACTCTTTAACTCTACTTGGTCGTTATGGGAGCACATGAGGAAGATTATAGCACATCAAGAGGTGCATGTGAATGTTCCTCCCCAGAGTTATCATCAAGATTCTCATCTCCAAAATCATGTGTTTGATCAACTGATTGACCTGTCATTATCCATCAAATCAAAAAACCAAAAATTACTTCACAAATATACAAATTCTAATATTACAATAATAATGTAAAAAAATGGAAAATTAACTAAGCTACATAATAATAAACATGGTAAATATGATAAGCATGTTAAATAAAGGTAAATATGGTAAACATGGTAGTATAATTATCATTCAACAAAATCAATAAATATATAAGTTCTGTAAAGGTAAAAAATGGTAAACATGGTAAACATGGTAAAGTAATTTTCATTCATCAAAATCAATAGATATATAAGTTATGTAATGGGAAGCATTATAAACTAAACAAAAAAAATTAAAATAAACAAAAATTTCTAACATTTTATGAAGATAAAAAATGTAAACAAGAAATAAACATATGTTACCTGTAATATTAGAAATATACAAATGGATTTTTTCCCAAATTCCTTCATCTTGAACAATATTTATGGCACAAACCATGTCTTTAAAATTCTAATCATTATGTTATGCTAATAATTCAATAGATGAAGGTACCTCACATAAATTAACATCTTAATCAAGTTGATCATCACCCACATATTGTTTTTCCCTTGTAAAGAAATAGACTATCGTGTATTTGATTGATCCACAGCATAGAAAATCTATTTTTCATGTGTTTTCATTAAAAATGAATACATTGTTTCTTCCAATATATTTATTTTAACAACTGCCATTCCCAATTCATCGTGTCTGACTCTATTGTTACTGATAAACCATTTGTAGATAATAACATGAACTTTAATTTTAAATTAATCTACCTCCCATATTTTTTCAATGACTCTATACTATGCACATGATTCAAAAATAGTGTTTTTGACTTTAGAACTCAAAAAAATCATTGATTTTTCCAACATCAATACACCACTATTATGAACTGCACTTCTATTGTCCTGAACATTTGAATGAAATGTATAGCCATTAATGACATACCTAAACAATGTTGTCATATTTAAACATGGACCACCCACTAACCATATTAATATCTCTGATAAATCTGATCTACCATGCCATGCATTTTTACACCATGGAAAAAATTTGTTGTGCTCATGAAAAATGCACATTTCTTTCTTCTTTGGGTGACATTGTTTCATCTCATTAATATTCAATGTGATATTCGGTTGATCATCAACTATGTTATTCAAAATGTATAATTATACCTTCTATATCTATTCAGTTGTCAACAATTTTACTTTAAAGCCACAAATTCCCTTTTCCCTCGTTATTAACTCATTCGTGGAGAGATGGAGACAAACCTATGTGGTCTTCCATAGCCATGTTGCTCGGAAAAAACTCTGCATCCTCCACAGAAATATAATTTTCAATAATGGAGTCTTCAGGTCGATATGGATTCATAACATACCCCACCTCCTTGGACACCCCATTACCCTTTGGAAATCCCACTCACACCCTAGACACCCCCACCCCTTGACATCCCATACCCCCCTTAAAAATCTTCGTCACCCTTGTACACCACCCCTACCCCCCATTGGACACCCCTTCAACACCAACTTTCCATTGGAAATCCCCCCACCCACCTCCATGGACAGCCTACCACCACCCTTGACACCCCCAACCCCCGAGACACCCCACCCCCTAGACACCCCCACACCCTTGGGCACCTCCTCACCCCCTGGACACACCCCCACCACATGGACACCCTACCCCCCTGGAAATCCCCTCTCACCCATGGACACCACCCCCACCCCCTTAGACAGCCCCCACTCCCTAGACACCCCCCCCCCCCCACATGAATGTACATGCACACACACATGATACAATCCAAAAAAATTGTATTTTCATGATATTACATCCATGGTTTATTTTACCAGAAATGATTGTAGCATGGCATTAAAGAACACTATGAAACATTCCATGATTGCAAGAACAAATATATAAAAATAAAATCTCAAAAAATAAGTTTAGGGAATCATGAAAAATAAGAAAAGAAAATGTGGTGTGTGATGCTTACTTTTTTATTGTGAGTCAACCTGATCGATCTGGTGATAATAAATATTATGAATGATTTGGGAATAATGAGGTTATAGGTAATAACATAGAATAATCATTTCATGGTTTTTCATGTGATAGAGATGATTCTTAGGTCACCCGATCAAAGAAAACAAAATGACAGAATATATGGCATGATAAACCATTTAAAAGAAATATCACATGTGTTATTTAATAACAGATGTGATAAAATATTTTTTTTGTTTATAACGCCAGTTTTTTAATAACAGACATTGAAAATCCTTTATCACATCGGCTATTTTATAACAGACATGATAAATGGAATATTTATCTCATCGGTTATTTTATAACCAACATTAAATTACCAAGATTTAATTTATCACATCGATTATAAAATAACAGATCTGATAATGATCCCAAATTCTATGTTTCACATCTGTTATAAAACACAGATGTGATATATCCAATCTCATTATTTTATTACATCGGTTATAAAATAACTGATGTAAAAAATTGATTCTCACAATTTATCATGTTTGTTATAAAATAAATGACGTCATAAACCAATTTTTTCAGCTTTCCACGTTGGTTATATAGAACTGATGTGAAAAATTCTGACTTGTTAAACATTTTTTTCACACATGATGGAATATAAAAATATAATGGAATGGTAAAAAATAGTGATAATTTCATTAATAATTATAAAAACAAAATAAAATTGAATTAAAGGAAATAAACATGTATAGTAAGTAAACAATAAATATAGGAAGAAAAACATAACCAAGTCCTATTGAGGATGGTATGGTATATCATAGTGAAATTGATCAGAAAAAAGATTGAAGAGGGTTAAAGAAAAAATAAATAAAGAGGGAAATGAATATGACTCTATAAAAATTCCTCATTAAGGTAACTACCATGTTTCTTATAATTAATTATTAATTAAATTAATCCCCATATATGTGTCCACAAACAATATATGTAGTAGTATAATTAAAAATCCAAGTAACCTATATGCATATTTTTTGAATGTCAATTATACTATCGATTCCTTGTTGCATATAATGAACAATCATGTAATATTAAATAATTATGTGTATAATTATATAAAATAATTACATAAAAAAATTAGTGTAACATCTAATGTTATGAAGGAATATCGAAAAATAAATAATTTGTTATTTACACAACATCCACCAAATGTTTATGTAGTGATGAAAACTGGAGAGAATGAAACTTGTGTAATAGAATAAAAAGTTTAAAAAATTTATTTCTATTAAAACACTATAATATTCATCAAAAATATTGATGGTGACCAAATATAAATTTATTAAATACAAAAATATCCAAAAGACAACATTTCAAATCGTCAAAACTTTAAATAATACTCTAAAATATTCTTTAACAACATTATAAACATTTATATATTACTTTAATAATAATATGTATTACTTTATATATTCTTATAATAGTTTGAGAAAACAAAAAAAATTAAAAACAATATATATGATTTATCATAAAACAAAATACACAGGGAAAAAATAAATCCAAAACATAAAATAATCATGGCTACATATTCTTAATGGTTTATTTTTAGATTTTGGTATGGAAATAAAATATTTAAAACAATCTTCCAAAAAAAGATTAATTATTGGAATCCAATAAATAAATATGAAGAATTTATACTCTTCTACACCTACATACAAAGAATCTACAACATTTAACAATTTTTATATTTCTTTCTACCAGAAGAAGAACCCATCATATCACTTAGAAGTCAATTCTCCTAAACACTGAAGGGTGGATGAAAACATGCTACTTGATCCACATCCATTAACTTATGGATAGTAAAGGACTTACACATAACCTTAGATTATTTAATTTGGTTGAAACATGAATCTTTCCATTTTATGTCATAATGATAAACGATGTTGAACATTTTGGCATTTTCTGTCTTGTTCAAAACAAATAGAGGATATAAAATATTTGTTTTGGCAATTAAATTGGATTATCTAGAAAATATCATGGATCCCTTATGACTCTCTATGAATTTATGTGAAATATCCTCATTTAGTTTATCTTATAAGTATTGCATATGCAGGAAGATCCTAATGACCTCCCAGGAAAGACCCTCGTGTATTCTTGGATTTCCCATTATGCCTCACCATCTTTTACCAGGTCTTTGTAAAATGAACACTTCCTAAATCAACATTTTATCCCCATGAGTCTCAATTTATTCCAATAAATCATTGATTATATCTATCATCTACTCTATATCATAATTCCCTCTAGTAAGAAAAATTCATGTGTATTCTGAAGCTATATGTGTCTGGCATAGTAGACCATAGACATTGGTGCACCAATTCCATTTATAAGAACTTGTGGAAGGAATCGCCTATAGATTTAGGCCCAATACATACAACATCGAAGTATGTGTTCGATCGTTCATTGTTTCATTATTATTCACAGATGGTTAATAAATAGGTTAATCTTATATTGGAATAGAATCCCCAACCACTTCACCGGGTATCCTGTTAATCTCTTATGAGGATTATTATTCTAAAATTATTGTTTAAGTTATACATAACAATTATAATTTTTCTTAATTAGTCTATCCGTTCACATAATGGATCTTCTAAGAGGATAATTATTTCGCTGGTTATAACATGCCTAGTTATAACTAAGGCTCTCCATCAATGCACATTAATAACAATAATATATTTAAAAATCATCAATCTATCCTCAGGTTCATCAAACTAATTTTAGAATATATATATATATCGATATATAATTGAAAAAAAATATATCATTAAATAGGGAATTCAATGAAATCCGAACAAAATTCTATAATTAAAGCATATAAATTATTTAAATATTTTGAATCAAAAAATTGGTATATTTATATTATTTGATCCAATATTCCTAGTAATTATTAAAAAAACCAAACCCTATAAAACAATAACAATAACCTCATGAATGATAACTCAAAGGTCAATTACACATGAGTTGTCCAGGAATATGCATACCATTATAGCCTAGTATTACAAAACCAATATCATTTATACCATGATACATTATTTTCAAATGAAAAGAATAAAAATATTTTAAGATAATATATTTTGATAACCTCGCCCAAAAAATATTTCCAAGATAGAGATCCACAAGACTCCATTCACACCATTATGAATGAAAGTTGACATGAACTAGTTGTGAGAGTCCAAACACAATTTTTGGGGAGACTCCTCCCAAAATATCATAGTAAAAAAATATATAAATATATAAATTATAAATATAATAATAATAAATTATATTATGAGAATATTAATCAAAATATAATAAAATATGGTAAACAAGTAATATAAATAGACATCATTACTTTTAGAAATTAAACCAATCTAATGTATAAAGTTAGTCAATCTAAAGAAATAAATATTGTAGGAATCATCTTAATTATATATTTATACTACTGCATTATCTGATATCCTTAACTCAACCATTTTCCATGATACCCTTACCCTTTTATATATCTATAAAAATGAAGTCCACAAGAAGATCGATATGAAAATGCAGGTTGTGTGTAATAAAATGCAATTGGTTACCACAAATGCATCCTTAACAAGTGGTCATGGGAATTATATATGTATTAAATGATAAAAATAATTGTGAAAAAAAGTATAAGAGTCACATAATGACTATTATTTTGAAAACCAAATTACAAGTATCCTCAACTATATCGTCTTCGTATCCTTCTATAAAAGATTATCAAATGATGTTGGATATAGTAAATGAAATAGTATGTGTCATCATTATCTGTCACATTGTAGTTTTTTTATATTGTTGTGTTTATTGGAGGATTAAAAAGAGTTTGGAGAGGTTCTGTTGCTAAATAATAATATGTAGGATGATTTTACATCGTGCACTAATATTACACGATGTAAATCCATATTTTTCATCTTTTAATAGAGTTTTTATGTTTTGAATATATTGTGAAATGAGTGAAGAAAATATTCACAATGTGTAATATTTGATGGTTTAAAAAATACAATAAAATCTAAAGGTGATGGGTTTTTCATTGGAGTTCGACCTTTAGGGGGTACATGGAGTAAAAGGGTATTACAAGTTGTGTAATACCCCACTACTTTAAGAAATTTAAATGTTCTTATAGATATAGAATCTTCCTCTCACTCCTAGGCATCCCAGAAACTACTCTCCAGTTCTTTCAAGGTCCCTTTACTAAGGATTAGATACTATCTTCACTCCTTCAATCTGTAATGATCTGACATAATTCTAAGGTGTGTTTCTCCTCCATTCATGAATTTTCTACAGATTTTCCCTCTCTTTTACTCCCTCTCCACTTTTCATGAAATAGAGAATGTTCTTACTCACTTATAATGTGTTCTTAATTTGTTTTTGATGGTGCAGCGGTGCCACTACATCCTTGGGTGGATGAAGATCTTATAGGATGGGTAATTGGAGGATCGTTATGTAATCAGTTTCCATTCAAAGAACATTGAATTCTTTGAGGTAGGGTTTTTGTTTTTTTCACTTTGATTGTGTATTATGTAGGACTGATCTAAATTTTTTTCCCTACATTTCACAGTTTCAAAATAGTATACAATGATATGAAACAAGTAAATGAATTGAAATGTGTATATGGATCCATTATGCATGTTTTTTTGTTTTTGATATTAATATGATGTTATGAATTATACGGGCTAAACGCCCAGTTGAAAATCATAGCCATTAGTTTTCCTTGTTTTCTGAATAAAAAAGTTTCATTACAATTGGTTACTATTGAACATTAATATATGTAAATTAATTAATCACGTACACCCGGATAAAAAACATATTCCTAGGGATTTCATAGTTTCTATAAAATCCCAGGAATTAACATGTGGGATTAAATAAAGGTTGCCACATTAAATCTGAATTTGTGTTATTATTTGGTATATGGGGTTATATATTGTGTGGGATAGTGTGGATGTATTGGAGGGACATATAAAATGTGATGTGAATATGTTTTGGTGCATGTATATTCTATGGTTTGTGTTTTGATACATTTGTGAAGAACATATGTGTGTTGTGGGATGGTTTGGACAGTTTGGAGGATGAAATTGTAGACGATAAATCAAAATAACCATGTAATGGAATATCATGTTGAGAGATTTATTTATTTTGGAATGTAAGAGAAGTTTTCCATATCAGGGCTACGATCGGGCTCTGTGGTATGGGGTTGCTAGGTTTCTTTTTTTGTCTTCTTCTTAGAAGTTTCTCAGATAGTAGAAGAATAAATTCATAAATAATATGTTAATAATGTTTGGAACAATCCTAGTTTGGTTTAGAAAAAAATAAATAAATGAGTTGTGAATAATGAATGGAAGTGGTTAATTATGTTGGTTGGAAGTTGAAAGGATTGTAAATCATGGTGTGTGGTGTTGTGCATTTAGGGGTAGCAGTAATGTTGGAAGTGTTGTGAGATGGTTTTTTGTTGAGAACCATTGGTTTGGATTGAGTTTTTGGAATCATATATGTATATAATTGTATTTTTCCCTTATAATTTTAATACACATCCCACCCTAGTTGATCACTATATGACGACCACCCCCATCGTCATGATATAAGGTGTCATTCTAAAACATCCTGGTGGGAGGATGGATGGTTGGATACCCACTATTATAGGTTCCCTCTTTTCACGAACCATGTCGGGTCGCCATCTGACCTGGCTCCCAACTCGGTCCACGATAAAACCCCAATTGCATTCTCTGTCCCCACGGGATGGCATAAGTGCTCAGGTATCGAAAAAAAAATATGGGAACCATTTACATGAATTTAATTTCATTAAAATTTCCAATAATAGATAAAAATTTAGATCTGAAAAATTCTACCAAACATTCCCTAAACAATTTCCTAAAAAAATGTTTACCACCAAAACATCACAAAAAGGAATGAAGATAACAAGGGTAAAACTAGGACAATTCCTCAAACCATTATGAAATAAGTGGAACATTCCTACAATTCCACCACCAGGGTCCACAATGAAAACCACTACGGACTAAAAATTTCGACACCACATGCCTTTCTATAAAAAAAACTAATAGAAAACAAGGTATGCATACACCCACAGCTTTATGCTGAGTGTGAGCGAAAGCCCGGTAGGATGCCACCTGGATAAAATATTACATGCACATAACATTTAATTCCTAGTAAACTGAGATGTTTTATTATGTAAGAAATTCTAGAACAATTTTAAGGAAAATAATACAAAACAAAAATTGACATAGAATGAATGTAACATTAAGTGGAAAAAATTTGCGAAGAATTGATGCTTTAATAAAAACACCCTTATTTCTGAAAATCCCAACCAACTATCATACATTTAAAATGATTTTATGAGAAAATAGTTACAAGATAATGGTTAAAAAGTAACACTTGAAGAAAAACCATTTCACGTACACTGCTTTCATGTGGAAGAAAAAAATTCATAATGAACATGCACACACCAATGTTTTCCTCCAAATACCGAAGGAGGGAACACCATCATAAATAGTAGATCACTATGGGTAAATCCCCTATGGTAGCTAGCACATGTGGGATTCTAGATATGTCGTACCTCAGTGTAAATATGGTATATGAATCATAACGATCTATTTTATCATGTATGAACCACTACTATGAAAACACATCCATAACCTAGTGGTCTCCAATCATCCCAAAAGTATAGTTAGTGTTGTAACGTCCATCCTACTAGATGAAATTGGGACAAACCACTCATGTATCATCTATCGTACTAGTCTTATTCATACCACCTAGGTACCTGGGATTTCCCTTGTGCTTGAACTAGAGTTCACATTCATATAGTCTATCTCTTTCACATATCATAAACCAAATAATATATTGCACCATAATCCAACACTTGCACACCCGAACTCCTCTTTTTAAGATCAAATACACACAAAGAACATTTAAAATCATTATTTACATCACATTAATAATTTTTTATATCATTTATAATCTTAATGAAGTAATTCCATGAAACTCTACAAGGCTTTACAACAAAAAAAACTAAAAATAAACTTTTAAACCAAATGCACACATAAACCTTCCCAATGTATCATTCAGATAACACCGAAAAATTAATAAATAATATAAAAAATTAATAAACATTTATAAAATGAAAAACATGAATTTAACCTGAATACATACTATATTTCCTCTGTTTAAAATCAAACGTCCCTCAAAACATTTTCTAAACTTTGTTTTCACCTTTTAAAAAATAAATACACCATTAAAACCACTTGTAAAACAACTTCAATAACACCCCCAAATGATTTTAAAACAAAATATCACACGAACCCAATTAGAAAAATCAATTTCCTAACAATTCATTATCAAAATACAATTTCAATCTAATACATAATTTAATAAACAAGATTCATAATTTACAAAATCGTAATTATGGATAGAACTATGTTTTCTACATTAAAAATCACTGTTTCACATAAAAATTATACTTTAAAATTTAATTCATGATTAATACTACCAAATAACACTTTCTCACCACAAATATAATTTTAAAAATAAAATTAAAAAATTTATAAAACAATTCAATTTGCATAATAAATTTTTTCACCAAAAACACACCCCGTTTAATTTAAAATCCCCACTTTATAACAAAACCCACCTCAACTACCTTAAAAATGAATTTTTTTCACAACAAAAGATAATCATAGAAGAAGAAAAAACACTCAATAATGAATAAAAATTTATAAATTAATGGTTAAGCATTGAATCACTTACCTCGGGTGTCGAAAACTCCAACACTCAGTGAAAAACATCAATCGCACACCCAATGCATGACAAGAGACCCCAAGAGAACCCGAATTCATGAAATCAAACAATAACCCCCAATATTATGACCCTAATTTGATTCCATTACCACTTGATACCAAAAATCCAAATAACTACTGTAAAAAACCCTACAAAGAGGAAAAGGTCTATCTGATGAGAGGTTTTTGCATTGGAGGAGAGCAGGGTACTGGAGGAGGGTGGTTATGGAGGGGAGGCTGGAGCAGTGTCGGTCAGTTTGGGAAAGGGACACCAATGGATGAAGTCATACGCGATAGGGAAGAGGCTCTAGAATTGGGCAGTGCAAGGGAGGCAGGCGGTGCAAGTAGACTGGCTCGGAGGGAGGCGATACATGTAGGTTTTCCGGGAGGGAGGTGATGGCATGACATGAAGATAGGAGGGGAAGGGGGTTGTGATGGAAATAAGGGTTACATGGGGAGGAGGATTCACCTTATGGGGGAAATAAAGGGGGATTCCTTCTCTTGTTTTTTGTTTTTTAACTATAATTAATATGACAAGAATAATATAAATAAATATAATAATAAAAACATAGTAACAATAATAATAACCAAAAAAAACTTACAATAAAAAAACTAAGAGAACATAATAATAATTATATTCTTAATATTAGTAATAAGATAATTAATTTTTATAACAAAATTAATATTATTAACCCAAATGATAGTAATAATAATAATAATAATAATATATGGGGATTATAATAGTAACATTAATGATATTGATAATTTTATAATAACACTAATAATAATAGTGATATTAACTTTATAAAATATACGAAATAATTATTATTATAATAATATTAATAACATAATAATATTTATATTTTTGACGCTAAAAGTTATAATAATAATAACATTCCCAAACAATATTATTATTATTATCCTTAAAATAATTCATTATATTTTATTAAGCTTCTTATTTTCATTTTATTTCCATTTTATTATTAATCTCACTCTACATTATCCACATTTATTACATTTTACTTCACTTATTTTTCATGAACGTCAGGAAGGCCCTATGGTTAATTAGACAAAGTTGTGTGGTGACTCAGGTGAGGTAGTGCGGCTTCGAACTAGGTGCGTTGAACACTGTCAAGGCCAAAATGTGCGTTTTTTAATATGAACTCAAAAAATTTATGTTAGGATTCAAACTAAACTACCTGATTCCAATAAAATTAAAAAAATTATTAATTTAAAAAATGGTAGGTGTGTCAATTCTCCCCACCATGACTCTTTTCATTCTTGAAAAGCCACAACTATGAATGAACCCCAAAGAAGAAATTGACACCCCTTAAGATTCAAATAGGATACCTTTGAAAGGAATGTGGAAAGAGGAAAACACATCATTCTTAGAAAATGTGACTTAACTAAAAAAACTTAATAAAACCATTAAAAGATATTCTAAATAGTGTAACCCACCCCAAAAAAGTTACAACACCTATAGTTGATTGATCCAGGATCTAAATTTTTCACACCCACATAATCTAATCCTTCTAACTAAAACATGTTATGCACTAATAAATGCAAATTAAACCACTTTTACAAATTTAAAAAGTAGTACCAAAACATTTCTAGGAATAAAACCAAATTATGGAAATGGAGAGGCCTGAAAATACTCAAAACCATTAGAAACCAACCATACCCAATGAAAATAACCAACTGACCGACACAGAGATGCCTGAACGGACTCCCAACCACTATGAAAAAGGACATCACTAATTCATTCCAGAGAATTTTGAGTGATACCCATCATGGGTCTCCCCACCATTAGTACTGATGTAATATACCAAAACATCAAAATTTTCTGGTAGTTTCCAAACACTCCACCTCAAGGGTTGGAGAGGGTAGGGCCCAACTACTGGGGAGTCAAAATCCAAACTAAATACAACCCAACTTCTTCACATCCAAGGATTAGAACTAATAAAAATTGTTTCTAATTTACCGAAATTTACACCATAAGGACCTCTAACATAGATTAGATCTAGGGGACACAACCAATAAAAGATTAAGGTAATCACATGACCATGATTCCTCATAGCCATAGGAAGTCCAACACACCCAAATGGGTCATTCAGAATACAACAACTAGAGGAAATCATTTAAATTGTCTTCACCTTCAATACCGATTACAAAAATAATATTGGGGTCACATACACTCTCGGGGTTCTAAACCATTCGCCAGCTTCACTATGAGGCCTATTCCAAGATCCATCATGTTTGATACATCTCCTTCCTCGACGTTAGTAATTGAAGACTCCCAAAAGGAGATTTTCCTTTTGGTTCCACACATAACCACACCGCAAATGAGACAACACCAAAAAAACACACACTGAAATCCAACTACTCCATCATGGAACATCCTCCAAAATAGGGGTTTAGATTATTCACATTCATCACATCTTCACATATACAAAGGAATATCTGATAGAAAGATACATGATAATCAATCCCCTTTGGAAATAAAAATTATAACTACCCAAGAATGGTACACAATCTGGTGAAAATAGGTATTCCCAAAGGATAATATGGGATCCCCCTTTCACATCAACGAGAACACACACTAAATTACATCACCAAACATGACCCTTGCAGACAATGGATGCACTGAAAATCCTTCCATGACATTAGTCAATAATAATATCTTTAAAATTATAACACTCTTCCCCATTAGAATTCTTTTCACCATTTCCAAGAGGGAACTTCACACCCAACGATGTGAAAATTCATACCCGACAACTCAGATAATCCAAAGAGGCCAAAACTCCCTTCAAGTCCCCTCACATAAATCATCTAACTATGAGAGGATTATCTTAATAGAAAAGTAAAAAGTGATAAACATAACACTGACACTCAAAAAGTGAAATTCATTAATTCTATCAGCTAGAGGGACAGTCAGTGGTGAACTATCCCTGAGCGCATGTAATGCAAGCATTAAATCCTTATTCGGGATTACACTAGCTTATAGGGAAGACCAATAACCCAAAAAAAAAACCGGTCCACTGGTAAAACATTCTATGAGAAGCCACTAAAGGTATGTGGAATCTTTTTAAAAGGCCTCCCAAATCACTTCTCAAAAAATACCACTAACCAACATCTTAAATCAACATACTGGAAAGACATAATGAAAGAAATTCTTCCAAAAAATATAGTTTAAAAAACTCAAAACACCCCACATTAATATTCCCAAAACCCAAAAAAGTGGCACCACACAACTGTGGAACATCAAGAACTCCATGTTTTCATTAAAAACCCACTTTCAAATTTAAAACAGGGAGGGCGGTTTGTGCATTAACCAATGGCACCTCATGGGCATTACACATGCATGGTCTCTTTCCAATAGGGAATCAAATTACCGTCCATGCATAACCCATTCATATACACACCCATGAAAATACCAAAGGTAAGAAAACCCACTTCATGAAATCCCTAACACATAAAATAAAACCCAGTATAAATTAGACAATAAATTTTAGAAAAAATCCAATCATCCAATCAATAATTTCATTTTCAAATCTTACATGTCAATTCCCAAGAAAATCCATCCCATTAAAAACATTTTACACCGGTTTAACAAATTCCATTAAATATATAATTTCAAAACCCACATTAAAATCACTTATATTTCCCAAAACATGAGGTTCATAAATCTGAAAGTATCAATTATTAAAATGAAAATCATTTTACACCAAAATTGATTCATGAAAAACTAAATTTCAAGAACCCCATTTGAAACAGTTGTTAAAACCCATGTTCAACCACATGGAAAAAAGTCATTTCAACAAAAAATTACAGATTTTATAAATTATTAATCATAGATTTTCAAAATTATTTCCAAACCCAAAAGGGAGACAAGAAAACACACAAGGAAATTAGAGTTAGTGTGTGACCTGGAAATATTGTTGGTCGCTATACGCCATTCACTCCACCATCATAGAGAACATACTAGGGAAATGTCCCTAGATCCACAAGGCATTCTAGGCAATGGGATCTCTATGAGACCACTAACCCTACTCCAATTTCATTTCCTCTAAATAAGATTAACCACAATGAAAAAAGACTCAGACAAACCTCAACATTCCTAGGTATCTCGAGTCCCCCCATGAGGGGTTATGGAAAGGCATCTTACTCATAGCTAGGACCTCAAGTACAGAAAATCATAGCTTTGATATATCATCACTCTCACACAAAAAACAAGACCCAAAATAGAATAACCTTCTCTGATGTAATTTTTTCATGAACCATACTAGGTCATCATCTGACCTAGTGCCCAACTTGGTTCATGATAAATACATAAGGTTGTTCCCAATCCCCACATGCTGGCACAAGTTCCCAGGTATCAAAAAAATATGGGAATGATTTAGCCAAATTAAATTTCAATAAAAATACTAAAAATATCTAAATATTTATTTCAAAAATTTCCACCAAATAAGTCTTTAAAATTTACCAAACATAAAGTTTACCATAAAAACTTCCCCAAAAGGTACTAAGACAAAGAGGGTAAAATTAGGAAATTTTCCCAAACCTCTATACAATAAGGGGGAACATTCCCAAGCCTCCACCACTAGGGTCCACACCCGAAACCACTAAAAACTCTAACTGCCAACCCTACATGCCTTTCCATTACCTAAAACAGAAAGTAAACATGGTCTTCAGATAAGAAAATGTGTATGTAAGATGTGATTTAAAACCTAGTAGGATGTAACTTAGATAAAATATTCCATGCACTAAACATTTATCGAAAAATAAACTTGCAAGTTTTATAATTAATGAAATTATAGAATAATTTTAGTGGAAATAGTACAAAACCAAAACTGAATTAGAATTAATTCAAAATTATGTGGAAATTAGTTTCCCATAGTGAATCTCTTTCACAAAACACAAACCAAATAAAACATTTCACCATAAGCAACCACTTGAACACCCAAACTCCTCATTAAAAATTAAATGCACACTATGACCAAATAAAATCATAATTTTCATCACATTTATAGTTTAATATATCATTATGAAACTAAATAAAAAATATTCATGAAACACCATAAGGATTTACACCAAAACGCACTAAAACCACACCTTTTAAACCAAGATCACTCCCAATCATTCCCAATGTATCATTACCATAACACTCAAATATTAATTAATTATTTAAATAATTAATATAAATTATCTAAAATGAAAAAAGTCCTTTACTCTGATAACATACTTCATTTCCTCTCATTAAAATTAACCACACTTGAAAAAAAATTCCAACATAGTTTTCACCTTTTATGCAAATAAATAAAAGATTTAAACTTATAAAGAAACTTCAAAAACACCCCATATGATTTTAATGCAAAATAGAATCTGAACCCTCTTAATAAGCAAACTAAATATCAAAGCCTTATAAAAATAAAATTTCAATCCTACACATAATTTGATAAACTACATGCAAGATTTATAAAATCATAATAAGTGACATGACTAGGTTTTCAATATAAAAACATCATTTCACATAAAAATGACACATTAAAATTTTATGAATAATTAATCCTATCAAATAACACTTTATCAACACCAATACAATTTAATAAATCCAACTAAACTATTTATAAAACATTTCAATTTTAACTATAAAATTATACACAAAAAACACACCCCATTTCAAACAAATCGCCACTTTGAAACCAAACCCACATCAATTCCTTTCACACATAATTTTCACACCACATAATAAAATCATAGAACATGAAAAAACAATCAATAAAGCAAATAAATTCTTCAATTAATTTTTATGTCAGGAATCACCCACCTTGGGTTTGGAGAACTCCAACACTCATTGTAAAAATTCAATCTCACACCAAACACATGAAAAAAGACCCAAGGAGATCACTAAATTCTGAAATC
Source organism: Viscum album (assembly GCA_963277665.1). Taxonomy (NCBI): domain Eukaryota; kingdom Viridiplantae; phylum Streptophyta; class Magnoliopsida; order Santalales; family Viscaceae; genus Viscum; species Viscum album. The sequence goes on along the minus strand of OY728132.1, from coordinate 1,399,274,603 downwards.
AAATAGAAACACCCAAGATTAGAACATTAATTTGATGCCATTATAGTTGAATACCAAAAAATCCAAATAAATAGGACAATAACTCTAGAATGGGGGAATAATATCTACTCAAAGGAAGGTTGATGAACTGGTGGAGAGAGGGGTACTAGAGGTGGGTCACACTGAAGGGGGAGCCAGAGTAGCATCATCTAGAATGGGAAGGGGAGGTCAATGGAAAAGTTCACGTGTGAGATGGAAGATTCACCAAATATGGCCTACACTAGAAAGGCAAGTAGCATGAGTAGACTGACCGAAAGGGGGATTGCGTGATTAGGATGGTCGGGTGGTAGGAGATAGTGCATCAAGAAGAGATGAGGGGAAGGGGGGTTATTATGAGAATATGGGATATATGTGGAGGGGTTTTCACCTCATGGGGGAAAGATAGGGGGATTCCTTATTTTTTTTGGGCTTTCTAACTCTAATTAATATCTTAATAATAATATAAATAATAATAATAATAACAACCCAATAATAATTCTAATAACCTAACAACAAAATTAACAATAATAAAAAATGGAACATAACAATAATAATAATAATAATAATAATAATAATTTATGGTGATTATAACAATTTCCTTAATGATAATGATAAATTTATAATAACAATAATAATAAAAGGGATAATAAACATATAAAAAATTGAAAATAATAATAATAATAATGATAATCTTAATAACTTAATAAAATTTATATTTTTCATGTTAATAATAATAATAATATTCTCAAACAATATTTTTAATTTTATCCATAAAATAATTCATTAGATCTTTTTAAACTACTTATTTTCATTTTATTTCCATTTTATTATTTATATTATTTTTTATCATCCTCATTCATTTAAGTTCACATTATTTATTTCTCTAGAAATTCGGGCAGGTTGTGCAGTGAAATAGGAAATGTCGCCTTGTGACACGGGTGACGCCGCGTGGCTTCGACCGCAGTGCCCTGAATCCTGTCAAGACCAAAACATGCATTTTTAAATAATAACATAAAATTTTTATGTTAGGATTCACCCCTAACTAACTGATTCCCAAAAAAAAATATAAAATAATTAATTTAAAAAATGGAGGGTGTGACACCTCTTCTTGGTGATGATAGCCCATGATTATTTTTGTAGGTTGTGGTTTGTGAGGCCTAGGTGTGTGCAGATGAATTCTATTTTCATCTGAGTCTATATAATGAGAGTGGTTGTGTTTTTCTAGGATTCTTTGATATGATATGTGTTATGCTTTCCCATGTGCTTTAATGATGGGATTTGGCGTGGTTTGTGTCCCATGTGAAGGGGAGAGGTGTGGTTGTAGGGACCAAGTGTATGTAGATAGGTTGTGACATGGTTTTGGGACCATGTTTCTTTGGGAGGGATGTGATGTGGATCGTTTCCCATGTGATGGGACGAGATGGTTGTGGGGTCCATGTGTGTGAGGGAGGGTTATTATGTGGTTCTTTCAGAATTTGTGGGAGCATGAGGGTGTGTTTTTTTAGGAAATAGTAACTAAAATAGTGTTAAGAGTTATGGGGTCCCAAAATAATATATGTGCATACAATATTGTTTACTTGACATGTGTTATTTTGTGAGAATTCTTTGGTGACTACTATAATGGTTAGTATACATGTTAGTTTCATCTTGGTTCTACTATTTTCTCATAGGGACATTATTATGCTACCATTCACATGGTTGTGAGAAATTATTGTTTTCCCCACTAAGTATAACTTTATTCTCACTGAACATAAATAAATATTTTTTTATGTTTCCCTGATGATTACATGGTCCATGATGGGTGTTACTATCTAGATATTTGGGATAGTTGTTGAGTCAATATTGTATCATTATTTTGTTCATACATTTTAGTTTTATTACACTTGTAACAATTTAATTTTAATCATCCATGTGGGATAGATTTTTATTTCTCTTATATTGATATGTCTTGGATTTGTTTTGGGATGAAATATCGTATCTTTCAATCTTTTTTTCCTAAAATGGGTAATGCATACAATTTTTGTGGGATTGTATACCCTTGGTGTTAGTAGCCACCCATGATCCTATTAAGGGAGGCACTCAAGGGTCATTATCTGACTTTCTTCATTTTCATCCCAAGAGGGGTATCTTTGGTGGGAAGGGGAGGTGATAGAATAGTATTAGAGGTGATATTTGAGATATTTCATGGAGTTTAAGGTTATGCACTGTGAGGGACTCATGTGTTGCTAGAGAAACATTTTTACGAGATCAGGGTCTGTGACATAAGATAGGGATGACTTGTTGGGACAACAGATTTTTGGCCCCTTCATGATCTGATGCATGTAATCATAGCCAACCTAAAAACCAAGTGAGGAAACCTCAGTTTCAAGGTATAGATCCCATTAAAGGAACATTCATCATAATGAATTATATTGTAGTCTAAATTTCTTGTTTTGGGAAATTAGGAATGAATGAAAAGAAAATATTTAAAATCAATTAGAATTAATATAAAATAAAATTCTATACTATTATGTATTTGGAATTACTTGTTTGGAATTCAGCTATAGGACTCATTCATCATTTGTGTGTGGCTGAGGCAGTTGAGGAACAACAAGCTGTTCTGTTTGAATGGTGGAGGATTGATCTAGTGTAGGTGGACGACTAGTGGAAGAGTGATTTATGTGATTTACAGCAGTAGGATTTGGTAAAGTATGAGGGTAGTGTTTAATACATTGATACAAAGAGCTTGCTAAAGTATATTGAGATCACATTTATCTTGATTAAGTCCCTAATAGAGTATTGTGTTGCTTTGTTAGTTAATCTGATGTGAGGTGTTACACGTCAGTGGTGGATGGTGCACCTTGGGGAGGGGAAGGTGGATGATGTTCTATAGAAATTATCATTACAACATGAGTAATAGTTGGAACATTAAAATACATGTGATCCAAATCATAAATGGTTGAAAAAACATATTTACAATCTCAGAATAAAGATCATGATTATGTATTAGAGACTACACATCTACACACATGTGATAATTATCGGGGATGAAAAAACATATAATTCTAAAAAATAAACTACATTAGTTTAAAATATTTATTGGAGATATCTAGATGATAATGAACACACAAACATAATTTTATTGATATCCAATTCAATGTTATTCATGGAATTTTCACCCAAATAATCACAATTGGATAAATTGATTTATCCACATTAAAAATAATACTGGAAATTTTTTCAATTAATTTATTTCATAAATAAATAAAAACTCTATGTGTGACAATCTTTTCACTCTCCTAGATGACGACGTGATAGTCATGATAATTTTTTGTTATCATTTTCTATAATTTTGTGTTTTGATCATTGTAATTATCCATTATAATTTTAACAAAAATTATTCTGATGGATAATTTCCCAAAATATTTTTGAATATAATTTCTTTAATATATAAATACTAACATGTAATTTATAATTTGAAGATAGTTCAACCAAGAATAGTAGATATAGATAGATAGATAATTTTTCTTTTCCCATAAACCAAAATAAAAAATAAAAATAATCATAGAATCCCTCAATAATTTTGGCTATGATCTTTGGTTGTGTTTAGACTTAGGTGAAGAAGAAGAAAGAATGGAAATTATTTTTTACTTATTATAAAAATGGGATAGAGTATTATGGTATTAATTATTGAACAATCAAAACAAAATAACATTTTTTTAGAAAAATAAAAAATGAGAGCATTTAAAATAATTAATAATTATATTTATGGACTATAAATTGGTAAAAGTTGTTATTTCTCATTGTTGAAGGATTGAAAATTTGTTAATATGATTTAAAAGTTTGATATGGCCATATGAAAATGAATATTAGGGGTATAAATATATTTTTTACCAAAATGTGTATGGAGTAAGGGTAAAATGGTTTTACCATTATAGAACTCATATATTTCCAGTGAGGTTATTGGGTTAAGGATTATTAACCACTGAAATGTAGTTACACTTACGCAACCTAGTCCAATGTTTATCCATCATGTTGGAAACTCATCGTTTCACTTATTCATATATTAGTCTATTATTACATAGTAAGGTTTTTCCCTTAAAAATCCTTATAAATATCCACATTACCAACACCTAGCATCAAATATACCAACAGAAAACATTTATAAACCCCAACATATTATTAAGAGAGTTTAATAAAAAGGTTTTTTTCATTAAAAACTTTTAAAAATGAGGCGTTATCATTATGAAACACCTAAAAAATAAGAAATCATATAGGTAGAACTTTTTTACTTCTACATACATTTCATGAATTAAATAATGGCTAAAAATTAATTCTTTTTAATTTTTTTAAAACTATCTTATACTGGATATAAAAAAGTGGTTTTTATAACATTTTATACTTATATTGTTACGATACCAAATAAAGAATAATATGGTGAAAAAAGACAATAATCCTTAAAACTCCATCAATAACACCCAATGAAGACTTATTTCATTCCATAAATAAAAATCCTCTCAAACAACTAAATTTATTTTTTCCCAAATATATAACAAAAAGATTAAAAATTATTTAATTACATTATCACAATGTCAAAAAATTGAAAATAATATATTAATATAACTTCCAAATATATGACATTTAATTCCAAATATCTACATAAATCATGGAAACATATGAACTCAAATTCTTTAATATTCTCCCTAATATTAGAAAATAATTATTCCTGAAATATTTTCAACATTAAAATCACATACTAAACAATAATCCATAATGTTATCAAAAATGTATTTAACATCATCAAAAATGTCATTAATAATCATTCTACAATGTTATTGATATTGTTAATTCTTATTTCAAAAAATAATTGAGCCTCTTATCCTCAATTTCCATATTATATATGAATATAATAAATATAATGGTTATCTGTCCATTTATTATGTATTCATTATTAGAATGTTTTTTTGAAAAAATTAATTAATCATATCATATAATTATCAGAAAATTATAATATATTCATTAATCATATATTCATGTTAATACTAAGATATTATCTCCCAAATTAACATCAATCACCAAAAAAATAAAATATATATATATCCTGAATTTGTAACATTTCCTTTGAAATATGTTCAATGTTGATCTTTCTAACCATTCACGGTTTTGATAAATCCTAAATTATTTCATTTTGAATCAACGTAATCTGTAAATATACTAATAAAATTTATTTAATATCATCAATGATATATAATTCCCATATTCTATGTAAATGTCCTATAAGAAATTCTTTATATACATTCTTGACACTAACTATGATAACCCATACAAAAATAAATACATTATTACAGTATTTAAAATAAATTTTTAACTTTTATACATTTTAATGGTTGTTAAGGTTTAGAGTTTTAGGTAATTTGGAGAAAAATTATATTATAAAATTCAAATTCATTCTCATTTATTATCTTTTATTTATTATGTTTCTCTGAATTATGAAAACCATTACATAAATTGGTGAATTTTTAATATAGTACACATTTTTTCCAAAACAACATGGATATTAAAATTAAACATATTTCCAATTATTATATCGTTGTATTCTATTAAAAATTATCCAAATCAATGGAATGATATACATTTATATAGTTCTTATCAATCCTTAGGAACTCTATGATGCATTTGAAAAAAATGAGGTTATCATAAAAAAATTTGTAAGGGATAGAAAAATGAAATGAACCAGTTTGTTCATTTGAAAAAAAAATTATTCGAAATGAACTTTTGGTATCATCTAATTAAGAATTATTTGTCCATAGTGGGGGAGGGAGTTCAATTAGTTCTCTTCTCATTTTATATTTCTATCTTATATACACAAACTTCTCCTTAAATTATATAGAAATGAATCTCATAAATCCCAACACATAAGGTCCTAAACTATAACAAAAAAATTTACAAGGTTCTTTTCTCAATAACATTAGTTACTCCTAAAAATGATATTGAAATAATATGAGATCAGATAATCTAATAGAAAATATTATTTAATGTACTAAAAAAATGGGTATATACATCTATTTAATTTAACTATATTTGTTTAACTGTTCAAGTGAATCTAAAAAATAAAATATGATTTATAATTTTCATTCAAAATTTAACCCTTAAAACTTGATTTCATCCTGTTATTATTGTGCATATTGATTTTTTAAAATATTCTCTTCTGCATGTTATCTTTTATTCTTCCTATATTTCATGCACATCATGGAGTATGAAAATTTGAATCTCCTGTATATATATATATATATATATATATATATATATATATCACCCTCACAACATGATAACCACAAATTATTTTCATAAAATATAAAATTAATATCATGTAGAGATACCATAAACTTCCATTTCATCATTATTATAATATTTGTGAAAATGTTTTTATATATTCAAATTAAAATATCCAAATAAATTTAATTTTGTATTCACAAAAACTTCATTAATAAATCACTTTCATTTATATATTTTTAACTATATATATTCATGAAAAATATATCATGGACTATAAATTTTCCCTTTAACATATATCTTTTCCAAAAAAATCAACATAAATTCACCAATACAAGAATTATATGGTGAATTGATCCTACAAATTCAATCTTGGTATTTTTTCATTAAAAATATCATGCAACCCATTATTTGTTCCTTCCATTTTAATAATAATAAAATGAATTTAGAGTAAAAATTAATAATTCATTCATTTAATATAATGTGTCATAAATCCTTCATTGATTTATTATTTCTATAATTCCTTCTTATAAATTATTTTTAAATATTATTGAAAATAACTTAATGATGGTTAAATCCAATCCCAATATAGATAATCAATCTTATAATACTTATGAAAATTGAGATGAATATTAAATATCTATATTTATCCTCTATTCAGTGTATAATATAATTAATTAGATATTTCATCATTATTTATCATTTTATCTTCATCAAAATTTATCTTTTAAAAGGATCGTCATATTATTAATGTGAATATTTGTAATTTAGTAGGTCAATTTAATTTTTATCACTAGATTTTTCAATCACTATTCTCCAGTAAAGGTTTATTCCAACATTACTCTATCACTCTAGATATCTCTTCCATCCATGTGATGTATTATCACTCATTATTTATTCATGAAAATTATATGTCTCATAAATTATAATTTTCTAATCCTGGAATATAATAGTTGATTCACATCTTAATTTTTTATTTGTACTCATATTAATTAAGGATCCTTATTCAATGAAGATCTTTCAGGTTCACATGTAATAATATGACTCATGGATGATCCATGAAATTCTTATAGGTCAACATCAAATTGAATCATGAGAAAAATATTTATAGTGTTTCTTGTGTCTAATCATGGTAAATAAAAAAAGAACATCATATCGAAGTATTACCCACGAAGTAAAATTCTTTTGTGTGTTCAATCAAAAAGAAATCAGGGAAAAATATATTTACTCATGGAAAAATTAATACTTCAGAAGGAATTTCAATTATATAATCCTATAAAAACATATTCATGTAGGTGATTAAAATTCAAAAAAACCCACTTCAAATTATAGTTTTTTTTCATAATTACAGAAATTTAGAATTTTTATTTTCTCTACAATATCCCCCTTTGTATTTTTTTTACCTAAACCAAGATCACAAATTATTAATGGTATGGAAAGAAATTAAATAGATCACAATCATAAAATTTTATTATTATGTGAGATATAATGATATAAGATATTATAATCATTACATAATAAAATCATACTTAAAATAATATAGAGAGATATAATATTTATAATCATCATTCATAATAAAATTTTCACAATTAAAACACACTATAATCTATGAGAGAGTTCTAATAAATCCACATGAATACTCTACTAAAATAGTTATACTAAAGTGATATAACATAAAAACTATTTTTAAATTTACATAAAAATATATGCTCAACATTAATAGTTAAAAGTCATATCAATGGATTTAGCAATGTTTTCATGTTCAATACCCCCATATATATATATATAAGAAGACATGTTGAGAGAGGGGATATAAAATCAAATACGGCACCCTTAAAAGGGAAAGGATGAACACCTATTATCAACCTTAATATAAAATATTTTTAATTAGAGAGTGGATTTTTCAAAACATCAGCAACTTGTTACATTATAAGTACAAACTCTACCATTAATTAGTTTTATTCAACAAGAACATTGATAATCAAGGTAATTATCTATAGTTTATTTGATCTAGACTATTTGATCTAACTATTTTGTATATTTATACCATTTTGATCATTGTATCTCAAGGTGAGTTCAATATTCATATCAACCAATAAGACTTAAAACTGGGTACTCATTCCAATTAACTTTAACTTCATTTTATTAGTTGATACATAATCATCATATATATATTTTTAGTTTCACTAATAATATCATAATTTTTTGAAAATTCACATATTATTTCACCAAACCACCTTGGGTTGAACACATGTCAACCACACACATTAAATAGTAGGAATCCATATTGATATTTACATAAATATTTTCATATTTTCATAATTTATTTAAAAATATTTATTTCTAATAATGTATCTATAAATTATTTTTCTGGATGATAAATATAGAATCATATGTTAACATTTAAATATTTCACTTATGGTAACATCATAAATAATGTATAGTCTTGTGTTTATCAAATATATATGAATATCTAATAAAATTACTACATTATTTAGGATATAAATAAAATTAACCATTATTCTAAAATAGATTTCCCCCCACTAAGATAGGTTTGGATATTCGTTGTAAATCCTCGTGGAAATATTTTATAAGTTAACACTATGAATTGTTGTTTGGATTTTAAAATATGAACAATCTCTTGAGATTTTACTTGGAAATGAAAATAAAACATTTTATAACATCGAAAAACCTATACACATATATCATATGAAAAAAAATTATATTAATTTTTTTAAATTGATAAAAATATTATGTTCCAATTTTAGAAATTTTATATCATATGAAATCAAACAAAAAATAGATTAACACTAACGTAACAAAAAACTATTTTGGTATATATTTTTAAATAATAAAAAAATATATTAAAAAATTATTTAGGTTAATTTTTTCCAATATTTCCTAAATTTATTATTTCTTATTGGACTAGTTGAATGTCCCAAATAATTATCCTTACATGTAACACTTATATTTATAATTGTTTAGAGTTTTTAGGTACTTCAAAATTTAGTTTAAATATTCATGTGACTGTTTTTTTATTTATTCCATTCTTGGTTGAAGTATTCATTATATTATTAGTTTGTTAATAGTTTTGTATGCCTTAAAAAGGATAAGTAGTCCTTTGAGAAGTAGAAGAATAAATATGGTTCTCTCCATGAAATTATTAGAATTTTTTCATGAATGGTACATAGGGAAAATAAATATTTGTGGATGGTCATTTATAATTGTGAATATTTTCCATGAAAATTTTGTCATAAGGGAGCGAAAAAATAGTATTTTTGGGGAATGGTTCGAAAATATATGAATCCAAACCATGTGGGTGACCAAAATTTGAAGAAAGAAAACTCACGACATTTGTATATGGTTTAGTAAATCATTCTCCCAAATCATGAATATATAATTAATTAATTTTAAATATATATTTTAATAAATTAGTCACACTGTGTTTTATAAGGTCTTATCATATTTATAGTGTTATTGAACCTATGGGTTGATAATTTTATTCATTGATGTTTCATTCCCTCTATATACTAATTCGGGTGGATCTAAAGAGTTAACTCATGCATATTCGTTGAAATATGTTGGTATATATCTTTATTATGTATAGAAATAACAATAAATAAAATCTATATTGTCAATATATATTTATTATATCTTAATATAATGGTGAAATAATTGTTTTTTATTTGATGCATGCATGAAATTGTTATCTTTATCATATCTTTTTGGATGATCTATGTCTACCACTAAAATAAATCTTATTTTTTATTTTTTATATGAATATTTCCCCTTTTAGTGAATCCATGATTTTTTGAAATCAATGATTTTACCAATTTAAGTATTTAGCCTTTTCTAGTGAAATTTTATGTGATAGAATGATATGACAGTTATTTCATAAAAGAACAATATAATTGGATTCAAAATTCTAAATAGAGCGTTTTCATTCCCTCATTGATCCATTTTTGGAATTTTATCCATATTTGGATTATATATGTTACTATTTCTGAGTAACCTATCTAATAAGAATGATTTAAGGGCGTGAAATGCATTTTGAGAACATTCCAAAGTTTTGTACATTTTATTATTATTTTTGTAATCTCTTATATTTATGATATTTTATTAATGTGAAATACACATTGAGGTTTAGTGGTCCCTATATTTTCGATTCATACTAGTCACTTTTTTATATCCAGATGTATCTATCTACTCAGTATAGTTTGAATGGTGGCCCGAAAATAATTAGTTATCACATTTGAGGGGGAACATTGGAAACATAACTCATTGGATAATTACTCAAGATATGTGGTCAATGAAATGGATTTTGTTGTGGTTTGTACATGGGAAAAAATAAAACATTGGAAAAGAGTCCATATATATATCACTATTAACATATAATGGGAAAAAAATTGTATGATAAAGACTATATTAACAGGTTGTTCCTAGAATGTGTATAATGACATGCAAAAATTAACAATGATCCATTGTTATGGATTTATATGAGGGATAGAAAGAAATTTTATCTTATTCGTTAATAACGTATTTTTGATAATGTTTCAATTAGATATGTGACATACCCGGTAAAAAAGGAAAAAATAAATTCACTTTTATATTAAAATTATGTGAATTAAATATTAATTTTACCTTAAAGGGATTTCTATGTTCGATGGCATACACGATACGTAACAACGGGTTTCTTTGAAATCTTATGTTGCACAATAATAATATAATATTATTATTATAGATGTTAGTTAAATCCTAGACATTGTATGAGTGAGAATGAACAGAACTGACTAAAATATAATTATACATGTTTTTCAAATGTATTTACATTTATCCAATAAAAGTTAGAGGCTTAAAACGTGAATGAATATAATTTTAAGTATAATTTACTTTAAAAGGTCGATTTACCACCTTTTAATGGAGAATCCTCTTTAAATCTATTTTTGGTGACTTTTATATGTTATATATTACCAAATAATATTCTTTTTTATAATCGGGACATCAAAAATTACATTGGGTAATTTTTTGGTATTATTGTGATAAAATTAATTTTTTAATGAAAAATGAAAAATGTTGTAATTTAATTCAAATGTGAATTTTAATCTACATTATTTTTATGGATAGATTATCTTTTAAATTGGTTTTAAAGTGTAATTAGATTATATTATTACCAATTAATCAAATTTTAGTCATTGTAATTAATTTCACTTTTAAAATTAGACATATAAAAGTCTCAATCTTTTGATAGTTACTGTTTGTTAAAAACAAGCTATCAGTTTTGTCAACCAGAAATAATTTTAAATTAATTTCAACCACTTCTGTGTTATTATTTGGTAAAATAGACATCATTTTTGAATTAAATATATCATATATATATTATACTGAAATTTTTGGATTTTTTTTGAAAGACATCAATTTTTGATGAATAGTGAAACCACTTAGTAGTAGTTAAAAAACTGACTTTTTCATTTAACTGAAATTTTACCACTTCTGTGAATTGAATTTCGAAAAACCGACATATATGGTTTTTATTAGTAAGTAAAATTTGGTTCAAAAAGAATAAAATAATTTTTTGTGGATAGTAACTTTTGACTTTTATTTACCGCAGTTATAGGTAAATATGGTAAATGAATGTAAAAAGAATATTATAATAATAAAAAAATTAACTTAACACTTTTCCTTACCTTATTAGATGAGTCATGGCCGACTATGTTAATCTTTGGGTTAGTTTTGGGACCCCATGGTGCCACTTAAGAGTGGTAATGACACTTTAGATAAATTAATTTAAAGTGAAGACAAAAATGACACAAACATATATATTTTAGTAAATTATTTTTTACATTTGGTTATATAAGTTATCATTTATAATATAAATATTCATTATAAGGATAAAATGATTTTCTACATCATGGTATTTTTTTTATAATTTTTAGACATCAAATAAATAAAATTATTTATGACAAAAAAATGATGCAGTACTTACCTCATTAATAAATGATTAAAATAAATAAGATTATAAATATTATAATAACAAATATAACCAATCCAATTCTTACTAGATTATTTATATAGTTATTTATGAGGCCTTATATGGTAGGTGGTTATGTTCACTAATTTTCTAGATAGAGGTGGGTGAGGTAGCCCTACTAGGTCCTCCTCTCATCTTGGTGACTTCAGTGTAGGTTCAGCTGATCAAAAAGCATTTGATTACTAGCCAGTCTAGATAAAAATAAATGCTGAAAACTATCAATTAAATCATGAGTTTGAGGTCAGGGATCATGTTTTCATTTACATATCGCTTTGTATATGGAATATATCATTAGGAAATCATCGATAGTTTTCATCTCATTACATAGGGTTGTTTGAAAATCTAGAGAAAGTTGGGCTGGTAACCTATCTCTTGTTCATACCTTATATGTACCATGTCATACATGAAATCCTCCATGTTTCACAGATTATCTAATAACATGTCGATTTGTCTAATACTTTTGATCATGAGGATGTTAATATAGATGTTTATGATTCATTTTAAGAGTACCAGGTACACATCATCGATAGGAGAATGAAGGATCTTCAAGGATAGTCTGTCCCGCTAGTGTGAGTGTTATGATAGCATGGTTGGGTATAAGAGGATTCTTGGGAGCAAGAGGCCGATATACAAGAAAAATTCCTAGAATTGTTCTTAGATTGTTTTTCTATTCCCTAAGAAGGTAAACTCGGGGCGGGGGGGGGGGGCTTTGACTTATTTTAAGGGGGAAGAATGTAATAACACAATTTTTCACTCCAGTATTGATCAATTAAATTTTGGTCTAAATCATTACTTTGGACCTGATATGGATTCCTAATGAGTGAGAAAAATATTCAGGGTTGTCTGGTTCATGTTCTTATCTCGGAACCCATCTTTCTGGGGAAACTAGCCCTGTTTCATAGTTAGCGCACGATTGGTGCACAATTTAGCTAACTATGATGATCGAAATTTAAATACAGAAGAACTTCACATGTTTTTCTCATGCTTGTGTGGGATAAATTAGAAAAGTACCCTTCTTCCTAGGTAACCATTAATGGGGTGCACATGGTTTTTTAAACCATGTAGAAAAAACCGTGCACATGCCATTTTTATGGGTAATTTGAAAATTTTTCCTTAATGATCTATTTAGATACCTCCTTATTCTATAATCTATGTTTATGTATGATTTACCATGATGGATATAAATTCATAGAATTTTTAAGAGAACAAATGGGGATCAAGAGATATTATTCACCCATGATATGATCAAGGTTTTCTTCATCATGTTGGATGCTGAATGGTAAGTACACAAATCCTCTTAAGCCGTTCTCTGTCTCTTTTTCTCACGACAGAGTTATCAAGGTATGAGAATTATTCACTTTTTCATAGATCTACTCTAATCCTACAGAAATCAAGGGCCAATACATGAGTACGACAGTTATACAAGTCTATGGTTGGTGGTCTAAAACTCACCCATCAAGTTTATTCATTTTTGAATTGTCGTATGGGGCCCACCGATTTCATTCATTATTATTCATAGAAATTATATTCCATGTATATAATCATTATAATCGTATAGTTATAATATTTAAAAATATGTGATTAGATTTTAGTGGTTACACCCACATATTAAACAATTCCAGGTCAATTGTTATTCCATGATTGTTGATTAGTGTTTTAACATGTTTGAGACACTATTCAGGTGTTCTTTGGATTGACCATTCTTAGGGTAATATTTTCTATATTAAATTGGTTGATTTTTATTTTGATAGTAATAATGATAAGTACCATGTATGCTCAACACTTAACCAGACTAAGTTAATTGCATCAATTGATAATTAAATTTAAAATGTGAATTAGCAAGTATACAAAGTATATGACATGGACTTCAATGTAAATGGATAGTCGTATTCATATTTTTAGCACCCCTTACCACATTAATCGAAGTAAGAGGAATGAAAATTGAATAAGGAATGTTATTTAAATGGATTAAATGAATGGTTTCATGCTACATGACATTGTCACACTAATGAAAGGCAATGCATGAACAAAATGACCTGATTAAAAGGTTGCATGCTCCTTGGCCTCATGACACTAATGAAATTTAATGCGTGAACCAAATGAAATATTACATGACATCATAATTAATCATAAATTGAATGAATATATATATCCTTTGATTTTGATCGAAGAATTCGATGAGCACTTAGGAAACCCATTTCGATTCATGGATATGGCTTGCACAGGTTCAGAAGTACTGAGATCCCAGTACTTTTTTATTATTTTGATTCTCGTTATAACACAATATGATCCATTACATATCATAATTGGAAGCCTCAAATACAATACATGGATCCATCATTAAAACGTAGGTTCCATGATTAAAACTCATAGGGGCCAGTCACTACTTAGCCCCATTTTACCTTGGATGATCACCTTGGATTCTGTAGGCATCTTATTGTATAATTACTTGGAATATGCTCATTTGATTACACTTTTACCCATTCGAGGATATAGATATTAATAACATGGATACCCATGAGGTCTATGTTCCCTTGGTTATAACCTTGGGACTTCACTATTAAATATCATTATAGGTTCTCCTGTCATAACTTTGAACTTTAACTGTTGTAACATGTATCTTATTTATAATCATGTAATAGTCAATTTATAGACTACTTATGTTCAGATTCCATCTGAGGGACGTAGTATGTAAATTGGTTTTTAGTTACATTATACTGATTTTCATTATATATGTATGGATTCAAACTTTTACATTTCCATTACATGGGCCAGATGTTATATACACCGTTGGTGGTGGCCCACAGATCATTATCTCACACAGTCTTTGGGTGTTGGTTGGTACCAGGAGTAGATTTCATGGATCCAAGTGTTCAAAAAGGGAATAATATGGTTTCAAACACATGATTTCTTGGTATTTAGTATAGAATTTTATAGTGGAAGACTGAGTTGGACTCACGATTCTTAGGATAGTATTTGATTTGATTTATATTTTTGTTGAACACGTTATGCCTGCTGTATTTTATCCATGTTTTATAGTTTTCTAATGACATGAAATATCATCAGTTGTTGAATACTATTATAGTTTTATCAGTTATTGTTATTATTTTCCCTATTTTTTGACATACCTTCAGTTTACTTTAATTTCTACTCATATTTACCTATGCTTACATTTATTAGTTTTACTACACTTTGGTGATGAGGGCATAGTCTCTCCACACACACACCCATGTCTGTTGCAGATACATGGAAGCCTCTCATGTTTGGGGATATTTTCTTGATTCCATGTGGCCCACTAGGCTCAGGAAACCCATTATGTGGCACTGGGTTATGGGACGTCACAACACTTTTTGATAAATAAGTATTTATTTATAAAAATCTTATCATACGAAATTTAATTATAACGTTAATTCTAATAATATTTTTTTTACTACGTAAATTTATAAGGAAGAAGTTCAAATTTAAAACCAATTCAATTAAAATTTATTCTCTATATATTCCACGAAATTAAATTCAGTTTTAATCAAAATCAATATTCTTCACTATTCACATTGAAATCAATATATTCTGAATATATCAAATATTTTTTCATAAGATAAATTTAATATTCATAATAAAATAATGATAATATTTTTCAAATAAATACCCTAAAAATTCTAAAATTTATTATTATATTTACAGAAATATGAAATATAACCCATTTTGGTTTGAAACTCAATTTTTTAAGCATAAAACAGATTTACTAAAAAACAAGTGATTGTTACATAACATTTAATCAATACATTGGTATTGGGTATATAATTTATATTTTTATATATATCAAAATGTAGCTATTTATTTTTATACCCACTAATTCAATGTATTGGTTATGAGGATTGTATTTAAATAATAATGTTATCTGATTACTACTATTTAGAGTTGTGTGTCTTTACCCAATCAAACATGGATATAATTCATTATCATCAGTAATTACATTATACAATCCTAAAAAATTATATACTACCATTTTTATAACTAACATGTCATTTCAATGCATTAATATCTTACAATACATTCATTAAAATTGGTATTATAAATAAGGATAATAAAAAATCATTTTGGAATGAAATAAAGGGATATATGAATGTAATATAGAATATTTTATAACATGGATTACAAATAAGAGAAAATTAGAGGAATGTTAAAATATTGACAAAGAGATGAAAGGTAACAACCCAATAATGAAGGATGGTGATAAAGAACAATGATAACATGAAACTGAGTCACAAATATATAGTCAAGGTTAAAAAACCATAATCAAATTAGGTGTGAGAAAATCCATCCATCTAAAACTATTGATTATAAAAAATATAATTTTAAATTATGTTTGATTATTTTCATATCTAGACCCTGAACATTTTAAAATATAATTACTTATTTTTATTCAAATCAATAAAGAACATTTCAATTATTTTAGTTGGGTTAATTATAATATTTTCACCTCTAAATAATCTCATATTCCATGTGACAAGTATTCATGATGAATATTTCTTATTCCTACAAAATCTACATCAATATAGCATATGATATAGAAAAGGATAAAAATGCAGTCCAATTGTATTTAAAATTACATAATGCCTATAATAGCTTTAGATAATCCCAAAAATTAATAAACAATTATATTAATAAATAATAAAATTAACACCAAAATTTACACAATAACACCCATGGGTCAAAAAATAATACTCTC
The DNA here is from genome assembly GCA_963277665.1 of Viscum album. Lineage (NCBI taxonomy): Eukaryota > Viridiplantae > Streptophyta > Magnoliopsida > Santalales > Viscaceae > Viscum > Viscum album. The sequence goes on along the minus strand of OY728132.1, from coordinate 1,399,257,576 downwards.
TAAATAAATATCCATATATCCCAATTAACAACAATAACCTCAATGTTAAATAACATTTTTCATCAAATTTTATCTCATACCATTCATCTTACATCATAAAAAATGCAATTGAATTCTTCAAAAATAATCTATCTCATTAAGTCTATGGGTTACAAAAACCATCACTAAATAAACCATAATAAAATATATCAATTATTACTTTAAAATTTGATCACATAACAATTTAAAATTGATTTCTATAGCATTGAAATTGTGTAAAACATATTTTTATAGACCCATGACTATATAGAAAATGACTATACGAAACATATATTAATGCATATGAATTTTTAATGTTATCTAAATTATCATCTCATACTAATAATAATAATTTTGAATTTATAATATTGAATATGTTACTAAAAAATATTTACATCTATGTATTAGATGAAAATAAATGTAAAAAAGGTTATCCACATAAATCACTAATCATAAGATGGAAATATTGGACCACATTAATAATCATGTAATTTTTTTTCATAGTGTTTTATTTAATTATTAAAAAATATTACATTAAAATAACTGATAACATTTATTGTTAATTTTTCCACTATTCCACTATTTTATTATTTCATAATATTTATTTAACTTGTCACTCTAAATTCCCCTCCCATGAAACACATTATACTATAATTTACATATCATCATTTTTCATTACCTACAAAAGAGGAAACATAAAAATGGTGTGAAAATAATTCCCATTTAGGGTAAATATAGTCATTAAAAATAAAATACCATTTATGAGAACATGATTTTCATAAGGATATGAGAAGAAATTCATGTTTCATTATTATAACATATTAAAACTCATACTTATAAAAAACAAGAACATAATTAATGATGCATGGAATAAAATATTAAATATTGATGAGTTATATACTATTCAAATGTCATTATCTATTTGAAAAAAATATGGGTTAAAAAAAGGCATTATAAATTATTTAGAGACTTAATAACATATTCTGGTAACATGGGACATAATCTATACATCATGGAATCACCTCAATAATATAATTACAACATTACTAGTGTAGGAACATACAAAAGTAAAATTAATTGTCTCCTAAGAAATACACATATTTATTAGGATTTATCATCTTATAGTATAAATATATAATATTTAACAGTGTAATATATTTTGGGGAAACATTAATATTAAACATAGTCACACTACCCAATGAATTGGATGGTTATAAGGGACCTATCAGTCAATGGTATATAAAATAATCTCCAATAAATCATACTTACATATATCAATATATCACATAATGATTTAAAAGATAGTAAATAATTCAATAAAGCACCCTTGAAAACAAACAACTTTACTTGTGACGATGACTATACAATGGAATGTAAACATTTTAAGTGTGAAGATCATTAGAAAATCATATGACATATTAGGAAAGAAATGGAATGGTATTATTTGAATATAACACCACTAGGGCATATGAACAAAAAAAAGATATTGACATATATGAAAAATTACTTTAAATTATCGTTTAACATTTGTCAATAAAAATAGGGAAAATTTTCATTTACTTTTGGTCCTATTTAATTATAAAGATAAAAATATTGGGAAATTGACTTCATTTAAGATAACCATTCAACCATTTAATTTAATAAAAAATTAAATGACTAATTATGAGAATGAGAGAATCCATTCACTCAGAAAAAGATATAATATTGATTCCATTCAATAATTTTATAAAATTTCAGAAATATATAAAATTAGAAACATATTAAAGATTACATTTAATAAAAAAAATTGAGTTAAAAATAATTTATTTAAAAAAATTATACAAAAAGTTTAGTAATATAGAAGATCGTAAAAAAAATATTGAACGGATGGGGTTATTGGATGGAAAAGATTCCCATCAAAATAAAAAATTAGTGTTATTTCCTTAAAAATTCAATTTTTTCATTCATAATATCTAATTACAGGGAAATGGAAGGAATACAATTAAAAATCATAAATATATGGTGGAGAAGTAATAATTTTTTGTTTATGAAATATTTATAATATTATTTTTCTTATAGGATCTTTGAACATAAACAATACAAAAACTAAATTGCATTATAACATCAATAAATTTACACATTTTTAACATTTTAATGATTTTTTTTGAAATAAAAAATATGATACATTTATATTATTCAGATTAATACTAGGATGTAATACTTAAAAATTCATTCGGGGTTAAATATGTTCACCAGATGAATAAATCATTGTTTATTACAATAAACATGTCTAAATAGCTTGACATTTAGAAGAAAAAACCTATCATAAAAAAATAAAATAAGAAAATATAATTAATCAATTAATTTATTATGCTAAAATATATTAATCAAATAAAAAAATTAAATGTAAATTTAAAAATTGTCATGGAATAACTTTTTCATTATTGAATTGTTATAAGAGAATTAATATAATTTGATTTCTGGAACCTATTACATCGACTCCCAAAATTCTATGTATTCACTTCAACTTATTTATACAAACATATAATGAATATTTATATGATTCAAATACCTTTAAAGTATTAATTCCTTATCATTTATCCAGTTATTTTAATTTCATATTTAATTAAATAGTATATTAATTTCACATTGGGTATTTTGAGGATGATCGATTCATCATTACAATATTACATTGGTACATTGGCCATGATAAAACGAGTATTTGTTCTATCATATAACAAGTATTCAAAATTACATAATTACCATTTTCAAAAATAAAATAATATTTTATTTTTTAATATGAAAATTACTCAATGCAAACAAAATGCATCCACCAGAGAAGTTATAGTCTATATGAAACAAATTTGATGATTTAACATATCATTGATTTAAAAAAATTAACGAAAATAAAATTATATATTTAGAGAATCATTGAAACGATATATATATTAAATACATTCATTGAATCCACCCCATAGTCTATCTATTTTTTCAGTATTGAAAACAAATTTCACCACTACGTGTAGAAAGTAGTTTGTATGTATGATTATGTGATGATTCAATAATTAATGACTAAAATTATTACAATATTTATAATATAAAATATTTCTATAATAATTTATATATATTTAGTATCATGTATATATATAATCAATCATAAATATAAGAAATTAAATATAGTGGTGAGAAATTAAATACATCAATTTTGAGGTGACAATTTGCATGTATGCTTAAATGATGGTTTCTATTCCCATTATATGGAAAATGAGAATTATAATGTTTATAGAAAAATTGAAAAACATATCAGTATATGGGTTATACTTAGAATTTTAGTTTTTAATGGTTAATAATTTATTGAAGGATGTGTAATGATATGTAAAATGAAAACACAGAGTCAAAAAAAATTCTTTCCTTTTAAGAACCTCTTTTTGGAAACACATTATGACTTATAACATGATAATTTGAAGATACAACGAACTTAGTATATAGGGATGCATTATTTTATGGGTTTTTATTTATATTGGTTGAACTACATTAGTCAATAGTTTTCAATAATAGAGGTGGTGCAGTGCCCATGTATAAAAGTTGATATAGACCCCCTTTGAATTACATAAAATGTAAAAATATTAAAAATTAATTTTCCTATTCATGTGGTTCTTAATATTAATATATTGAATATAATTTGGTAATATGTATGTATAATATCATAAAATGTAATTCAGACATTTTTTATGACATTTTAACCTTTATGTATTTTTTATCCCCATGTTAACCCTATTGATGTTTATCATGATACAAATTTTTTTACACTACAGAGGTCAAGAAAGTTTATATAATATTAAAACAAACACACATGTAAATAATTATTTATATTACAGAACATATCTCATTAAAATGTTCAATGATAATTTTCATATGATTTTTTATAATTTAATAAATATTTATGTAACATAAGATACCATTAATGTCATTTTCAAATCCATTTTCATAATTTGACATAAATAATAACAAAAAATTAATGTAATTAGATTATAGTCTATGAATACATTAAGATTTCATTAATTTTATATTATACTATAGAATCACCCAATTACTAACCATTAGATATATTACGTTGTCATTTTTTAAAACCATTCTCATGTGTTTCTATAGCTTGTTAAACTATTATGTTAGCGTTGCGTATGAGTTTATTGTAACTATATAACTACTACAAAAAATACAATAGATAATGTATCCTTAAAATAATAACCATCTAGAACAAATAATTTCCTTCAATAAATATTTTGAATTTTTTTAAGATATTTTAATATCAAAAAATTTTAAATTTTCGTATAATTTTCACTTAAAATAATATAAAGGTATTTAATATGGTGAAATGGTAAAAAACATAGTTTCAAATATTGGATGGTTATATTAAAATTATTTGTATAATAAAGTATAGTCATGCTTATGGAATATTTTTGAAGCCTTATTTGGTAGTTTTAAACATGTTTCCCTAGTCTTACCCTTACTACAGTGACAACATTTTTACCAAGGTAAAAAATAATTTGGGGAAAAATAATTTCTTAATATATAGAAAATTTAAAAATAAAATAAAATAAAAAAACAATTTTTTAATCTTTATATCATATAAGTATTATAAATTTGGCATGAAAATAATTATTTAAAATATAAACAATAATTTTTTTTGAAATATTTATTTTATGGTTAAGAATATTTTTTTCAATAATCATATTTTACCTCTATTTTATTTAAATAAATTGGATTATTTTTAACCAAAATAAATTAATTAAATGTTATACCAATTTTTAACTATGAGAAAAATATTAAATACTTAAAAAGAAAAATACAATTTGTATAAAATATGTATTTTTGCAATTCATTAAAAATTCATTAACTTCAGAAACAATCAATGAATTCATCCTAGGATTATTTTATTATAATGATTTAAAAAATTATTTTGTCTTATCATATATAACATATAAAATTGGTTTATATTAATTATAGGTATCAATCAGATAAATTAATAAACTAAAAAATTAAAAAAAATTATTTATGAAACATAATATCACTTAACCAACAATAGAGTTCATCATCCTTAAGAATTAATAAATAAATAAGTCATTTTAACCATTAAATATTAATATTTCATATTGAAGTTACTCATTTTAATTAAAACTAATTAAATCCCAAAGTTTATACTAGTCATGTATAGATAATAATATTTTTTTGACTGTTAAGGTCTTATGTTGCGCGTCCTTTATTATATCTTATATATACATCTCATTAAATATTTTGTAACTATATATTACTAAAATAACAGAAATTTCTAATATAATCTTAATCACTTATGAAAATATTTCACAATCTTCATAAATGGAAACACCAAATTAGACGTATTCAATATAAATAATAATTAGATATACCTCTTGATTTTCTTTTATATTGATATTATTGTATACTCATTACTTCTTGATCATAAGGTTATTTAATATTGAATCCTTATGGTAATACCATTTTCTATAGACATTAATTATATAAATATATTAATTATTTTATATACGCATGTAATTATTTTCCATTCGGAAAATGAGTCTAGTTTCCTTCGCAATATATAATTAAACTTTCAAAACTCAATTGAAAAAAAGAAGACTTCGTAAACATTCATAAATTAATATATTTCTTATTTATGAATTAGAAATAATTTTTTTTTATGGTTCCATTTCATTAAACATGGAAAAAATTATAAATAAAATCAATTCATTCGAAATATAATTACATCTTAAAAACCATTCCTCCTATGTTACTTACTACATCACCTATTTTATTTAACATTTCTTAGAAAACCCAAATTATTCCCTATATCTTTTCCTTACACTTTGGCTACAAATTTTCATTTATCATTTTTATGAATCTGATCAGTTTCCTTATTCATATTATAAATCCTCTATTTATGTGTTAATTATTTATCAAAATACCTTGGATATATCTATGAAATAAAATTATTAGGTGTTTTCCTCTATATTCATCATGTTAAAACCTGATTTTTCAAACCTATATTAATATTTTTTACTAGAACCTTCATCTATATACATGGTTCAGACAAAAAAAATCTTATGATCACTTGAAAGAGATATATACATTTACCAATCGCAATAAATTATAAATCATCATTTCTAAAAGAAACATTATAATGTTCCTTAACAAATAAATCATCATCTCAAATACCTCTTATATATGAAACTGACTATGAGATGATTCAATTATATTATCCAAGAAAAATTATGTTAGTATAATTAAAAAGTCACCCTATATCATTTTTCTTGTAAATGTTTTTCACTAAATTCTATTAGAATCTGCAAAAAAGAAAATCAAAACATCATTAACCAAACTTTATAAAATTTTTATATTTCAATTTGACAATAAAGGGGACAAAAAATACATATACATAATAAAATATTTGTCTATTTGTGTATTAAATATACTATGTATAACATTTTGAATTATTTCATAATAGAAACAATTTTAATGTGGATTGTTGTGCAGATAAATTATCATGAAAATAACTTTAAAGTATAATGTTTAATCAACATGTTTAGAGCCATCTCGACAATAGTTATATTATTTTTTTCAACAACCCCATTTTTTTATTGAATTTATGGGTAAATAAACCTAATAAAAATTAGATAATTCTCATGATTTCTTTCAAATATACCCCTTTTATATTTGACAATGTTATCTATTTTTTTCTTCTTTTTAGAGTACCCATATTAATTTTTAGCATTTTTTCTAAAAGATTTCAATATAATGGGTGCCTATGATTATAAATATTAAATGATAATATGTGAAACAATTTTTAAATCATTCAAATAATAAAAAAATATCTCTATGTAATGAATTCAATATCATATCCCAACATATGTCAATATGAAAAATCATAATTGGTGTAGTTTTATATACCTCAACAATATTGATAAAAGAATAAGAAATTTCTAATAGTATAAGAAAAAACACCAAAATATTTTTTAAATCATCTCAATGATATAACATACACTTTTTGTATGTTTTAAAAAATTTATGATTCGTTGAAAATTATTTCCTTTCACCCTATTCTATAATTTATTTTCTTCCATTATACTCAAATAACATGAATTTTTTATATCTCTATCCTAGAATAGGATGAAATGATTCATTTTACTCTTATTAACACGTCCATATCTTTAGGAAAAAAAATATAAAAAACATCACAAATGATAAGGAATAAATTTCGTTCATAAAATAATTAAATAAATAATGTTTATTATGTAAAATTATAGTAACAAGTAAAGATATTTTAGGTTTCAACTTATATTTTATTGAAACTATATATTAAATTAATTAAATTCTGGGTGGTCCATCAAATTTGAATGGAAAATTTTCTTTTTCAATGCATCTAACATTTTTTAATGTCATAAAATATCTAGTATTGTGTGAATAGAGCCCCCTATAAATGATTAAATGTATTTAAAATTTATTAATATTGATTTTAGTTTCAACTATATGATCACTCTCTGTATTATTTTTTTATCTTGATACCATTAAATTTTTTCCTTAAATTATTATTTACCTAGTAGAATCAAAAGGAATCATTTTTCAATAATTCTATGTTTATCACATCTACCACTGATTATTTCCTGATTTTATAATTTGTTATCAATCATAAAATTATTTTTTCTTATCATATTTGAGTGTATCAAAATTTTGAGGAAACTAAATACCATTAAAATAGTACCACCTACGTCTTTTAGACCTAATGTAGTTTATATGATTAAACTAAAAAAATTATACTCCCAAATCCTTGATAACACTGGAAACGTCTAATAAATTCTTATTTTGTACTATAAAAATCATGTGGTTTAGAGCTATATGTATGAAATCAATTATATTTTTAACCCAAAAAAATTGATCATTTTATGTAAACAAATTATCAAAAACCACAAATATTATTATTTATATTATAAATCATATAATAGAAAAAATATTCTCTATATAATTAATTTTTTCATCAAAATATTGAATCTCAAAAATTATAGAATTTTAAATTTATTTTTAACTACTTTCAATGACCTCATAGCCTTCATAATCTTCTAAGTCACATTCCCAATATATTAATCCCCATTATTAATCTCATAGGATGATTGTGAAAAGTATTTTTTAAATTTTCACTAAAAATAACATTAAAAAAATTCATAACATGAATATTTGTTATTTAATATTCCAATTTATGGTTTAATATGTTCAAATTAAAAAAGTTTGAATTATTTATCCTTCTCCACCATCATTTCGTCAATATTGATGTTATGTTTTCTATATCAAAAAATTATTATAAACATTTTATTATTTAATTTGATAAACATGAATTTATCTTAAAATTGTTTAGTTTCATTTTTATTAACAAGATACCATCTTCTATTCATTTATTTTTCTCGTTCACTATCTCTAAAACATTTAAGATATATTCATTCAATTATATTTAGCACAACCTTGATTTTAGTTTCCTTTAATAAGTAATAATATTTTTTTTATTTTTTTCTTCGATAAAAATATTTTAAATCATTATTATGTTGATTAACTACTTAATACCATCATCATAGGAATTCTCAACTTATATATCTTCACATTGATTAGATTAATCACTTATTCATAAAATATCATTTTTTTATTTAGATAAATTTTTATTCCATAATTTTTAATTTGAAATTGGTATTTTAGATTGCTTCTTCAATGGTATTCTTATCCTTAAATTTTATTTAATTATATAATTATCTTCAATGAATGTTAAACACTTTTTTGTAACACATTTAGTGAACATTACTATGAAATTTCCACTATGCATAAATGTATCTCCTTTAATGAAATTGAAAGTAACGACATAAATTCAATAAACATCATACTCATATAAAAAAATAATATTCACTAAATTCTTTCTAAAAAACCTATTTTTTAAACATTAAAATAATAATGGTTTTGAATAATATTTCATGATAATATTTTACGTTTTTGGTTAAATTCCTTTTTTCTAATATTATATGTAATCAAAACACTAATAATAAAATATATTATGGTTGTTTCAGGCTCTCAATCATCCATTGATAAATAATTGGAATGAAATCTTAAATAGAAATTTATCAAAATGATTTCATTACAATATAGTTCATCTAATATTTCTCCAAGACTTCTTATGATTCTTACGATATCATTAAACATTAAAAATAACTCCACAATAGATTCAACATCACTAATTTTCAAATTATTGTATTTTAATGTCCAAAATATATAAAAAATATTTATTCACATTGTTGTTCACTTAATAATTATTATTCATATGATAAAATATAACTAAATCTATTTAAATTCACTTACATATAAAGAATTAACTTTTTTTAGAAAAAGTAATTACAAATATTTTCATCTTGACTTTTATTCAAAATATTCTCTATAGAAGCATTGATTCGAGAAGCCTTCTTATCAGTATATAAAATATATTTATAATATTCTATAACATCATATCTATTGGATATTGTTTAGGGTAACTTTTTTTATTTTTAGATATATTATTTCATCCAATCGATGCTATGAATAACATTACTGTTATATTATTTTTGAGCATCAATGATTTTATACTTCTTTTTCTACTAACCTATAGTCACTAAAAGTTCCTCACATGAAGAAATGTATAATTAAATGTTAGGATCTCTTTGAAAACAAAAAGTAGGAGTGAATAAGTGGCCTTAAATTTTAATTTTTTATTCTTTTAAAAAAAATATTTAACTCTAGTTACATTAAAATGATTTTAAAAATAATAATACCTAGGAACACTAATGAATATACGTGAACTAAATGGGTAAAAACTATATTTGATTATCTATTCGTAGAATTATCCAAAAATATTAAATTATCACATAGTTCAATATAAAAAATGAATTTTGGTTTTAAAAAGATGGTTATGTGCATCAAATTATTTTTACTATAGTAATTTGACAATGAATCTTTTGTACAATCCAATATCATGAAAATAATATATTTTTCTACAATGGAATGAACCATCACAAATATTATTCAACACATCATCAAAATACATTATAAATTCTTCCCACATTTATTTCTTTATTATAAAGTGAGATATTCTTCAATTAAATTAAAAAAATGAGATATAAACAATTCATGTATTTTTTCTACCTCACTTCATTTTTTTCATAGTGCGCTTATATCATATGATCAGAAAGAACTATATAATATATTTCAGAAAACTATAATTACATTATTTATTTATTTATTTTAAAAAATAGGTTATTATATTTTATAACATATATGATGATAAATATGATATGATCAAAAAAATATCATCAATATTAAATGAAATTACAAACAGTTTGTAAATATAAAATCATGATCTCATTTTACACATTAAAACAATATTTATTTCTTAATAAATCTTCCTGAATGCATCAGAACATCATTTTTATGGTGAAAATAACATTAAAAAATAAATATTGTAATTTTTCATCATAAATAACATAAAAATGTGCCCCTTTATTTTCATGAAAAATGAAAAAATCACATTTTATAGTAACAAATATCGATTTATACATGAAATATGACATGTTAGACAACATTCATAAAACCTTTATTTAAGTTATAATTATTATGAATCAAATTCAAATAAATTCAAACACTTATTCTTAAAAGTGAACATCTTGAAAAACTCATAAAATACTTATTCAAATTTTTATGAAAACTGATATGCACATCTATTTCCATTATTTATATTTTCTTCAGTGCACACAACAAATTTCATTAGATATCTTGTTCTAAACCTAACCCTGTATCCCATAATCATTGGCCACATTTTTTCACTTGAAAAAATATAGGTTGAGAAATCACAATGGGTTGATTAGTTTGGTATTCATAAAGAACTGGATAAATACATGGTACCCTTATTATAGTGGTAATTAAAAATTGAACATAAATAATGGAGTAATCTACATCATAAAACTTGTTCAATAATTTTATCATTATATCTGAAGAAAAGGAACCAAAATAAGGGTGAGCTTAAAAACATAAGAAAGATTTAAATATAGTGGAATATATGTTGAATAAATATTGCAAAACCCCTATAGGAATGTAAATAATTTAAAGGGATTCTATTTAATAAATATAAATAGAATAATATGGTAGGAAGAATTGATGATCAAATAATACCATATTAATAATCCCATGAGAATAAAATATAACCATGCATATTCAAAAAAATATATAATTTCCACATGGAATATCAACAAATGGATTCATAGTGATGGAATTAGGAATGTCGTACATATGAAACATATCACTAAGGATTCATTATAAGATATCTAATATCTTCAAGGCATTTTTATAAGACATTTAATATCATCAAATATTCATGAAAAGAAATATAATAAATGGGATAATTCTCAGCCAAATCCCAATATAGTTTGTCTCTAGTGACCTATCGATTAATGATACCCTCTCATATCATACTAATTATAACTCATTCCTCATATGAGTAAATAGTATAACTGAATCCATATGACATAACAACATCAATAAATACCTTTACAAGAACAACTAGACCTAAAAAAATTAACACTTTATTTATTCTAACTAATCATCATCAATAAAAATAAATATGATAAATATTTTCATTAGAGTACCTCCTCAACATAAAATTAACAATGTATATTGATATATATGAAAATAATCTAAAGATATCACTGGAATAGTTCTTTCAGAAAATACCCTTTTAACATTGAAAATAATGTTTATATAATAAAAACATTACATGTAATAAAGAAATAATTTTCACTAAAAATATACTTATAATAATTTAAACGTAGAATTGAATAGTTAAGGTTTCATTATAGTGGGATAATATGTTCATGAAATTTTAATTTGAAATAAAAATAACAATTTTTTTAAAAAATCCATTATTTTAAAAAGGACATGAATATTCCTTTTAAAACAATTTTAAAAAATTTAATTATTGGTAAAAATCAATTTACAAAATAATTTTTTAATAGTAAAATATTTTTGAAAACCTTTTTATAATTCATGGACATAGATGATATAAATTCCACTAATGAAACTAAAAAGTAAACAATCTCATATAATGATGGGATTGTGCAATTAATCAATAAAACATGTGTATTTTTTGTATCCTAGACCCCATGAAATAAATTACATCAAATGAATAATTTATATCAAATTAGTCAATGAAATTAATGTTATTACATATATAAGTGGTAGTATATGCATCACAAAGTAGAAATAAGTGGTGAATGTGGAATATTTATCATAGAACTAAAGCGAGAAAAGAAACCCATACCACATTATAATTAGTTGAATCATATTCCCCGTTAATGAATAACATTTTAACAAAATAATATATAACTTGAGAATAAATAAGTTCATGACATAACATATAAAATTGTAATTATAAAACCCCCATAAAGTAATATAAGTGCATACAATCAAAACATGGTCAACAGAAGAAAATTGAGATGAAGTCTTATTTTCTCACACGTCCATTTAGTTGTGCATACTTTAATATCTAGTATAATTATTTATAGAGTGTTTTTAATTTATAAAATATATTTATTAATATTTATTAAATATTATATTATATATATCAAACAATTTAACACTCATTTGTTCTCAATAATTCAATATTAACATTAGATTTTTTATGTTACAATTAATGATTTGTATTGAATGTTTCCCTTTGGAAAACCCATTCTCCAAGAGAAAAAACATTCATAGTTATGTTAATTTTTGTATGCTATTCATTAAATGCCTTTTGTTCATGGGATCAACTGAGATTCCATCCTTAGATACATTATGGAAAAGAAAAGAATCTTTTCTGAAGTCAAAATTCACAATTTTTGAATTTCCCATATACCTATTTTTCTCTATGAGTTTCAACAATTCCCCAAAGGAGATTTATGTGGTACTATTAGATTTAAAATTGTCGAAATATATTATGAATAAATACCACCAAAAAATCATCATTATATTATTTGACTACTCTACTTATTGGATCCATAAAGAAAGTGTATATTATTGAGTCCAACTTACCTTATTTTAAATTGGTATTGACCATACCTTATTCCACAATAAGTAATTACAATATATTCATTTTCTATTCATAATTTATGATACCCATAATAATTTTCAACAGTTGAAAAATATTAACCCATGTGAATTTTATCTAATTAACGATTAATGTGGGGATAAGGATGCACAGACTATATATTAGTATAATTGTTTTCACTATTGTCAATACATGGCCTAAAATATCCATCATTATTTCTAATGAAATAAAATTGGATCCTTATTGATAAAAACTAGTATATATAAATAAATTACCAGAAAAATATTATAGTTATTTCATCAACTCCAATAATTCCATAGTAGCTACTCTATATGTGGTTTACGACACAGCTTTTTCATTAGAGATTAAATCAATGGAAAACTAAACATATGGACCAGGTGGGTGTCTAAATAATTCCTCATTAAACACATTAATATATTCATAAAGATTATATACACTCTCAATTTGGAAATTACCACTTCCATTGGACTTAATTTTTTCCCAGAGAATATCATATAGAATATCTATTAAAGATGGTTCATGAAAAGACATGGATAATCAAGCCTCAACTCTATAGATGAGTAATTCCACTCCTTCATCACGACTCTTTATTTCATTTTATTTCCAAAAAAATCCCCATAAATTAAAAATCAATACAAACCAATATTATATCAAATTAAATGATAGGAATGATTATAAGGTCAACAAATATAGAATGTTTATGTGTCATAATTATTAATTTCATACATTTCCTTATTGGATTGAGACATCCATTAGAAAAAATAACAGAAAAATCGCATCATATTAAGAATGTAAAATAACTATTATTATTTGAGAAGATCGAATTGATAAAATAGTTTGTGGCTCCTGAATCAAATAATTCATTATAAAAATTTAATATTGTGATTTATGTACACAAAATAATTGAGGATTTAAACATTAACAATTATTATTTTATATTCACGGCCTTCTCCTATAAGCTTAATGTGTGGTATGTTACCTAGGATCTTAAGACATAAGTTTGAATAATTTCCCATTTCATTAAAGTATAAAAAATTTATATCATTTTTTTCTTTTTCCAATTGTTTCAAGAGATATAAACCATTGTCCTCCCACATGTAACACACTCATATTCCTATCAGTAATTTCCTATTATTTTTTATCACTAATGTTTCGTAAGATTAATATATATTGATTCCATTCTTGTTCATTGGTTCATTACCTTTCTCATAGTTCTCAACTAACATGTCCTTATACTGATTAACCGTTAATATATATGATCTATAAAATTAATTCTCCAATTTTATTGAACATATTTGTTTTTCAGTGTTTGATGAAATGTTTGGGGAAATGAGTAAAATTTAATCTATGGATTAAGGATGTAATAAAAAAAAGTCAGTCAATAAATCTATATTACATATATAATCTATAGTATAAGTGGATAGTATTTTAAATGTAGCATGCTATGTTTTAATAGTTTCATACTCGGATTGCATTTAGCTGACGAAAAATTCTATTCATTTTATTGTATTGTTCATAAGGTAAATATTTATCAAATTATATTAAATTAAAATATCTCAACCAATATGTTCTATTTATTCTTATTCCACAGTAATATCGATCAATGACCAAAATTGATTAGAATCACCACTAAGACTATAACCTACTATTTTAAATGATTACCCCCCACTACTTCATGCGGCTAGGAAAATCTATTCAAGAATTATTATCCATTAACCCACTACCCAGTGTACTAATAGTTTCAAAATCATTTACGGGATTCTAACCCATAAAATTATCGACTATCATTTATCATTTCATGGAACATCATATTTCTCCATATCATAATGTTTATTAGATATTACATGGGTTTGTTTCCCTAATATTGTTATGATTTTACCAGACCCAATTCCAATTGTATTTTATTTCTTAGTGGTAAAAACCAAACAATAACCATTGGTTTTGATTGTCCTTATTCTGTTAGCCACAAAAACAAAATAATGGAACTCATTCAGTTAGCTCAATATTATCATGAATACTAAGCCACAAAATAAAATCCCTCATATGGTATAAATTATAAAATAATATAAGGGATTATCATTGATCACATTTTATCCATGTTTATTTAAAAAATGTCCCCAATGTTACTACTAATCTTCCACTAATGCCAATTGTAACGACACTGAACCCTATATTCCATATTTGGTGGTCACATTATTACATTAATACAATGAAAAGTAGATGAATCCTAGTATATAATTTATTCTATTAGTATTTAATAACTAGATAAATATGTGGTACCGTTATTACATATTTATTTAAAAATATTACATAGAAAATTGTGTTCTTTATCGTATTTTAAGAATCCATCTTCATATCCTAGGGACAAAAACATATACATGTGACCTCAAATTTTTTGTAAGGGTTGCATATTATAGAATCTATATCAAATCTATATTTTATAATCATCATAGATATATAAATAACTAAAATTCATCCCCCATAATCAATATCATGAGCATAATATGTCATAGATATATAATGATCAAATATATCTATATAAATATTCACATAATCATGAAACATAACAAATTATATTATAACTAATCGAATAATCACATTGAATATTTGTACCTGAATTCATTTAGATGGATTTAATAATTTCATACATCTATAACAAATCATTGACACATCATGGAAATACATATAATGCTATCCAGGCTTTATTCCCGGACATATAATGTTTTCGAGGCTTCATGGCATGACAACATACGAATGTGAGAGCACTTGGAAAAAGCCTAATATTTTGTGGCTCATGAGACCTACCAATGAATATTTTTTTTATAGAAGGCCCCACCCATAAATTAATATGTCAAATTAATTCCTTATATAAATATACAATATAACTAAATTAACATGAATTAACCAAATATATAATTGTTTGCATTGGAAGAACAAGTCATATGAAATATCAATGCATTCCCTAGTCAAGATAGTAATAATAAATAAAAATAAATAATATGAATAGTAAAATAACTATACCTCCTCAAAATAATATAAAAAGGGTTTTTATGATGATGATAATAATTTATATAGATTATTAGAATATTTTTTGTCCAAAAACCCTTTTTACACTAAAAACATTTATATAGACTAAAAACATATTAAATATTAAAGAATTAATTTTCATTTAAAAGAACATTTTAAATGTGTAACGAAAACATTAATGAATTGATATATCATGATTCTAGAAAATTTAATTCATGGAATTTAAATTAAATATATATATCTTTTACACCTTTTTAAAAATAACCTTGTTTGGAAAAGGATAGAATGATTTCATATAAAATATTTTTTAAAGAGTCAATAAATTATAGAAATGACTTAAAAATTAATTGGATAATATTAAAACGTTTTATATTTTTTTTAAACATGTAAATTGAATATAAAAATTTGATAGGAGAGACATAAAAATAAACAATCATGAAAAATGGTGAGATTGTGAAATAAACCATAACCATATTGGCGTATTTTTTATCATAACACCTATGAAAGAAATAATATGATATGAAACATTTAATACCATGAATATAGAGATATTAATTCTATAATATATCAAAGATAAATTATATAAATTACACAAAATAAATAAATTGTGAATATCGTAAATTTAACACAATAGTAAAATAAGACGAGAAATTATTACCAAGTTGTAATCAGTTAAATTATATGGTCCATGAATGAATAACATAGTAAAAAACATTAAATAAATAAATAATAACTAAATTAGTGAAATATATTTTAATATGGGCATTATATAAATATCATAATATAATATAGGGGTAAAACATCGACATGTACCTCAATAAAAGAAAATTGAGATAAAGTCCCTTTACCTCAAGATTCCTTTTACTTATGAAAACCATAAACTCTTGTATAATTGTTTAAACCATGATTAAAATATTTAATAGAACGATATAAATATTTTCTATATTATATATAATCCTTATATAATGTCATACCACCTATTTGTTAATAATATTTCATTATTATGATTTTTTGGGTATCAACTTCCTCATTGTTTCCATTGATGATTCATCATATTAAACCCATTTCATGTCAGTAGGATATAAATTCATCATTGAAATAATTTTACTAATTACATGTGTATATTTTTTAGTGATTTAAAATATTTTTTTAACACTTGGTGAACTTTTAATATTGAATATGAGTAACATCGCTTCGTTGAGATAGTTAGTCGAACCTATGCATATGTGACAGCATCATTACATTAATGATGAATGTATAGGAAAAATCAATGATATATTAATTTTCTAGAATCAATATCATGACATAAAAATCATATATGCCCAATATTCCCATCATTATAACCATCCGTGTAAACTGTTGGTTAAAAAGGATTTACACTACTTCATAAAGACAGCAAGTCGTACATATGCATGCATGGTGTGTTCATTTTTAAGTGGATGGATAAATCGTGGAATATGGTTTTATAATAATCATAATAAATTTTAAATTTATATATATTATACTTTATTTATTAATTTTTGATTTATATAACATATTAATAGGTGTTATAAAAATTAATAAATTTGTAAGAGTCTTTAAATGTTACCTATTCTACAAAGGATCACCTTTTTAACTTCTCTTAAGGGCCCATGGGTAGGTCTATTGGAAAAATATTGACCTCCCAAAAATTGTTGAGAAAATTGAAAAATATATTTAATAAGTTATTTTAATATATATTTTTCAATTAGTTGTAATTATGCAATGGAATGGGTTCCCCTTTATTATTGAATTGAAGAAAACATTTAGAATTTCTCAAAATATTAAAATATGTTACAAGTATTAAAGATAAAAATTCATCCAAATGAACTACAAATTATATGGGGAGGAAATATTAAACAATATATTATCCCCATTTTTTTATTGATTGATATAATTATCTTTAAAAAATATTTGAAAAATAATAATCTCATAAAAATCATTATTTTTAATTTTTATAGTACTCATTACATTAAATTTAAACACGTAAAGAAAAAAAAAATATAAAAACTATTTTATTATTTCATAAATATTTAATTTTCAGATAGGGAAGTTTTTATAACATTTAATATATTATATTTTTTGACATTTAATAATTTTAATATGGTTTATTTAATTATTCAATCAATTAAATAATTACTACATCTACATGGTGTAAGAAATTATGATACTTATTTATTCTTTTAAAATTAAAAATAAACTCCCACGCTGTTGATAAATATTTTATATATTAAAATAATATTATAGTTGAACATATTCGCTAAATAACACCATATAAAAAATATTTTTAAAAAAAAGTTTCGCTTGATTGAATTTATTTAAATAAATTACAACTTAGTTCATAATATCATCCATTTGGGAATAAAACACCATATAACCGAATATTTGAAGAATATGGATGAATTTTAACAATTTATTATGATTTCAGAAATTTTTAAGTTCATTTAATTGTCGTTATAATTTAATTTCTAACCTTAATTTCCAGATTTAATATTTATTGTGATAACAAAAATTATTATGGTTACAATTCATATTGACCAAAAATAAAAAATAACTACTAAGTAAAATTTTCCTTATAAATAAATTTATTAATTAAAATTTGCAGAATTAAAAAATATAACAAAATTTTATTTAAAATTAAAAAAATGAAAAAATATAGTTTTTCTTAGAAATTTCCTTGTTAAGCATAAACATGATTTTTCTCAAAATACATCAATGAAATTGATTCCAATTTATATAAATTGATTACTCATAATATATCTAATTTATCTATGAAATAATATTAAAATAAAATGGGCATTTTCTAATGGTTGAAAAAATAATAGAGTTCTATAATAAAAAGCGGTATTTTTTCTTATTTATAAGAAAGGAAATCATTTCATAAATATTCAATAGATTCACAAAAAAAAGATAATTTTTATAATAATATTTCAAAAAATTATGTTCATCTTATTAAATAATTTTTTAAATTTGGAAAATTCAATAATATTATTTTCCAAAAAAATAAAAAAATTTAACAAATAATGGAAAATGAATTTTCTAAAAAGTGAGGGTTTATACTTATAAACTGAGAAAACATTAGTATTTATTACAAAAATTTTATATATTTGAAATTATAATTAAAATAATTCACATATTCCAATTTAATATCTTGGTTATATTGAATATATAATATTTTTGGCTTCCTTGAAGATGTGCGTTATGTGAAAAATAATTTATCAAATTTATCAAATTCATTCAGAATATATGTATTGTAAAATAAAGGTGTTTAATATTTTAATTTTATCATTTACCATATATAAATTTGAAAAAATGATAGTTATAATTAATAGTGACATTTATTTTCATGATATTAAATATTGGTACATCATCATACAATACTTCTCCATATTTATCAACAATTTTAGTTAGTCGATATCCATTACACAGTTGGTAACTCTTAATTACATGAAACCCATATTAAATATTTTTTACACATAGTGGTTCTATGAATCAATATATATTTTTCGAAAATCATATAAGATATATGTTAGATTAATATCCTCAGATGGTATTTTTTTCATACTCATGGAAGATTTACACATGTGGAATATCTATGTTTTTCCATAGAATCACAAACACTCTTGGACGATCTATAGTAGGTAGCACTTATGAACATAATAAGAAACATTGACTGATAGATAATAGATAAATGGAATCATAGTATAGAGAATTTTATTTCATGATGAATTTGATCACTATAACTCACAATTGGATATCTCATGTAAGAATGACTAAAATATGTATAGTCCAGTGAAGAAAATTCTCTGGAAGTATAATCCTTAACAAGGCTTATCACCATAACTCATATAATACACATTGTAGAATACTTTAATCAAATTTAATTTTTATATTTTATTTATATCCTAAGATGCTGATTTATTAGTAGAAAATTTAATAAAAAACTAAAAAACACAACTTCATGCTCTCCACTATGTAAAATAATAAAACACAATTTTAAATATCATAGTCTCAATAAAATTTTCTATTTTATTAAATTATCATTGATATGAAATAGTAATTTATAAACTCATTATAAAAGATTATTATGATTAAACTAATTAAAACATATCATAATAATTATTAAAGACTGAAATCATTATAAATTTGGGATATGTATACCCATTAAAAATATTTTCTTCTATAGAATACCACTGACCCATAAAAAAGGTCACACAACTTATTTAAACATATGTTAATTTTCATACCATGGGAAATTAAAATACATCTATAAAACTATTTTATAATAATAGATATGTAATGTAAGTGAAATGGGATAAAATAATTACATATCCAATATACGAACACTTACAACAAACCTAAAAAGTTCTTCACATACCAAAATATTTTAAAAATAAATGCCCAAATAAAAAATTTTTAAACCAATTTATTTGAGGGCTATATGAGGATCATAAATAAAAATTTTCTATATAATTTTCACACATAATTATATACTTTTTACAAGAACTAAAACTATAATAATTTTTTTTAATAAATGACTTTTTCTTCAAAAACCATACAAACCTAGATCAATCCATAATCAACAACATTTTCTATTATTTTAAAAATATATTTAAATAACATCTATATATTTTGTCATTGGAAAATAAAGATACCCCAAAATGGAAAAAATATCATTTACAATATTCTTTGAATAATTTAATGGAATAATTAAAAAAAATGATTATCATGATTGTTTTAAATTCCTTTAGTTACACAAAAGTTTATGAAATTTAATTTAATGATTTTATAATTATAAAAAAATAAATTCTTTTTTGGGAAAAATAATATTATTATTTTTAAATAGATTATAACATATGTATTGAATAATTTACAGTGCCCTTTAACAATAATTGAAAATTAGTAAGGACATTTATAAAGGAATATAATGAAATCAGATATAGTGGATAAAATAAAATCATTATAAATAGTGTTTTAAATTAAATATCCCCTGAATTTGACAATATAAGACTCTAAAAAATTAAAGGATAAAATAAGAAACTTATTAGTCAAAAAAAATGTAGTAAATTAATAATAAATGACATCAAATAAGGAGTTTATATACCACTCATAATAAATAATGTGGTGAAAATTGAATGTGTCTCAATGAAAGGCTATTAAGATGAGAAAACCCATACCATTGAATTCAGATTGTCAAAGGATATCATACATCCCTTTATATAAAAAAATAGTTATAAAAAATATATATTAGAAAATTATTTATATGCAGTATAATTGAAACTATTCTCTCATAACATCATTCTATCCATTTACCTGAAATTGATTGTTTAAAAATAATTTTTGGTGTTTACTAAATAATTCCAATGTATGTTTTTTCTTTACTGGATTAAGTCCTTTTAGATTTTTATAATTTAATCATATGTAATTCAATATTTATGATATAATTCTAATTTTTATATATTTAATATAATATTAAAAACAAACATGTTTGTAAGTCATGAAAAATGAAACACATTGTTTCATATAGATAGTAGTATTTATGTAATCCAAAAAGAAATTTTAAATATAAATCTATGTGGAAATGAAAAAAAATATATAATATTTTACATTTATAAAGTTATAAAAATTTAATACATGTTAAATTTATTGATTTGAACATTCTTAATCCTAAGAAATTCTATGTGGTTAGGAAAAATAAAGCACATAACATCTTGGAGATAGCAGTCCATATATACGCCCGAGAAAAATAATCATCTTCATGTGAGTGGAAGGTGGACATTATATATAATATCCTAACATTAAATAATTATAATAATTTCATATAAAATATATATACCATAAATACAAAATAATGACTAGCTATTAAAACATGTAATGGATGATGAAATACATTGTTTGTGGCTATTTTACTCTTAATATATGCACGAAAAAATCATTTATTTCTCATTTGATGTACAAGTAGATAGGAAAATGTATTTACACCAATATAATTACATGTTAGTATAGTGGATATATGAAATTTATTTTTTCAATATGGTTATTATGGTTTTTTATTTTTAAGAAGAAATAAAAAATAAATATATTGGTTATGACTTATACCTCATCATTTGGTATCCTTTATATGATTATGCTTAATTCCATGAAAGAGTTATATGTTGTCATTATAGTGGATTGGAGATGTAGTAATAGAATAATATAATTGTATTTGGGAAGAGTTCTATAATAAAATCAATCTCATATGTGCATTTTGAAATCTTCAACTGACTCCATTTTTATAGGAAAAAATGAATGGTGTTTTTGAAATTATTCATTATTTAAGGCTAATGAATTTTAACATAAAAATTCTGAGTGAAATATATGATAAATATGAATTATAAGATAAAACATTACCCATAAATTTAATTTAGTAATTTTTTTAAATTATTTATTAAATATTTAAACATTATTTTCAACCATTATATAAATTTTATGTTTTTCTTGGCTAATAGTATAAATTTACTTTAATCATATTATGAGAATAATGGAATTATAATTAAAAAAGAATTACATAACCTCAAAAATTTTGTATTATTTTCAATGGATATCGTAAATTATATATTTCGTATTACATTTATTGTCATTAAATTCATTAACATGATATTTCTATTATTTCTAAAATTCCATGATTAAATAGAATAATAATTTTAGAAAATTATACAATATATAAAATATTAATATAATATATAAACTTATATATTATTTAATAACCCGAATTACCATCATCCATGATCATTCATATTGTATATTTACTATTATAATGAACATTAAAACATATTTAATGTATTATAAAAGGAAAAGTGACCTTATTGTAATTATATTTATATAAATATTAAAAGTGATGTCATAATAAACTAATGTGGATGTAAAATAGTTATAAAATTACTTTAGATAGTGTAATTTTCAATAAATATACACACCCATATTTTGTGAAATGTTTCATTGATCTTACATTATAATTGTAACCTTAATTAACATATTTTACCTTTTACCAAATTGGGTACTTTTTATCATTGTTACTATTCATTTTGATGAAAAATAATGTTGTACATATAAATAATTCATATAATAAGTATTTACAAAAAAGGAAAATAATTATTATATTTAGACTGTAAAATTGTAAAAAATTAATTTTCATATAATCACCCAAAATGAAATGGAAGCCATTTTTGAACAAATGTATTTTCATGTATAAAAATGTATCTATTTCAAAATAAAGCCTAATGTTTAGTAAAGTATACATTAGTGTATTTGGATTAATAAAATGAGACTCATTTTACATTAAATATAATAAAACCCCAAAATTGTTTTTTTAAAATTACTTGATTTTAATTAAATAAATACTTGTCTTTATAGAAAATTTAATATTAAAAACTCAGATTTTTTTCTAGAAAATCTCCCGTACTTAAAATAAATAAAATTATAACATTATTAACCTAAATATTATGATCTTTTTATTAAATAAATTTTCCTTATGTTGAGGAGATTATTTCTAATATAACGTCACAAAATTCATAAAAACAACTATTGTTAAAATCTGACATTTTTTGGTTGAAAATTAATTTATTCTCATTTCATTAATAATATAAACAAAAAAATTAATGATAGTTTATTTTATTTGATATTTAATTTAATATTTTCAATAATAATCTATCAATAACAATTAATTTAAAATATTGAGTTAAAAATGGATTTCGCACATAATCCAATTTTATAAAAACATTGTTTTCTAATTTAATTTTTTCTTACTTGTAATGATTTTTATAATATATATTTTAATTATTATATATTGAATAAATCATGAAATTTTATCTTTTACATAATATTTTCATTAATCCTATTCATACATTACAATTCAGTGGTTCGTATTTAATGGTCCTATTTAAATAATAATGATCTTGTTATATTAAGATCTATTATGACAACCCTGCTTTTATTACTAACTTAAACCTGATTTATTACATAAAACCTTCAATTGATAAAACATGTAATATCTAGAGTTCTAGTGTCTTTTTGGCTTAGGAACATTACATAACAATTTAAAACATAAAATACAACATCTTTATTGAAGACTTCATTTATATGACCACTACATTCCCTCGTACTTAGCATTGCATGAGGTAACCTAAGGACATGCATAAAAATATAGTGAGCTATAAATCCCAGTAAAGGAATAATCATGGAATAACATGAGTAATAAAATACATGTTATAAAATATTCATATCAATAGATCACGAGAGAAGCATAAATATAAAGTCATGATAAAGCATGACAATCATAACATGGAATTGTGGCAACAACACTTAACATGGAATTAGCATGAGCCGAGGCTCGTTGCACATGGAGCATGAGTAAATCCTCATTGCACATGAAGCACGAGTAAAACCTCATTGAACATGAATTATCATGAGTCAAAACCCATTACAAATGATGTTTCATGATAATATACATTACCCAATTCATTGGAGCGCTATAAGGGTGCACCCTTCATAAACATTTCATTTCACGCATAAGTGTTCCACATGGATCATATAACATGGTTTCATAAAAATCATCATTTATTCCATGATACATGAATGTGTAATTCATACAGGAATCTATATAATCTATATGTAAGTGTTCATAAAGTTGAATACCCTTTATAGAGAAATGGGCATGGTATTCACTACACAATGGTATTGGCTTGGAAAATCGGGGCAATTTCGGCAGCGTAACGGCATGAGGTAAAAATTCATAAAAATGGTTAATGAGAGATAGAAAGGTGTGTCTCATCATATTTAAATTACATGGTCATTAAGGTGTTAATATAGATACAAGTCCCAACAAATGTGATTGAAATTATATTCATGATACAAAAGAATTGCTTGAATGTAAATGAGCAGAGAGAAATTCAATTCGAAATTTCAGTACAGTAACGGGTGTACATGGGAGGATTTTAATAAGATATAAAGGGGTATCCCATAGTAAAAAAAGAGTTTATTATGGAGGAGGTGAGAAACCATACCCCAACATTTATAATTGAAATTAAAAGGGAATAACATCATTAATAAAATTGGACAAAAATGAGAAAGGCAGAAAAAACCAGTACTTGGATGTGTGCTTCCAAAGGCTTAAGAGAGGCTTCTTGGGAGCTTGGGAAACCTTGGTAGGATTATAGGGATATAATGGAAGAGGTTGGATGGACTCTAAAGGCTTTGAGTGAGAAGAAAGTGGGAGCTTGGGTGGGATTATATAGGAAAGGTGAGGTAATTCTTTATTATTTAGGGTTGGGACACCTCACATTAAATTAATTCAATCCACAAACCATACCATTTTTTTTGCCCATAGTTTTTCAAAAGGGGAGTGGAAAATATTTTTTTACAAGGCCAAAGTTCAAACTTATTAAAATAAAGGGGTTGCTTTTGTGGATGTGAGTCACACTCCTAAGGAAAATAATTTAAAAAGGCAAGATGTTTAATAAGCTGTGAAGGGTCCATTAATGCTTTGTAAAATAAGTCAAACAGACCCCAAATCACATTATTTTAATGGTAAAACATATATTGGCCGAACATAAGGCTTATTGTATTTTATTAAATCACTATTGGGTCATTATCAGGTCATAAAACACATTATATATTTAAACGGTATTTTATTTTTACCCAAAAATTTGACTGTCTCAGAGAATTATGAAAAATTCATAGTTGGATAATTTCAACGTCATGATTCCAGAAATAATATTTATTTTATCTAAATGATTTTCTAAATATTTTAATTCTCACTTTTAAAATAAAAAACTGACATTTATCCAAAATTCACAGGTTTGGACAAAAATGGATTTCGAACCTTAATAATAATTACAATTGCATTCATAAAATTATACGATAATTTATATTTAATAAAAATTAATTTAAAAATAATAATAATAATTTATTAAAATATTATTTAATACAAAAATCCATTAATTCATCAAAATATATTTCTTAGATGAATATTTGCAAAAAAACCATTTGAGCATTAAAAACTATTTACAAGGTAACAAAAATAACATGAAAATATATTCATTATTATACACAAAAATATTGCACATAACCATAGTGTTATGTTATTGTTATATAACCCCTTATAACACCCTCACAAGACCGAAGGGTAAGGTGTTCGATTGTGACCGACTCTTGGGGTGGCTCGGATAACATTGCTCGGGTGGTAATCTCTATCAACTTCCACTTCTCTCGTAGGTGGTCATGCTCGATCTTAACCTGTGGAAGCTCAGATTGGGCTTGGTCAAGAGCGAAGCCCAATGACTCCACCTATTTTCCGAGCTCCAAAAAATGGGCTTCGTATGGCGCACATCTACTGAATGTGGCCATCGCTTCCTTTGTCTGAGTAAATTGGATTCGTTAAAGCCCAATATTTATACAAATCATGTGATCACTGTTCAACGGCTATATTACCAATGGTAACAATTCTTAACATAAAACCAAAGAAGTTGACATAAACATTTTAAATAAAGAGACATTTAATTAGATCAATAGGAATTTCCATTAATGAATGTTTGGGTTGTTACATCTATAGTAAAAATACAACATCATATCGAATATAGAATTATTTTGATGGTGTATAAACTAAAATATATTATTGTTAAATTTTTTATATGTATTAATATGACAATAAAATAAATATTATTATCACAAAATGTTTGGTTGGATGAATGTTGAATTACTACCCTCTCATTTCCATTTGAATGACCATAACAAAAAAAATATTTAGAAAACACACGAGCGACTAAGTCACCCAACCTTGTAGTGCACTATGATGTCTCCATGAAGTGCTCCCAATTAAATACTTTTATTAGTTTAAAATTTTTAGAAAAACATTGTGTATCCATAAAAAATCATGATACATTAATTTCATAAAAAATTTACAAACCCAACTAATTGGGGCATGAATTATGATGATCCAAAGCCTTCCTCCAATAGGCTCGGGGCTGTAGACCGGTGCGAAAAAGGAATATCACAAACATGAGTGGACTTATCATATTGTAATGGAATTCACATTCATCTCCATTAAAAAATGTAGATATAATATATTTGAAATAAAAAATACATGTATATGTCTATCCCATAATCACATTAAATGAAAAGTACTAAAAGTAAAAAAGGGAAAAATACAGTCCCACAAAAACATTAAACTGGTCCAAACATGATCTAATAGTGTGGAACAACTTCAAATACATAGATTGGATAATACCATAGTCAATAATTGGTATACTCTTCAATCCGTCTATCTCATTATTCTTTATCTTCTGAAGGTCCACTTAGGACTCCCATTAAAGTCCTATCATCTTCACAAGCCAGAACTTGTGTAGGTGAATCCTCTGAAAGGGTGATTAAAAAAATTCATAATAAATTCCATAGAAAACCAAAATAAATTGGATAAAAAACAAGAAATAACTCAATTTACCTAAGATAATAGGATCCTAAGAGATAAAGAACATGAAACTACATCTCGACTAGCACTCATCTATTGAAGATTTGTCATCCCAATATACTTGGTGTGTCGACCAATATTGGTTACAAAAACATGGAAATCTAGAATCACCATGATATACTCATCTCAGACACCATGTACCCTGAGTTACCAACCTCACAACTATCCACATGAGATTACTTGAGGTTATATTGTAACAATTATCTTGTATAACTCACTCCACAAGCGTGTGAATCCCATATAGAACTCGTCCGAGAGATATCACATATCGAGTTCAACTATGATAACCCTTATGGAACATATAAATGACATCACTCCGTTAGGAATATATCTTCTATCCCTGATGACACACATCCAAGATAACATGCTATATGAAGTACCATTATTCTCAAGGAATAACTGATCCATACTAAGTGTAAAACATCTAAGACAACCTGCTAATGAGGGATCATAATGTTAAAGTCACACTATCACTTAGCATATCTCGATTATTTTATATAGAAACTCACCGATCCTATATAGTGGAATACTTAATCCTTATTAGAAACACTGAATATATCATCTGAAATGTTGCGGATCACACCATGGACAAATGGGGGATAATAAAACGCAACCTATAACTCTAGATATTATAATTTCTAGATATGGGATTACTCATAGGTCAATTAATGAAATAAAAAAAATTATAATGACTCTCAATTTCATGATACATAGATAAGGGATCATGCCAACTACTTCATAGGTATATTCCAAACCCAAACATGGAACCAACCACATTTTAGGGGATCGTACTGGTGATGATACTGTGAACCCCATCTGATCCAACCACCAATAAGAGGGATTATCTTTCCAAATATTCAACAAAACATACTAAAATTTATTTCCTTGTAGGTATCATATATATTATGATTATTCAAGCCTTAATTTCATGCTATTCCTGGAATGGGGTCACATCTCTCTATATAAAGATCATGGTGATATTATTAACCCTACTTATGGAAGATGATGCAATAGAGGATACCATCCCATACTATGAAATATATCTAAAAATCTATCTCAGATAATCCTATCAAAAGGATAATAATTCTATGCTATATATGTAATGCCTCACTATAACCTTATTAGGATAGACTAAGGAAAATAACTTAACTGATATTGGTCTATACATATCTATCAAGAGAGCTGCTAACCTCACTGGGCATAACATCTCACATGAAAAAACCACATGCACCAACGCGTCCAACAAAGAAAACTAAATAGGAGATATATCACGAGGACCTCCATATAATTCTAGAATATAGAGACACATGAAGGTGAACTATTAAAGGTAAGTACATTATATGTACCATAATTACATGATATGTAAATCAAAAAAGATACCAAAATCATCTCCCCACCATGTACTCATCATATAAGAGTACAGACAACATTTACCCAGTGTCACAGAGTGTGTGACCACGTCTAATCCTCTGGATGTTCCTGTAATTCCCCGACCCTAGATACCCTGAGTCGGTGCATTATTACATAACATTGGCATGATCACAATGGATCAAGTCTCTAAATACCGATTAGTTTAGTAGTCTTGGAAACACTAGATATATTCATAAGTCTTACATTACATCATAAGGTAAAAAACTACAACAACATCTTGACTTCATATCCCCTCATATTATCCCTGCAGGTCATTCATAAATTACTTCTTCACATCCTGGGAAAAATAAAACATTGAAATGGGTGAGCTCAGATGCTCAGTAAGGATAATAATATAGTAGAAGCTTTCATATATAATCATAAACACTTAAAGAAATTTATAACTAAAAAAATCCTTTTAAACTTGAACTTCAGCATAATATGGCAATGATAAAATGAAATATTTCCATTTACTTATTCACATGGATATTATACTAGTCGAACAATCACATGCAATATGAATAACCACTTTCATAATGATGGAATTCATAATGCCAGACTATCATAACCACATAGCCAAGGTCTCGTGCCAAGACTACATATAAGATTTTGCCAAGGCCTTGTTCCAAGACACTAGTTTGTCTCATGAGACCTACCGATGCATCGAGGAGCTATAGCGGGATCCACCCATCACATATTAAGTCCAATGCAATCCTATATGAAAAGTTTGAAACATAACATAAACATTCGTATTAAAACTAGCATACTAAATGTCAATACTTTATCCAAAAACCATGAATGGTATAAAAATAGCACATCCATAGTCAAACATAACTCATTCGATACAATATGGAAGATTGTATTGTATCATATTATCCTAAATAGAGAATAATGAATGATATTGACATAGATGAAAATAATCATCAAAACTATTTGAGAGAAATATCCCCCTTTTTCATGAAATCATTTAAAAGTCACACTATTTATCAAGAAGCCATTTAAAAATATATTTTTGAATCAAAGTGTCACATACCACTTTGAAACTTTTAAAAGGAGTTTTAATTTTAAAACATTAATGTCCATATAAATAAATCCTTAATACCATTTTTGAAATATGGACATTAATGAGAAATATTTAGAAGAATAAGTCTTTACAACATTTAAAATGGTATTTTAGTTAGAGTTTCTAACCAAAAGAGAGACACTTGAATACAAATAATTTATGTAATCAAAACTTTTTTATATCTTGATAATAAAGCGATTCATGATATACTATGTCAAAGTACATTATATACACCACATAAAAGTGATTTGGTGTATAACAACAAATAAGTCTCAATGGATTATAAATTGAGATGAAATCTCTCATAAAGGCTGTATCCTTAGGTTAAGGATAAATCAACGACATAATTATGTGTGACAATTATAAATACAATAAATATTATTTCATATTCAGTGTAAAACAACCAAAGGACATTCACACATATTCTAGTAAAAACAACACCAATGAATTGGATGTTAATCTCAACAAATCTAGATTGAGTAAAAATTACTCTTATCATGTTCATACCGATGACTTGAGAATTTATCAATGGAGTGACTATGAGTATAAATAGTATATCCACAGAAAGGGGAGTGGAAATTATGACATAATCAAATGAATAGTGATTCCCCACATAATCTTGGAGTAAAATAGTCAATGATGTATGCGTAAAGTCGAATGAGTGGAAATTTAAATTTCAAATTCCCTTATCGATTTGGTAACTTATGAAACATGTAACCATGAAAGAAGGATCATACAATGTTGATTTAAATACGCATAAATTAAATTATATTACAAAATTAATACAATCATGGGCAGTACACACACCACATGCAATAAATAAGTGGTGAACAATGGAAATCTCACTGAATTAAAAGTGGGATAAGAAACCCCTTACCACGTTGTAATCAACTGAGTCATATGACCAAAACATAATTACCACCAAATTATTTATATAATAAAATTAATATAAAGAGAATATTGATAATATATATCAAATGTAAGTACACAATACACCACTTTCAATAAATTAGTGTTGAACAATGGAAATCTCACCGAATTGATAGTGAGATAAGAAAATCCCTTACTTTGTACTTTTTCCTTGGTCAACGGTAGGTTCAATTCCTGTATAATGGTGAAATAATTGTTATTGAATTATACAAGAATCATTTACATTAATATGATATCATATAGGATCTTTTAATATTTATTTGTCAATAATATCTTAGTATTATTGTCATTTTGAGTGTTAACTTACTCGTTTTCCCTTATATTATTTGTTACGTAAGCCATGTTTGTTATGGATAGGTTGTATATTATTCATATCCAGAATTATATCATGTCCTTACTCATTATTTTTAAATCCTAAAATGATAATTATACTGAATTGATACGATGGAGAATGATTCTCATCGCTTTTGTGGAGACAGTAGTCTGTACGTACGCACGAGCGACAATATCATTCCTTTGATGTTAAAATAATATATAATTGGATGGTATATCATATAGACAGAATAATAATCATGTTATATTTATTATTTACATGAATTACAAATCATTATTATATCCATCCAAATAATAATTTATTGAATGACAATTACACCACGACATGGAGACGGTAAGTCGTACGTACGCACGTATGGTGACATGTCATTAAAATGATGGATATAATACTGAATATGGTTGTACCATATTTATAATCATATTATAGTATATAGTAGATACTTGATTAATTATTTTAGAATGGGAATAACAAATAAAGAATATGTTGAAGAAGAAATGAATTTGAAAAAAGGTTGTAAAAACATTACCTCTTCTTCGGGTTCTTCCTTTTGATTTGATCAAAATGGATCTTTAGGTTGGATTTATGATCAAACTAATGCCACTAGGTTGTATTGAGGGAAGTTGAGAGAGTATTGGGTCAGGGTTTTGCCAAACTAAAAGGCTTTTAATGTGTGAAGTAATGAGACAGGGGAGTGCCCTTTTATAAGAGGGGTGAGGGGCACCTTTGGAAAAGCTAGAAATATTATTTTATAATAAATTAATATTCAGTTTCTAATGGATCCAAAGTGGATTATTTAAATTTTAGGGTTGGGATAGGTCGAACAAAACTCAACCAATATAATTTAGATAGGTTTGGGTGATTATATTAACCTTATCATTAAGTATTATCTCTCTTTTAATCAGTTTCACTTTTACAATGTCTCTTTGTATTTTTATTTTATATGGTTAATAAACATACTATATACAACTAAGAGACCCCCAAGTGGTCCATTAATGATACACCTATCTTGATAAAAGTCTCTTGGCCGAACCTTATATTTTTAGGAATTTAATATCAATTAATAATATAATATTTGTTTTAAAAACTCTTTTATGTCAATTTGGACACTATTCAATAATTGATTTTTGTAAAACTCATAACAGAATTATTACTTTGAAAAAAGTCAATTAAATAAATCCTAATATGTCATATTAATCTATAAAATTATTGTAATTAAATAAAAGTCTCCAATTATATTTATTTGGGTATTTATAATATCAATTATTTTAATTATTCACAATTATTGTAATTACTGCATCATCATTGTGTCATAAATAAATTAATTTATTTAATGTCTAAAAATTATAAATAATATATAATTCTGTATTAAATCGTTTTAGCTTCATAATGAATATTTACAATCGAATTGACCTTATGTATAACCATATATTTAAAATGTTTTAGTAAATAAACTTTGATTTTAACTATTTAACTCTTCTTTGAATTAAATAATAATAAATGTCCTAATCTAATCCAAGTGGACCTAAATGATAATATTTTACTCCTAAGGTTGTTTTGGGTCGATATAAACTTGCCCAATAGAATTAGTACATGTGTTAGTGTAATATTAATATAATTTTTACCCATAATTACCCTATTTACTTTTAACCGTGGTAACTAAAAGTAAAAAGTTACTATTCACCAAAAATTATTTTCATCTCAATGAATCACATTTTACTCCTTGATATTAACCGTGTCTCTCATATTTTCAAAATTCCACTCAAAGAAGTGGTAAAATTATGTTTTATGAAAAATTCAGTTTTTTAACTACCAATTAGTGGTTTCACTATTCATCAAAAAATGAAAGTTTTCAGAAAAATACCAAAAATTAGGCCTATGCTATATTTGATTTTTTGAATTAAAAAATGATGTCTATTTTACCAAATTAAATACATATAAGTTGCATTAATTAATTTAAAAATTAATTCTCATCGTCAAAACAAATAGCGTGTTTTTAAGAGATAATAATTATTAAAAGATAGGCACTTGTTTATGTCTGGTTTTAATGTGAAGTCTCATCCAATGACCAACATTGTATTAAATTGTAAAAATATATTATAAATATATTTTAAACCCACTAAATTAATTGTTTATCACTATTAATTATTTCGATTTAAAAAGTTGTTTTTAATTAAAATTTATTTATTTTTTCTATTCATCAAAATATGAATGTTATCTGAAAAGTACCAAAATTTCACCCTAAGCTAATTTCTATATTACGAATCCAAAAATGAATTCTATTTCGAAAGATAAAATGTATAAAATTTTAAAAAGTAGGTATTACTATTCATAACCGCTAGTTTGATTGGTTGTGGTGTGTTAGAACTTGAAGTTGCGTACAACACACGCTACTGTATTATTCAGAGAGAAGCATACCATGGAAGCATGGGTTGTTACATTCTCCCCTCCATAAATAAATTGTGTCCTCGCAATTTTTAAAATTGGTCTTGTAAATATAATGGAAAGTCCCACATCGAAAAAAGAGTCAATAAAACTATTACTTTAAAATAAAGAAAGATAAGTACACAGGTCACCCGAGATAACCTATACTAGGACTCCATGTAGAAAAACATGGATATGCATTATAAACTAGGTTTCAAGTTCTGATGCAGAAGGATAGAAATCATGATCAAGAGAATTTTAACAATAAGAAAATCACAAACTTGTGTTGGGACCAACGGTCCTTAGTATCCCAGTAGGAAAAGTAAATGGACAACATTTTTTTGTTTTAAGTTACATTACATAAGGACGGGGAATTCATTTATGATATTGACTAAGAACATAAAGATATATACTTAATTTTTAAGTAGAGTTTCATTCTTTAATAACTTTTTACCACTAACTCGTTTTTTGGAACAATGAGTATTCAATAAGGCTTGGTCACAATGGAAGATCTAGAATAAAATTCTATAGAAATACATGATCCATGTAGGATAAACTATATATTTACCTTGTCTTTAGTGATTAATCAAAACCAAAATGGTTAGTATAATATCTGATGACCTCCCAAATGGATATTCCATTAGAGAAGAAAAAAACACTAATCATAATTTCTAAAATTAAACCATCAATACCGCAAAGTTAAATAAATACCATTCAATAATCAATTGTCCTTAAAATCCTTCAATATATTCCAAACTAATATTGAAACTCAAAACTTATAAGATTGTAGTATTCCATGTTAAATAGTATCTCCAAATGAAATTAATTACTCTTAAAGACACATACCTAAAAATAATTAACCTAATCATTTCGATAAACAAACCAAATCACTTTAAATCCACAATAAAAACATAGATAAAAATCCACCATTACTCCTCAAATGAAATCCCATACTATTCTATTTTCCATTCAATAAAGCGAACAGCTTCCAAAATAACATTTATCACTTAATTACAAAATCATTTTCCTATACTAAGGGTATTCATTTGATAAGACATAAGATCCCAAATCAAATTATTAATGATCAATAAAATCATTTAACTAAAAATAATAGTCACGCTAACCAGGGACTTCACATAGTCTAGTGGTAGGCGATAAATCCTAATTGCACTTTGGTTTTGGGTTTGATTCCCACATCTTTTCCTGACGCGAATGGTTGTCGCACGGTCTGCGTGTTTTCCTTTTTTAAAAACTTTATTTTATAACATTACCAAAATGAGATAAATTCTTCAAAATAACTAGAACATAATTTAACTACAAATCTTATCTGATACCTTTCATTTTCATTATAATAACTTGTAATTTCCTCAAACCCAGTGATCATATAAGACCAAATGGTTATTTATAACTATATCTGCAATAGAAAAGATAATTCTTCCTCAAATATCATT
Organism: Viscum album; assembly: GCA_963277665.1. Taxonomy (NCBI): domain Eukaryota; kingdom Viridiplantae; phylum Streptophyta; class Magnoliopsida; order Santalales; family Viscaceae; genus Viscum; species Viscum album. The sequence continues at coordinate 1,399,222,251 of OY728132.1, read as the reverse complement.
TTCACATGATAAATTGTAGGTTTTCACATACAGGAGAAAATTATTCCAATGTAATCCCATCAATAAAGAGCACTAACACTTTTAAACATTCCACCATCCATTTATTTCTACATAGGTTCTTCATCATATGTTCCTCGGGTTCCCACAATGCCTCTTCCATCTTATGATTTCTCCATAGAACTTTTATCAGACGAGTCATCCGGCTTCTCAACACTTGATCTTTGTTATGAAGAATTCAGATAGGCTCTTCACAATAATATAGATCAGGTTCCAGTTCTAATTCTTCATAGGTGAGTACATGCATTCGGTCCGACATGTATTTTGTCACTAGAGATATGTGGATCAGAACATAAACTCTGGGGAGACTAGACAGATTTTCCTTTTGGTAGAATACGTTCATGTGTCACAATGGTACCTCAAGAATTTTTCAAAATCATCTACTTCCTTTACCCAAAAACTCCTCATCCATCTTGGATTATATCGATGGAAGCATCGATGCATCATAAAAATATAGGTATTTTTTATATATTATTTTTAGACATTGTCTTTAACATGTTTTTTTAGAAAAATTCTCATGGATTCATCTTCAAATATTTCAAAATAAGGTTTTGGTAAATCAGTTTTCATATATCCCAAAAGACATAAGTATATAATTTGATACATATAGGCTCCTTGAAGGTCTCCCTCTTCTACATCATCTAGAAAATCATTTAGTGCATCGTAATTTTGAGATAAAGTGAATATTTTGAAAAGACCCTGATGGTACTTCTCACGCTTAGCATGGTAAGAAAGTTGAGAGCGCAACATTATACCATAGTTGGTACTTGATCCTTGAAATAATAGTGCAATTCTAGAGGTATTGGATGTCTCATAAAGTTGTTTTCATGTAACTTGGACATTTGAAAAAGTTTCAACATCATCTGCGCATGACTTCTAGATAATAATTGTAAGTAGTTCTTTAGGATGAGAGAGAAGAGTTGTTCGTGATCTTGCTCCCTCCATGTTTCAACTAACAAAAAGAAAATACAATTAGGGTTTTTGCATACTTATCTAATAATAATGTAAAAAAATAGACATAATAGGATAATCTTGTAATTGAACAATATATCCTAGCTTGGGGTACCCTATGTTAAAATATAGGTTATCCACTATCTATTTTCCGACATATATTATTAGGGGAATTTTTTTGTATTGCCTTAATAATGGTTCATACTAATCTTGTGAATTTACCAAAGCATATCCCTCGGGAGTGTCGTAACCAAGAGTGCTGCAAGGCCCGCTGTCGTGCACCAGTTCCCATTCGAGTCTAGCTCAAAGCGGTGTTTTTGGGTTTTACCCCCAGGTACATCTGTGCCAGAGCCGCTTCTACCTGCATGTATCCAGACAGGGATGTATTGCTCAGAAAACTCACAAAATATCTACAATACGAAAATTCTAGTATGTTCTTCTATACTAATCCTCATATTATCTCTTAGGGCTATGTGATCTAATCAGAATATATCTAAATCTAGCTTCCAAGGTTTGTACTAAAATTCCTCTGATATCAACTGTAACGCCCCGACCCTAGATACCTAGAGTTGGTGCATTATTACATAAAATTGACATGATCACAAAGGATCAAGTCTCGAAAGACCGATTAGTTTAGTAGTCTTGGAAACACTAGATATATTCATAAGTCTTACATTACATCATAAGGTAAAAAAACTACAACAACATCTTGTCTTCATATCCCCTCATATTATCCCTACAGGTCATTCATAAATTACTTCTTCACATCCTGGGAAAAATAAAACATAGAAATGGGTGAGCTCAGATGCTCAGTAAGGATAACAATATAGAAGAATCTTTCATATATAAGCATAAACACTTAAAACAATTTATAACTAAAACAAAAGCCTTTTAAACATGAACATCAGCATAATATGGCAAAGATAAAATGAAATAATGCCATTTACTTATTCACATGGATATTCTACAAGTCGAACAATCACATTCAATATCAATAACCACTTTCATAATGATGGAATGCATAATGCCAGACTATCATAACCACATAGCCAAGGCCTCGTTCCAACACTACAAATAAGATTTTTCCAAGGCCTTGTGCCAAGACACTAGTTTGTCTCATGAGACCTACCAATGCATTGAGGAGCTATAGCGGGCTCCACCCGTCACAAATTAAGTCCATTTCATTCCCATATGAAATATTTGAAACATAACATAAACATTCGTATTAAAACTATCATACGAAATGTCAATACTTTATCTACAAACCATGAATGGTATAAAAATAGCACATCCACAGTCAAACATAACTCATTCAATACAATATGGAAGATTTTATTGTATCATATTAACCTCAATCTAGAATAATGGAGGATATTGACAATGATGAAAATAATCATCAAAACTATTTGAGAGAAATATACCCCTTTTTCTTGAAATCATTTAAAAGTCACACTATTTGCCAAGAAGCCATTTAAAAATAGATTTTTTAATCAAAGTGTCCCATACCACTTTGAAACTTATAAAATGAGTTTTAGTTTTAAAACTAAAATGTCCATATAAAAAATACTAAAAACAATTTTCAAAATATGGACATTAATGAGCAAGATTTAGAAGATTAAGTATTTAAAACATTTAAAAATGGTATTTTAGTTAGAGTTTCTAACCAAAAGATAGACACATGAATACAAATAATTTAGGTAATAAAAACGTTTTAATATCATCTAAATAAAGGGATTCATGATATACTATGTCAAAGTACATTATATACACAACATAAAAGTGATTTGGTGTATAACAACAAAGAAGTCTCAATGGAATGTAAATTGAGATGAAATATCTCATAAAGGTTGTATCCATAGGTTAAGGATAAATCAACGACATAATTATGTGTGAAAAATATAAATACACTAAATATGATTGGATATTCAGTGTAAAACAATCAAAGGACATTCACACGTATTCTAGTAAAAACAACACCAATGAATTAGATGATTATCTCAACAAATCTAGATTGAGTAAAAATTACTCTTGTCAAGTTCATACCGATGACTTGAGAATTTATCAATGGAGTGATTATGAGTATAAAAAGTGTATCCATAGAATGTGGAGTGGAAATTATTACATAATCAAATAAATAGTGATCCCACACCTAATCTTGGAGTAAAATAGTCAATGAAGTATGTGTAAAGCCGAATGAGTGGAAATTGAAATTTAAAATTCCTTTATCGATTCGGTAACTTATGAAACATGCACCCGTGAAAGAAGGATCATACAATGATGATGTAAATACACATAAATTAAATTATATTAAAAAATGAATACAATCATGGGCAGTACACACACCACATGCAATAAATAAGTGGTGAACAATGGAAATCTCACTGAATTAAAAGTGAGATAATAAATGTTTTTTGAAACAATACATTTCAAGTTAAATGGAATGTATTATTGGACCATTATAAAATAGTGCATGATTTAATAAAATCGATTAATTTATTATATTTCAACCAAATTGTAATAAAATTTTACCAATAATTTCCTTTTTATATTGTATAATAATTTAATTATCATCTACTAAATTATCCCAATTATAAATATTTGAAAATAAATCCTCCTATATAGTAGTAATATCTAGGAATGCTATATAATCCTGTAGTTTTTTTGCACCATGAATAGAAATCATACGTGAAATAATCCTCATATCATGTTTCTCTAGAAAATGTGTTGAGTGAGGTATAGTTTATAGTATATGAGAGACATATGAATGACATAATCAACATTAAGCAATTGAGTATTTAATTAATGTCTACACAACTCGTGAATTCTAATGATAACATTGATTCATATAATAGGTTTTATCACCTTTATTTTCATTACCATGACAGAGTTATATAGAAATGGTTAGAGAATAACAAAGTTCTATTTCAGAGAAATTATAGAACGGGTTCCCTAGATGATCCTCATGTGGAAATTTCATTAGCTACATTGAGATATTATATGATATTTTGATTACTCTCTATGATGATCTAGGCACCAACCTCATTTAAGAATCACTCTATAAAATATTCCACATTTTTCTAAATTTTAATATAAAAAAATTGAGAATTATTTTCTAGATTATCTCACACTTCATCAATAAATTTGATAATGATATGAAACGTCAAAATCCATCCTCCCTTTTGGTGAATAAATTGAATGGGAATCATAATAGCTTCAATCCCAAATCTTCTTCATGATATTCTGATAATTTGAATATCAATGGGATATAAATGGAAGTGGATTATTTATGATTTCCATGTGGTAAGAAGTGCCACAAAAAAACTAAACCCTGCCTTAGATTAAATGGGATGATTAAAAAGTGATTTTTTTTTCAAGTGGAATTTTTCCATTTATAAAAATTTGTTATTATATACAGCTAGTTTTTCAAACATATTCATTAAATTATAAGAATCATCTAGATTTAGAATTTCTGACTGAGGGGTTGTATATCTAAAGTCTGATAATAGAGCTATAGAGTATACTGTAACTATTAGTGAATACCACTTAACATTGTCAACTTAAATGATCATGGTTTTGAATGGTTTTTATTATGTTGTATTTCTTACCAAATACATAAATTTAAAAACCAGGCATGATAGAAAATGATTTATATTCAAATTTGGGGAAATTGTTCTTATATTATTACTATAGATTTTTTATGTTAAAGAACAATTAAATAATGGTATTTATGTTATTCAATACATGGACCAAGTAATTGATGTCAAGAATGGTGTTAATTCACATGAATCATACCAAAACAAAATTTTGAATCACCTTTTGGGTTTTGTAAATAAATAGTGATTGACTAAACTTCATCATAATGGATATTTATCTTATTCTGAACTAAAGCTCTATGGTGTGTGTCACAAATGTTTACAATTAAAAACAACCAATTTCCCATTTAGATTGAAAGGTGAATCAGATAAAGAGAAACGTGAAGTAGTTCATAGTAATGTGTGTGGAGTATTTCTTATATAATCAAGGGGAAGCTACTGATTCTTCATAAATTTTATTGATTATTTTATTAGATATGGATATATATATATATATATATATATAATTAATGTGGTATATTTTATATTATTTAGATAAATTTAAGGAAAACATGAATGATATTGTGATCCTGCTTGTTAGAATGATTATGAAACGATTTGTAGAATATGGAATAAAATATATTAATCAATACATCATTTTTTACTCATCGGAGTTTGGGATCCTATCCCAAACCACCTCCCCTTATGTACCACATTGTAATGGTGTAGGTGGAAGGACGAATCATACATTATTAGACATGGTGTTATCAATGATGAGTCGTATGATTCATCAATTATCTTTTTGGGGATATGAATTTTAAATAGATTCACACATAATAACCCAAGTAACAAAAATCGATAATTGTTATTATATATGAATTTTGTAGTAGTGGAAATACCATGTTATCAAATTTACATGTGTGGTGAAAAGAAGAATTTTTATGACCTCTTATGGTAACAAGAATTCACCCTATGGATTAAAGTGTACAATTAAAGATTATCTCATGGAAACCAGGGTATATTCAATATACAACCCCTTAGAAAAAGGATATAGTGGAAATAAATTATATATTTCTTGATAGGTATAATGTCTCTAGATTGGATAGTGAGAGAGAGATAGACTTGAATTATGTTGAGACTCAATACAGACAAGTGATGTTACTTGAAATTATTCCATAATCCCTATAGAATATTAAATTTTTAAAAGACACAAGTACTATCTACAAGTATAATAGATTTTAGATAAATACAACATTATGGTCTTCTAGTCATTGAGGATGTTGAAACTTTATTAGATTATTGTAATGATCATATAACATATAAGGAAACAATATGTGGAACAATTGTTTTTATGTTGTATTTTTCATTAATTAAGAAATAGAATCCTTGTACCAAAAAAAATTCATGATTTTGGTATACCTTATAATAGATTTAAATCCAATTTGTTTCAAATGGGTATTCAATATGAAATGGTATGTGTAATGAGAATTCAATACCAATATGGAATGACCAATTTAAAAAGGTTTTAAATAGTGTCAATGATTTCCCTCTGAGGATACCTTTTCTTTATTTTCGAAGAAAAAAATCCATCATGATTCTACATTCCATTACGTCCTTCCATGATTATGAGAATTATAAAATGTATTTCAAAACAGCTCTCCTTAAGGGATACCTTTATAAATATGTATGTATGACACAACATGAAGGTTTTTTAAATCCAATGGATTCCAACTTGGAATGAATTTTGAAAATATCCCTTTAATGATTAAAAACTCATCAAGGTTATGGAAAAATCATATTGATGTTTCCATAAATGAATTTTATTTCACAATTAATTAATTTTATTGTTGTTTGTATAAACTATTTAGTGGGAGTGTTTATGTTTTCATAACCTTATGTTTTGATTTTATATTACTCATAAAGAAAAAATCTCATTCTTACATTATGTTACAAAAATGGTTGAAAAACTCATCTCCATGAAGGATATTGGTGTGTGAGCATATAATATTTGGATGGTGATTCATCTTGATATATCAATGAGACTTATCAACCTTATTCATGGTACATACATTGTTAAGATACTAAATAGATTCAACAGAGTACAATCCAATAGTGGGTTGTTTCCATCATCTCATGGAATTCATCCTTCCAAGAAAATATGTCCTTTGACACATGTGCAATGAAATGGAATGTCATGGTTTCAATAAACATCATTGATTTGTTTATGTCAGGTCTGATAATATATGTATTATGGTAGATTTTTCCTATACATTAAGTATGGTCAAAATATATCAAGCCGGTCTAGCTGAATCACAATGGATGGATGTGAATAATATCATCAGGTATCAATGGAATACAAAAGATATGTTCTTGGTCTATAGAAGAGATGAGGAACTTGACATTTGAGGATATAAATATTTTTGTTTCAATATTAATAAACATGACTTTCAATCACATACATCTTCACATTAAGTTGAGGTACTGTTATATAGAAGAGAACAAAGTAGTTTGTGTTCATACATTCTAATGTAGATTCCGAGTATATCATAGATTTTTAGGTATCTAAATAAGAATTATGGATTGTAAACATCATCCAATATCTAGATGTGATAAATAGAAGTAATTATCATATCATAATCTATTATAACAAAATTGTAGCAGTGGCTCGTTCCAAATAACCATGGTCACATCAGTAAAGAAATCACTTCATCTGGAATTACCAACTCATGAGGTATTTTTCATAAAAAGGTGAGGTTTTAGTGAGTAAAATATCCATGGAAGACAACATGTTGGAACCTTTTCAAAATCTGTGACATAATATAATCATTACTACCATGTAAGGTCAAGTGGATTGAATGTCATTTGAAGTTGGATATAGTCTAAGTGGGAGTTTTTTAGAGTTCGTTTTCTATGACCAAAGTATTCAACTTTGATTGAATATATGTTCGGTGTATTTAATATTAATTTATCATTATATTAAATATTTATTATTTTTTGGCACGGATTAAATGTAATAATTCCTTAAAGTGTTTCACAAATTGATAAGGTCATATAAGTTCATCACTATTATGAGAACATAATGTTCTATGAAAATTTTCATAGTACTGTCAAATAGTTTTATTACGTATTCTAATGTGACAAATATTATTGAGATTGTTTACTATGAGTACTCATAATCATATTAGTATTATCCTAATGATTTTGTACATGGTAATCTCTAGGATGAGAGATTATGATAATAAACCAGCTAGTAAGAATCCTCAATTTTTTGGTTTCATAAGATATTCCTATCTTTGATAATGTTTAATGGTCCTTAGACTTTAATATTATCATTTTCGGATGTCATGAATCATATATATATATATATACTGATGAAAACTGTCCCTCCATATCTTGCTGGTATTAGGTTACATTTGGTTTGACAAAATTGACAAGTCATTAATAGATATGTAGTGAAAGGAATTTTCTTTTCCATAGTTATAGGGAATGATATCTTCTTCCTATGATTGGAATTAAATTATCACCTACATTCCATGTACATTCTATACCGACATGCTTCTTACAAATTATTGAAAGAATCATGAATCATGCATATATTATAGTGACATTGATGGGAAAACTACATGATGAGATATTGTGATAAAGGGATTATATTACATAGTGAGATTTTTTCCAACATTGAGACATTATGTTCATTTTTTTGCGTTCCTTTAATCATTTCTAGACAATAATCTTTTCCTTTATGAAACCTCCCTAACACCAACTAGTAAGAGTACAGGAGGGCCACACACTAGGTGTTTCCATTGATCTTTAATATATTCTATTTGAATTTAATTAATTGAATAAATATTAATCTCAATACTAAGTGATAATATTATTAATGTTATAATGGTCGCATAAATTTAATAAATACTTATTCAAAAATAAGTGAATAGAAATATATTTATTTTTTTTCACTGAATATTTATCAAATATTTTCTTAACGATATGAGAATATAAATTTTATTTATGAAAAAAATATTCATTCATGTATTTAATAAATACAAAAGAAATTGAATTTTTTAACACTATGTATGGAAGTAAATTATTTTTTACAGACCAAGAAATGTTTTATATAAATTTTCACAAGTTCATATACACCAAAAAGTAATAATAATAATATTATTATTATGTGGAATGGGGTTTCATTAACGGTAGAAATCGTAGATATTGGTCAGTATGATATTAAATTATTATTCTATCTTAACTAATATCTATAAAAATATATAGTTATTTTTATTGATTGGTGCATCATTGTGTAATAGAAAAAAGAGGTAATTTTTTCACGCAATGAATTTTCCCTTGAATCCTCCTTCTCTACCACTCAAGAAAGGGAATCAAAATAGACATTTCAACAGGATCGGTGAATGTGATATCAAGAATAAACTACACAAGAATATTTATTTTCAACACTAGCACCCTAATATTGAGTGGCATTTCATAGAGATCATTGGAGAATGTGTGGATCATCATTTATAAAGGATTTTATCCACCAATCATAAAAATTCAATGAAACAAATTTGAAATTGTAATTTTGGATGACCAAAACCCATCAAATAATAATCTTCTTAATCCTGGGTTTTAATATCTCTTGATATTTAATAAATTAATTTTATATATAATTCAAATGATCCTCACTCATATATTCACATAATGATAATTAAAAGAAATATTAATACGTGAATGACCATCGTACTCTTCCATTTCACATAGAATAAACAATCTTAACATTCCGAATACCGATCAAGAATATTTCATATATATATAGTCATATGAGACCTCATGAACAGAATAACTAAGTTGTGACTCCATGTCTCTCTTTAAAATTTGAGGTTGAACCACCATCAACTAGAGTTATTTCATATCATCCTCTAGCTTATCAGGTGAAGAATTGACCCCATGCACACAAGGGTAACAAAAAACAACACATGGTAGCCCAAGTGACATTATAGATCTTACCAGGACCTTTATTTGAAGACACCTTACCACAACACATCTCATGAAGATCAATTGGATTCAATCGATATACCATAAAAATAACAACCAGTGCCTGGTTCCCAGTATATATAGAATAAAAATCATAGTGGGGGGGGGTAAAAACTATACTTAAAAAAAATATTAACTGAAATCCACAACAACTTGATGAAACTAAAATCTTAGAGAACTACTACTACAAGGGCCTTACTATCCATCTGATAAAATTTGATTGTATCTTCCCAAACCTGAGATTTTTCATCTCAGACTAGATTCACTCTTCAAAGAAGGAAAAAACCATAAGAATATAGAAACATCTCCACCCACACATGGTCACATTATCTGAGAATGAATGGTAGAAAATAATTCCAAATCGAGGAAGCATCATAGTGTTCCTCTCTATCACTAGAAAATGGTTCAGTGTGAGTCCCTCCATACACTAGATTCAGGTCACACTACAAGTATGCATTTGCAAACTCCAATAAACACTAATGGTTTTTCAAACATGTCAGTTATTCATGAAAACCCAAAGGTATAACGAGGTCTTTCTCAAACACTCTTGCTTGAAACCTCACCCGAACACACAGTTAAAGGAACTTATATTTCATACCCTGATGCTATTATTATTGGGTGACACTGAATCAACCACACAATTTTACATAGAGTCACTTGAATACAGTTTATTGGGGTAATCTTTCATATTCCTCTTTATTCCAAATCTATGAAAAACATCACCATCAAAAGGATTTACCAAAAAACCATAGCACATAGGATTATCCATTGGAAATTAGTGGCAAGAACAAGGTACCTCAAAATCGTTCATAACAATTCCACTATAGAAGTTGAATTAAAATAAAGTGTTACTTTAATAATCTTTAGTGTCTCATGGTCATAGGCCATAGTAGCCTATAGCTTTCCCTAACCCATCCTCCAACTCCCTTATCATATCATGGACCACTTTTGTGTGGTGGTGGTGGGATCATATTGATCTTTGATTGACATTCTACTACTATCTCCACTCCTCCACCACATCCTCGATCATATAGAACTCCAGGATTATATATATGTCTCTACTAGTAATGTCCATTTAAAAAATCACTCTCATCCAAATGTTGGTTCATAAAATATCATGTGATATTCCTGCCTCTATTTCAAACAAAACATGTCCAATCACATGACCTACTAGATTCAGACTATGATTCATATTCTATAGACCATCCATTATCAGATATTCTATTTCAAAAAATTTACATCCCAAGATCCCAAAGCCTTCCATCACATAATAGCTTTTAAGGTATGAACTCTTATGTGCCCAGCACCAAAAGTGAATGTCCACTCAACCAAAAATATATCCACTTTCATGTTCTTCTCAAACACCACATAACTGGTTGGAATACACAACGATGTCACTAATTCCATGATATATTATCATAATACCAGCTCGGTGGTTAGTGATTTGAAAATGGATCTCAAACCATATACATGGTGTATATTGAATGATCATTTAATGTTTACAAATACTTTTTTAGAGTCATGTTATCACATAAAAGTTGCATAATCTCATGCATACACATTGAACTCAACACAACCATAAAAAAATCTTATAGGAAGATCCTATCATGTTAATTTCATGTTTGAATTTTCCCATTGTTACAATTCTTCACACTGTTCCAAAAACACTTTATCGATCCTCATGGAAAACTTCCCACTAGGCCCGCAAAATTATTGGGAAGTGTCCTCACAAGGGGGAAAACATGAATGACTACCTTAAGCTAGGTATTATCTACTTGGGGTCATTCTAATCTAGATACCTCAAAGTTCACTACCTCATGGATCATTTAGTGCACTCACTCAGAAAGAATCCATGGACCGATCTCCCTGCACATCCTACATCACAGTGGGGTGTGGATCAACCACCATACTACTCTAAGGTACCATATCAAACATAGTTTCATGTACCCCATCCTCATCACTGGGCAGATCATCATCACACTCCTTCCATCAAACCCCAAATAGATATTTTTTGGTTGTATTTTCATGTCGAATCAAGAAACTCCATTATTAATAATAATATAATTGAATATGAATAAAAAAGAACATTGAAACCAATGACATAGTCTTATATAATACATGAAAAAATAATTTCATGAAAGTAGTGCCTCATGGTTCTGAGTATACAAAAAATATTTTATTGTCCTCGTGAAAAGATTCATTTGCCTACATATCAACACTGAAGCCCATAGCCTAAAACCTAAACTCGATACACTTTATCATTGTCTCTGCAACTCCCAATACATGCCCAAACCTATAAAACTCAAAAAAATTTCTCCTAGTGATGGGAATTTAATTATAAAACAATACCATGATCCAAACTATCGAATCTTGAACTATGACTACCCCAATCCCACCTCCAATAGGCCAAGGTCATGTGACCTATGCCAACTAGGCATATCACACACATGAGAGGACATTCCCTATATTACATGTACATACAGACCAACATACATCTCCATTAAATAGTGTAGTGATAATGATGCTAAAATAAAACATACTGGTATACATCAAAGCATCAATTACAGAAAAAAATTACTAAAAGAGTAAAAGGGAAAAATATTATCCTTCCATGATCCTTACTATAGTTGAAACTATTAAGAAGAAGGGGACGACAACCAAATGAATTCATTGGAACACACCTAAGTCAAGAATCAACATACATATGAATCTATATAGTTCACTATTATCTTACATCATTGAGTCCTTCGAGTACTCTTCACAAAGGAATGTAATCTGTAAAAGTCATGAAATGTGAGGGGGGATATGTTGGGGTATTCCAATTTGGGACAAAGGCGTGTTCCAGTGGTTTAATATGATAGTGGTATTCATTTTTTTTCTCTTCAACTGATTACCATCTATCCTATCACATATATCATTCCAAAACTAATCCCACCATCACATCCATCATGTAAAAAATACCCTGAATAGGATAATCATGGGCATCCATCTATGTCATGAAGAAAGTGATGCATGAGAGAGAAGCCTCCAAGGGGGGTACAGTCTGTGTATACTCAGTACACAATATGTTTTTCAAAAAATAAACCCATTTAATTTCCCCTATTTATAATTATCTTGGAAGATTATTAATAGTGATTACACCATGTCACATGGCCTATGACCTCATCAAAACCATTGGGTGCATCCACTCCCACACACATCCTAGCTTTCCATGTTTCCACACATAGTGTGTACCCATATAATGTAGTGTGATTCAATTATCCTGGACCAATACTACGTCCTTGGCCATGTTCATTTATCAAGCCTCATTCCTACATCTATAGGTAATGTAATTCCACACAACCAAGTCCCTTGAGATTGATACCCTTTCCAATCCCTTTGGCCACAAGACTTGGGATAACTACACGGTTTGTACAACTCGTACATGATGTGTACCCCCATTACATTATGTGTATCCCCAAAAATTAGTATTATCTATTTGGTAAGAACACACAACATGTGATATTGTAGTACACACCATGTGATTGGTGATTTGAAATGGTAATTCAATGAGATCCACCAAAACTCTTACATTCAACTTATACCAATATATCTACCCCTATGGGATAACTAGTAGTGGAAATATGGATCTAAAAACATAAAAAATTTCTTAAACTACTATGAGGATGTAAAACACATAAATACAACTTTATTATAGAGAAACAATGAGATTTAGAGTTCAAAAAGTTTCTCATAAACACTACAGCTTGATTTGGTAACAATCAATATCAAATATTGGGACTGGAAGTTCCTCCTCTCCATGGTTTAGTGTTACATCACCTCTCACACAAGGATGGGGGGTTCATCCTCTCTTATTTATCAAATAGAAAAAGTGGTTAAGGAGGATATTATTTTATATTAATAAACTAATATCATCAACACCCCCACTAATACTCCTTTGACTAAGTACATGATGTCGATCTTTGGCAGACACCACATTCCGAATCTACCCATCATCTCTAGCATCCGATATAAGTATCTATCTGGTTATTATTCCATGTTTACCATTAAAATATTCATACATAATATATAATTTTTTTTAATATCATCTCATCGAGTCTCTCTAGGCTATGGAGTCATGTGTTGACTCAATTCATGGCTTAAGAATTCATATGAGAAACACTATAAAGACATAGATGGAATAACTAGAGTTGTTACAGAAAATATAATGAGATATATGTTAATGTATCATTAAAAAAACTTATGTCATTTTTCCTGTTACAAATGCATGAATAGAAGATATTCTAACTATATTTTTATTCATACCATAAATATTTTTTAGTTTCCATCAACAAACTTGGATGAAAAACTGTTATAATTGGGGAGTTATTTACTCCATTTTATAATATTTATTATTTTTTCTAGTCTACATTGAATTATGGGATGAATTGTGTGTATGTAAAACATTTAAAAAATATATAATCACTAAATATAAATGGGAATGGGTAAAATATAATTCAAAATACATCACTATATTGTGTAAATCCAATGAATTGAATGGTTAATTATACAATTACACTTTTTAATTTATATAAATTATGAAAAATAATAACATGAAAAAGGATAATAGTACCAAATACAATATATTTTATTGATAAAAATGATAAATAAATTTAAAATTTCCAATTTTTGATCTCATGGACCTTATGAACCCACAATCCCCCGTGAGTCATGATTTTTATTTGAGGTATCTCATATTAAAAATAAATGATGAAAAAATGTACATATTATTTCTTTTACTCATTAAAATTACTTACTAGTATTGATTATGAATAATATTTATGGTTTCCCTCAAAAATGTTATATCCAAAAATTGAAAAATAATTACAATATATTTGTTTTCTAGTTAATTATTCTTCCGGTTTAAATTTTTTCAATATTTATGATGTATTTATATTAAAACAATCATTATCTCATTTGATAAATGATAAAATATATTCAATTATATTCAAATTTATAATTTAAATTATTTTATTAACATTTAATCATATATGATTATTTATTTTCAAATATAATATGCTTCTTTATAGTGATTTAATTTTATGAACAATTAGTTGAATTAGTAAATATTTAAATGTTTTTTAAATGAATATATGTATTCATTTAATGGATTCCTTTTGATAGTTTTTGTTATAAGTATCATAGAAATAGATTTGACATGAAATAATCTGGAAATGTGACTTTTAGTTTTTTGGAAATATTTTTTGTTACCAAAAATTATTATTTTTATAGATTATGTTGTTTATTTTAAATGTTAGTATGTAATAGTTTGATATTAATTTTAATAATATGAATTTTATATTATCATTAATTTTCATTACACTTACATAGGTCCCATGTCACGACTACCCCATTCTCACCTCCTAAAGTCCCGTGGTTGGTGACTAGTGCTGAAAAAATTATCCTCCAAATGGGAGGCATTTTAAAGTACCTATACACATGAACCACCACAACCCCATCAAAAAAATTTGAAAATTTAATGATTCATGCAATAAAAAAGTAAACCACAACTAGAGTACAACAAAAAGTATGTTACAAGGTGTAAAACTGGGCCAGATACAAGCATGTCAATAAAAAAATAGAACAAAGTAAGGCTCCAAGTCTCTGAAACTCATCTACTGAGAACCCTACCTGAAAGGTAAGTGGGGGTAGCTGCCTAAAGTCATAGGAGTATGCCTCGTCTATCTCCTCTCATTGAACAACACCTGGTCCTGGACCTCCATAGACTTCATTAAAGAGTCAGTTGTCTGCAAAAGACACGAAATGTGTGAAAAAAATCCAATGCAGGGGTGAGTAAAACAATACTCAGAAGGAGAACCCAAAACCACAAAGTTAAACCACAACAGAAACCCCATAAGTAAATTCATAGTTAAATCTACTTAGGTATATTCCTACACAAGAACTAAGCTCATCCAGATATACTTTTCTAATCTACTATAAACAAAAGGTCCCATCCAAATAATCGGCATCAGGATTCTGACCGAATATTCAAAAGGTAACATATAAACTAGGAGAACATACTCTACAGTCACAAGAATACCTGATGGAACCATACGAGAGATAAACTCCATCAACTACAACAACGTTCTGTTTAGCTCTAATTCTCGGCACTAGAGGTCTAGTCAACAGAATCTTGTGCCTAATTCATGACTATGGAAACCCAAGTGAAGAGGTCCTCTCCTCACCACTATGCTCAGTTGAAGGAGCACTACTCCAGCCTACCCTGTGATACCCCATTTTCCCCTATACTGAGAGTTACACACCTTAGTCTCACGAGGGTGCACTTGCTCCTACTTATGTATTGATCTCTTCAAATTAAGTGGCCTTATCCTCATAGTTGTGTCCTAAAGTAGAAGGAGCCCCAACTCATGTGGAGGACCCACTCCCTATCGCTACTCAGATATGGGGGAGTACAACTTCATAAGTGAGGAACGAAACCCTAGATCTAACAGGGGAGTTCTACTCATGATGGATCTGCAACTTGTTATGACAGGGGAGTAATACTTCGTATATTGAGGACCCGGACCCTACCGTATAGGGGAGTAATACTTAGTGACTAGATGACCTACAGACTGGTACTAGGGGACTAATAACTCTATCATTTTATTCTCAATGGAAGACCATCACCTTAGTATGTCAGGGGAGTACTGGCCCCATGATAGGGGAACCAATCCCTATCATGATAGGGGTGTACCGAATCATTCGAAAAAATGCTTAAAATGGACATTCACCCTTGAATGGAAGGTGAGTAATGACTCAAAAGATAGGGAAACCACTACATGTTCCCACATGGTAGTATCTACTTTTCCTTCAAAAACATATCGGGGAACCCATACCCTAGTCATTTAGGAGAGTAACACCACTGGATGAAACTACCTGAAAGAAACATAACCACACCAATGATGTGGGGAGTCCCATCTCTACCTAAGCTGAAGGGTAAAGAGTACCTGCACCCTAAGTCCTCAAGGGAGTAACCACACTAGAATCTCTTCAAGAGAACTACCCAGACTCTACTCAATGTCTTCTTATATAGGGAGGTTCTACTCTTCAAATCAATATTCCATCCTCCAAATTCTTTAAAAACAAATATAGAGTATCACAAAAGGATCATCTCATCGCAAGGGTCACAAGGCCATATACATCTTGTCAAATAGATGCTTCGTTTGAAAGATATTGTTGTTTTAGTGAAACAGGGGATGGTGGGATCTGGGTCCGGTCAGATTGACCCAACCCAACCCAGCTCATTATGCTCAGCCCATTAAGGTGGGCCGATTTCACCATCCTAGAAAAGGTGCTTCCACGTCCATCTTTCACCATGCAGTGCTAGCTGGAACACCCTACCTAGTTAACTGGTCCACTCATAGGGACTGGGTTTTTCAGCATGACCCACAGCTTGTTGTGGGTCCATGTCACGCCACATCCGGAGCTATGGCTGCTCCAAGTGGGCTACCAGATATCACAGCTTCTTCTTCCACCACCGCAGCATGCCGCCCCGCTGTCCGCCATGTGGCCACTACTTGTGCCCTGACAAATTCCTCTATGGACCACTAGAAGTGCTTCGTTAGTCCTTTCCTTGATCCAGTGTGTGTTCTGGAGTCCATAAAAGATTTTATGTAATGACCCAGAAATTTCATGGAAATTCTTTTCTTAAATTCATGGTATTTTTACGAGTTCGCAAAAATTTACGGTGCATGATTCCCTGGCCCAGTGTGCCCGGAATAAATTTCTGAAGTTTTGTTCGAGTATGTTCAGTAAAGGTATTAGCGGGATTTTATAACATTTGAACCGGTGCCTGGAAATTAAATCCAAGGGAACCGTTGAACTCGAAGTGCCAGTATTCACTTAAGAAAACTTTCACCTAGACGGTAGTCGGTCGAGAATGGAAGTTAGTTTTTGGAGTTTTTATGAATAAAGTTAAATAAAAATAAGTGTATCTTATTTTTATTTTGAAGGTTAAAAATACCTAGGGGAGGGTGGTGGTGGGAGCCACAACACCCTAACCTCCCATGGGAGGTTATGGTGGTGGGTCCCACCCGAGCATAACCTCCCTTGGGAGGATAATTATGGTGGGGACAACCAGAGCATCTTAACTCCTTCAAATCCCCATAAGTGGGGGAAAACTCTTGAACTCCTCTCATTAAAGTGCCACTCCACTTGATTTAATTAATGGAACATTAATTAATTGCATTTGAAATCTTTTGAATTCATGCCAACAATTAAATAACATACAAACCTTTTATTTCATTTTGGTTGGAATCTATTCATTTGGGGAGCCTTGGAATAACTTGGAAAATTATCCTCCCAATTAAGAACACCTCATCCGCCAATGAAGAACAAACATCAACCATGCCAAAAGAGAAGAGGTCGACCACGAGGAACACCATCTTCGACTTCGCCACCTATGAACGCTTATCTGCCAATGACGGATATCCTCTTCCTCTTCCAACATTGACGAATGGAGACAACCTTCCTGTAACTTCGTCAATGAACATCAAAAAACGAGGTAGGGGGATTTGAGTTGATTTTGTTCCTATTCTACGTCGTTCAAATTATGGAATGTGAATTGCTGATTGATATCACTATAAAGAGGAGGTCTCAGACCACACAAACATGGCCGGAACCTCCCCCTTTTTGTTCTTGTTTGTTGAAGAAGGATGCGAAGAAACAGTGGCCGGTGTCAGGCTGACCACAAAGAAATCCGGCTGTGCAGAAATTTGGCCATGAAGGAACCAGCGGCGCAAGGCCGTTGGGTCTCCGGAAGGGCGCGACACCATCAGGCCGCGCAGAAGAGCAAGGGGTCATGGTCTGGCTTAGCCGTGGCAGAG
This sequence comes from Viscum album, assembly GCA_963277665.1. Lineage (NCBI taxonomy): Eukaryota > Viridiplantae > Streptophyta > Magnoliopsida > Santalales > Viscaceae > Viscum > Viscum album. The sequence continues at coordinate 1,399,203,782 of OY728132.1, read as the reverse complement.
GTAATGTGGCGACTTCACACCGCGAGGAGGAGTAGGGGAAAGAGGCCAGGTCGGGCCGCAGCGGAGGGGGTGAGATGACATTGCTCCGCGTAGTGGTGCAGAACCGCAGCCAAGGTGGGAAGGGGTGGAGGTGCGCGACACCTCCATGCCACGCCGGTGTTGAGGACCAGCTGGCGGCTCCCCCAGCTTGGAGGAGTGGGACCCCTCTAGGTCCCGCGTGAGCTGGACCGGCCCCACCTGGCACCAGTTTGGTTCCACCTAAATGGTTCAACTGGTCGGGAGCTAGGCGCATGTGCCTCCCCCTAGGCGCTGCTGGGGTAGGCCGCTCACCAGCTGTGTCGTGGGCCACCAGTCATCCGGTCCACGCGGACCGCCCGCCAGGCGCGCCACGCAGGCTGCCAGCTAGTCAGGCTGCCGGGCCGGGCCGCCCTCCTAGACCGGGCCGCCCCCTCGGGTCTGGCTACCCTCAGGTCGGGCCGCCCACTCAAGTCGGGCCGACCCCTTCGGCCAGGTCGGACCTGTGGACCGAGTCATACCTATAGACTGGGTCAGACCCTGGTCTGGACTAGGTCAGGTCGGGTAGGTCCGACGGGGTCGGACCGGTCCCGGACCCGCTTTGGCCTATTTCACCTTTTCGCCCATATCTTGTGCTACGGGAGTCCGATTGACGAACCGTCTGTAGAGAAGGAATTCATAGAGCGAGATGGTTCTTTTGACATACCCCACATGAGGTTTGGACCCAATTGGGGTAAGGTCAGGTTGGTTTGAACCTAAAACCCAACCGGGCCCCCGGAACGGAAATGACAAAAACTTAGAGGTCGGGCGTCTGATTGACCCACCGTCTGTTGCGTTAAGACCCCTATGTCGAGGAAAACCATTGAAATACTTCATCATGAGGCTTCGTGATAGTTGGAGTATCATCTAATAGGTCAAGGAGCAGATCCTCTAGGAGATGAGTGAATGGAGTACGAAGATCAAGTAGCTGGCTGAGACCTGACGACTACTGACCTTTCAACTCGGAGTGTTTCAACTAGCCCAGTGGGAAGTGCCTCTATGTGATGAGGCAGAACCATAGTGGGGAGTTCCTCTATGTGACGTGGTAGACCCATGGTACTCGACAGGAGTAGTACCTCAGCAGGATATGAGGGGGAGCACCTCTGTGTGACACAGAAGACCTATAGTGGGGATTGCCTCTGTGTGACGTAGCAGAGCCACGATACTCGACAGGAGGAGTAACACAACTGTCCAGGATAGTGGGAATCGCCTTTGTGTGATGCGGCAAGCCCACAGTACTCGATAGAGGAGGAGTACACCATCAACTGAGTTTCCGACAGTATGAAAGGGTTTGTTGCATGACTTTATCCACTAGAATATAATCCTAGTTTGAGCTGAGTCTTTGACTTTTGAGTTTTCTTCATGATTGAGATGGGTTACTAGATTAATTAGGTATATATATGGGCACATAACGAAGTAATGGTTGTCCATTGATTCAATGATTTCTGGTTTATCCTTGTTGGATTTTGTGAGACCTTGAGGGTCTCAGGGTCCCTACTGAGTATCGTTATACTCACCCCTGCACGGGCTCTACTCGCACCTCATTGTGTTGGTTGTAGACGACAGACCGCGCTGATCGAGGCTGAGAGTAGCAGGACCAGACGGTACCCAGAGGTGGACCACGTGGCGCAACGGTACACGGAGCGGACGGACGGACGCGGAGTGCTGGGGAGGCCATCTATACCTAACCATCAGATAAGAACCCTGGAGGACGACCCATTAGATGATTTACTTTTTCTTCAGTTACACTTGCTTTCAGTTATACTTGCACTTTACAGTTGGGCTTGTATTTCCGGTCCCTTTTACTTTCCATCACTTCTTTTGTATACAGTTTTTGCTTAGACTTTGCTTCTAGTTGTGTACTCTGTTATGTCTTTTTAGAGTTATAAAGGAAATGCCTTCCCAGTTTAGGAATTTACGCCTTTGGTGCTAGTCTCCATCCCCTGGACTATGGAATTTGGGCTTGGGTTTGTCAAGATACAGGCTTGGGGGACAGGTCATGACATTTTATTCATCTCTTGGGTTTCCAATACCTATTGTTATCCCTTCCACTAGAAAACTTTCGATCGGTTGTATCTCTGGGACCGCCTCGATCTGACAGTCCTCGTCATCGTCGCACCTCCATCCTGGCATATCCATTCTGAGTCCTTGATGTTGGATCATTTTCCCTATAACTGTTTCATAATGACTGACCTTTCTTTAACCCAGTAAAAAGTTTATGAAAATGTGGTAAAAGATGAGATTAAATCCACATCATCCAATGTGAGTAAAAAAACATCATTGGCATTCGTCACGATGTTGATCCACTCCCTTAAGAAGTATTAAAAAGATAAATCAAATATAATTAAATAATTAATTGATTAATTCCCCAATGATAAACCTGATAAGAATCCCTCCTGTAAGAATGATCAATCTGATGGTCAACCAGTTCATGGGGTGATCCACATTTATCATTTGAATCCAATAATTGGGAAATAACAGAATTAAATAACAGCCACAATGTAGATTGTTGATCATTTGAAGATGTATATTGAAGCTGTGTCTCCAAGTCGATCCTCATTCAATTGGGGTTCGTTGATTCATCGTCGCCAATAAGAGAACATTAACCTTCTATTTAGGGAAACTATATGATTATTATGTTATCCTTAAATTTTTATAGTGGTTGATTTAAAATAACAAAAATGTATGTCATGAATTGTTTATATTTAAGAATTTTTTAATGAGACTCACGTCCAAAAACTAAATTCATCATCTGGACCACACTGGGTGATGTTAGGCCATGCCTAAGGTAAATTTGTTGTTATGAACACAATAGTGCCTACGGAATCTCTGATCTGGGAATCTGTTTGAATGATTTTAAATTTCATAGTTACCACCCTAGTGTTTTTAAGTAAAAACTGAACATTATTCAATGATTTATTCTAGGCTCACCGGTCCACAAGATCACGTGATGTCTAAGTTCCTGGTCTCAGAATTTTCCAAAATAATTTAAAAAAAAATTCTAAAAAAATCCGGGTCAATACATTCTCTCTACCTTAAGGCTTTTTGTCCCCGAAAAACAATATCCTACACTCAATGGAGGAAAACTATGTTCACCAATAGTCCTCGGTCTTCTCACAAGAATTCACATTGAGGAACCACTGAGATCAACCAATCTCATGTCCAGGTTCATCTAGGTCAACATAATGCAATAATGAGGACATGTCTCATTATCTGGGAGAAGTGGGATTGCACCAAGCACTATAGTCCATATGAATTTATGGGTTCTAGAGGCTTACCTCTACACTAACATGACGTAGATAAAGACAGAACCCCATAGTTCACATCCACCCATGGATGAAACATGCTAAAGGCTCCACCAGTGTTATGTGTTCTTGGTTGATGATAAACACATAGGTGTATTTATGAATGAAATAGGAATACTCATGAATTAACATTAGGTCTTACTAGGCCCTCTGTCTACAACCACTAGTGGCTACACAACTTTCCGAGACAGGAACACTAACACCATAGAATGATCAAAAGCATGAACTTTTTGAGATTCTACTTCATGCTACCCATGTTTCCCTTTCACCATAAAGGAAACCCTTTTTCACCATCATGGACACTCAACATCCATTTCCTAATATAGTCAATCTGGATATATGTGGTAGTAGTCCATACCGAGAATGATGTCGTAAGGCCTCAATGCCATGACTAAGAGATCCAATCCACCACTCTCACCTCCATGAGTCAGGTCACAGAATTAGTGTGAGTGTGTTATATATGGGACACCTTTAGTAAGAGTCTCTAAGCATAATGGTAAGGTCCATGGTCCAACCAAAACATCAAAATCTCAAAAATAACTTGGAGAAAAATGAGAATGACTAGAATCTGTGTCTATTAAAAAAATGAAAAACATAGATTATACCTGGAATATCTTCTAGAGATTCTTGGTCATAATACATGATAAGAATTAATTGTCCTCACCCATATCCTTTGGATTCCTGAGCCTGGTGCGGACCACCACTATGTAGTGGTGGAAATGCTGACAACATTCAGCCACCACATGTTGCTCGTCCATACCCTCTACCTCGCCCTCCATCTTGAAGAACACCTTGCTACAAGTGTTGTCTCTACCAATGTAGCTCATTGTCTAGCTCCCTAAGAGAGGCACAATGGGTCTGATAATCTCTAGAGATATTCCCCCAACTTTTTCATGTGTAACACCACCTCTCCTGCAGCTGATTTGCACCTTGTTACTCCTCCTATACCATATACCCACATGTCTGAGTTTGATTAGGGGTAAACCTCATACGCTATGATACTATTTCCTATCATGTGACAAATCTAGTAGATGCCTCTACCCTGTGACCTCTTCTATAGGTCACATTCATCATCTCCTCCGATAGGAAAATCTCAACGACTAGGGCTCAATCCTGGAGCCCAACATATGTTGGAATGCTAACGGGTGTCACTAATGCCCTGATATCCCAGAATAGTCTCTGTTCGATGGTATGGGCCCTAATGTATGGGTTCCATGAAATATTCATAGAGTTGCGAGAATGATATGTGAATATCATCGATTACTTAGTTACCATCAAGCTTCCATGTGGTAGGTGCAGCAACTCCTGTATAAGGACTCTGTTTAATGTCTCCGGAATGAACTCCCCCCGGAAGAGGTGCTCAATATCTATCCAGGTGAGGGTTGCTTCATCATTCATCTGTATTTTCATGCTCTACCATCTCTCCATCAATACCTAAAGATGTATCGTGGCCAAGATCATCATATGGTCAGGATGCATTCTCACTAGGCAGGAGACTCAAATAACCACCTCAAGCCAATCCTCATCCACCTGTGGGTCCATCTCACCCATGAAGCTAAAAGGTCTCTATCTCTAGAAATCGTGTATCACACACTCCCTATGTGAATCTTATACTAGTAGTGCTGGTAGAAAATGTTGATTGATAGGTGGTGGTATCCCTAGTGCACCACCCGGTAGAGCCATCTTCAGTTATGGTCCCTATACTGATGCCTCATCGCTCGGCGGACCATCCTCGTGGTCTCATCCTGAAATATTGATTGGAAATTTGTGTGGTGGAATCATGAAATGGATCAAGTTGAACCACAATTAAAAGAATATATCTAGAGATCTGACTGAAGAAGGACTTGGAAAGCAGAAACCATTATTATATGATGCATGTACCATTCATTTCATGATGATGTCTTTCCTGTTGTACCTAGTCGAAAAAGAAGGTGATTAGAGTCCTAGTGAGTGTATATGTCAACCATTGAACTAACACAAGAACCTCTGGCTTTAGAGTCGAACACAAAACATCTTAACATTTTCACTATTCAACCCAACAAAAAACGTACAACTATCACTCCAAAGGTGGAACTGAACCAGCTCTAATAAGAAGTTTTCATGACCTGTCCCCCGAGGCAAGTGCCACGACTAACCTAGGCCCACCTCCCAAAGGTCAGGGGCTGTAAAAAAGCACATAAGGCAGTATCCTACAATTGGGAGTAATTTTTCAAGTACTTTTACACATGCACAATCACAACCCCATCCCAAAAAAGCTCAAAAGTAAACACTAATTAGGCAATGCATGCGATCACTAAGTAAACCACATCCTATGTACAATAGGAAGTAAGGTACAAGTTGGAATATCAGACCAGTATGCATTCCCCCCAAAATAAATACATAATACAAGTAATAACCCATGTCTAGGAAACTCATCCATTGAGAACCCTCCCTAAAGGGTATATGGGGGTAGCTTCCTAAAGATATAAGAATACGCCTCATCTATCTACTCTCAATGAACACCACCTGGTCTTGGTCCTCCTTGGACTCTGTCAAATAATTATTCATATGCATAAGACCTGCCACATGTTGGAAGATCCTGTGTAGGGGTGAGTAAAACAATACTCAGTAGGGGATCCCAAAAACAAAACGGTAAAACACATGAGAAAAAACACAAGGAAACACACAGTCGACTCTACCTAAGAATATGCCCATACATATACCAAGTTCATCGAGATATAATCGTATAAACCACTAAGAAACATAAGGTCCCATCCTTATAACTAGTATCATGATTCTTACAAATGATTCAAAAGGTAATACATAAACTCGGAGTACACGGTCCATGAGTTTAACCATCCCGGATGGCACCGTCCGAGAGATACACTTTATCAGGTAAAACTCTACTATGTTCAGCTCCAATACTCGATACTAGAGGTCCAGTCATCATTATCTTGCACCCAATGAAACATTAAGGAAACACAAGTGAAGAGTCATACTCATCTCCACTGTGCTATGTTGAGGGAGCACTACTCCAGACTTTCATGTGATACCCCAGTCTTTCTTGTAAGAAGTGAACTGAACCTTGGCCACATCGAGAGAGCACTTTATCTTATGTAGGTATTGATCTCTTCAAAAAGAGGGGCATGATCCTCATACCTATGTCCTGCATTTGAGGGAAATCCAACTCTTATAGAGGACTTTCTCCCCATTGCTACTCAAAGATAGAGGACTACTACTCTGCATGTGAGGACACACACCCCCATTCCAATAGGGGAGTACTACTCAAGAAGGAGCTACACCTTGTTGCGATAGGGGAGTAATAATTTGTATATAGAGGACCTTCACCCTACAATATATGAGATTACTACTCAGTGACTAGAGGACATCCACCCTAAAACTATGTGAGTATCGAATCTATCAGTTAATTCACTATGGGGGACCCGCACCCTAGTACATTAGGGGAGTACTAACCCCAGACTATAGGATCCGTTCCCAAGAATGAAAAGGGAGTATCGACTCTGCTAGAAAAATTTGTAAGGAGGAACCTCACCCTATAATGGTAGGGGAGTAACGACTCCATAGTTAGCGAACCCGCTCCCTGGACCCACACAAGAGGATACACTCTTCCTTCATGAACATCTTTGAGAACCATCTACCTAGTCCTTCAGGGGAGTAACACCCCTGGAAAAAAAACCAAAAAGAAACAAACCCACGCCCATAATGGGTGGACTCCCATCTCTACCCAAGAAGGGGATAATGATTTCCCACAAACTGTGTTGTCAATGGAGTAACCATCTTAGCATGTCTTAAATAGAATTACCCTGACTCTTGTAAAAGACATCTTTTATCGGGAGGGTCTACTCTTCAAATCAATAGTTCATCCTCCAACTTGTTCAAAAACTAAATCATAGTACCTCAAAAGGATCGTCTCATCATAATGGTCCCATGAATCATAGATTTCTCATCAAATGGAAGATCTGTTTGAAAGTTACCTATATTTTAGAAAAACGTAGGCCCTTTCAGTATGGGTCAGGTCCCACCCGGTCGGGCCAACATGGCATGGCCCATCTCTGAACTAGACCATAGGGCCCATCCCGGCCCATTGGTCCATTCAGACTTGGGTCCAGCCCACCTAGTTGGGCACGGTCCGCCAAAACCAGACTGGCCCGTAAGGCGGTCTGGTTTCTCCTGCCCCGACGTGGCTCTACCGCATCAGTCTCGCACCACATGATGTAAATTGGCACCGCCTCCCTGTTGATCCGGTCTTATCACATAGACAGGGTTTTATGGCATGACCCACAGCTTGTTCTGGGTATATGTCACATCACGGCTCCTCTAAATGAGGAGTCACGCAGCGCAGCTTCCGCCGCTGGCTCACGTGCTAGAAGATTCTTTTGCAGACCACCAGACATACTATGTAATCGGTTATTCAAACTGGAGGGTGTTCCAGCATCCTCATGACAAGTTTTTCATCTATTGGGGTTCAAATCTCTATTGTGATCCCTTCTTCTAGAAATAGTTTGATCATAGGTATCTCCCACACTGCCACAATCTATATGTGGTCATTGTTGTCACACCTCCGTCATGTCATATCCATTTCGGATCCAAGATGTCAGATAGTTGTTCCCCGAATGGTTTCTCAATGACTGACCCTTATTCAACATACAAAGAATGTGAAGAACATAGATTAAAAGAAGGGAAAAAATCCACATAAACCAACGTAAGGAATGAACCTTCACCATTGTTTGTCACAACATTGATCCACTCCCATTAGAAGAATTATACTGGTCAAATAAAATACAATAAAATAATGAATGGATTAATTCCACAAAGATAAACCCGGTAGAAATCCCCCCCATAAGAACAATCGGTCCCAGGTCATCATATACATGGGTTGAACTATGTTATTCATTTAAAACCAAGAATGAGGAAATAACGGAATCAAATAACATCCTCTACCTTGCGTTTTTATCATTTGAAGATGTAGATTGAACTCTTTTAACCGCGTCGATTCTTGTTCTATGGGCGTTCGTCAATTCACCACCACCACCAAGAGAACCTCCTTATCATCCTTAGGGAAACTCCGGACTAATGATGACAACCCATGATTTTTGATAGGGGTTGGTTTAAAAGAAAATTTATTTTCATCATTGAATATTTTTATTTAGGAATATTTTAATGATGCACACATCTAAAAACTAAATCCTTCGTCTTGTAAGTTTTGGAAAATGTTATTCCATTCCTATGGTAATGTTGTTGTTCTGAACATGACGGTGCCCTTAGATTTCCCATTCAGGCGTCCATTTGATAGATTTTAATGTTCAAATTTATTCACCCATGTGTATTTAAGTAAAAACTGAACATTATTCAAAGAATAATTTTGGGCACACAGGGCCTCAGAATCACATGTTGTCTCAGCGTCCAGTCTAATAATTTTCCCATATAATTTCAAAAAACAAATTCAGAAAAAATCCAGGCCATTACATTATTTATATATTATATTAATGAAAATTAATTTTTTAATAATTTATATGTTGAATAATTGAAAATAATAAATAATTATGACATATAATCAATATACAAATAAAAATTATTTTAAAGGATTATCAGCAATGAGTGGATTTTAATTTTATTTTTTATCTACCAACGGATGGACTTTAATGTGTGTGTTTATATATATATATGAATTTCATGATGTTTTATGTTTTTTGATTCATATGAATATGTTTTCTTAAATGAAATTAGTAGTTTATATTCTAATTGAATATTAAATATTATTTAATTATATATATATATAATTTTTAATAAATTTGAGAAATATAATAAATTTTTAATAATATTATATTAATAAATTATTAATATTTAAAGGGTTAATACAAAAAATATTAATTTATTGGTGGTAGAGTAATAATGTTGAATTCATGTTAATAAAATAATGATTTCATTTTTAAAAAAGACTCTACAATCTAATATAAAATATGGTTCTAGAAACATGTAGGTCAATAAAAACTATAATGGAAGATGTTATATTATAATAAATACCATCAAAAATTAAAATATTTTCTATAATATAGAGATATAAGATGTTATTTTTACTTTGTATGTATTTTTTGTTTATCTTATCTTACATGAAATATTATACTAAAATAAAATATTATTAAATTTATAAAATTAAACAATAAATGAGGATTATTATAAATGTTAAACCAATAAGAATATATAGTAGTAATTATATTGTGAATAAATTTAATTATAATAAATTTAATTTTTCTGTTTTTCTCAAATTAACATATTTTTTGATTTTCTATTTCAAAATATTCTTTATTTAATATTTCTATATTTTTTAAAAAATATTTAGTTTTTATGGGAATAGTTACAAAATATCAAAATAACTATAAATATTAATATTAATAAACTATGTTCATAAATCTATTTTAAAATGGGTAATATAATTTTATAAATAAATTAATTAATTTAAAAAATTAATTCATAAAACAAACAATTAATTTTTTTTAAATTTTAGTATTAGTTTACTTCAAAAAAAACTAATTTTTATATTCATATATTGAAAATTAAATATTTTCACATATAATAATCTACTATAACAAAATAAGATTCATATTTATGATCATAAAATCCATATTACATATCGAGTTCAATTTAATCTATTGATATAAATTCAAGATTAATATTATTAATTTTAATTTCTAGGAATATAGTAAAACCACTCTTCAGTATATTTAATATTAAGCTTTAAAGGTATTTTTATATTACATATGAATTTAAAAAGACTAAATGAAAAATAAAATGAGGTTTAAAAAATAAATATGTATTATTAGGGGATCTAATAGTTTTTAAAATAATAAATCTCTTAGTTATAAACCACTTACCTTGTTAAAAATCAAAATGATAAAATATAGAAAACAAATAGAACAAATTTTTTATATTTTTAAAACATGTGTGGACTATCATGGATGAGTCTATCTCAACCAAACTTCACTCCATGAATAATTATTACGATTTTTCGGAATCAATTACCATTGAATAGATTAATGATTACATGGATGGGTATTGGGTATTCCAAAAATTCCATTTTCTTCTCATATAAAAAGGGATCCTCTACTCCCCATGATAGAAAAAATTCCCATTCAAATTTAACTTAAAACTCGATGAATTATTAAAAATCTAAAATTTATGTTCACTTATTTAATGCCACAACTTGTAGGATATAGATTATGACTTTCACTTCAAAATACATCACTAAGAGAAGATCATGTACCTATTGTATGTATTACGTTATAATTAATATTTTCTCATTAATCTTCACCTTTAAAATATCTTATTTCTATAATATTATAATTAAATATGTTTCATTATTTTATTTATATTCTATTATACAAATTGATGAACAATTATTTTTTACTCTCTATACCTGAGTAATAACAGAATCATCATTACTTTTTTTTCATATACTACCAACTCCATAAATGGTCATCTTATGGTTTTTATCTTTCTCAAACATTGATTCTAAAATGATCTATTGGATGTATAAATATGATACCTATAATAATATTATAATAATGGAATATCATAATTATCATTGACCCTAATTCCCTATCATTAAAATTTTAAATTGAAACATTAATCATTCATATGTGTGAATTACCACCTTTATGATTAATGGGTATCGTTCATCATAATCACCAAAAATAAATTTCTATAAATTTTTTTAATATATAGACATTGTTTCTATTAGACTATTAATATTAATAATATTATGAATTTATTTAAAATTTTTTCTAACATGGTTATCATATATTGGAGTTATAGAAATATTCACCAAAAAACTCAGGTAGGCATTATAGTAAATTAATCTCTATTATTAATAAATAAAATATGATAGTTACTAAACAATTTAATATGATATATATATATCTGTGTGGATATCTTATTGGTATTTAATAAATAATTTTTTTGGATGTTATATAAATATATATAACAAATAATGAACCTGAGGTAAGGGACTTTATATATCCCATCATTGCCTATAAGTTTGAAATTCAAATTTATTATTACCATGATACACAATATTTTATCATCAGCCTATTTTATTATTGTACATATTTAACATTAAAAATATACATTGTAAAATATTGTTATCATTTATAGGGAAATAGATTTTTTATTTCCCTTTAACTTTTCAAAACTAAAGTAAATTTATTTTAACAGAACATTCAGACTTCCTACCACCTATTAAAATTCCCCATCATCTAATGATTTAAAAAAAATATTTTATGGGAAATTGTGTATTTTATATTATGGTTTTATAGAAAAAAAATACTCTAGTCCAATCATTTTACATTTTTCATAAATCAGAACATAAGTGGTTCTTTTGGTTGTTTCTTCATATAAATCCTTCGTATAAATATTTTTAATTCAAAATGGACGTTCATGAATTGTGTCCTATTTAAATCATTAAAGTGGTATAAAATTTTTGTCCACCTTTATTGGGGAATAGTTATGATTTATCTTTGTATTATTACGTGAATCCAAATTATGTATCCCACTTATTTTTTATCAGTTCATTCATTATTTTTGTTTTTTTATTTTCATCACATTGCTTGAATATATTGAATTTTCATTGTGTTCCATGTTGTCCAAGAATTATAAATCCCTCCATATAATTCAGAATAAAATTTTATCTCATGAGGTTAAATGTAAGGTAAAATTAAATGATCTATGTCCACCATAGTATGTTTTCCCCTTTATAATGATTTTCATTAGATTATCCCATATAGTATGATAATAATATCATGTTTTATATTGTATCCATGTGTGTATGAATTAATGATAATATGATATAATTTACTTGTTCATTTTTTCCGTGATAATGATAATACTCCTAATGATATAATTTAAGGCTTCATGAATCTCTTGTATTATTTATTTTTTTATTTATTGCCTTTGGATTTCTAGCACAACCTTTTCTAAATTAAGTTTTCAATGGTATTATATAAAGTTTAAGATAACAAATAGATGTTATAGGAAATTTGTGGAGTTTCAAAAAATGTTATTATTTGTTTTGTTAAAGTTGAAATATTTATGTGTCTAATAAAAAATGACACAAGACCTATATATTCACAACATTTGATGTTTGAAATATATCCAATGAATAATGCAATAATATGTGATTATGGCATAAGTCATTATAGTTGTAATAAGAGGGAGTTCCTGAAATTTTTGGATGTTAATAAAATTGAAAATTATTCAAAACCAAATGGATAATCCCAATAATAGATGAATATTATTAAATATTTTTAATATTTTATTTTTTAGTGACATATTCATTTCTTGATATAAAATATTTTATGCAGTTTTAGAAAGCTTGGTCATATGGTTAATCCCAATAAAATGGGTTGGATGATTATTTACTCAATTTTTATTCTATGTGTGATGAATATGAGAATTAATCAACACCATTCCATAAAATCCCATTGGATACACTATAGTTATTTTATATCCTCTTTACAGTCTATTTTGATGAATTTGAATATATCTAATGGAAGATAATTTATTTAGGGAACCTAAAAAGATAAACACTATCAATAAAAAATATTGGATCATAAATATTAATGAGTTATTATCTTCACATAATGAATGAGTTAATTCCTCTATGTCTATATTTTCCCTGTTATAGATTTATTATTAAATTTAAACTCATCCATAATTATACATCGGTTTAGAAAATTAAGGCATGTTAAAGGTATCATATTAATGACATGGGAAATGGGGAATGTGATGACTTCCATAAAAATGTGACTTAATTTTGGAGTGTTAGATATATCTATATAGAATGACAAGAAAATTTTGATCATGTTATAATAATTATCATGATTTGTGTGGAATTCCCTATAAGAGGCAGTTTCATATGATTCCTTCATGCGTCAATGAACTCAATATTTCACTGGATCTTATAATATTTTAATCATTGAACAATATAAAAACATTATGCAAAGATATTTCATTAAAACAATGGAATTATATATTTAGGTTTCTATTTATTATTTACCACTTTGAGTAAAAATCTTATCACTTATGGAACTAATCATTATTATGAAGCACATGGAAGGCATAGAATCAATAAAGTGGGATAAAATAATGATTTCATATAAAGATTAAAATTTCCCCCCATAGTATCCTTAAATTTTTTAGGGTGTGCCATGAAGTTGTTAATTATTAAGGTTAATCCATATAATCATAAGATACATTTATCAAAATATTTATGTGATATTACTATGGCTATATCATTAAAACCTAATGTAAAATTGGATGCTTCTTTTGTGGGATAAATCCTATAACAAAAATTTATTAGGAATTTGAATCTTTGATAACAATAAATATGTTTATTATATTTTATTGAATTTGAAATGGAAATGGGTTATTAAAAAGGGTCTATTAGGACTATAAAATTGAATTGGATAATGGATTTTAACACTTGGGGATCTTTGTATAGAACACTCGACACTACTAAAATCCCAAATACAAAAAGTAAAAAGTATTGAAATAAGATTCATAGAAAATATATCATTAGGGTACCATTGTAATATATTAAAAAAAATTAACATTGTTTTATTATAAAAATATTTTTAAAAATATATTTCTTTATAATTAAAATTAACTAATAATATTTTTAAGATGATGTTCATTATTAATAATAATTTCAATTACTGGTTTTTTAATTATATTTAATATTTATAGTTTTCTAAATTATTATAAATTAAAAAATAATATTCTATTTTAGTATTATTATCTTAAATTATTATTTTTTATTTTATTATATGATAATTTGGATTAAAAAATTATTTTAAAGGTTATTTGATATTTTGAAAGACTATGTTTCAAAATTTAAATATATATGTATAAATATTGACTATTAAAATTATTTATATATATATAATAACATAATAAATTATTTTATGAGTATATTAATTATTTATATTCATATTTTAATAACTAATTTTGTGAATAATTTATTTCATATGATGTAATGAATAATATAATTAATTATATTTTATAAAATTTAACTTTTTAAAAAAATATATCCATATAAATGAAATTATAATTATTTGTGTGGAAAAATAAATTATAATTATATTATTATAAATTTTTCTATACTATTATACATTATTACTTTTTTAATTAAATATTTATATTAAAAATATATTATTTGAAATTATTACATTATGATAATTTTGTTAAATTTCATGTGTAAAAAATTTTAATACAAGAAAAAATATATAACAAAAAAAGTATATATGTTTCTTTTCAAAGGAGGTCTAGTCCGTAAGGGGGTTGAACCATTTGGGTTTAGCAGGCTCCGAGTAGGTGGTGGAGTCATGACATGCCACTCCACTAGGAGGAGTCACGGGAGTTGCACAGGATAACCCTTTAGGAATTATTGAAGTGGAGTTACTGAGATAGGAGGAGGTGCTATGAGAAGCATCAACCACAGGCAAGGTGGAGTCCAGTAAAGTCATATCCTATAACCAATTATGGATATCCGCAATTTGGGTTTGTCCCTTGTTTTGTTTCCATCTGATTATTTGGAGATCTAGTTGAAGAAGGTTTTTGTTTTTCTCTAAATCTTTTATCTATCTCAGATTTACAATGATTTGCACATTCCTTTCTTATTTACTTCATCGATGTCTCTATTCATCATTTACTAGGTTTGTTATCATCTTTCATCCTACTTTTTTCCATTTTAGATCAGACTATGAATAGTAATTTTTTTGTTTTCGTTTGAAAATGTCTATTTCGACTATCCTATTAATTTTCTTTTATGATGAATTGGTCAATTATATAATGTTTCTATTATTTTGATTGATTTATTTCATTCGATGTATAATTACTAAAATTATATATTCTATGTTGTCACCTTCTATGTTTTCACTTTGTGTGCACTCTCAAAAAACATTCCCTATACATCTTTTATTAAATGTAATCTTTCAACAATTTTTGATTTCATAAATTAATTGATATATTTAAAAATCAGGATTTCACCCCAAGCTCTATCAATTGAGACTATAAATGGAAGATCCATTATTCTAATCTACTATCTCCATTTCTGAGTTCAATATTTTTTATTGGACACATGTTTCAGCAGTGTGATGATTTCTTCATTTCCCTATTTTTGTATATGTGCATTCAAATTGGTAGAAGGGATGTTGGGTCATTTCTCTGACATAACAGAAATGTTTTTCTCCTCATTTTATACAAAAAATAAAATAAGAATATTATATAATTTACCAAATAGATTTTATTTAGGCAGAGTTAATTCCAAATTTTAATTTATGTTTTTCCAGGGTGAATGTAGATTTATTTTCAGAATTTAGGTCCTTCCTATCTTATTTTTTACTAGGATCTGTTAGGGAAATTTATTAATTTTTATTTTAAATGTAAATTTTTTTAAAAAATCTATATATTTATATAATTTTAAAAATAAAGTAAGGGGATTTACTTAAATTATTATTATTATATGAAAATTATTTATTTATAAAACATTATATTTTTCAATATATATGAGTATTATTTTAAAACATACAATAATGTTTTATTCAATTTTTTCTAATATTTAGTTTAGTGTATGAATGATATATATATATATATATATATCTCTGTGTGTGTGTGTGTGTGTATTTTTTCTTTTATTTTGAAGGGTTATTTTTATACAATATGATTAAATCACATAAATATCATATATGGGTGTATGATACAAATGTACAAATTTTTCATTCACATACAAAAAATGGATTTATTTAATACTTATGATCACATGATCCCAAATTTTCATGTTTATCATCATGTATATTTGTTTGTGTACAAATATAAGGTTGAAATACTTATTATCATATAATTTTGTAGTCATGTTTAAAATTTTTATCAAGTTTCCAAAAAATGTGCATAACATGTAATTATGTTACATTGAAATTAATGGAATTACATATCCATGTAGTAATGGTCATTTCGAAATATAAAAAAAAAATTATTTATTATTTAATTTTAAGGGTTTGATTTTAATTTAAATTTATCAAACTATATTCAATATATATATACCTTCTTATTTTCATATGTTTTAATGATTTTAAAAATCATTTCTAAACCTATCATTTAATGTAAGAGGATTGTTTATTTCTATTAATCAAAGGGTTTTGACATTTTTTTAATACATAAATTTATGTTTTATTTAAAAATATATGTATATATATAAATATATTTGAAGAAGATTTATTTAATACATGTTTATCTGTTAATATATACGTATATATTTCTCTTGTTGTTTACATATATATATATATATGTGTAAGTGTGTATGTAATTATTTTTAATATCAACACATATACAGGTGAGTATGAAATCATATTTTATTTAAAAATTAGTATTTATATATAATTGAATATTTTATTTGAAAATGTAATAAACATTTGTACATGTATGATATCATGAAAAAATGTTATTTTTTGACACAAGTATAACCAAACAATTTCTTTTGCGAAATAGTCATTGAAGCTCAAAATTTTATATAATATTTATAGAACTTATAATGAAAAAAGAAAATTATAATGTTTTTAATTCCAAATCATCTCACAAATATTTTATGAAGGTAGGGTATGAGTTGTGACCCCAAAACCCTTATCGGACATTTCTCCAATTACGACGTGTATGCCCTTATAGTGCCACAATACATTTGGTAATGTGTTAATCCCATGACATGTTATGTATAGTGCATTGGAGGTTTATCCTAAGTATATTATGGTGAATGTGAGGTTTTTCCTAAGGACATTAAGGGACTAGAGAGTGAACATAATCTTACTTGGTATTATGTTCACAATGTATTGGGAGTGAACTGAGAATATATACTATGATCTCGGGTGCCCTTGAGAATTAAATTTTGAAATTATTATAAGTTTTCAAGTAAAATTTCTATACATTTAATTGTGAATGAAGTTTATTTCCAAATGATATATTTATATATATTGAAATAATTTTGATTAAATGTTTATTTATGAAAACAACTCATGGTTTCATAAGCCTACATTTTCAGACATCATGACTTGTTCTAATTTTTATTTCAAATTTCAAATGAAAATTGGTTTCTATTAATATTAAAAACACCTTACTGAGATTTTTTCTCTCACCCCATGCTTTGAAATTATTTTTGGTAGGCCAAATATAAGTTATATGTCGGTCTGCTCCAATAAAGTGTTAGTGTACCAATGAATTCCCATTATTTTGTTTTGTTTACTTTAAAGTCATGTACCTAATTCTCCAGAACCTAGACTGGTAAAATATCCTCTATTAAAATAAATTTTTTGTAATTGGTAAAGATTAATTCATTGAAAAAAAATCACACAATATTTATAAGAGATTATTCTGGTAGCTTAGGATTGGGTTTTTTAGTTGGTATTAGAGAAACGGTGTAGAGGTTATATGTTATCGAGTCGAGAAGTTTAGCAGCCCTAGTGTTTCCTAATTCTAAAGATAGAAATTATGAATTCTCTTTAATCTAAAAATTGAATTGTGAGGACACAACTCTATAGATGGGGGGTTAATGTAACAATATAGAAATTCTAAACATGGATTTATTGTAAACATGTTTTGTTAAAAAGATTTATTTATAATTAAAACTAATTAATAAAATTTTTTTGAACGATGTTCTTTACAAATAATAGTTGAAATTAATTGTTTTATCTGATTATAAGTATTATTTATAGTTTTCAAATTTATTTTTAATTAAAATAAAATATATTATATTATTATTATTTCCTTAAAGGATTATTTGATTTTATTTAATGATAAGATAATTTGTATAAAAAAACATTCTAAAGGTTATTTAATATTTTTAATGAGTAAATTTATAATTTTAAGTATATATATATACTTTTATAATTATTTTGATAAATATATTAAAATAATAAATTATTTGAAAAGAATATTAAATATTAATATTAATATTTTTAATACTAAATATATTAATAATAAATTTCAAATGATGAAATGAATAATAAAAATAATTTTATTCTATAAATTTTACTTTCAATATATATATATATATATTAAATTATAATTATTACTTTTGGAAGATAAATTATAATTATATTATTATAAATTTTAATGTATTGTTATATATTTTAACTATTTTAATAAAAATTTTGATATTTTATTTATGTTATTTGAAATTATTATATTATGATAATTTTTTTTAATTTCATGTGTTAAAAGGGGGGATAAAACAAAAAAATTAAAAATAAATGTTATGCATTAATTTTTAAATGAGGCCTTTCTATAAGGGGTGCATCATTAGGGTTTCATCTGCATGTCCCTTTTTCTTTACATCATTAACATCTATGTACTTCCTTTAACATGTTTTTCACCATCTTTCATCCATATTTTTTTCTATTTTATGTCAAACTATAAAAAGAAATTGTTTTTTAACAAAAGTATGTTTCAACTATCTTCTTAACTTCATTTTATGACAAATCAGTAAATTTTGTATTGTTTCTATTATTTGGATGAATCTATTTAATCAACTTTAATATTAGAAAAATTTTATATTCTATGTTGTCAACATCTTCGTTTTCACATTGTGTGTACTATCCAAAAACTGACCATATATTGGTTTAATTAAATTTTATCTGTCATCGTTTTCTGATTTCATAAATAAATTGATATATTTTAAACTCGATATTTCACTGTAGTCTCTATGAATAGAGACTATAAATTTAATACACATTATTCTTCTCCACTATTTCATTTTCTATGTTCTACACAGCCTATTGCACACAGTTCTCATCAGTTTTATGATTTATTCATTTTTTCTATTTGTGTTCTGGTGCATTGAAGTGGGAATAAGTGATGTTGGATCATTTCTCTGAGATAAGGGAAATGGTTATATAATCTCTTTATACAGAAAATCAAATAATTATATTATATAATTTATTGAATATATTTACTTTATTAATAGTTAATGTCAATTTTTAATATATGTTGTTCTAGGATGATGTTAAATACATTTTATGAATTTTGGTCCATGCTATTATTTTTTATACTACGATCTATAAGAGAAAATTATTTTTTATTTTTTATGTTAATTTGTTTGGAAAAGAAATGTATTTATTTGATTTCCAAAATCATGTAAGGGGATTTTCATAGATTATTATTATATGCAAATTATTTATTTAGGAACTATTATATTTCTCAATATATATATATATATGAGTATTATTTATAAATCTCTAATAATGTTTTCTTCAAAGTTTTATATTATTTTATTTAGTGTTTGAATGATATATACATAAATATATATATATGTATTTAGTTTTTTATTTTGATGTTTTCTTATACAATTTTATTAAATCACATAAATATAGTTTATGGGTGTATGATAAAAATGTACATATTATTCAATCAAATACAAAAAAATGGATTTATTAAATGCTTAAGATCACTTGACACCTAATTTTCCAGTTTACAATCATGTATATTTTTGTGGGTATATATATGGTAGAAATACTTATTATCTTATAAATTTGATTTAATGTTTATAATATTTAGCATGTTTCTACAAAAATATTTATTTAATGTCATCATGTTACATTGAAATAAGGGCATCAAATTTAAATGTGGTAATGGGAATTTCAAAATTTATAATGATATGGAATTATTATTCACTTTTAATGGTTTGATTTTAATTTCAATTTATTAAACTATGTTCAATATATATATATAAACTTATTTTATTATTTTTTAAGGAATTAAGAAATTATTTATAAACTTATCATTTTATGTAAGTGTATTTTTTATTTTTATTTATCAATGGATTTTGAAACTGTTTTTAAACCATCAATTTCTGTTTTATTAAAATAAATAAATAAATATATATAATATAATTTTATTTAAGACATGTATATACATATATGTATTTTTTTTCTTTTAATATTTATATATGTATATAAGTGTATATGTCATTATTTTTAATATCGATATACATGCATGTGAGTATGAAATAATATTTTATTAAAATATCAGTATGTATATATAATTGAATATTTTCTGTAAAAATGGTATTTACATTTTTATATGTATGATTTCAGGAAAAACTATTTTTTATGACACTTGTATAAGAAAATAATTTTTTTGTGAAATAACATTGATGTATAAAAATTTACAAATGTTTCATAACCCTTATGATAAAAAAATAATGTTACAATGTTTTTAATTCTAAAAAAACACACTTATATTTTATGAAGGTAGGGTGTGGGGAGTGAACTCAATTACCCTATGGGACTTTTTTCCAATTGTGATGGGTGCACCTAGACAGCACCCCAATGCATTGGGTAATGTGTTAATCTCTTGAGATGTTATATATGGTGCACTAAAGGATTATCCTAAAACATTATGGGACTAGGGATTGAACTTGATCCAACATAGTACTATGTATAAAATGTCTCAGGAGTGAACCAAGAATTTATTCTATGATCCAGGGTGCCTTTGAGAATTAAATTTTGAAATGATTATTTGTTTTCAAGCGAAAGTTATATAGCTTTATGAATGAATGATGTTGATTTGAAAATTATATATTTTTATATATCGAAATCATTTTGATAAAAAATTTATATTGAAAAGAACTTAGGGTTTCCTAATCCTGCATTTTCATACTTCTTGACTTGTTCCACTTTTTACTTGTAATTTTAAATGATAATTGGTTTCATTTTATATTAAAACCCTTTATTGAGATTTTTTCTCTCATCCCATGTTTTGAAATTATTATTTACAGGTCAGATTGAGGTATTATATTAGGAGGCCCTGATAATAAGATAACACACTAAGTCCTTTATTTTATTTTCTTTTGATCAGTTTAAATTCATGTATCTAATTCTCTAGAACCAATATCGGTAAATGATCCTTTGTTGTAATAAATGTAGTCTAAATGTTCATGTTATTTTATTGAGAAAAATTACATTTCATTTATAATATCAGAGTCTAGTAGCTCAAGATCAGGTTTTTATAACCATTATAAGATTAATTTTTGGAAAGAGAGGAAATAATCCAAATATATATATATATAATTTAGGTGATGAAGCCCATTAATTTGGTCGAGGAAAAAATTTATTAACCAAACCTCGCATGATTGTATAATTTTTTAAATGCATTGAACATGGAATCTATGAAAACCAATGAATTAATGTAGAGACATGTACTTTAAGTAAATAGACATTACATTACTTTTCAGGAATACTTAATACATAAAAAAACCAAACACCAAAGGACCGTAATAGTATAGTGTCTTTGGAAACATGGAACATAATCTTCTAATCATGGTGAAAGATCTTCAACATCTCCCATAAAGATCTTTCCCTTCTGTTTTCTTACCTAAAACCTTTATTTATATCCTAGGGAAAAGAAAACATAAAATGGGTGAGCTCAAATGCTCGGTAAGGGTAAATATAGAAAACATAAAACAATCCATAAAAATTTGAATGCAAAAACTTCAACATAAAATCTAAACATCAAAATCTTAAGCAAACACATAAATCTTAGAAGTACATAATGTATATATCATAATGGAACAACAATCCTGATAAAATATAATTGGAATAAAACATGTAACTATATAAATACATTAAGTACTTGATATGATTTATATAGTTGCCAAGGCATTGCTACCAAGACAGTCTTAGTGGACAATGTCCCTTTCTGAATCGAGTTCACTCCTCGTTCCAGTCCTGTATCACTGAACTGGATTAACTTACCGTTTTATCCATGTCAATGTCATGAGATATGAATCTTTACCCATTGCATTTTAAGGATATATAGGTCCCACCCATCTCATAATGAAATCATTATTACGTGTGCCACAACATAAACATAAATAATTCATCATAACCCGGAGAATAAAATGGGGTTCATAAACATCATCCCATCATAACATAATCTATATAAAACAAATGGATATCATTTAATCATAAGAAAATTAAAACCATGTAAATAATAGAGACACTATACTTGAAACATACACATACAAAATAATTACATCTTAGATGGAAAATTGTTTTGATAAAATACTTGAAATGAATTCTTGAGTAAAATATCCTTTCTCCTTAAAAATCATTTTATTTTCACAAAATGCCACAAAATTTTAAAAGAAAAAGATTTTATTGAAAATATCCATGAAATATTGTAGAGTACGATTAATGAAAACAAGGTGTTATAAAACTGTAAAAATCTATTCATGCTGTATAAGTAAAAAACCAATCTCCTCGTACGTTTAACGGAAAAGTCAAAAAGTACCACGTATGGTAAGAAAAAGAAAGATTCCCTCTATAACACAAGGTAAAAGTCAAAGAGGGTTAAACATGAATTTAAAAATACATGAAATAATATTAAACACTTTCTGAAAAACATTTTCATGGACATGGATGAAAAATATACCATAATAAATACTTACGTATAAGCAATCTCAGATAAAAATGAGAGTTGCAAAATTATCCCTTACCTTATGTCTGATATGCTTCGTATGTATCCGAACCTCTTGTATAATGATTTAAATTTTTTCAATGAATTATTATATAATCATATTCATTGTTATGATATCATATATGGTTCACTTATTACTTTATATTACCCGTTCTTTTGTAAATTCCATGTTAAAGTAGCGTTTTGGGTAAAATCGTTTCATTTATCTTATGTGTTTTGATTTATTGTTCTTGATATTATTACTCATATCCTGATTTAATAAATTCCAGAATGTAAAAAATTATTTATATATAATATATATTCAGTATATAAATATATATTATAGATCGATAAATGGAATGAAATACACCGTTCATGGAGACGGTATGCAGTACGTACACATGAACTCCTTTTCGTTTCCTTATTGAATTGAATGGAATTAAGTAGATGAAGCATATATGTACATAAATCCAATATCATTATTATGTAATATAATTCTTGATTATTTATTACATATATAAATTATAATCATACTTGAATGGTTAATCATGGAAAATGAATCTCATCGCGTTCGTGGAGACAGTAGTCCGTACGTACGCACGAGCGATGATATCACTCCCATAATTATTGGATAGAATTGGTGTGAATAATATAATATCTCAGAATCAGTATGATGTTATAATAACCATATATAGTTATTATTTACACCATTATACCCATCCAATTAAGGTGGTGGTGGAAAAACTAATTACACCACGGCGTGGAGACAATATTCTGTACGTACGCACGCGCGGTGATTTCGTTTTCTATAGGATGGATAGAATGTAAAATGGGGTTGTTTCATATTTATCATATCATATAATTATATTATTGATAATTATTTTATTACTTTACAATGACTCAACTAAATAAGAAGTATTTGAAGAAGAAAGAAACTTGAAATAATCGGTAGAAGATATTACCTCTTCTTCGATGTGCCCCCTTTAATCATCCTCTTAAGGGACTAGAGTTGGCATTTTGAGAAGTCCATAACCTCAAGAATATTACTAGGAATGTTGATAAGAGTAATGGTCAGGGGTTGGCCGATCGTGAAGGCTCAAAGTTGTGTAAAGAGAAGAGGGAAGAGGTGCCCTTTTATAAGAGAGGAGAGGGACACTTTTGGAAACCTCTAGAATATTAATTTATAATAAACCTAAAACCCACCTAAAAACATTCAAAGTGACTAAAATTCGGATATTAGATAATATATCATTGTAATCTCATCATCATATTAAATTTATACATCCTTTTATTATATTTTAGACCATATCATTTTGATTTATCGTTATTTAATTTATTTAATTTTATTTGTGGTAATAATGTTATAAATTTTATAATTGTTATAAATACTTACTTATGTGTTATTAATTATACATAATTTAATATTTTATGACATTTTAGATCATATAAATTCTAATATTTAAATTTTTAAATATTTTTGTGATTCTTAAACAAATTAATAATATAAAATATCGATAGTGTCAATTTTGACACAATTAATTTATTTGAATTTAAATAAAACCCACACAAGAAGATATGTTCGAACCAATATATTTAATAAATTAATAACATGTCATATTTGTCTATAAAATTCTTGGATCACATTAAATAGTTCCTATAATATTTATTTTTATTTTTTAAAACCATTTATTTGATATATCAATCAATAAAATAATTTCAACATCACTATTGTGTCACCATTAATGATAATTATTTAATTCTATAAAAAATTTAAATAAATTCAAATTATGTAGATAATTTTATTAGATTTAAGGAGACTATTAATTTTTAATTTTTCATGAATTTTATCACTAAATTAAAATTATAATACTTATAAGATTTAAGAGAGTGACATTTTGTCACTTTCATTGGTTTTAATAATAATTAAATTATTTTCATGTTAAAAAGTACATAAAATGAATCTAATCCGACCCTTAGGTTATATGGGTCTACCTTTATCCATCAAATTGAATTTTTGCATGTGTTAGGGTAATTATATAATCATAGGTTTACCATTAATTACCCGATTTATCTTTAACTAAAGTAAATAAATATTACCGTAGTTACTATTCATAATATCAAAAAATAAAATTAAGTTATTAACATAATTTGGACACACTGAATCAAAATATTTAATCCATTTTTCAAAATTCAAAACACAGAAGTTGCAGTAATTAAATTAAAATTTATCCTGTTGTTAAGAAAACAGGTTTTAAAAGTTAAAATATTGCCAAAGATTGAAATGTTTTTACCTATAAATTCAATGTAAAATGAATGGTAATGACATAAATTATATTTAATGGTAAAAATATATTCTATTTATACTTTAAAACCATTCAATATTTTAATTTAATCATATAAATTATTGCGATGAAAAAAGTTGTTTTTAATTGAAATATAGCGTGTTTTTACTATTCATTAAAATATTTAAGTTATCAGAATAATATGAAAAACTTATCCAAAGTAAATTTTTATATCCTTATTCCAAAGGATAATTTCGTTTTGTCAAATTTAACTTATAAACAGGTCAAAAACTATAATTAAATAGGGTGCTCCATCAAATGGCGGCAAAACTGCATTTTTAAAAAAATACTTAATTTAACTGAAAAAGTTATTTTGTTCTGATAACATGTTCTAGAAAATGTGTAAGATGAATCATAATGTTATAAAATTAAAAATTTAGTTAATACTATTCAAAATGGCTTGTACATAATAATATTATAATAATATATAGTTGTTTAGTGAAACCCGGTATTGCGTATTACACACGCTATCGAGAAAGGTTGTGATTACGTGAAATGCAAGCCAAGTCAGAGATGCGTGTAGTGCAAGCTACATTTTTTATCATACAACACAAGACATCAATGAAATTAAAAAGAATAATTTTCATAAAATCTCAGGTTGTTACATTCTACCCCTCTTAAAATGAATTTAGCCCTCGAAATTTATCGGGGTTATAAATGGTATACTACTTAAAATTTTCTTAAATAGAAACCCACATCATAAAAAGGAATAACAAAACATAACCTTAAAAATAAAATTTTGAAATGTTAAGGTTACCCAAACAGACTAATCACTGGGTTTCCACATAGGAGAACATAGGTGAAAATATGGATATGGAAGAGAAATATAACCATCAAGTTCTAATGGAGTGTGGAAGAGAACATGGCTATGAAAAAGGCAACAATCATGAAGCCATAAATTTGTGATGATATAAGGTACCATCTGATTCATCATATATGAGGGCAATATGACAACATTTTTTGTTTTCAAGATCATTTCCCTAAAGTTAAAAAAATTGGAATTAGAATAAATACATTCTTGATTTTGGTATAATGTCACCGTTGGTCGTTCCATGAACAATTTACAATTCATATCTTAAAGAAATGAAGTTGAATTTGTCATTAGTAAAGTGTTAGAAGATCATGTGTTAGAATGATAGGTCATTCCATCTGTCTCAGACAAAAAGTTATCAAAATTTATTAAATATACATAAGTCCATCTATAGTGAGATTAATCGTATATAGTTCCTAAAATTAACTTATAATTCATATATCATACAACTTAATAAATTAAAACTAATTTATACTAACCATGGACTTCCTATAGGCCAGTGGTATGCGATAAAGGCTTGTCGCACTTCGGTTGTGGGTTTGATTCACACAGCCTTGTCCGACACGACGGGTTGTCGCCCGTCCTCTAGGTTGTCCCTTTTTCTAAAACTACATTATTATAACATTCCTGCAATGAAAATGTAAAAATTTATAGCCTTAAACAATACTATCTTATATATAACATAATTCATTCCAATCTTTCGGCTTATCTAAAATACTTCAATCCAAGCTCATTTTATAAATAAAATGATTACTTGAAAGGTCACATAACAAGTATGTGAATACCATCATTTATCCCCCAATTATCAAAATATATATCTTATTGGTCACATTCCAACCATGTGAATACCTTAATCTTGTATTCTTTTCAAACATGAATTACCATGGAACCTTAGTGAAAACTTGCATGGTATAAAAATTATCTCTTTCCGAATACCAAAATCCGAAAATTCCTATATACTCAAACCATGATATCACTTTGTCCCTATATCAGTCATGAGCTCATGAATACTATAAAAAATTTCATTTTCTCTTTATCCCTTCATTATGAGCATGTCATCTGCTTTAAAAAATTATTTCAATCACTTTTCATGGTTATCAGTACCATAAAACTATTGAAAACCACAATACACCAACACGTAAATATTCCAATATTCCATGATACTATATAAAACATTTTTTTGAATCCCATTAGATAAACACTTAATCATTCCACCACATTGTTGTCATGTTCAACATCACCAATAGTGATCGCATGTGACTTCCCTTTGTCCTTTTCCTTAAGAGGTTGTTGATGTCGATCATCATTAACCCTTGGATTAGGGCATTGATTAACATAATGCCACATTTCCTTACACTTGTAGCATTGAAGTGTTGGTGGTGCGTTCTCTGTAGTCTTTTCTATATTCACGTCATTAGAAACATTTTTCCCATTACTTCGGCACTCAGCTGCTTGATGTCCTTCTTTTCCACACTTGAATCATTTTCTAGAACATTTTAGACAATCTCCACCATGCTTCTTTCCACACTTTCAGCATAAAGAAACATTCACCTTCTCTTCACAATTGTTATGAGGTTTTTCCTTGAACTCCATCTTTCGTTTCTTGTCAAAACCATGAGATGGATATGTTACACCAACTTTCAGTTCTACCATGATAGCACAATGCACAATTTATTAATAGCTACTAATGTATCTTATAGTTAATGCCCTTCGAAGACTTGGTTTTAAGCCACTGAAGAATCGATCAACTTTACTTTCGGTTTGGATGATAAATCCAGATGCATACGTTGAATGTCTTGTTAAATTCGCTTCATATATACCAATAAATTCATCATCCTTCTGCATAATCTCATGGAACTCCTTTTCCATCTTTGTTCGATGAATACGATGGAAATACTTACTGAAAAAAAGTTCTTTAACTCATCCCATTACATGGATTCAATTTCATCTTGGGGCCTTGTATTCTTAATTAGAGTCCACCACTGCTCTGCTTCACCTTCTAAACGTTAAACAGCTAAAATGACTTTTTCATGTTTTGAACAGCAATGTATGGAAAATATCTTTTCAATGGTATTGATCCATTGTTCATCAACAAGGGGATCAGAAGACCCATTGAAAGATAGTGGACATTTCCTCATGAAAGACTCAATATATTATTGTTCCCTTCTATGATCATTTGGAAATCCAGAATAATTCTTAGCTTGAGTAAATATAGCAATAATATTTTTCACTCCATCTACCATCACATTTGGTTGCTCGGTAGGAAAATAATTGCATTGTCCATTACATTGATCAACACGGTTCCTTCAGGATCCAGCCATTGTCTAAAAGCCAAAAAGAACAGTGTGAGAGGAAAATATCATACTAAGAAAAAAAACATAATAAAGGAGGAGTACCTTCAATATCTAATATCTTAGGTTTAATTCTAGTATCATTACCATAATTCTAGGAATATAACCTATACTTATACATAACCTTAGGGACATCCCTAGACATACATTAAAAATATATCTAGGGATCCCACTAAATTTCTCGCATCCTAGTTTCCAAAGGTTGACTAATCCTTTCCCCTAATACCAAATCTAGAGAAACGTACTTGACGTACATAGACATTACATTACTTTTGCGGAATACTTAATACATAACAAAAACAAACACCAAAAGACCGTAATAGTTTAGTGTATTTGGAAACATGGAACATAATCTACTAATAATGGTAAAAGATCTTCAACATCTCCCATAAAGATCTTCCCCTTTTTTTTCTTACCTAAAACCTTTATTTATATCCTAGGGAAAAGAAAACTTAAATAGGGTGATCTCAAATGCTCATTAAGGGTAAACATAGAGAACAGAAAACAATCCATAAAAATTTGAATTAAAAAACATGAATATAAAATCTAAACATCAAAATCTTGAGAAAAGTCATAAATCTTGGAAGTTCATAAGGCATATATCATAATGGAACATCAATCATGATAAAATAGCATGGGAAGAAAACATGTAATTTTGGAAAACCATTAATCACATGATATGATTTCTATAGTATCCAAGGCATTGCTGCCATGAAAATCTTAGTGGACAAAGTCCCTTTCCAAATTGAGTTCACTCCTCATTCCAGTCCTGTATCCCTGAACCGGATTAACTGACCATTCCATCCATGTCTATCTCATGAGATATAAATATTTAACCAATGCATTGGAGGGAGATATAGGTCCCACCCATCTCATAATGAAATCATTCTTACGTGTCCCACAACATAAACATAAATCATTCATCATAACCCAAAGAATAAGATGGGTTTCATAAACATCATCCCATCATAACACAATCCATATAAAACAAATGGATATAATTTATTTATAATAAAAGTAAAAACAGGTAAATCATAGAGACATTATACTTGAAACATACACATATGAAATAATTTCATCTTAGATGGAAAATGGTTTTGATAAAATAC
Source organism: Viscum album (assembly GCA_963277665.1). Classification (NCBI taxonomy): domain Eukaryota; kingdom Viridiplantae; phylum Streptophyta; class Magnoliopsida; order Santalales; family Viscaceae; genus Viscum; species Viscum album. Next base: position 1,399,174,316 of record OY728132.1, on the reverse strand, counting down.
TTGAAATGAATTCTTGAGGAAAATATCCTTTCTCCTTAAAAATCATTTTATTTTCACAAACTGCCACACAATTTTAAAAGAGAAGGATTTTATTAAAAATACCCATGAAATATTGTAGAGTATTCTTCATGAGAACAAGGTGTTATAAAACTGTAAAAATTTGGTCATGCGGTATAAGTAAAAAAACAATCTCCTCTTACTTTTAACGGAAAAGTCAAAAAGTACGACGTATGGTAAACAAAAGAAAGATTCCCTCTATAACACAAGGTAAAAGTCAAAGAGGGTTAAAAATGACCTTAAAAATACATGGGAGAATATTAAAAACTTTATGAAAAATATTTTCATGGACATGAATGAAAAATATACCCCAATAAATACTTACGTATAAGCAATCTCAGATAAAAATGAGATTTTCAAAATTATCCCTTCACTTATGTCCGATATGCTTCGTATGTATTCGAACCTCTTGTATAATGATTTAAATTATGTCAGTGAATTATTACAGAACCATATTCATTGTTATGATATCATATATGGTTCACTTATGACTTTATAATACTCGTTCTCTTGTAAATTCCATGTTAAAATAGCGTTTTGGGTAAAATCGTTTCATTTATCATATGTGTTTTGATTTGTTGTTCTTGATATTATTACTCATATCCAGATTTACTTAATTCTAGAATTTAAAAAATTATTTATATTTAATATATATTCAGTATAAAAATTTATATGATAGATCGATAAATGGAATGAAATACACCATCAATGGAGACGGTAGGTCGTATGTACGCATGAACTCTGTTTTTGTTTCATTATTGAGTTGAATGTAATTAAGTAAATGAAACATATAAGTACCTACATCCAGTATCATTATTATGTAATATATTTAATTATTATTTATTACATATATACTTTATAATCATAATTGAATGGTTAATCATTGAAAATGAATCTTATCGCGTTCGTGGAGACGGTAGTCCGTACGTACGCACGAGCGATGATATCGTTCCCATAATTATTGAATAGAATTGGAGTGAATGATATTATATCTCAGAATCAGTATGATTTTATAATAACCATATATAGTTATTATTTACACCATTATACCCATCCAAGTAAGGTGGTGGTGGAAAAACTAATTTCACCACAGCGTGGATACGATATTCTGTACGTAGGCACGCGCGGTGATTTCGTTTTCTGTACGATGGATATAAGGTAAGTGGGGTTGTTTAATATTTATAACATCATATCATTATATTAGTGATACTAATTTTATTACTTAACAATTAAGAAACTAATGAAAAATAAGTTTAAGAAGAAAGAAACTTGAAAGAATTGTTAGAAGAGATTACCTTCTCTTCGACGTCGCTACTTTAAACTTCCTATTAAGGGACTAGAGTTGGTGTTTTGAGAAGACCCGAACCTCATGAATATTACTAGAGAAGTTTATAAGAGTAATGGTCAGGGATTTTCCAATCTTGAAGGATCAAAGTTGTGTAAAGAGAAGTGGGAGGGGTGCCATTTTATAAGGGCGGAGAGGGGCACTTTTGGAAACCTCTAAAATATTAATTTATAATAATCCTAAACCCAACTTAAAAACATTAAAATTGACTCAAATTTGGATATTAGAAAATATAGGGTTGTAATATCATCAACCAATTAAATTTAGACATGTTTTTATTTTATTTTAAACCTTATCATTTAGATTTATCTTTATTTAATCTATTTAATTTTATTTGTGGTAATAATGTTATAAATTTTATATGGTTGTAAATACTTACTTATATGTTCTTAATTATACATAATTTGATATTTTATGACATTTTAGATTATATACATTTTAATTTGTAATTTTTAAAATATTTTTGTGATTTTTAAACAATTTAATAATATAAAATATCAATAGTGTCAATTTTGACCGAATTAATTTATTTGAATTTAAATAAAATCCACACAGAAAATATGTTCGAACCAAAATAATTAATAGATACATGAAATTCCATATATATCTATAAAATTCGTGTATCCCATTAAATAGTTTATATAATATTTATTTTTATTTTTTAAAACCATTTATTTGATATTTCAATCAATAAAATAATTTCAACATCACTATTGTGTCACCTTTAATGATAATTATTTAATCCATAAAAATTCTAAATAAATATACATGATTTATATAATTCTATTATCTTTCTGTATATTATTAATTTTTTAATATTCATGAAGTTTATCACTAAATTAAAATTATTATTCTTATAAGACTTAAAAGAGTGACATGTTGTCACTTTCATTGGTTTTAATAATAATTAAATTGTTTTCATGGTCAAAAGTCCATAAAATGAATCTAATCATACTTTTAGGTGATATGGGTCTCATTTTAGTCATCCAATAGTATTTTGAAATGTTCTAGGGTAATTTTATAATCTTAGGTTTACCCTTAATTACTCGATTTATCTTTAACTGAAGTAAATAAATATTACCATAGTTACTATTCATAATATCAATAAAATAAAAGTAACCTATTAAAATAATTTGAACCCAATGAATCCAAATATGGAAACATTTTTTCAAAATTCAAAACATAGAAGTTTCAGTAATTAAATTAATATTTATCTTGTTGTTAAGAAAACGGGTTTTAAAAGTTAAAATATTGCCAAATATTGAAATGTTTTTACCTATTAATTCAATGTAAAATTAATGGTAATGACATAAATTATATTAAATGGTAAAAATATATTATATTTATACTTTAAAACCATTCAATATTATAATTTATCAATATAAATTATTGTGAAGAAAACGTTGTTTTTAATTAAAATATGCCGTGTTTTTACTATTACTTAAAATAAGAAAGTTATCAGAATAATATGAAAAACTTATCCTAAGTAAATTTTTATATCCTGATTCTAGAGAAGAATTTCATTATGTCAAATTTAACTTATATACATGTCAGAAACTAGATTAAATGTGCGTGCTCCATCAAAAGGCGGCAAAACTGCATTTTTTTAAAAAATACTAATTTTACCTGAAAAATTTATTTTTTTTCTCATACCATGATCTAGAAAATGTGTAAGATGAATAATAATGTTATAAAATTCATAATTTAGTTAATACTATTCATAAAAGCTAGTCCATAATAATATTATAACATTATATTGTTTTTTAGTGAAACCCGGTATTGCGTACTACACATGCTATAGAGGAAGGTTGTGATTGCGTGTAATGCAAGCGAAGTCAGAAATGTGTGTAGTGTGAGATCCTTTTTGTGTAGCATATGAAACAAGACATCAATGAAATTAATAAGAATAATTCTCATAAAATCTTGTGTTGTTCAAATTAAATCATGAGATTATGATGATAACCAATGAACCCCACCCCATTTCAATGAGGGAGAGGGTCTTATTGTGTTTTTAACTCTATATAGGTGGATCAAAAATAATATAATGATAAGTATATTTTTTATTCATTTATGAAATAGGAACATAATTTTTATTCCTATTATAAGTACTCTTTCAAATCATACATGTTTATTATAACTATTCAATGACAACCACAAAACATGAAGGTTATGATATCAATGAAAACTAATAGTAGTGTGATTATTCCATATGCTTTTTATTCCTTATTTGGGGCTATGTTCCACCCTTCCACTTATTTTATAAAAACATCACTTTTTTACCCTACAATAATTCATTCAAATGGTCTATTCCATCCATAAAATATAATTGAGATGTCTTATCCTTCATCAAAACAATATGATGGCATGTTTCCTCATTTCATAGATTCCTCTAAGGAGATCATTTCCTAGAACGAATCTCCCTCATTGATTTAAGTCATATTTACTACATTCCCAATGCAATCACAGTGTGAATTCTAATTAATTAAAATTCTTATTACTCAACAGGGATGAAAATTTCATTCATAGGGGGTAGTTATGTTTCGATTTACATGGAATTTATTGATATTTTGTGTGTTGGGAAACTATAATCCTTTCCAATTCTGGATGAAATATCTTGTGAGGCATGTTAGGTGTGGAATATAAGACAACCAATGTTCATCATATGGTAGTTGACTCCAGGGGAATCATTCTTTTAAATATTTTAATAAGATTAATCCCATGTTTATATTAAAGGGTATGGATTCTAGATCAGTTCAAAATATTAATATCTTCTAGAAATATATGGGTAGAATATTTAAAGTCTTGTGGAGAAAAAATGCTTCACATATTTCATGAAATGAATTTATATTTAGGTCATAGTTTCAATAGATTTTTTTATAGATAGTTCATAGTTTTAACTTCATTCAAGAAAAAATGTGTCACAATATTAACATTCAGTCGGAAAAAATGGTTCACATATTATTACTATTTTGGGATAGATTGGTGGTAGGTTTAACATATGTTGGAGAAAGTTGGGTCACTTGATTAATGTATTGTATAGATAGTTTGGTCATAGGATTAACATTTTTTGAGGACATATGGGGCGTAGTTTAAAAATCATGAAGAAACATATGTGTCATTCGGTTAATGTCTTCAAGGGAAAGATGTATCGTTGGTCTAACATCATGTGGGGATAGATGGGTCACATGTTTAATGAGTTGTAGTGACAGAAATGTGGCAAAGTGTCTCCCTATATGGGAATATAACCATTCTGTAGAGTTTTTTTAATTATTTTTTCATTGTATAAGATGATCAAACTTGGTGATTTTGGTTAAGTGAGTCCCCATGGTGAATATGTACACACTTTAAGAGATTGGTGCAGTGTTCTGGCTTCCTGATTTATCCTCACGGAGGTACCCTAGATGTATTGGTAGGTCAAGACTGAACCTCAGGTTGGTTTCCTACAGACCCTATTATGAAATAAGGATCAAAACACACATAGTTTGAAATCACTATTTGAATTAGTTTTAACGTAAAAGACAATATTTTTTAACATTATGCAATAAAGACTATCGTGTTACTGATGTATCATCCCATTGATATGGTGTGGATCTTTTTTCTATGGGACTGTGTGGGGGTACTAGAGTAAGGGTGGCATGCCAAGGAAAGGGATTAGTTACATCCCATTATGATCATATTCACATAATCCCATTCTCATTACACTAGTTAATGTTATAGTATGACATCAACTTTTGTGGATGTTTTCATGCAATTTTATAGCATATGACTAGGATATTTGGCGTAGAATTTTTATGTTATATATATTCCATGTGGATGGGGATACACACCAAATGGTATAATATTAAAGAAGGATGAATATCATGAAAACGGATTATCTATCATGATATGAAATTAGTTTCCTTTAGTGAATCTACATTTAGTGATTATGAGTCCACTTATCGTGAGCCTCTAGGTGGGTAATTGTATTAACACTACAATTGAGGAGTGAAAGTTCAGAGGCCAAACATTAGGTTCCCTATTCGTAGTAGTGAGAGGAATTAAGGTACCTATTATTAAGACAAAAAGGTATGATAATGGTCTAGGTTTCACTTGAATCATATGGGTAACTGTTTTAGGGACCAAAAATATATTTCATTCATGTTTATTATATTTTGAAATAATGGGATTGTACATGTAATGAGATTCAAGAAAAGTACATAAATTTTAATTTGGAGTTGTGGTTGTGTGAAAAGGTTGGTGTCATGAGGATCTACGAGTTTTCTAAAGGCTAATTCTCTTTCGTGAACCTGAAAATCCCAAAGTGGTGTTATGTGAAGAACTATAAACCATTTTCCAAGACATGTTGGGACCCATGGGACATCAATCGCATTGGTTCCCTACCTTTTATGGTCCTTGGTACAAAAATGTCACATTATGACATTAAATATGGGTTTTCTTTATAATGGTCAACCCTTTTCATGTATATATTTTTCACTAAGGCATTTTGGTGAGGATCAATATATTCTCAAAATTGTATGTTGTTGTCATACATATTCACTATTGTGCATAATAATATTTCACGATTCGTTGACATTTTTCAATGAAAATTGACCATTAAATATGTTTTTTGTGACATATCCTTCTCTCACAATGGTATGGTCATAAATAAGACGATTTTCATGAAATGTTATGATTTTTCAGAAATATTCTTGGTAAATCCTTTTATTATTCGAGAGTACCTTCCAAAATTTAATCTCTAGCCTCTTTAATGACACATAAGCCTTGGATGTACAAAACTGATTGGTTGGGTTCATCACTCAGTCCTTGCATGCACCCTTCATATATGTCATAGAATATTCCTTCAGTGCGGGCCACACACTCTATTTGCGAAAAACTAATCCATTAAGTTTTGAGCCACATTTTTGATTCCATTAAATTCCCCAGTCAGAATTAGAACTTATGGAGGGAAAAATTTTAGGTTCTATAGAAAACTCCAAAGAGGAAGGATAAATTTTTTTGTGTGAAACTTTTATCCTTATCCACACATCCCAGTTTCACTCAAATGAAAACTAGAAAACATATGTATATAAATTTTTCTAGGGGACATTCATATAGTCGCATGATTTTAGTGTTCAAAAAGACATCTCTAATGTGTGGAACTTGTGATATTTCATGAACTCATTGGCTTCCAACTATGATTTTCACAAACAATCTTCATTAGGTGATGCAGTTTCCACACATTAGTCAATACATTTCACAAACACCTTTTAGGTTGTGATATGAGAAAACTTTGTGAAAAAATAAAATATATCATGAATTAATTAGAATTATTAGATTGTGAGAAATGTATAACCTCACTGCTCAAGATATCATTGATGATCCCATAGAGAACTAGTGCCAGAAGATAGAAGGGAATCTAGAAATTTCCAATTCTATATGTGTGAATTCTGATAATAGAGATCTCTTGCGCATGATTAATGATTCCCAAAATGAAAACCTGTTACGAAATCACATACCCATTTAAATATTTTATGAAATGGATGATGTGGTTATCCCATCAATCAAATATAAAATTCCAATGTTCTTGTTCTATTTTCTTGATGAATATACCCCATTGGAATATCACCACTTTTAATCATCCTACAAGGGAACACAAATACACCACTATCTACACATTCAGTGGAAGGAAAAAATAGTGATTAGGGACCTTCTAGAAGATGAGGAGTTCTGGTACATCTATAAGAGAATCTTGCATACTTTTTTCCATAATAATAGCATGGGTGGTATAAAGTCTAAGATCATGGCTCCTTGGATAAATTTACTGATGAGTGGGTGTGGGTTTTGCAGGTACGCATTACATTTTATGGCTATGGGGAATATTTTTACCACATTGGGCTTTAAAATATAGTGTGGGCCTCCTATTTCCATGTTAACTAATAAAAAAACTTATACTATAGAATCTCAATTTTTGGTTCCTAGAACCCAACACCCTCCACCTCCACCATTTAATGGTATGTATTAACCTATGAGACATAAAATTAATTTGTGTAATCCCATAAATGGGATTACAATAGGCTTTATTCATTCCCACATCAAAATAATTTTGACATTCGGAAGACACCCTGGTTGCTGCCCAACTTTTCCAAGAATTGTTTACCTAGTTATTGATGAATCATACTCTATTTAGTTGGGAAATTTCATTATTTTCATGTCTAGGTATATTGGAGAATATTGAAGATCTAAATATTCTAGGTAAGCCGCATCAATGTCCATTAGCATAGAAAATTATGAAATTCGAATCCTATTGGCTGGTCCTTGAGGATAGGAGCTACTAGGTGTGGGGATACACCATTAAGAAAGGATGGTAGATGGTAGTTCTTTACTTTTCATTTCTGAACACCTTCTAAAGTGGGAGTCCACTTCTATAGAGGGACACTCACATAAAACTACATAATGGGATGATTATAATAGAATAAATTAAGGAATCCATAATCTTGGTTATCATGGAAATACCAGTGTTCTAACAATCCTATTGTTATTTGGGATACATATAGAGGGGAATCATAGAAAGACAAATTTTACTTCTATTCCATTTTTTATTGGTGGCATGCAATGCACATCTTGGTGTGTGACTTCCAATTGAACTTACCCATCCAAATTCTAATTAGTGTCCCTTTATCCTAAAAATCATTGGAGATATACTAGTAATTCCCAATAATATTTTTGTTACATTCAGTGTTATAAATATTGAAAATTTCAATGTTCATCCATTCTAAACAACTTCTAGAAATATTTCTAATAATTTGGAGGGAATCCTAGAAAAGAACGAATATATTATGGCCAATAATGGTCAGTAATTTATCTATATGATAAATGTTAACACTAATTGCGAGTATTACAATACATATTGTTTCTCTTAGTACTTAGGATACATCCAGAAATAGATAATGTATGCATGGTTATCTATGAGGAATCCCAATATTATACACATACTTAATTCTTGTGGGTGTTGATTGATTAAGGAATAAGAGAGATATTATTTTTTCAACCCCATAATGTAAAATTTGGTAACTTTAAGAATTTTGAAATTAATTGTATAGGGGAATATCTATGTGAAATCAGGCATCGACAGATGAGGAGTGTTTCCCCGTCAAGTGAGGCATGAGAGGATAAGGGTATCAAACATGTTACTTTATAGAGTAATCATAACAAATAAAGGCTCTATATATGGTTTTGGTAGGGTAATATTAGGGTTATGTCATACCCCAAAACCCACTTAAAAGGGAAGGGTTACCTAAGAAGATACGACAATATCGGGTAGAGACCTATTTGGACAAGACCAGTCAAACCAAGGGGTTCAAGGAATGAATCTATTCTATCTTATACAACGCACTACATATGAATCCATTACCATGAAATGGGGTTCCTAAGGAATACAATGTATGACCCTGATAGAGTAATTTTTTTTGTGGCTGATTCGGGCGGGGATCAGGCTTCCATTGTTTGGGTTTTTTTGGAATCTCTATCAAGGTGAACTTCCATGATATATTATCAAACTTAGTGGGTATGGGTTATATTTAATACCAACATGGGGGAAGAAATCATTAAAATATTTGGGAATATGTTACGTTTAGTAGGTATCGTTATGGTACACAATATTCTGAATAATGAACCTTGGAGGTTTCATCCCATGGTGTCGACACACAAGTCACCGGTAATGAGGAATCATTGGTATCATCCACTGACCATAATACCATATAAGAGAGTGGATAAGTCACCCATAAGGGTTATGACATTATTGAGATTCTATTAGGTGATGTATACATAGTTCTTTAACATTTTTTTCTCTTCTAACACTTCCAATAGCTTCTTTCGAATGTTCTAAACTATATTTTTTAATCAACATGATACAGGAGATAATGGATATGGAAGGTGATGAGGGTACCTCAATCGATGTTTATGGGGACCTTTCAGATAATTTTCACAAGACCTCCACCATGGGAGGGTTGAGGATGCAGTTTGAAGGGTTGTTCTAGATCCCCATATACTTCTTGATCGTATATGTAAGAATGCACCCTAGTATTATAATAATGGTTCCAATTTTAAGTGAGATGGACCACCTGAGGTAACTCATCATCAAGATCCCCATGCCTCATGGTTTGTTAAACCTAAATAATCTTTGTCCTATTTAGACATCCATGAAGTTATTGGAGTCTCATGTATCATTATGTTTATTTTATATATATCCCATCCATCCACTATTGGGGGTTTTTTCAGTTAGATATTGACTATCCAATAGTTTTTGAGGGATCTCCTAGGGAAAAAGTCTCATTCGAGGAAACAAGACTGGACATCAGCCATACTATTTGCCTCTCTATGTATTTCTCCCTTAATCAAGTCATGTTTTTTCAATCTTTCAACATCTATGAAAAAAATATTATGTTTCTATTTAGATCATTAGATTATTGGGTGTGATCTCCATAAATTACAGCAATTTGGAAATACATGCCTCCATAATAGAAGTTCCAATTCCTATGGATCGTGTCATTCATGATTATTGAACATTAATCCCAAGGGAAATTCTATCATGGAAAAGGGTGATTTCTCCAAGGAGGAGGAGCTCATTGTTGCTATAAATGGTGCTGTAAAATAATATTAATATGAAGATGACCTTACACTTTATCTATAAATTGAACCATCGAAGAGGATTTCATATAAATACACTATCTCCACTGTTATCACAACTATCCTAGAGTATGAACCCAAGAATTCTTCAAATTGGCTGATTTTAGGGTTATTAATTTCTGTGAAAAATGGATCATAAGCTTAGTATTTGGAGCATCATGTGTAACACTATTACACACACTTCAAATCCACGTCTATTGATTCATATGGTATCCATCTACCATAGATTAAAAAAACAAGGCACCAAAGAGGATTATTATTATTATATCCATGCACTGATATTTTATTATATTGTGAAGCAGGTGCTTCTGGAATGTCAACTGATTTATATCTCATGAAATTATCGGAGATATTATGGTTGAGAAAAGCATCAGGTTGTATATCAAGAAATTATATAAATTTAATTAATATTAAATAAGCATGAAACCATCCTTAATTACCATGTAGGGATAATAATAAAGTTATGGGACAAGCTATATATGGTCAATTTAATTCCCCAAGTATTTACAAATAAATATTGAATGTAATGAATGAAACATTGAGTCTCTGTGAAACAACTATTGGTTTTAACCTAAACATTAAACATAGTAATATTAATAGTAATAAATACTATTAAATGTTATTTATAATGTTTTCACAAAAATAAAAAAATCAAAGTTAAATATATAATTATTGTTAAAATAAAAAAATTGAAATTTTGATTTCACAATTATTTTAGGGGGAATTTTAATTATTTTTTTGAGATGTTTCATTTTTTGATGAATAGTGAAAAATAATACATTGATGTCCAAAACATTATATTGAGTTTATATAATTATTATAATTTTAATTAATTATTAATTTTATAATATATCAATTATATATATATATATATTGATCTAATGTAGACCATTGGAATCATTTTTATATTGAAATTTCATAGAGAAATTTATTGAATCTTGAATATTTTTTTACCCACCATCTCTCCACATTTGCAGGATTATCATTAAACATAATTTTTCCTCTTCTATGAATTGAATTTAAAAAAATGGAAATAAACTGTTGTGATCAGTAACATATTTAGAGTCATATAGGATACACTTTTTTTGGTAATAGTAACTTCACCCTTTGGAATGGTAATGTTAACATTATGAATGGTAATATGACCCTTATGAATAGTAAACCTTTCAAACGAATATTATCCACACACATTAATGTATAAATAAGATTAAGGAATCTTATAAATGAATTTATGATATAATTATATCACAATATATGAAAATAAATATTTTAGAATTTATTAATTTGGAGTTGGTATTTTTGTATATAATAAATATTTAATTATAATTTTAAAATTAATTTAATCATTTAAAAGAAAATTTTTTATCATAAAATATATTATTATATCAATATATTTCTTCATATGATTATATGATGATTTTTTGATACCTTAGTTAATTTTTTATATTTTCATAAAAACAATTACAATATTAAAATCGATGTTTTAGTGTAAATGTTGATTTTCATAAAAAAATTTAAATTTAACATCTTCAGAAAATTATTTCCACAAAATAAACTTCATTTTTTTATTCTACACATCAAAAACTGCTATGAGATAATTTTTCGGTTTTTTCTAAAATACATGAATTTTTTGTGAATAGTGAAATACGATAATTTCCGATATTTAAATTATAATAAAATAGATGAATTAAAATATCATGCACGTTGTAAAAAAACCATTAATTAGAACTCGCATTCTCTCTTCAGTATATTTAGTCAGAAGAATAAAAAATATTTCTTTTCTTGAGTAAAATAATAAAATAATTATTAAAATAATGAGAAATCATCACTCCCCTCCACTAAAAACCACTTCTCATCCCATCTTCTCCACATACCTCTCAGACTAGATATTGGTAAAATTTTTACCTAAATGATCTTCCCAAGTATCTTCCCCAATTACATGATCTCTTGGTCTTACCAAAATAGAAAATCACCCTCTCCTGTGCAGGTTCTTAATAAGGATAATTCGATAAGACAATAAGGTCAATTCCAGAACAGATTTGGACTTAACGTAAGGGTTTTCACATCTCACTTCCATTTTTGTGAGATATTCATTTGTCGTCACTATTTCTTGTGTATGGTGTATGAATAATTCCATTTATGTGTCATATCATGAATATATTTATTTTCTATTTATTAAAAATATCATTTGATGGTTATTAATTTTGGGCCATAAGATTCAATTAATTAAAAAGTGGTAATGGTTTTCTTCCAAAACATTCATTTTTATTCAGGTTATGCTTCCTACCTCTATAAAAAATTTAGTTATTCATTATTTCTATATAATTCTTAAAGATTACATGTATGCATTTCAAATTCCTATTTCTATATCATTTCATTTTTCATTTATAACATATACATGTTTTATTGAGGTTTCCTTTTCAATTTTTCCCCATACACAAACCTGATTAAAGGGAACACCTCGATTTATTATTCATTTTCAAGTACCATCCATAATATATTTTTAGAAACCATTATCTTTATAAAATCACAAATTTTTCCATGAAAAAATATACTTCTTCATTACTAGTTTATAAAAAAAAGTTTCACAAATACAAATGGGTTTTCCAAAAAACTCATCCTTACAAAGAAAAAATGGATATTCATCTCAATCATTCATTGATGATTTTATTGGAGTATTTTGATGTATTTTAAAATATATATTTAAATCTATGATTTATTGATATTTATATATCAAAATTTTTATATACAATATGTTATAAAAATTTTTATGATTGATTTTTCTGTGGATGTATTATATCGATTCCATTGCCCTTACAATGAAAATTTGTTAGTGATTATGATTTCAAATTATGGAATATTATTTATTTTTCATATTTTTATATTGTTTATGTCTATCCCCATTCATATGATGAATTCATTGGGTATAGAAATTGATTTGTTGGGACCACCATTTCCCTTTTATTCATCAATTGTTCTCATGAGACAAAGTAGAATTAGTTATATTTTAAGGACTTACCCGAGTATATTTAGACATCTTGGTCGAGGCCTTGACAACATGTTTATGATGTCCCAAATTATTCATTCCCTAATTTTGAAAGTTTTAATTGATATTCCATGTGATTATTCTACTAGTATAATATTAATTGATATGTTTTATTATGGAATTATTTATTCTGTAATTATTCCATCCATATTATGCTCACGAATACATTTTAATGTCATGAGTAAATTTATTTATTCTTCAAGGATTATTATTTATGCTTCTACTTTATTATTTACCCTTACTAAGAACCTATGGTCACCCTGTTATTGTGTTTAATTTCCCCATTTTATGAAGAAGAAAACATTTATTAAACTTCTAAGGAAGCAATTTATTTAATTTTATAATTTATAATATTTTATTTTATTTTCACAATGTATTATGGGTATCAGGAATTTAATTTTTTCTTCTATGATTGTTAAAAAAATAGGTCCTTCAGGATTTGATTTTTAGTAATAATGATAATGTAATAAAATAATACCCCAACACCGGGACTGTGGAGTTAGGGAATTTCTATTGGTATCAGAGGATGTTTAGCAGAAACCTTGGAAATTATATTTACAAAACATATATAAGATAACATAAACCTAAAATAAATTTTTAGAAAAAAATATCAAAGAACATCCTAGAATTTTTCTAAGGTGGTGATTATGTGGATATTCTGAGAAATACATCCCTATCTGGATACTACATGTTTACATGGTTCTGTCAGAGATGTACCTTAGGGTAACTAATCTGACAAGGTATCTTAGACCTGGATTGGGGTAACCTGGTAGTTGAAAATGGTTCTTACTATGCACCATGTTTTGTAGTCATGTTAGTTATTTTTATGATAATTCAAATTTTATTTATAATCAATTATGATGGATTTAAAATAAATATGTCCTCAAATAAATGATGTTTATGATTATGATATTAGTTATGCATAACTTTTTCAATTTATTATGTATATTTCTCTTGTATTGGGATTATACATTATGTTTCATAATGTCATGATATAATCTAGTGTGTGAAATTTTATTTAAATTGCACCTACCTAAATAATGTGGAACCACATCAATGAACATAATTGAAAGAGTAATAATTATCCTTAATTTTATGGGTTTAGGCCAATATTTCATCGGGTACTCATATATCAAAAATTATCATCATATGAGGAGATAATAACATTTCCTAACAATAAGTAGAAAGATTTTTCTATTTATTATGGATTTGGAAGGATTCTAGACAAGAATAGGACACAATGAAAAAATATAGATTAAGGTAAGATGGTAAAGAAGTATCTTCCCCAAAGTAATAATTTTAGAAGGAAACATGTTGTCATATTCTTATGATGAAAAGGATTTTTCTTCACATATGGAGGAAAATGCCAAAATTCTCATAATTTATAGAGAGGGAAATAATATCAAAATATTCAATGATTCAACTGTAAGGATATGGGGGACTATGCAAATAAATTTACCAAGAGTCATGGAAATATAACTCCAGAAAAAGTAAAGGGATAATGATTGATATTATGATGTTACTACGGTTAAAGTATATTAATTAATGTTTCTATGTTTTTAGGATTTAAGAACATTGTTACGGATTTTTTTAGACAAATTATGAGATATATATGGATTTTTCTAGAGTACTATCTCATTTTCTATCTAAGGTCATATATTTAATGGTACTAAGGAAAAAATGGTTTCAATAACAAGTTAAAAATTGGAAAACATGTGGTAAATGGAAAGATAATCCTTAAAATGTTTCTGGTGATGAGATAATGATGTCCGATAGTGAGATGATTGATATGGATAAAGTAAATTAAATGTTAATTAATACGACGGGAAAGATTATAAGGTGTTGGATCCTGAAATTTTGGAATGTTTAACCATTTGTTATCATGACCCATCTCTAGGGGACCATGTCGGGACAACCCCAAGATCACCTCTTATAGGCTAGGGGTGGGCAACTAGTGTCTAGTAGTCATTTCCCATAAAGGGGAGTCATTTTCTTATAAACCAAAAAAATCACTCATCCCCAAGAAATGTTTTGAAACTAAAAATACTGAGTAAATAGATATGCAACCCTCTAAGACAACCATTAAGAGTTACATTACAAACTAAAAAGTAAATGGTCCAGAATACATGACCAACTCAAATAGAAAAGTAAAAGATCTTGGGTATAGACTATAGAAGACATTCCATAAGGGTAGTTACATTAATCCATATAAATGTCATTGAACTATACCATGTCCCTAGGGTCACCCTAATGCACCCCTATATCTGCCCCAAAAAGTAATCTGTTAATGCAATAGATAGTCTGCATAAGACACGACACGTGTGGGAAAATCCCATGTAGGGGTAAGTAAAACAATACTTAGTAGGGAACCCAAACCATAAAAGTATATCGAAAAAAGAAAACAAGGAAAAATACCAAATAGGTACATGAATTTTAGCCTCTAGTAAGTACAATCAAGAGAGTCACTAGAGTCATATCACACGAGGATATATATACAAAGAAAGTATACACATATCTAAATCCAAGGTGATGGACTACGAATCTTCATAGAAAACTCACTCCACATCTTTATATGATACACACTTTGTATAACCATCAGATACACACTTCGTGTATCCATATGAGACACACTCTGTATAACTATAGAAGACACACCCGGTATGACTATAGGATACACACTCCATAAAACTGTAGGATAAAATCTTAATATATTCATAAGAGACACACTCTGTATAGGCAAAAGAGACACAATTCATAAGAGACAGACACCGTATTGGTATAGGAGATAAACTCTGTATCTTCACAAAATGAGTCACAATATTCCATCTTTAGTGTTCTTTCTCTAGGATCACATACTCCTTGAGAAAATTGGCCATAATCAATCCCCCTTAAAAACTCTCGTAGTGTATCTTCTAAGGACCACATCATCGTGAGGTTTCTAACAGCATAAACGGATCATCAAACGGACACACAGTTTGTGAGTTATGGTCATTTTAGTAAAAAGGGGTTGGTTAGGTCTGGGTATGGTCAAACCTAGGTTCCACCTAACCTTGCCCATTATGTTCGACCAACCCTACCATGTCCGACTTGGCCCATCAACTCCCGCCAAGCCCACTCGAACGGGGTGGTTCTTCCACTCAGGACACGATGGTTTTTTCATCTTCTCTTGGTCAACGGGAGGTGGCCACTATGTAACCACTCCACAGTGGTTGTCGCGAAGTCTCGTCATAGCCAATATAGACCGCGTATTATTTACTATGTGACGTGGCTTTATGCCCAATCCAGTTGAGCTCGCCGCAGGCTGTCGATTTGGGGCTCATATCTGCCACCCACAGCCCTTGTGTCGTGAGGTCCTCTACCACCAGCCATAGAGCTGGTGTCCTCCAACTACCATATGGTTGTGCTTCATCCAATATTTCTTATTCTGTAGGACTCCATCATTTCCATGGTTTCCCATATTTTGAATAGGTAATAACTTCACATTCCTTGGGTCACCGTCTTGACTATCGTCAACTCAAAATCTTCTCGTCATCACTTCGGGGGTCTAACCATGTTTTCAACCCCCTTGAAATATATATCACACCAAAACGTGTCTGCTGACATAGAATGCAAGAATGGGGAAGAGATACAAGCACAATAACACCCTTATAATGGACCTTATACTTGATTATGTTGACCTTGGTCCATTCATGTTAGTAGGAAAATGGAAGAGGAATACGAGAATATTTAATAAGATTCATTCCCTTTAATACTGTATTTTTAACCATCCCATAAAAAAATTAAATCATGGATCAACCTGTTCATGGGTTGATCCAACCTCTTCATTGGAAACAAGAACTGGGAAAGAAAATACTATGAAAAAACCCCTACCTGTAAATAGGATCAGTCTGAGGAGTGAATCTTTATTGAGGTGATTCGTCCAAGAATTTCCTTGATCTTTCGTTCATCGTCATTCATCATCGTTGGTGATAGAGATTTATTATCCTTTCTCTGGGAATCTATCGAGCTCTATGGAATAATTTTCTTGCTTTAGTATTTCTGTCATGGTTTTTATCAACTGTTATTGAAGGAAAATATTAAAGAATTTCCTTGTTTTAAATGCATTTTAGCATTGCGACAACACTACATTGTAGCATAACTGAGTCACTGCATCACATTGTTGTTGAGTCATTTCATAATGTTGAAGAAATAAAATAAAATAAAATTTTATGTACATTTTATGTTTCTTTTATTGCATCCATAAATTAACTTTTTCAAGTAACCTACACTAGTTGATGTTAGGACCTTCCTAGGGTAAAATTGCAGTTCTAAGCTCAATGGTGGCCTTAGATTTTTGATCCAGGTACCCGTTTATATGTTACTAAAACCGCACACATGTCCTATTTTTAATAAACATAAAAACTGTTTGAACATTAAATATGGGCACCCAAATCCTTATAAATACAGATCGTATCAATTCCTAGTCTCAAAATCATCCTATATAATTTTCAAAATATTTACATGGAAAATCAGTGACATTACATTCTCCCCGCCATTGGTCTTTACATCTCTAAAATCCAAAATAAGGGCTAAATAAACAGATGTGGATAGTGAGCACGGATATGAGCATCCCTCTACCATGTTCTCTCATAGAGATTCATGTGCTTCAATAAAATGCACACTATAGTAATTGATCCCCCACTGAGGTTCCTCTCTTATCGATCCTTGATCTCCACTAGGAACACTACAAAATTCTTCTTGTCGTCTACATTCAAATCTCCCTAGTAAATGACATTTGAAAGGGTCATGTATGTATCCCCTTAGCTGGGATATGTGAAAGACGTCATGAACCCAATCTAACTGTAGAGGTAGAGACAAGTTGTATGACACCTTGACCACTCTATGCAGTAACAAAAAAGGATTGATGATCCTTGGAGATAACTTTCCGCCCTGAACAAATCAATGTATCCCATGTTAAGGAGAGACTAGAAGGAACACATGGACTCCCTCCATAAACTCCCATAGTCCTTATTGACTACAATCATAGGACTTCTGATAGCTTTGTTCACATTTCTTCCACTCATTGATGACTTGAACCTGCTCCATAGTTTACTACACCAACTCTGGGACCATTGTTACTGACTCTCTATGGCCATTCTATCAAAGTGGAGACCTATATGGTCATATGTAAATGGCCTTGAATGGTTCCATACAGATGGTGCAGTGGTAGCTATTATTGAACAAAAATTTTTCCAAACGTAGGTGATCCTACCTACTGTGGCCAAAATCAAGGAATCAAGCATATAACATTTCTTGTAAGACCGGATTGGCCCACTCCATCGGTCCATATGTCTATAGGTGGATAGTTGTGCTCATGTTCAGCTGAGTCCCAAATGCCTCCAGCATTCCCTTCCATAATCGGGAAGTGAAACATGCACAAAAATCTAAGACAATAAATGATGGGACCCCATGGAGTTGAAATATATCTTGTGCGAAGAGGCGTCCCTGGATCTCTACGGAACCCTATTCCAGAATATCTAGGAAATGGGATGACTTGGTGAGTTGGACAATGATTACCCAGCTGGAATCATTCCCTCAAGATGTACATGATATACCTATCACGAATTCCATTGATATACCATCCCACTTCCACTCTGGTACCTCAAGGTGTTGATTCAAACCCACTAGAACCTAGTGCTCGGCCTTCACTGGATGACAAGTGAGGCATATTTAGATAAACTCTTCCACTTCTTTCTTCATACCCTATCACCAAAATTTACATCAGAGGTCTTGATAGATCTTTTTACCACCTAAACGTACCAATAAATGGGATGTATGGAACTCTTTTAACAACTACTCCTATAACATAGCTGGTACCACTATGTGTCTTTTAAAGAAGATGACATGCTCCCAACCTTTTGAATATCACTTAATGGAATTCCTTATGGACATCTGATCATGTGTTATCTCATAGATGATATCTCTAAGTTGTTCCTCTTACACATTCTATAAGAGTTGGGGGGGTAACAATCATATATTGGAGATAAGTTACTCCACCTCCATACAGGAAGGATATCTGAAGAAAGGCCAACTTCTATAAGGCCTCATTCAGTAGTTATGACCTCTATCTATGACTAAGAAATTATTCAACCATGTTCACCTTCCACAACTATAGAATATTTCATATTCATAGTCATTGAAGAACTCTATACATCATCGTTGTCTTGTGTTTAGTTAAATTTGAGAAACGATACACCCGAGTCTTTTCTGGTCTTAGTAGACAATAAAATACTCTCCCATAAGGTAGTGTAATCAAATCTTCAATGTGAAGGCTACCACTGCCAACTCTAGATTGTGGGTCATGTAGTCCTACTCGTGTGGTCACACATTTCATGAACTCTAATCAATCGCTGATTTACCCTGCATTAGGACACAACCAAGCCCTATTCCTGATGCATCACAGAACACTCGTACTCAACACTCTCCTCTGGAAATATCAGGGTATGAGCACTCATCAAACTCTGTCCCATCTGCTAAAATCTCTCCTAGAAATTCATTATCCACATAAAAGGTTTACCTTTTCATGTCATGGATATCATGGATTTTTTACTCTATAAAATTCAAGCACGAACCTCCGATATTACCCATAAAACCCACAAAAACTCCTAACCTCGGTAACGTTCTTGGGTGGCTCCCAAGAAAAAACCAAATCTATCTTTCCAAGATCTACTGAAAATCCATCAACAGAAATAATGTGTGCCATAAAGTGAACCTCTGGTATCATCAATAAACATATAAATAGATTCACATATTACTAGTGGTGTGAGAGTATGACCAAAACCATCTTTAAGTGTATCTTGTGCTCCTCCTCGGATGATGATTACACCAGGATATCAGCAAAAACGACCACTACAGACCAATCTAGGTAAAGTTGGAAGATATTCTCCATGGGTCCCATGAACACTTATGGGGTTTTTTTATTTTCCAAAAAACAACACTATGTACTCACAGAGGTCGTAGAAACATCTGAATGATGCCTTCGAAATGTCTTCATCCTACACTCAAAGCTAGTGATAGCCCGATATGAGGTCTATATCCAAGATCCATCTTGCTACCTTTAGCTGATTGGAGAGGTTTTCAATCCTAAGTAGTGGATACTTATTCTTTGCAGTCACTAGATTCAGGCATCGTAATTCCACACACAACCTCGAGCTCCCTCCTTCCTTCTTCGAAAACAAAAGTGGGGCTCCCAATGGTGAAGAACTGGTTCTCACAAAGACCATCTTATGAAATTACTCTAACTATCCCTTCAATTCTTGATGATCTATAGGATCCATCAGATATGCCGACGTAGTTATTGGTTTCATACTAGGGTGTAGGCTAGTGCAGAATTCTACCTCACTATGAGGGGCTAGTCCTATAACATCATTCGGAAATACATCCTCGTACTCATCCACCACTGTAGGAATATGAAGACTTGTCTCATACATTTCACTAAGGTTCATTCTATCCAACTAATGTGTGATCCGATGCACCCTCCTACATGCGAGTTTATCATGTGCTTTATGTGTTTAAATTTTTATGAAAAAGGAAAACCTTGTCCCATATCTACAGAAACACCGTATTTTGCGCCAAAACATTCAATATGATAATGAACACCCGATAAAAATTTCATACCTAGAATGACATTGTAAGGCCTCAATGTTTCCACCAAGTGATCCCAAATGAATCTATATCCCCCAAGAGTAAGGGAAAACTATTGGAACCGCTGTGTGATCATCAAATATCCACTCGTAAGAGTCTCTATGCGTAGGGATGGAGTCAAAATTCCATTGGAATATCTGTGTCTCAAAAAAGGGTCATTACCAGATATTAGTGACTGGAACTCGTGTCAATTGAAACTATAGCTAGTGGGAAATGATACAGATCATACCTCTAATCATCTCATGAGTCTCGGTATTGTAGGCCTCCATTGCATAGAGTTTCCATCAGCCCTATCCACCTACTCCCTGGGCTCTGGGTGGACCACCTAGGGGCAGTGGTGGAAGTGCATCGAACCTCCATCAACTTATTTCCACTTATACCTCTCCTTTGCCACATCTTCTAGCTCAAGGAACACCCTATTACTACCTCTTACACTACCTCAATATTCCCTTTTCCATCTCCTAGTCTGTCATACGACTGGACGAACAATCTCTAGCCATATTCCCATGACCGCAACAGAAGTAGCACATCCTCTACAATGGATGACATGTTCTTCCATGTAATCCCCACACTACTGATATAGTGTCCTAGGGTTGTCTCCTGGACTATCTGGTCCACTTGGACCCCAACGTCATTTGTCGACTACCCACTACCAAAGACCTAGTTCCCTGGCACCCGGTGGTAGCTTCCAATACTGGTTGCTACTCTGGAAGAAATATCTCAACTATTAGAGCTCGATCCAATACCCCAGAATCCGTAGGGATGCAAAAGGATATCATTGATGCCCTGATATCTTGGCATAGATCTTTATTGACAGAATGGTGCATAAAAAACGGGTCCCACACTATGACATTAGAGTATCAAGAATGATTTATGAATATTTGTGAGTATTATAACACCATTTGGATTCCCTTCTATATATACAGGAGCTCATATATGTTTATAGAGTGTAATGTCACAGGAAGGAACTTATATCTAAAGAGACGGTCAAAGTATGTCCAGAAGAGGGTCACCTCCTTGTGTGTCTGGATCGTCTTGCTCCACCATCCCCCCACTGAACCCTATAGAAGACTCGCATCTATGACCACCATATGGTCAATATACATCCTCATTATGTGGAAAACACACATAACCACCTCCAACCAGTCCTCAGCTACTTGAGGAACCATTTAACCTTGGAACATGGGTGGTCATTGTCTCTGAAACTGATGAAATGAACTCAGCATATGTGCATCTCAATGGGTAATGACAGTTGGAACTACTAATCTCTGGGTGGTGGTATCATTGGTACTCCCCCCAAGAGTTTTTATCTCTAGAAAATGTTCTGGTAACGATTCATTGTCACTTGAGAGACCATCCTCATGGTCGCGCCCCAGAATCATGGCTAGATGCATGTGTGGAAGCATCCTAAAATAGAACAACATGTACCATGGAAAATAGAGTATACCTGGTGAGATGAATCTGACTATAGAAGGACATTAGAACATACTCAATTCCTATATGATTCATGGACCATTAATTTTTCGTGGAACTAGTATTTTAATATACCGAGTTATAATGAAAAATTCAAGGTCCTGGTGTATAGATACGTCAACCGCCACACCAAAAATCGGTTCCCTAGACTGAAAGCCAAACTCAGAACACTTATAAATATTTCCAAAAAATAAAAGTAAGACTGACCTCCTTTTGATTCCATTCTATCATGACCCAACCCCCAGGGCCCCTCCCATGACTACCCCAAACATTCCTCCCATAGTCCAGTGGATAGAGACTAGAACTAAGTAAGAATTTATCACAAAGGGAAAGCATTTACCTATAAACATACACACATTCATCCTTCCAAAAGAAATGTATAAAACTAAAAACACTAAGAAAATAAATATGAAACCCACTAAGACTACCACTAGGAGTAACCAAAAAAGTTGTAAGGAAAACAGTCCATAATACAAGACCAAATCTAATGGAAAATTACAATCTCTTGGGTCTCATCTGCAGAAAATTCGAATTGAACTGTATGTACTGAAAGTTGTTTGAATGCCACTAAAGCATACAACATCTTTCAGGTGACCTTGAAGCACCACAGTTTTCATCCCACCAAGGTCTCTGTCAATTCTTTCGATCATCTGCACAATAAATGAGACATGCATGTGAATCTTGTGTAGGGGTGAGTAAAACAATTCTTAGTAGGGACCCCAAACCACAAAGGTAAACAACAAAGTATAACACAAGTTTTACTATCAAATGAATAAATTATGTTTAGCCTATAATAGGTAAAATCAATAGAGTCACTGAAGGTAAATCACACTAGGATATATACCCTATGAAAGTCCATAAATATCCAAATATAAGGGGAAACACTTCACATCTTCATAGGAGACACACGTTGCATCCTTGTAAGAGACACACTCTCTATAACTACAGGAGACACACTCCTTGTATCCGTAGGAGACACACTCAGTGTATCCGTAGCAGAAACACTCTGTAAATGTAGGAGACACACTCTGTTTAACCATATGATAGATAATATATATAACCATAGGATACACAACACAGAAATCTATAACAGAAACAATATGTATGGATGCAGGAGTCACATTTTTTAAGAGACACACTCTGTATGCGGGTAGAAGACACACAATGATCCTTCAAATAGCTAGAAACATGATTTCTTACATTGTTTCCTCACTCTGGGATGACATATTCCTTAAAAAAATAGGTTGTATTTTGACATCCATGAAAACTGTCATAGAGTATCTCAAAAGGATTTCCTTATCAAAAGGGTCTGAATTCCACAAATAGCTTCTCAAATAGGCACACAGATTGAGAGTTATGGGTTTTTAATTAAAAATGGGTCGGTTTGGTCAGGGGAAAGGCCGACCTAGTAAGACTGACCTGACCCAACCTGACACAGGCCCACTGAGTCAGGATAGGTCCACCGATCCTGACATGGCCGGTCAGGTCCGACTCGACCTGACTAGTTGACTCTGACCTAACCTGTCTGGTCCGGTCTGGCCTGCTCAAGTGGGTCGATTCATCCACTCGATATGCAGCAGGTTCAACATCCCCACATGGTCAAATTATCATGGAAACTCTGTTCAATGTGTTGGACCACCGTATAAATTCCCTACAGTGGTTTCATTGAGGTCTTGCCTAGTTCCAGCAGGACTGCGACCCATTTACCACGTGATGCACCTTCATACCATGTGATGTCGCTTCATGTCACGTCCCTTCAAGATGAAAACCCTATCCACCACCTTCATCCATTGTCTCGTGGGTTCCTCCACCTCCGACAGTAGAGCAGGTGGCCTCCTGCTACTGGTAGTCACACCACCGTGCACCCCTGCCAGCACCGCCACACACCCCTGACTGCAGCATCTCCTCTGTAGGCTGCCACCATCACTGTGGTGGCCTTTTTTTCAAACCTTGAATACATACATGATCCATGGTCATCGTATTCACTTTCGTGAGATACAAATTTTATCACTGTCACTTCAGGGGTCTGATCATGTTTGGAATCACATGACAATACATGTCGCAACCATAAGGGTTGGCTGATGAAGAACACAAGAACCAGGAAGAGACATAACCACATGAACACCCATATAATGGACCTTGGACTAGTTTTTTCGGCCTTGTCAAATTTTTATTTGTTGAAAAATGGAAAAGTAATTATAAAATATTTAATAAAATTAATTTGGGGCCTCAGAATTACATTTTGTCTCAGCACCTAGTCCCGAAAAAATACTATATAATTTAAAAAAATCACATTGAAAATTTGAGACATTACGTTTATGAAATAGTTTATTTTTTTAATTGTATAAGGTTTAAAAGGAAAAATTATTACATCACTACAAGACTCAACCAGTGAAAAGAGAAGATTTATCGATAGTTCAAGGCACAAATAAAGGATAAGATAATTTTTAGGAATTAAAAACATATATTTATACTCTTATAAAGTGGAATGATTTCCAAAATCTTGTAAAATATTCTTAAATAAAAATTTAGTTATTTTACCATAATCTTTGATAAAATCAATGAAATTTTTCATAATTTTAGTTTTTTTTGGTAATCAATATTCAACTGAACATGATCTCTACAACTTTCTATAAAAACATCATAGTTTGAATTTTATTCTGTATCTAGGTTTTCATTTCCAACTACCTTATCTCCATTCAAATGAATAATTTTTTGGTGACCACTTCATATCTATTAACCACTTTTTTAGAAGATATTTTATTCACCCTATTTCAAATATGGGTTTACTACAGAGAAATTTCCAAGTTTCAACCATTAACTTTTGATGTAAATTTTCAAATTGCGAGGACACAATTTATTGAAGGAGGGGATAATGTTACACCAAAATTATTTACAAATAAATATGTAATTTAATTCATGAATCACTGATTCTCTATGAAAAAAACACTTTTTTATAACCTAGCCCTTAAACATAGTAATATTAATAGTAATAAATACTACTTAATGTTATTTATACTTGTTTCAAATAAATAATGAATATTTATAATGAAATATTTAATTCTTGGTAAAATAAGCATCATTTTTTAATTTTGAATGTGAAAATTTATTTACTAGGTATTTTTAGTTTTTTCTGAGATGTTTCGATTTTTGATAAATAGTGAAAAATATTACATTGTAGTTACAAATTGTGTTTTAAATATACATAATTATTATAATATAAATTGATTCCTAATTTTACAATATATCATTAATACATATATTAATCCATTTTAGATCAGTAGAATCATTTTTTTATTGAAATTATATATATAAACTTATTTAACTTTTGAACGTTCTTTTTACCCTCCTTCTCGCCACATTTCCAGAACCACCATTAAATGTAATTTTTCATCTTTTATAAATGTAATTTTGAAAAATGGAAATACATTATTTCTATCTATATGATATTTATATTCTAAGTGGATCAACTTTTTTTTGAATAGTATGTTGTCCTTTAGAATAGTAATGTTGCCCTTCTGAATAGTAATATGACCCTTATGAGTAGTAAACATACCAAATAATTAGTAACCACACTAATTAGTTTGTAAGTAAAATTTATGAATCTTATAAATGAATTTATGATACAATTATATCATATTTTAAGTAAATTAATATTTTAAACATTATTAATTATGTTTTGGTATTTTCTGGGAATATATATTTAATTTCAATTTTACAATTAATTTAATAATTTCAAAGAAAAATATATTTATATAATAGATTAATATATTAATATTAGTTTCTTCAAGATTATATGATAATTTTGTGAGACACTAGTTAGTTTTTGAAAGTTTCATAAAAATAGTTATAATATTTAAATCAGTTTTTTTAAAGTATATAATAATTTTAAATAAGAATTAAATTTTTCATATTTAATAAAAATATTCATTAAATAGGTTTCATTTTTGGATTCCCTAGGTTTAAATAAGATTGTGGTGATTATTTGAGATTTTTCTGAAATACTTGAATCTTTAATGAATAGTTAAATATGATAATTTATGGTATCTCAGTTATGATATAGATACATGACTTAAAACAAGAGGCATGATGTAAGAAAAAATTAGTTCAAACTCACATGCTCTATTATCTATATATATTCATAGGAATCATCAATATTGATAGTTTTTAGGAACATAAAAAAATAATGAATAAAATACTGAGAAACCACGTCTCTCCTCCACTATAAACACCATTCCTAATACAACCCTGCTTTTATTACAAACTTAAACATGATTTATTACATAAAACTTCACTTGATAAAACAAGAAGATAGAGAGTTTTAGTGTCATTGGGTCTTTGGATCATTACATAAAAATTTGAAACATTAAATACAACATCTTTAGTGAAAACTTTCTTTACATGACCACTACATTCCCTCGTACTTAGCATTGCATGGGATAATCTGAGGACATGCATGAGAAAAGGGTGAGCTATAAAGCCCAGTAAGTGAGTAGACATGGAATGACATGAGGAGTACAATACATGTTAGGAAATAGGCATATCAATATAGCATAAATGAGATATGAACATAAAGTCATGATAAAGCATGATAATCATAACATGGAAATGTGGCAACAACACTTAACATGGAATTAGCATGAGCAAAGGCTCATTGCACATGGATCATGAGTAAATACTCATTTCACATAAATCACGAGTAAACCCTCATTTCACTTGAATTATCATGAGTCCACACTCATTGCACATGACGTATCATGATACAATACTTTACCCAATGCATTGGAGCGCTATAAGGGCACACCCTTCTTAAACATTTCATTTCATGCATAAGTGTGCCACATGGATCATAAAACATGGATTCATAAAACATAATCATTTATTCCACGATAAAGGAATGTGGAATTTATACATGAATCTTTATAATCAATAAGTAAATGTGCATAAAGGTGAATACCCTTGATGGAGAAATGGGCATGGTATTCACTACACAATGACATTGGCTTAGAAAATCGGTGTGATTTCTGCAACGTAACGATGTGAAATAAGAATTCATAAAAAATGGTTTATGAGAGAGAAAGGGGTTCCTAATCATATTTACATTTAATTGACAGTATGGAGGTCATATAGATACATGTACCAACAATTTTAATTGAATTTAGATTCATGATACAAAAGTATTGCTTGAATGTAAAAGAGGAGAGAGAAGTTCCTTTCGGAATTTCGGCATAGTAACGGGTGTACATGGGGGCATTTAATTAAATATAAAGGGGTCTCCTATCATTCTAACATAAAGAGGGAAGTATGAGGGTGGTGCGAAACCATACCCCAATATTCAAAATTGAAATTTAAAGGGCAAAACAACTTAATGAAAAATGGACAAAAATGATAAAGGAAGAAAAAACCCTTACTTGGAAGTGTGCTTCCAAAGCCTAGAGAGAGGCTTGTGAGAGGCTTCTTGGGAGCTTGGGGAACCTTGGGTGGATTCTAGAGAGGGTAAGGCAGAGGTTGTACGAACTCCTAGGGATATAAGTGAAGAGGAAGTTGGAGCTTGGGTGGGTTTATATAGGAAAGGTGAGGAAATTCATTATTATTTTGATTTGGGAACCCTTATATTAAATTAATCCAAACCATGAACCATCCCATAGTTTATGCCCATGGATTTTAGAAAAGGGAAGAGGAAAAAAATATTTTATAAGGCCAAAGTCCGAACTTCTTAAAATAATAAGGTTTCATATGTGGAGGTGAGTCACACTCCCATGGAAATTAATTTAAAAAGGCAAAGTGTTGAATAAGTCTTGTGGGGTCCATTAATGCTTTGAAAAGTAAGTAAAACAAACCCAAAACCACATCATTTTAATGTTAAAACATATATTGGCCTAAAATAAATATCATAGTATTTTATTACTTCACTATTGGGTCATTATGATGTCATAAAACATGTTATATATTTAAACGGTATTTAATTTTTACACAAAAATTAAATTTGTCTCAGAAAATTATGAAAAATTCACCGTTGGATACTTTTGACATCCTGATTCCAAAAATAACATTTATTGTATCTAAATAATTTTCTAAATATGTGAATTTTCAATTTTAAAATAAAAACCGACATTTATCGAAAATTCACGGGTTTTGACAGAAATGGCTTTCAAACCCTAATAAAAATTTTAATTGCATTCATAAAATTATAAGATTATTTATATTTAATAAAAATTAATTTATTATTATTATTATTATTTTATTAAAATATTATTTAATTCAAAATTCCCTTAATTTAAAAAAATAGATTTGTTAATTAAATAATAATTGAAAACACCATTTGTACTTTAAATACTGTTTACAATGAATCAAAAATGACTAGAAATTATATTCATTATTATAAAAAAAATAATGTTCATGAACATAGTACTACTTATTTGTTACATAACCCCTTAAAACAACTGGATAAGACCTAAGGGTAAGGTGTGCAATGGAGACAGACTCATGGGGTGGCTCGGATAACATCGATCAAGTGGTAATTTCAGTCAACTTCCACTTTTCCCGTAGACAGTCACATTTGTGCTTGAAATGATGAAGCTCAGCTTGGGCTTGGTCAAGGGCGAAGCCCAAAGACGTCATCTCTTTTCCGAGCTCTGACAAATGGGCTTCGTATGGGGAAATTCTACTGGATGAGGCTATCGCTTCCTTTGTCTGAGTAAATTAGATTTGTTAAAGTCCTATATTTATACTAATCATGTTATCACTGTTCAACGGATATATTAGCAACGGTCAAAATTCATAACATAAAACCAAATAAGTTGACATTTTATATAAACATAAAGAGACATTTAATTAGATCACGAGGGATTTCCATTAATAAAACTTTGGGTCGTTACAATATTCCCCCCATAAGAAATTTCGCCCTCGAAATTTTTCTTTTCCCACACTAAAACAAATTTGGGTAACGTAGCTTCATCATATCCTCTGATTCCTAAGTTGCTTCTTCAAACTTGTGGTTTCTCTACAACACCATGACGAGGGGCATTGTCTTATTTTGTAGAACTTTTTCTCTACGATCTAAGATCTTTACTGGTTGCTCCTCATAAGAAAAATCATCTTCCAATTGTACCACCTCAGTAGAGAGTACATGTGAAGGGTCTGGTATTTACTTACTTAAGAGGGATACATGAAAGACATCATGTACTTTGGCCATAGTAGGTGGAAGTGCTAGTCTATAGGCCACAACACCGACATGATCAAGAATCTCAAAGGGGCCGATGTACCTTGGACTTAACTTCCCTTTATTTCCAAACCTTATGACCTTCTTCCACGGAGATATGCATAGAAAAACCATGTCTCCAACTTTAAACTGAAGGTCTCGTCGACGATTATCTGCATAACACTTCTGTCGACTTTGGGCTGCCTTGATATGCTGCTGAATGGTTTTCACCTTCTCCACCATTTCCTCGACCATTTCTGGTCCAAGAAGCTTACGTTCACCAACCTCATCCCAACATGCTGGTGTTCTGCACCTTTTCCCATACAGGGCTTCATATGGTGGTATTTGGATGCTCGAGTGGAAACTGTTATTATAAGAGAACTCAACCAGAGGAAGATGTTGATCCCATCCTCCTTTAAAGTCCATTGATCATGCTCTCAATATATTCTCAAGTGTTTGGATAGTCTGTTCGGATTGGCCATCAGTTTTAGGATGATAAGCCGTACTGATGTTCAGTTTAGTATTCATAGCATGTTGAAGACTCTTCCAAAACATAGAGGTGAATCTTGGATCTCGGTCAGACACAATAGATAGTGGTACTCCATGTAGCCTTACCACTTCCCTGAAATATATCTTTGACAGTTGATCCAAAGAGAAATCCTACCAAATAGAAATGAAGTGTGCAGTCTTTGTAAGATGATCCACAACAACCCAGATTGCATTGTTGCCTTTGGATGTCCTCAAATGCCCGGTGAGAAAGTCCATGGTGATGTTCTCAGATTTCCATTCTAGTATGGGAAATGGTTGCATCATTCCCTTAGACTTATGCCTCTTTGCCTTCACTTGCTGAAACACCAGGCACTTTGATGTATATTAAAGGATCTCCTTCTTCATATTATCCCACAAAATGTTTTCTCATTGATCTCGATACATCTTTGTGCTCCTTGGGTGAATTGAGAAATTCGAACTATGTTTGTCATCCAAAATTTCCTTCTTTAGCTCCAAACTTGATGGAACACATAGTCTTTTCCCAAACCGCACAATTCCTTCTTCATTAACATTAAACTCTGAGGATTTCCCCTTTTTGATAGCTTCCACTTTTTCTTGAATTCCCACATCATCCTTTTGAGCATCCTTTAACCTTTCCAAAAGAGATGGTTGAGCAATCATTTGTGAAAGGATTTATGATGTTCATTTATTTATAATTCCCACGTCCATCTTCCTCAAGTCTAAGAATATTGGATCCCTCTCAATTATAATCATTGATAGAATTGCTGGGTCCTTTATACTTAGGGCATCTTCCACCTTCTTCGCTTTCCCAGGGTGGTAATGTATTAAACAGTCATAATACTTGATGAGCTCTATCCATCTTCTCTGGCGCATATTAAGCTCTTTCTGTGTGAATATATATTTAAGACTCATGTGGTCAATATATATCTCACATTTCTCTCTATATAGATAATGCCGCAAAATTTTCAAGGCAAAGGTCACAACCGCCAACTCTAGATCACGTGTTGGATAGTTTTGCTCATGGATTTTCAACTGCCTTGAGGCATAGGATATCACTTTATCATTTTGCATCATCACACAGCCTAAGCCCTTCTTTAAAGCAACACTGAATACCACAAAAAGTTCCCCACTTGTGGGTAAAGTGAGCAAGGGCACAGTGATAAGCCTCCTTTTCAACTCCTTGAAGCATTCATCACAATAATCACTCCAAGAAAACTTTACTCCCTTTTGAGTTAGCTTGGTAAAAGGGGTGGACAATCATGAGAAATATCTCACAAATTGTCGATAATATCCAGCTAACCCCAAGAAGCTATGGATATCCGTTACCGATGTTGGCCTCGGCCAACCCTCAATTGCATCTGTTTTAGAGGGGTCCATAGATATCATATTGCTTGTGATGATATGGCCAATGAATGAGACCTCCTTCAACCAGAACTTACACTTTTTGTACTTTTCATAGAGCTTCTCCTTGCGCAAAGTTTCTAGTATAGTTTTTAACTGCTCCTCATGATCCTCCTTGGTTTTGGAGTATATTAGAATAGCATCAATAAATACTACCACAAATTTGTCAAGGTAATATCTAAAGACTCTATTCATCAAGACCATGAATATTGCTGGAGCATTGGTGAGTCCGAAAGGCATTACTATGAATTCATAGTGCCCGTATCTTGTGCGAAAAGCAGTCTTGGGGATATCTTCCTTCTTCACCCTTACTTGATAATATCCCGATCGCAAATACACCTTGGAGATGTATTATGCTCCATGAAGCCGATCAAACAATTCATCTATTTTTGGGAGAGGATACTTGTTCTTTATCATGATTTTTTTTATGTTCACGATAATCAATGCAAAGCCGCATTGACCCATCCTTCTTCTTGATGAAGAGGACTGGTGCACCCCATGTTGAAGCACTTGGGCATATAAACCATTTATCTAGATTCTCATGTAGTTGTTTCATTAGTTCTTCATGATCTACAATAGCCATTCTATATGGAGTCTTGGATATTGGTTGCACCCTAGGTATAAGTTCAATTGAGAACTCAACATCTCTTCTTGGAGCAACACCAGGCAGTTCCTCGGGAAACACTTCAGCGAATTCCCTCACAATAGGCATTTCTTCCAGGATGGATTTTTCATTGGACTCAATCATCTGAGCCAAATACGCGTGCTCATAAGGCAGTAATATCCATGATTTAGATGATGGAGCTAAAGGATATTCATCTTCCTCCTGACACTTGTAAAGAATCAGGGGTCAATTCACCATATGGAGTGTAATTTCCCTCTCCCGACAATTTATGTTGGCTCGATATAAGGAAAGCCAATCCATGCCAAGAATTGCATCAAATTCCACCAGAGGGAGTAGGACGAGGTTCGCCGGGAAATTAAATCCACATACTATAATAGGGTAGGACTTATATTCATGGGATGCAATGATTGCCCCATTTTCTGTACTCACTGACATCTTCACGTCCATGATTTGTGGTGGTGCTGGGATTGTTCCACTAAACCTTTGAGATATAAAAGAATGCGAAGAACCTGAATCAAAAAGTATGTTCACTATTCTTGAATGAATAACTAGCGTACCTGTCACCACTTCGTTGTTGGGGTTCACTTCGGAAAAAGTGATGGAAAAAGATCTTCCTTGCTGCCTTGGAGGTTGTTGGTTGTCTCCGAAAACCCTTGGATTAGGGCACTGATTTGAAAAGTGACCCGGTTCTTTGCATTTATAGCATTGAACAATGAGTTGAAGTTAAAATAGATCGTTCCTCTCCTCTGTCGTAGTCGTGGGTATTTCATGCAGACAGTTAACAGCTAGGTGCCCATCTCTTCCACACCTGACGCATTTTCTTGTCTCATTAAGGCAATTTCTAGGGTGCTTCTTTCCGCACTTTTGGCAAGTGGGATGCTGGATCTTCTTAGCACCATTGGATTTATCCATCGGACCACCAGCATTGAATTCCACCTTACGATTCATGTCCCCATGATACCCCTGTGATTCTCCAATCTCCATTTCGACCTTGAGGGCACATCGGACAATCTCCTCATAGCTGTCGAAGTCAAAGATCGCTAATGCTTTCCGTAGGCTAGGCTTCATCCCACCAAAGAAGCGGTCAACTTTGCATCTGGGGGTAACAACAAATCTGGAAGCGTATCGTGCAAGCCTTGTGAAGTTTTCCTCATACGCTCCAACAGATTCTTCATATTTTTGCTTGAAGGACAGGAATTCCCTCTCCATCTTAAGACGAAGGGTGCGCGGAAAATATTTATCGAAAAAAATCTTTCGGAAAACCTTCCATTCCAACGCCTCAATCTCCTCCTCAGGCTGTGTATATTTGATCAACGTCCACCATTGATTAGCTTCACCCTCAATACGATAGGCATCCAAGAGAACCTTATCTTGTTCAGAACATTGAAGGATGGAGAAGATCTTTTCAATGGAGTTGAACCATTGTTCAGAGATCATGGGATCGGTTGATCCAGTAAAAGTAGGAGGCCTTTGCCTCATGAATCTCTCAATAGAAACTTGTTCTTTCTTAGGGGGGGGGGGGTTGAATGTTCCTCTTGACCTGTGTTTCTATTCAAAACTAGAGTTATCTGAGAGAGAAGTGTGTCAAAGTTCGCGACTCCCACTCCCATTGGATTGGGCATCTCTTTAGTACAGTCCTCACACTGATCTTCACAACGGTTGTTAGCCTGAGTCCTCCTATTACCGGTCATTGGCTGGAATAAAAGGAAAGTTAGGGGTTACACATAAAGGGTAATACAAAGACCAAAGTTGATGAATTATAAATAAACTTTTATTTCCTTACTCAAGAGTCTATAGGGTTCAATCTAGGATTTTCATGATCTACTTTATAACATATATTCGTAGGGGCATTTTTTTTAATTCCCTTAATAAGGGTTCATACTAAACTTGTGAATTTATCAAAACATATCCCTCAGGAGTGTCATAACCAAGAGTGCGGCAAGGCCCGTTCTCGTTCACTAGTTCCCGTTTGAGCCTAGCTCGAAGCGGTGTTTTCGGGTTTTACCCCTAGGATACATCTATGCTAGAGCCGCCTCTACCTGCTCGTATCCAGACAGGGATGTATTTGTTTTCTAAACCACTTACTCAGTACATACCAAAACATAGATTTGTTTTTATTATACATAGTCCTGTATCTAAGGATTTACTAGGGTTTCCTAATCCCACAAATAACTAAATCGATCCTCTGAAACCAACTAATACAACCCTGCTTTTATTACAAACTTAAACATTATTTATTACATAAAACATCACTTGATACCACAAGATGATTGAGAGGTTTACTGTCTTTGGGGCTTAGGATCATTACATAAAAACTTTAAACATGAAATACAACATCTTTATTGAAAACTTTATTTACATGACCACTACATTCCCTCGTACTTAGCATTGCATGGGATAACCTGAGGACATGCATGCGAAAAGGGTAAGCTATAATGCCCCGTAAGGGAGTACGCATGGAATAACATGAGGAGTATAATACATTTTAGACAATAGGAATTTAAATAGAGCATAAAAGAAACATGAACATAAAGTCATGATAAATCATGATAATCATAACATAGAAATGTGGCAACAACACTTAACATTGAATTAGCATGTGCCAAGGCTCATTGCACATGAAGCATGAGTATATCCTAATTGCACATAAAGCACGAGTAAACCCTCATTGCACTTGAATTTGCATGAGTCAACACTCATTGCACATGACGTATCATGATACTATACTTTACCCAATGCATTGGAGCGCTATAAGGGTGCACCCTTCTTAAACATTTCATTTCATGCATAAGTGTGCCACATGGATCATAAAACATGGATTAATAAAACACAATCATTTATTCCACGATAAAGGAATGTGGAATTAATACATGAAACATTATAATCAATAAGTAAATGTGCATAAATTTGAATACCCTTGATGGATAAATGGTCATGGTATTCACTACACAATGACATTGGCTTAGAAAATCGGTGCGATTTCGGCAGCGTAACAGCGTGACATAAGAATTCATAAAAATGGTTGATGAGAGAGAAAGGGGTTCCTCATCATATTTACATGTAATGGACAGTAAGGAGGTCATATAGATACATGTACAAACAATTTTAATGGAATGTAGATTCATGATACAAAAGTATTTCTTGAATGTAAAAGATGAGAGAGAAGTTCCTTTTGGAATTTGGGCATAGTAACGGGTGTACATGGGAGGCATTTAATGAGAGAGAAAGGTGTGTAAAATCATTAAAACATAAAGAGGGAAGTATGAGGGAGGTGAGAAACCATAACCCAACATTCATAATTGAAATTAAAAGTGAAAAACAACTTAAATAAAAATAGACAAAAAATGATGAAGGAAGAAAAAACCCTTACTTGGAAGTGTTCTTCCAAAGGCTTGAGAGAGGCTTGTGAGAGGCTTCTTGGGAGCTTGGGGAACCTTGGGAGGATTCTAGATAGAGAAAGGTAGAGGTTGGATGAACTCCAAGGGCATTGAGTGAGGAGGAAGTGGGAGCTTGGTTGGGTTTATATAGAAAAGGTGAGGGAATTATTTATTATTTAGGTTTGGGACCCCTTATATTAAATTAATTCAAAACACAAACCATCCCATGATTTTTGCACATGGTTTTTAGAAAAGAGTAGAGGAAAACAATATTTTATAAGTCCAAAGTCCTAAATTCTTAAAATAATAAGGTTTCTTATGTGGAGGTGAGTCACACTCCCATTGAAATTAATTTAAAAAGGCAAAGTGTTGAATAAGTCTTGAGGGGTCCATTAATGCTTTGAAAAGTAAGTCAGACAAACCCAAAACCACATTATTTTAATGATAAAACATATATTATCCGAACATAAAGATCCTAGTATTTTATTACATCACTATTAGGTCATTTTGATGTCATAAAACACATTATATATTTAAACGGTATTTAATTTTTACCCAAAAATTTGATTGTCTCAGAAAATTATGAAAAATTCACTGTTGGATAATTTCGACATCCTGATTCCAAAAATAACATTTATTTTTTATAAATAAATTTCTAAATATTTGAATTTTAAATTTTAAAATAAAAACCGATATTTCTCGAAAATTCACGGGTTTTGAGAGAAATTGCTTTCAAACCTTAATAAAAAGTTTATTTGCAATCATAAAATTATAAGATTATTTATATTTAATAAAAATTAATTTAATAATAATATTATTATTTTATTAAAATATTATTTAATTCATAAATCCCTTAATTTAATAAAATATATTTCTTAATTAAATAATAACTAAAAACACCATTTGTACTTTGAAAACTATTTACAATGTATCAAAAATGACTAGAAATTATATTCATTATTATATACAAAAAATAATATATATGAGCATAGAACTATTATTTGTTACATAACCCCTTAAAACAGCCACATAAGACCTAAGGGTAAGGTGTGTGATGGCGACCAACTCTTGGGGTGGCTCAGATAACATCGCTCGAGTGGTAATTTTAATCAACATCCACTTTTCCCGTAGAGAGTCACGTTCGAGCTTGACATGATGAAGCTCAGATTGGGCTTGGTCAAGGGAGAAGCCCAAAGATGACACCGTTTTTCCGAGCTCCGACAAATGGGCTTCTTATGGGGCAATTCTACTGGATGAGTCTGTCGCTTCCTTTGTCTGAATAAATTGGATTTGTTAAAGTCCTATATTTATACTAATAATGTGATCACTGTTCAATGACTATATTAGAAACGGTCAAAATTCATTACATAAAACCAAATAAGTTGAAATTTTATATAAACATAATGATACATTTAATTAGATCAAGAGGGATTTCCATTAATGAAACTTTGGGTCGTTACAACCCCTCCCGCACTCTTCTACTCATACCTCAAATCCAAAAAGATTGTGAAACTTATGCCCAAATATTATTTCCTATTCTCTCCCCATGACCATTCACTCATGGTCTTACCAAAAGACAAAAACCCTTTCCCCTAATGAGGTTCTTAAGGAGGATAATTCAAGAGTACATTAAGGTCAAGTGCAGAACACATTCAGTCTTAAGGTATTGATTTTCTCATCTCACTTCCATTTTTGAGAGATATTTTTTTCACAACTATTTATTGAATATGGTGTGTGTATACTTATAATTGATGTATCATATTATGAATCTATTTAATTTCATGTTATTCAATTCATCTTTTAATGATTATTAGTTTTGGGGAATATGATTTGATTGATTATAAAGTGGTCTGGGTTTTTTCCCGAGCATTCATTTTCATTCGGTTTATGATGTATTCATCTATAAACCAATATAATTATTCATTATTTTTATATACTTATTTTAAATTCTTGGTGTACATTCCAATATCATGTTTCTTGATAATTTCATATTTAATTTATAAGATATACATGTTCTATCAAGATTCCATTTTCAATTCCTCCCGATATAGAAGCTCAATTAAAGGGAAAGTCTTGATTTCAAATCCATTTTCAAGTACCATGCATAATCACTATTAAGACACCATTGTTTTTTAGTAAATGAAATTTTTTTCACAAAAAACAATATTTTCTCATTAATATTTTTATAGAAAAAAATTATGACAAATTAAAATTATTTTTCCAAAAGAACACATATTTGCAAAGAAAAGGGGGTATTTCTCTCAAAATGTTCTCAATGATTTTATTGAAATATTTTAATATGTTTCAACACCTAAGTTTAATGTAATTATTTATTGAGATTTATATCTTATTAATTCCATCTTACAAATGTTATTAATTATTTCATGACAGATTTGACTGTGGATATGGTATCTTTATACCATTCACCATGCTACTGAGATTGCTTAGTTATTATGATATAAATTGAGAAGTATTATTTACATTTCGTGTTTTCATGTTTTTATGTTTATCCCCATTAGTATTAAGAATGCATTGGACATTTCATGGGGTGGATGTGGCCTAATATATCCCCTTGATCCATTTATAGGTCTCATGAGACGAAAATGAATTGGGTATTGTCATAGGCCTTACCCTAGTATTTTTAAACATCTTAGTAGAGGCCCTGACAGTCTGTCTATGATGTACCAAATTATGAATTACCTCACTATGATACTGGTAATTGATAATCCATGTGATTATTTAACTAGTAAAATATCCATGGTTATGTTTTGTTATGGAATTATTTATTCATCTTTTATTTCTTCCATATTAATCTCAAAAACATGTTTTAATAGAATGGGAACTTTTATTTTTTCACAATTCCATATTATATATGATTTTGATATTTATTTACACTTCATGAGAACCTAAGATTTTCCATTTCTTTCATTTCCATACACTTGATTATGAGAAGATAATTTTGAATAATCTTTAAAGGATTTAATTTATTTTATTTTATTATGTATCATGGTTTATATTATTTTACCAATGTATTATGGGTTTCAAGAATGTAATATGGTATTCCTAGACTTATAATCATATTTTCCATTCAGTATTTGATTCCTTGTAATCAATCCAATGTAATAAGATAATTCACTGACATCGTGCCTCTATGGTTAAGGCGTCACAACCAATGATTGGGAAGAAGATGTGGTATCTCATACATCTTGTTTCCAATATGATATTTTGTGATCAGTGCTGACAATATGCATCCCATGGATGAGGAGTAAGTGTTAGATCTCATTATGTTGAAATAGGTTCTGGAGGCCACCCTCTAGAGGCAATCAAGGCTGGAGTTCTCAATTTCTGATGTGAAGATGAAGGTAGAATTATTTTTACTCAAACAAAATAATGATTCCAATGTTTGTATGAACTCCGTTGACTATTGAAGATTATTTAATTTATAATCCACATATTCAATATCATGTTTCTTTTTCCTCACATCCCCACCACACATAAATCATTAATTTGAAATCAAATAATTAATCTATAATCCCACATGAATCATTATTGGTGTAGGAAATAAGGGAAAAACATGAGAATGATCACTTATATGAGAGTCCCATAAAATGGTTGATCAATGGGGGACTAAATGTTATTTTACCAAGGTGACATTCTTGAAAAAAATCCTTGGTAATAGAGTTGTAATCTCAATCCAACTGATTTGTTTTCATAATGAGTACAAGTGAATGAATGAGTAAATTAATTAGGTGATGAACTCAACCAAAACAAAGGGAATGATGGAGTGAATTGACACACCCAGTACATTGAACAAGTGTAGTGACATGATTATGGAGGATAACCACTGAAATAGTTCAAAACACAAAATCCGTTATCATTTATTCATTTATTAGGAAAATAAAATGATGATCAACTAACTACCATGTTCATAACATGGATAATTTCTTAAAATTTTATCATAATTCCTTTAGATCAAGTTCCAGGGATTTTAGGTGAGCTAGTGTGGCTAGTGATCAATTTCATCATGGGGGGGGAGAATTAATAGATGGTGGTTCATGGTGATCTAATTCGAAAGAGGTGAATATAATAGGGATAAACTGATGGAATAATTGAATGGAGTTCAATACCCTCAAAATCACACCCCAATATCATCATGAAAAAGGGGTGGGAATATCAATTTAAATAAAGTATATACTTATATAAAAAGGACTGTTACATATTTATTTCTATATATAGTTGAGGGAAATGAGTAAAATGGTATGTGAATATCACTAAAGGTGAAAATTGACTTCTCAGGGGTTGGCCTATTATGTATCGAATTGTTACATTAAGAGATGACTATAAATGAAACATAATTTAAACATCTTACCGTGATGATTATGTATATTTTTTATTATCTGATGTTATAATGACCCATAATTTACATACATTGTTATTACTTCAGAATTGAAGCACACTTATTACAACATATAACAAAACCATGAAAGAACCGTATATGTATAGTGTCTTTAGAAACTGGGAAACATAAACATCTGGTTCATAAATCATCTACACAGTCTCCCTTCTATTTTATCATATCTAGAGTCCCTTTTGGCATATATTACTTAATATCCTTCTTCTTGACCTAGGGAATAGAAAACATACAAAAGGGTGAGCTCAAATGATATGTAAGGGTAAAAAAAATAAATATCAATCACATCATATTCATAAGAACATATCATTTTAGAAATCTTAACCTGGAAAAGAGATCGTAATTTCATAACATGGGATAAATCATTGTAGTGAAATATAATCCCAATAATCATAACATAAAACATGAAACATTGTGGCATACACACATAATCATATAGAATCATTTCTTAGTAGTCAAGACTCATTTCCAATACTATCTTAGCGGAAAAAAGTCTATTTCTGAACCGAGTTCACTCCTCGTTTCAGTCATGTTTCACTGAACCGGATTAAACTGTTGTTCCAGCCATGTCTATCTCATGAGATATAAATCTTTACCCAATGCATTGGAGGGAGATATAGGTCCCACACATCTCATACAAATACCATTATTATTTTTTCCACATGATCATAAATCATACATCATAGCATAACCCATGTAATAAAAATGGGATTCTTAAGCATCGTGCCACCATAACATAACCCATATAAGATAAAAGGACTTCATAAAAATAATTCCATAATAACATAATAAAATCAATGTAAAAATAGGTATAGAAACATAATCCTACATTATCTTATATGGAAAATAATTTTTATAAAACGCTAGAACTCCATTCTTCAAGAAAATATCCTTTCTACTTCAAAAACATTTTCCTTTCTCAAAATGTCATATAATTTTAAACAAAAATAAGTTGATTAAATATAAACATTAAGAATTTTAAAGGAAGATTCATGGACATAATGTTATAAAAATAAATTCATGCCTTATAAGTTAAAGAAAAACATTCTCC
Source organism: Viscum album (assembly GCA_963277665.1). NCBI lineage: Eukaryota > Viridiplantae > Streptophyta > Magnoliopsida > Santalales > Viscaceae > Viscum > Viscum album. Next base: position 1,399,133,472 of record OY728132.1, on the reverse strand, counting down.
TCGTACATTGGCCGAAAAAGTAAAAAATGTACCTCGTATGAAAAAACGACAAAAGATTTCTTTCATATCTTTTACTAAAAACTCACCGAAGGGTAAAATTGGATTTAAAAAAATGTATGGAGATAGAAATAATATTACATATTGAGGAAACATGTACGTGGATGATAAATATTCTCCAGTAAATTCTGAAGTATAAACAATCTCAGATAAAAATGAGATTGTAAGATTATCCCTTACCTTAGGTCTGATTTTATTCGTACGTGTACAAACCTCCTGTATAATGATTTAAATAATGTCATTTACTTAATATAGAATCATAATCATTGTTATGATAACATATATTTTCATATTATTATCTTCTTATTAGTAATATTTCATTGCTACTTGTTATTTGGGTGTTTTTTGCTTTTTGTTATTATGCGTGTTTTGACGAATAAATTTGTATTCTTCTTTTTAGGTTATAGATACCACATTTACAGAGTGGTATTAGTGTAATATATATCATATTTATTCATTCATTTCATTTATAGAGTCATTATGCAATGAAGATAATGTATAACGAGTCGCATCACATCGTGGAGACAGTGGGCCGTACGTACGCACGAGCGATGATATCGTTCCCATGATCATGGAATTGTATTGAAGTGTATGACTATTTCAGAATCAATATCACTTTACAATAATCATATATATTTATTATTTACACCATTATACCCATCCAAGTATGGTGGTGGTGGAAAACAGATTACACCAAGGTGTGGAGACGGTATTCTGTACGTACGCATGTGCAGTTATTTCGTTTTCCGTAGGATGGATAGAAGGTGAAAAGGGTTGTTTCATATTTATAATAACGTATCAGTATATGAGTGATTCTGATGTCATTAAATCATAATGAAACAACTAAATAAGAATAACTATAAGAAGAAATAAAGTTGAAAGAATTGGTAACAGACATGACCTCTTCTTTGAAGTGCCTCTTCTAAACCTCCTCTTAGGGCCCTAAAGAGGGTCTTTGTAACTCCCGATATTTTTATGAGAAATATTTTGTCATATAAATCATCAAAGTATTCACTACACACAAAACTATATTGTCTTGCTTTACATGTAATCGTGACCTTCCTCGATAGCTTGCATTGTACGCAATACCAAGTTTCACTAAACAACGATATGCTATTAAAATATTATAAAAATTCGTCGTTATAAATAGTAATACCCACTTTTTGAAATTTTAAAAATTTTATATTTCAAAATGGACTTCATTTTTGTATTCGGAATATCAAAATTATCCTAGGGTGAATTTTTGGTATTTTTCTGAAAACTTTCAATATTTGATGAATAGTGAAAACACTATGTTACTATTTAAAAACCGACTTTTTATTTAAATAATTATTTATTTTATTTAAATTTATTTAATGTGAAAATTGATACATAAAACCTATATATGTACAATGTAATTCATTGGAGTCATTTTATAATAATTTTAGATATATAAAAATTTAATTTAACTTTTCACCGTCTTTTACCCGCCTCCTAGGATAATTTGAAAATTTACATAAAATTTAATTTTACCGCTTCTATGAGTGGAATTTCGAAATTTTGAGAGACACGGTTAATATCAACGAGTAAAATGTGGTTCAATAAGATAAAATAATTTTTGATGAATAATAACTTTTTACTTTTTTTTACCACGGTTAAATGCAAATAGGGTAATTAAGGGTAAAAATGGTATTATTATTACCCTAAAACATTTCATAATTCTATTGTATAAGTTTAATTAGACCAAAAAATCCTTAGGAATAAAATATGACCATTTAGGTCCACTTGGATTAGATTAGAACATTTAATATTATTTTATTTAAAGAATAGTTAAAATAGTTAAAATCAATGTTTACTAACTAAATCATTTTTAATATAGGGTTATACATAAGATAAATTCGACTATAAATATTCATTAGAAATATAAAAAAAAATTCCGACATAATGGTATTTTATTTATAATTTTTATACTTTAAATAAGTTAATTTATTTTTGACACAATGATGATGCAGTAATTACCTTTTTAATGAAATATTAACATAATTGATATTATAAATACCCAAATAAATGTAATTTGAGACTTTTTATGAATTAAAATAATTTTATAGGTTAATAGAACATATTATTATTCATTTAATTAATGTTTATCTAACTAATAATTCTGGTATGATTTTCACAAAAATCAAATACCAAATAGTGTCCAAATTTACATAAAATTGTGAATAAAACATATATTATATTATTAATTATTATTTTATTCCTAAAAAACTAAGGTTCGGCCAAATTACATAGATAAGGTTATATATATTAATAATTAACAACTTTTGGTTCGTTTTTCTTGTTATAGTATGTTTATTAACCATGTAGTGTAACAAAACAAGAAGACATGGTAAAAGTTAAATTTTTTAACTTAGAATTAAATTTAAATGATAAGGTTAAAATAGTAACCTAATCTTGCATAAATTCTATTGGATGAGATTATTTAGACCCATACCCACCTTATCTTCGAAATAAATCAATTTTGAGCTATTAATAACCGAATATGACTTTATTATAAAATAATATTTTAAGTTTTTCCTAAAGTGCCCCTCTCCTCCATTATAAAAGGGCACCTCCTCCCTCTCCTCCTCACACCACTTTGAGCCTTCAAGCTCGAAAACAATATGCCTATTTCTCTTACCAACTTCTCTACAAACATCCTTGAGGTCTTGGTCTTCTTTAAAGACCATCTTTAGTGCCCTAAGTGGAGGTTAAGAAGAGGCGCTTCAAAGAAGAGGTAATGTTCATTAACGATTCATTCAACTTTATTTCTTCTTCTACTTATTGTCCTTCAGTTGTTTCATTATGAAGTAATAAAATCAGTAACACTCATATACTGATATTTTATTATAAATATGAAAAAACCCTATTTCACCTTCTATCCATCCTACGGAAAACGAAATCATTGCGCGTGCGTACGTACGGAATACCGTCTCCACACCACGGTGTAATCTGTTTTCCCACCACCACCTTACATGGATGGGTATAATGGTGTAAAAAATATCTATATATGATTATTGTAAACTGATATTGATTCTGAAAGAGTATATTTACACTTCAATACAATTCCACAATCATGGGAATGATATCATCGCTCGTGCGTACGTACGGCCTACCGTCTCCACGGTGTGATGTGACTCGTTCTACATGATCTTAATTGGATAATGAATATATAAATGAATTTAATGAAAACATATTATATATATTACACTAATACCATTCTGGAAATGATTTATCTATAACCTAAAATGAAGAATAAGAATTTATTCGGCAAAACACGCATAAGACCAAAAAGAAATAAACACCCAAATAAATGAAATATTACTAATAAGATGCTAAGAATGTGACCATATATGATATCATAACAATGAGTACGATTCCAGAATAATTCAATAACATTATTTAAATCATTATACAGGAGTTTTGGACACGTACGAAGCAAATCGGACCTAAGGTAGTGGAAAATCTCGCAATCTCATTTTTATCCGAGATTGTTTATACTTTAGAATTTACTGGGGCATATTTAAAATCTACTTCCATGTTTCCTAAATATTTAATATTATTTCTATCTCCCTACAATTTTTGAAATCCAATTTTACCCTTCAGTGAGTTTTTAGTAAAACATATGAAAGGAATCTTTTGTCATTTTTTCGTACGAGGTACTTTTTTGACTTTTTCTGCCAATGTACGAGGAGAATGTTTTTCTATAACTTATATGGCATGAATGAAATTTTAGAACATTATATACATTAATATTACTTTACATGTTTTCATGTTTATTTTTAATCAACTTCTTTTAGTTTAAAATTATATGATATTTTAAGAAAGGAAATTTTTTTTGAAGAAGAAAGGACATTTTCCTCAAGAATGGAGTTCAAGAATTTTATCAAAATTATTTTCCATCTAAGATAATAAAGTTTTCTGTTTCTATCCCTATTTTTACATTGATTTGATTATGTTATGATGGAATTATTTTTATGAAGTCCTTTTATCTTATATATATTATTTTATGATGGCACGATGTTTAAGAATCCCATTTTTATTACATGGGTTTTGATATAATGTATGATTTATGATCTTGTGGCACATATAAGAATGGTATCATTATGAGATGGGTGGGAACTATATCTCCCCGAAATTAATTGGGTAAATATTTATATCTCATGAGATAGACATGGCTGGAACGGCAGGTTAATCTGGATCAGTGATACAGGACTGAAACGAGGAGTGAACTCGGTTTGAAAATGGACATTGTCCGCTACGATAGTCTTGGAAATAAATCATGACTACTAAGAAATGATTCTCTATGATTATGTGTGTATGACACAAAGTTTCATGTTTTATGTTATGATTATTAGGATTACATTTCACTACTATGATTTATCCCATGTTATTAAATTATGATCTCTTTTTCATGTTAAGATTTCTAAAATGATATGTTCTTATGAATATGATGTGATTGATATTTCTTTGTTTACCCTTAATGAGCACTTGAGCTCACCATTTTGTATGTTTTGTATTCCCTAGGTCAGGAAGAAGGATATTAAGTAAGAAATGCCAAAAGGGACTCTAGATATGATAAAATAAAAGGGAGACAGTGTAGATGATTTATGAACTAGTTGTTTATGTTTCCCAGTTTCAAAAGACACTATACCAATACGGTCCTTTCATGGTTTTGTTATATTTTGTAATAAGTGTTCTTCAATTCTAAAGTAATAACAATGTATGTAAAGTATGGTTCATTATAGTTGGTATCAAAGGTAGGGTATAGTCAACCTTTAGAAACTAGGATGTGAAAGCCTTAGTAAGAACCCTAAAGATAAGTCTAAGCATAGAACACAATCATAGTGTTTTAGAAATGGCCATGAGTAACCTATGATAAGACCTTAAGTGTGATATTTTATTCTTGATTATTTGTTTTTTCTATTATAATTAGTGTTTCTAACACTATTCTTCTTGGTTTTAGTCAATGGATGGAACCCGAAGGAACTATGATAATGCGGAATGCAACGGGCAATGCAATGATTGTCCCCCTGAGCAACCAAATGTTATGGGAGATTGAATGAAAAATCTTGTAGCCATGCTCACACAACTTTCTCAAGCTATGAATCGGGCAGGACTTTCAAATGAGAAAAGGAAGGAGATAAATTCTGTTGAATCCTTTATAATGCAGCGTCCACCCTCATTCAGTGGGTCTACTGATCCATTAGTGGATAAACAGTGGATCAGTACCACTGAAAAGATATTTTCAGTTCTTCAATGTTATGAACATGATAAAGTCATCTTAGAAGTATATCGTTTGGATGGTGAAGTTGATCAATGGTGGAATCTTATCAAGAATATGAGGCAAAGGGATGAAATTGAATCCATGGAATGGGACGAGTTCAAGAACTTTTTTTCAATAAGTACATCCCTCGTATTCATCGAATAAAGATGGAGAAAGAGTTTCTTGAACTGAAGCAAAAGGATGATGAATCTGTTGGTACCTACGAAGAAAATTTTACAAGACTTCCACGGTACGCTTCTAGGATTATTATCCAACCTGGGAGTAAGATCGATCGATTATTTAGTGGCTTAAAACCAAGTCTTCAAAGGGCGTTAGCCATAAGGGACTTCAATAGCTACGAGGAAATCATTCGATGTGCTCTCAAGGTTGAGTTAGAGATTGGAGTAACCCATCAGTCATATGAATTTGATAAGAAGAGGAAAATAGAATTCAAAAGGAAATCTAAAGGCCACACTGAAAAGAAGATGATTTTTCCCTTATGCTCAAATTGTGGAAAGAAACATGGAGGGATTTGTCTTAAAGGGGCAAGTAAATGTTTCAAATGTGGAGGGGAAGGTCATCGGGCATTTGAATGTTGTAATGATGGGAATAAGATGTCTAGTGATTCGAACAAAGAAAAGGCTACACAGAGTGAACCTCCTACACATCAATGTTACAAGTGCAAGGAAATGGGGCATTATGCCAATCAATTCCATAATCCAAGGGTTTTTTATGATGATCAATGTCAACAAACTCCTATGGTCAAAGGAAAAGAAAAGTCACATGCAATTTCTATCAGCGATGTGGAGTACGATAACAAAGTGGTGAAACGTACACTTACCATCCACTCTAAAGTAGAAAATGTTTTATTTGATTCTGGATCCACCCACTCTTTTATTTCAGAAGAATTTTCAAAGGGTATCACTGTATTACCTCAATAATTAGATGTTGAGTTAGCTGTGACAACCCCTAATGGCACAACAGTCGCATCAAAAGTTTACAATTCTTCTTCGATTGAAGTTTGTGGGAAAGTGCATCCTATAAATCTTATGATCCTTCCTATAGTGGAATTTGATGTGTTTCTTATAATTGATTGTCTTTCTTTATATGGATCTCATATAAATTTCCAAAGAAGGGAAGTCACATTCCATATTCTAGATCAATTTATGATCGTCTATCGATGAAAGGATGAACATAACCTTCCAGTGGAATTTTCTTCCATCTTATGGGTCTTGATTCCACTAAATGAGGGGTATTTATCTAAAATGGTTGGAGAGAAACTCATGATTAAGAATATTCACATTGTACGGGAGTTTGATGATGTCTTTCAGGAGGAATTGGATGGTCTTCCACTAAATCGAGAAGTTGATTTTTCAAAAGAACTCATACCGGGTGCTTTACCTATTTCAAATACACCTTATAAAATATCCACAATTGAGTTGTAGGGATTGAAGAAGCAACTCCGAGAGAATATTGATAAGGGATTCATACGCCCTAGTGTGTCACCTTGGGGAGCACATGATCTATTTGTTAAGAAGAAGGATGGATCAATGAGACTCTACATTGATTATTGTGAACTTAACAAGATCACTATCAAGAACAAATATCCCCTCCCACGCATTGATGACATATTTAACCAACTACACGGAGCTCAATACTTTTCCAAGATTGATCTTCATTCAGGATATCATCAATTAAGGGTCAAAAGGGAGGATATACCAAAGACGGATTTCCGTACATCTTATGGACACTATGAATTTATAGTGATGCCATTTGGTCTTACTAATGCCCCTGCTATCTTCAAGGATCTAATGCATAGAGTCCTTATAGACTATCCTGAGCAGTTTGTGGTTGTCTTTATAGATTATATTCTTGTCTATTCAATGAGAAAGGCAGAACATGAATATCACTTGAGAATTGTATTAAAGACCCTAAGAAAGGAGAAGCATTATGCCAAATTCACCATGTGTGAATTTTGGCTTCAAGAAGTTTCATTTTTGGGTCACATAATCTCAAAAGTGGGGATATTTGTGGATCCTGCAAAAACAGAGGTTATCGAAAGATGGTCGAGACCAACAAAAGTAACTGAGATCTGAAGTTTTCTTGGTTTGGATAGATATTATCGATGTTTTGTGAAAGATTTTTCACGATTATCTAATCCACTCACCAGGTTGACTCGAAAAAGAGTTATGTTTGTGTGTAAGTAGGAATGTGAAGATAATTTCAAGGAGTTGAAAATAAGGTAATTTAGTGCACCTATGCTCACACTGCCTTGTAGTGGAGAATGGTTTGTGATCTAATGTGATGCATCTAAGAAGGGGTTGGGATGTGTTCTCATGCAAAATGATATGGTGATAGCTTATGCCTCAAAACAGTTGAAAATACATGATAAAAATTACCCAACTCATGATTTGGAGTTTGCTTCGGTAATCTTTGCATTAAAGATTTGGAGGCATTATCTTTATGGTGAAAGGTGTGATATTTATACTGATTATAAAATTTTAAAGTATATTTTCACACAAAAGGATCTGATTATGTGCCAAAGAATATGGTTGGAGGTGATTAAGGATTAAGACTACTCAATTCATTACCACCCTAGGAAAGAAAACAAGGTGGCAGATGCATTAAGTCAATAAGACCATGCTAGCTTATCCATGATGAGGATCATAAAAGATCCAATATTTATGGATTTACCAGAGATGGATCTTGGAATTATAATGGAAGGGGAAAATATTATCTTTCTCAAATGAATGTTCAACCATCTATACATGTGAAGATTAAAGAGGCAGAGAAATAATATGTAGAGTTACAAAAGAAGGTGAGTAATGTTCCTGAATTAATCCTTGATTGTGATGGGAAAATAAAGTTCAGGGATCAGTTTTGTGTTCCTCCCATCCCCGAATTAATGAAGGAGCTTCTGGATGAGGCTCATAGTTCTTCATTATCGATTCATCCTAGAAGCACAAAGATGTATAGGGACCAAAAACAGTACTTCTGGTGGGATGGAATTAAATGAGATGTTGTTGAATATGTCTCTAGATGCTTGGTTTTCTAGCAAGTCAAAGCTGAGAGACAGATGTCTAAGGGGATGTTACAACCATTAGCCATACCTGAATGGAAATGGGAAAACATCACTATGGACTTTGTCACCGGACTTACTAAAACATCCAAAGGCAATAATTCAATCTGGGTTATAATTGATCGTCTTACAAAGTCTGCACACTTCATTGCTATTAGAGAGTATTTCTCTCTGGATCAGCTTGCCAGGATATATGTAAAGGAAGTGGTAAGATTTCATGGAGTACCACTTTCCATTATATCTGATCGGGATCCAAGGATTACTTCAAATTTTTGGAAAAGTCTTCATCATACTCTAGATATAGAGATGAGTTTTAACACTGCTTATCATCCTCAGACAGATGGTCAGTCTGAGAGAACAATTCAAACTCTAGAAGATATGTTAAAAACATTCTCTATGGATTTCAAAGGTGGCTGGTATCAACACCTACCTTTGGGGGAATTTTCTTATAATAATGGATTTCACTCCAGTATTCAGATGTCTCCTTATGAAGCTATCTATGGAAAGAAATGAAGGACTCTAACTTGTTGGGCTGAAGTTGGGGAAAGAAAGCTATTAGGACCTAATCTTGTTGATGAGATGACAGAAAATGTCAGATCTATTCAACAACACATAAGAGCAGCTCAGAGTCGAAAAAAATGTTATACCGACAATCGAATAAAAGACCTAGAGTTTTAAGTGGTTGATAAAGTGTTCTTACGAATATCTCCTTGGAAGAGAGTAATGAGATTTAGAAAGAAGGGAAAGTTGAGCCCTAGGTATATCGGTCCTTTTGAAATACTGGATCATGTTGGGAAGGTAGCTTATTGATTGGCGCTTCCACTAAATCTCTCTCAAGTTCATGATGTGTTCCATGTATCTCTCCTAAAAAAGTACATACTCGATCCTTCACATGTACTAAGATCAGAAGTTTTACCGTTGGAGAAAAATCTTTCTTATGATGATAAGCCAATAGAGATTAAGGATCGTAGTGAAAAAGTCCTACGGAACCAGACCACTGGCTTGGTGAATGTTTTATGGAGGAACCACCAACGATAAGATACTATATGGGAGCTTGAGGATATGATAGGGGAGAGGTATACTCATCTGTTTGTTACAAAGTGACGAATTTTGAGGGCGAAATTCATTTCAAGGGGGGTAGAATGTAACACCCGAGATTTTTATGAGAAATATTTTGTTACATACATCATGAAAGGAATCTTTCACTACACAAACAGTAGCTTGGTTTTCTTTACATGCAATCACAACCTTCCTCGATAGCTTATGTTGTACGCAATATCAAGTTTCACTAAACAACGATATGGTATCAAAATATTATTAAACTAGCCATTATGAATAGTAATACCCACTTTTTGAAATTTTATAAATTTTATTTTTCCGAATGGACTTCATTATTGGATTCGGAATATCGAAATCATCCTAGGGTGAATTTTTGGTATTTTTCTGAAAACATTCAATTTTTTATGAATAGTGAAAACACTGGGATACTAATTAAAAAAAGAATCTTTATTTAAATAATTATTTATTTTATTTATATTTATTTTATGTGAAAATTGTTTCATAATACCTATATCAGTTCAATGTAATTCATTGGAGTCATTTTATAATAATTTTAGACATATAAAAATTTTATCAATCTTTTCACCGTCTTTTACCAACCTCATAGGAGAATTCGAAAATTTCATAAAACTTAATTTTACTACTTCTGTGAGTGGAATTTTGAAAATCCGAGAGATACAGTTAATATAAAGGAGTAAAATGTGGTTCAATAAGATAAAATTAATTTTTGGTGAACATTAACTTTTTACTTTTTTTACTATGGTTAAAAGTAAATAGGGTAATTAAGGGTAAAATGGTATTATTATTACCCTAAAACATGTCCTAATTCTATTATATAAGTTTAATTCGACCAAAAACAAACTTGGGAATACAATATGACCATTTAGGTCCACATGGATTAGATTAGGATATTTAATTTTATTTTATATAAATAATAGTTAAAATAGTTAAATCAATGTTTAATAACTAAATGATTTTTAATATAGGGTTATACATAAGATAAATTCGACTACAAATATTAATTAGAAAGATAAAATTATTTCCTACATAATGGTTTTTCATTTATAATTTTTAGACTATAAATAGTTTAATTTATTTATGACACAATGATGATGCAGTAATTACCTTATTAATGAAATATAAACACAATTGATATTATAAATACACAAATAAAAGTAATTTGAGACTTTTTATGAATTAAAATAATTTTATAGGTTAATATGACATATTATTATTGATTTAATTAACGTTTTTTGAACTAATCATGCTGTTATGATTTTCACAAAAATCAATTACCAAATATTGTCCAAATTGACATAAAAATGTTTTTTTTAAATATTGTATTATTAATTGTTATTTTATTCCTAAAAATTTAAGGTTCAGACAAATAACTTAGATACAGTTATATATATTAATAATTAACAACTTGGGGTTCGTTTTTCTTATTATATTATGTTTATTAACTGTATAGTGTAAGAAAACAAGAAGACATGGTAAAAGTTAAATTATTTAACATAGAGCTAAATCTAAATGATAAGGTTAAAATAGTAACCTAAACTTGTCTAAATTCTATTGATTGAGAGTATGTAGACCCATACCCACCATAGCTTCTAAATAAATCAATTTGGATCCATTAGAAACAAAATATGACTTTATTATAAAATAATATTTTACGTTTTTCCTAAAGTGCCCATCTCGTCCCTTATAAGAGGGCACCTCCTCCCTCTCCTCCTCACACCACATTGAGCCTTCAAAGTCGGACAAAACCTGAAAATTTCTCTTCTAAAATTCTCTAGAATCATCCTGGAGGTCCTGTTCTTCTTCAAAGACCATCTTTAGTTCCCTAAGAGGAGGTTAAGAAGAGGCGCTTCAAAGAAGAGGTAATGTCCGTTACAGATAGTTTCATCTTTATTTATTATTATACATCTTATTATTTAGCTATTTCATTATGATGTAATAACATATGTATCAATCATATACTGATATGTTATTATAAATATGAAATGACCCTATTTCACCATCTTTACATCCTATGGAAAACAAAATCACCACACGTGCGTACGTATGGAATACCATCTTCACGTCGTTGTGTAATATGTTTTCCCACCACCACCTTACTTGGATGGGTATAATGGTGTAAAAAATAACTATATATGATTATTGTAAAGTGATATTGATTCTAAAATAGTATACATACACTTCAATACAATTCCACGATCATGGGAATGATATCATCGCTCATGCGTACGTACGGCCTACCGTCTCCACGATGTGATGCGACTCGTTCTACATGATCTTCATTGCATAATGATTATATAAATGAATTGAATGAATAAATATGATATATATTCCAGTAATACGATTCTTGAAATGAGGTATCTATAACCTAAAATGAATAATAAGAATTTATTCGACAAAACACGCATAAGAACAAAAATCAATAAACACCCGAATAAATGAAATATTACTAATAAGAAGCTAAGAATATGACCATATATGATATCATAAATGTTGAGTCAATAAGGTTTTCTTTATGACTTTTCCATTCCTTCTTATTTTGAAAATCCCAAACACCTTATCTTAAGGAAAATTGCTTTTATAAGAAAAATTTCTTTTATAAGGAAAATCGCTTTTGTAAGAAAAATTATTCTTATCATATTTTCATCCAAATTTTTCTTACGTATGAGATTCGGATTCACTCTTATTTTCTCGGAATTACTTGAAACTTTGATATGAAGTATTCTGTTTGAGGATCTGAATACTGGACAAGAACTGTGATAAAGTTTCATTCTGAATTCCGGATATGAACTCTGATTATGTTCTACTCCAGATTTAGGATAACGAATTCTTTTGATGTTTGATGATGAATTCTCATTACGAATTCTAATGAATAATTCTCATTACGATTTCTAATAATGAATTCTCATTTTGAATTCTAATAATTAATTCCCATTATGAATTCCAATGACGAATTCTCATTACAAATCCTGATGATGAATTCTTATTACGAATTCTGATGACGAATTCGTATTCTAAATTCTCATTCCAAATTCTCCTATCAAACAGAATCTGATCATCTCTGTTTTATACACATTTAATTAATTCAGACTCCGAAAAATATTTTGGTTAGACTCCAAACTATTATTCTACTTACATTTCTAAATCTGTCTACTCTTTATTATTTCCATTATACTCCAAACCTTCACTCCGAATCTTTCATTCTAAACTCTTATGTTAGATTTTAAAACGATGTCATACATTCTGTTACACTTGTTTTGTTATAAAACGATGTCGTCTATTTTGTTATAAACTAACCGTTGTCTAAGTGACACGTGTACATGTCCCTCCGATCTTTAAGGAAAATATGACCGTTGGAGAAGGAGCCGACCTTACCTATAAATAGGAGCTCATTTGAAAGAGCTCGGTGCTGAAAGGATGACAGATCTTCGACTCATGTGATTGCATGCTTGAAGTGATTTCTAGAGAGAGAGGCTCTTATTAACTCTCGAAGCTTCGTGCAACTCCGAATGTTGGTGATTACATTTGAGGACTTCCAGGGATAGGAAGACAGAGGTGCCGACTACCTTGATGTTCGAGGGCTTCCTTGCAGAGGAAGACAGAGGTCGCCAACTACCTTGAAGTTTAGGGCTTGTGGGGATAGCAAGACAGAGACTCCGATCTTCGTATCGAGGGCTTACCCTGGTGTGGGTAAGACAGACTTGCTTGAAAGTATAAATCAAGGTACCTTTATCCAAGGTTGTTGGATACCTTTCTCTTTGGGTTAAAAGACTTATATCTTGTTACTTGTAGTTTAACTACTTGTTTTTAATCCGCTGCATTTTGTATATTAAGGAAAGTATAACTTTCTTATACTTCCTTACTTACTCTGATTCATTTATATTCTATACGCTTTAAGATAGAATCTCATATTTTAATTCTTGTTAAGGTTCAATTTCTGGAACCATATTTCTAGAACCCACTTTCGGAATCTCATTCCAAGTTTGCATTCTGTGTTAGAGGTGTTGTGAATTTGCTTAGTTTAACCTTTTTAAACTTAGCTCTTTCCTTTGCTTAAGGAAAACATAGTTAATAGTAACTAACTTTAAAGGTTCCAAAGGAATTTTTAAAGTGTACAATTCACCCCCCCCCCCCCCCCTCTTGTATATTGAGCATCTACATCACTATTTCTATCCTACAATTGGTATCGGAGGGAGGAAACCTCATACTCTATACCAATCCTACAATTGGTATCAGAGCAGGTCTCTGAAATACTTATACTTACGAATAAGTTTTTCTTGCTCATTTTTCTCATTCCGAAATTTTCTATTCCGGAAATTCCTAATCCGAACTTTGTGATTACGAAACTTTTGCTACTAACAAGTTTTTGTATACAAAGTTATTTTAAGTATGGCAGGAGTCAATGTTGGATCAATTGATAATCTGAATCCTACAAGACCACCTATATTTGATGGTAATGACTATGAATACTAGAGAGATCGTATGAAGACTTTTTTTTATCAATACTGGTGTATAAAACTTTGTTATGCTTACTGGTGATTATAAAATTCCTGACAAGGAAGTCAGAACTTTTACTAATCAGGAAAAGAAAGAATATCAACACAACTATAAGGTATGAAATACTTTACAATGTTCAATGACCAGAAATATATATAGCCAAATTTCTTCTTGTGAAGCAGCTAATTGTATATGGAATTTGTTAGAGGTTACACACTTTGGGACTTCCAAAGTGATTGAGACTAGAAGAGGTATGCTTAGAGCTGAATATCATGGCTTCAATTTTCCTTATGGAGAACCTATCTGTAAAGTTCAACAAAGATTTATGACTATTGTCAACAGTCTACAATCTATGGGAGAAAAAGGTTTAGATGATGAAGCTCTTGTGGACATGGTAATTGATATTATGCCCAATGAGTGGGAATCCAAGAGAACAACTATAGATGAGAACAGGAAGGTCACTCAAATCACTCTTGATTAATTATTTGGAACTCTTCTACAACATGAAACTAGAATGAAGAGAGATGCTGACAAAATCAAGAAGAAGAATGGAAATGGTACTGTGGCTTTTACTACAACTTCAAATCAGATGAAAGCTAAGACTCCTGAGAGAGTAACCAGATCCAAGTCTAAGAAAGTTATTTTCCAGTCCGAATCAAGTGAGAGTGAAGTTTCAGAAAATGAATTAGCCAATCTTGCTCGAAGGATGAAGAAGATATCTGGATAGAGAAATTTTCAATCTAATTATAAGAAAAAGGAAAGGAAATATAAGAAAGATGGAGAAGTTACTTGTTATGAATGTAAAAGAGCTGGACAAGTTAGACCAGATTTCCCTATGCTCAAAAAGAAAGAAAGGAAAGGCATTCAGACAGAAACAGAAAGAAGTATTATAAAGCCAAATCTAAGAATGTTTTGAAATCCAATGACACCTAGAGTGCCAGTGGTGGTGACTCTTCAGATGAATCTTCCGATTATGAATCTTCAGGACAGAAGAATCTTGGTCTTATAGCCAGATTAGCTTTTGATAATCATTGTTTTATGGCTAAGGTACGAAATGCTGAATCATTGACCAATGTCTCTTTAAATTCTAATGATATTATGTATTATAACTCTTCTGATGAAGAATCTTCTTCTGATGAGGAAAATACTTTACCTACTTATGAAGAAGTCTCTAGGTTTGCTGAACTTCTTGAGATTGAGAATTCTAAACTCAATAGGAAACTTGATAAGGCAAACACTAGTAATCCTATTCTTACAAAAGAGATATCAGATCTTTCTAAAGATCTTGATAAAAAAAATTCTGATTTTGAATGTATTTCAAAAAATCTTGAGGAAGTAAGTTCTGAGAAGAACAAGCTTTCTAAAGAGTTAGAAAAACTAATTTCTAATAAAAATGTTTTCGAGCCTAACTCTAGTTCTAAAACTAATAATTTTGAGGATAAAAACTTGGTTGTAAAACTCAAGTCCGAAATTTTTTCCTTAAAGAAGTGTTTATCAAACTTTACCCATTGTAAGGAAAATTTTGATAAAATGTATTCTCAAATACGACCTTTAAGAAATAAATCTGGTTTTGGTTATACCCATGCAAAACCAATTTTCAGTTACAATTATTTTGTTCCTCAAAGTGCCCCATTTTGTACCAAGTGTCAATGTGGTGGTCACTGGGAAAAGGATTGTTCCTTAAACAAAAACCAATCTCTAGGATTTCACAAAGCTTACTTTTCTAAGAAGATGTGGATACCTAAAATCTTATTGTCTGGAAATCTCGGATCCAAACATGTTTGGATTCCGAAAATCTAATTTTCTTTTTGATTTTAGGAAAACAAAGAAAGTACCAGCAACAATACATGGTACATGGATAGTGGATTTTCCTGGCACATGACTGGTAACAAATGCTTTTTCGAAAAGATTATTAAAATGAAAGGAGGAAAGGTAACTTTCAGAGATAATGTTAAGGGAGAGATTGTTGTTATTGGTAATATTGTTCTTCTTGGTAAAACCTTGATTTCAAATGTTTTTTAGTTAAAGGTCTTAAGCACAACCTCATTAGCATAAGTCAGTTATGTGATGAAGGTTACCTTGTGAATTTTAGGAATGATAGGTGCTTAGTTCACAATTACAAGGAAGAGTTTATTCTCTCAGCCAATAGGCAAGAGAATGTCTACATATTAAACTTAAAAGACCTCAGGAGCCAAGATTTACCTTGCCTAAGTGCAATGGAAGATCATTCCTGGTTATGGCATAGAAGAATAGGTCACTGTAACCTTAGGAACCTATGTAAACTCTCTAAGAAAAAACTAGTTAAGGATCTACCAGAGCTTAGATTTGATTCTTCTAATGTTTGTGATCCTTTCCAATATGGTAAGCAACATAAATCTAGTTTTAAACTGATTGGTGAAATCTCAAAAACCAATGCATTACAGTTAGTGCACATGGATCTTTTTGGTCCAACAGAAACTGGAAGTATTGGAGGCAAGTACTATGTGTTTGTTCTAGTTGATGATTACACTAGATTTACTTGGGTCTATTTTCTAACAAAGAAGTCTGATGCTTTTTCTTATTTCAAAAGTTTTAGAGCTCATGTTAAAAATGAGAAAAACCTTCCATTGAAAACTATTCATAGTGATCATGGAGGAGAATTTCAAAATTCTGATTTTGAAACTTTTTGTAGTAAGAAAGGTATTACTCATAATTTTTCAGCACCTAGAACTCCTCAACAGAATGGTGTAGTTGAAAGAAGAAATAGAATTCTTCAAGAAATAACTAGAACCATGTTGAGTGAATATTCTATTGCTAGACATTTCTGGGCTGAAGCCGTAAGTACTGCTTGTTATACTATAAATCGAGTTTTGATTAGACCTTTTCTTAATAAAACTCCTTATGAGTTATGGAATGGTAGAAAACAAAGACTAACCTACTTCAAGGTTTTTGGTTGCAAAGTATTCATTTTGAATACTAAAGATAATCTACATAAATTTGCACCAAAATTTGATGAAGGGATTTTCTTAGTATATTCCACAACCTCAAAGGCTTATGGAGTTTTTAATAAAAATACATGCACTGTTGAGGAAACGGTACATGTAAAATTTGATGAGTCAGATCCTTTTGTTTTTAAATCTTCCCTACCTACATCCTCAGATGGTTTTTCAAAAACTGATTGTCAACCTTTGATAGAAGAACCTTCTAATAAGGATAATGTTCAAGAAGATACTTCTGAAACATTTACCCTAGAATATTTTCTACCCTATGTTGATGAACAGGTTTTACAAAACCCAAATCAGGTGTTTCTTAAGAATCATCCCAGTGATAGTATCATTGCTGATGTAAATCAACCTATAAGGACTAGAAGTTCCTTATGAAATGAAGTAGAACATCTAGAATTTCATTCCCAATTAGAACCTAAAAGCACTGATGAAGCTTTAGGTGATGATGATTGGATTAAAGCCATGCAAGATGAACTAAATGAATTCGAAAGGAATAAAGTGTGGACCTTGGTTGAAAGACCTAAGGAAACTTCTGTTATTGGAGTTAAATGTGTTTTCAGAAATAAATGTGATGAAACTGGAATCATAGTAAGAAATAAAGCTATTCTTGTTGCTAAAGGCTATAATCAGCAAGAAGGAATAGACTATGAAGAAACCTATGATCCAGTAGCTAGACTTGAATCTATCCGTATTCTACTTGCCTTTGCAGCATTCTTTAATTTCAAACTTTTTCAAACGGATGTGAAATGTGCTTTTCTTAACGGTTTTGTTCAAGAGGAAGTCTTTGTTGAACAACCTCTTGGTTTTGAAGATTCAAAATATCCTGATCATGTTATTAGACTTACCAAAGCTTTGTATGGCCTTAAACAAGCCCCACGAGCATAGTATGATAGACTTACTGGATTTTTGCTTCAAAATAACTATGTTAAGGGAAATGCAGATCCAACTCTTTTTATAAAGAAAGACAACAAAAATGTTTTGATTGTTCAAATTTATGTTGATGACATCATATTTGGTTCAACTCAGCAATCTTTGACTGACTCCTTTGCAAGTCTAATGAAATCTGAGTTTGAAATGAGTATGATGGGTGAGTTAACATTTTTCCTTGGTTTTCAAATCTCTCAAAAACCATAAGGAACCTACATATATCAACATAAGTATATTAAAGATCTTCTCAAAAAGTATGGTTTTGACAACATTAAGAGTATAAGTACTCCCATTGATACCTCAAACTCTTTAGATCTTGATGAAGCTGGGAAACCAGTAGATCAAACTTCTTTTAGAGGTATGATAGGAAGTCTACTATACGTAACAACTAGTCGACCAAACTTAATGTTCTCAGTATGCTTATGTGCAAGATATCAATCCAATCCTAAGGAATCTCACTTAAAGGCGGTAAAAAGAATTTTTCGTTACCTTAAGGGAACCATGGATCTAGGATTATTTTATACTTCTGGAAATGATTTTGTTCTAGAAAGCTTTTCTGATGCTAACTTTGGTGGATGTAGAATGGATAGAAAAAGTACATCCGTAACATGTCATTTCATAGGAGATTCATTAGTTTCTTGGTCCTGCAAGAAGCAACATTCTATAGCACTCTCCACTGCTGAACCAGAATATGTAGCAGCTGGAAGTTGTTGTGCTCAAGTGTTGTGGATGCAACACACACTCACATACTATGGCTTGAGATTTTCTAAAACTCAAATTTTGTGTGATAACACAAGTGCCATTGCCCTTATTAAGAACCCTGCACATAACTCTCATGCAAAACACCTAGATATTAGGCATCACTTTCTTAAGGATCACACACTAAAAGGAGATATTATTCTTCAATTTATCGGAACACAAGAACAACTTGCTGATATTTTCACAAAATCTTTTCCTTTTGATAGATTTGAATATATTAAACAGAAGTTAGGAATGATAACCATATGGTAATAATTCTTAATTAACTTTCTAGTGAAAATGTCTCCTTACAGCAATAAAACTCCTTTTCATAGGGGGTGTACATTTTTTGTTAGTTTAACAATGATTTTCAAAGTTTGTTTTCAAACTTTTCGGAAAGAAGATTTCCGGAATGGAGTTTCAGGAACTACAATTTTCTAGATTGGACATATTCGTACAGAATACTTCTGGAATGGAAGTGTTCGTATTGAAAATTTCCAGAATGGAAAATTTTCGTACTAGAATTTTCATAATGGAAATTTCACACTCAATTATTCGTAATGAGTTTTTCTTAATAAGTTTATTTTCCATAGTAATTTTTTTTTGTGAATTCTGTCTTCTCATAATAAAGTTTTTTTTATCTTTGATATATTACCCATTACGAATAATCCTCCTAAGCCAATCCGAAAGGTATGATTTCCTTACTCATGTTTTCGTAGTCATACTTTACTTGCTGGCATTTTCTTGTATTGTGTTTTCGGATTATAGTTTTCTTAATTCCTTGTTCTAATAAAAACCTCAAAATGTTCGGATTCAAGCTTTCAACCGTCAGATCTGATCTCAGCTTTTTCCAACTGTTAGATCAACTGTGGAAGATGAACCGTCATCTCGTTGCCTATATAAAGGGGACCCGAATACTCGTCCCACATCGATTTCAAGCTCTCGCGTCCCGAAGCTCTTCCCCTCTGTTTTAAGGCCGTTCCGAACCTCAGATTTCTTCGTTCCGAACTTCTCAGAGGATTACAGATCCGAATGTCTGCGGAGTTAGCATCTCAAGAAATGTCATCCACCAAGCCTATTTCGCAATGGTTAGTTTACAGAGAAAGGTTAGTCCATCCGGATTTCTTCAACAACTATGATTCCCTTATTCCAAAGAACATTAAGTTGAATGGATGGGAAGATGTTGCGGTGTCAAAACCTGGGAACCAAGATGAAGTATATACAGACTTACTTGTTGAGTTCTATGAGTCAGTATCCTTCTTCCAGGAAGATAATAGGGAAATATTTTCTTTCAAGTTCGATGGCAAGACCTACAAAATTTCTTATACCAAGGCAGCAAGCTTGGTAGGGTTGTCCTATGAAGGAAAAGCCGAATTTATTTCTCATGTATTGCCGGACTATAAGGGTAGCTTCGACCAGGGAAAAGACATAGAAACTCTCGGACTGGTTGATGACAAGGCTCCGAAGATTGCAAGTCTATCCACAAACATTCGGATTCTAGAGTTGTGGGTTCAAGGACTTATCGTACCGAGGAAAGGTGATAAAGACAGCTTGAAGAAGAGTGAAATCTATATCTTAGATTTCCTGATAAATTTAAGAAAGTTTAACTTCATGAGGCACATTCTTATAACCATTGAGAATCTTAAGAAGGGAAATCTCAGAGCTCAAATCGTAATGTACCCAGCAATATTATCAAAGTTGATAGTTCGGTGCCTAGAATCTTTCAAGGAAGCCTGCAGATCTAAGCGAAGGGTTTGTAAAATTTTTTTGGTTAGTGATGACACCCTTAAGAGGATGGATGTGGCTTTCAACAAGGAGATTGGTGAGTTCATTGATTTGCCTAATCAAGAAGAAGCGGTTCCGAAGGCTACTGAACCAGAATCATCCAAACCAGTAAAGAAAAGTAAGTTGAAGGAAGCTGCAGCTGAAGTCAAAGATCCTAAGTCTAAGGAAGCTCAAACCGCACCTCCCAAACCAAAGAAGAAGAAGACCTATCCTGATGAGGTTGTTGCGAAGTGGAGAAGAGATAAAGAGAAAAGGAAAGAAGGGGATCCGCAGTTCGTATTGGACCCTGCGGAAGCTAAGGCATTAAAGGAGAGAACTGCTGATGAGCTTGGAAAACAAGAAAAGGAGAAGAAGCTCAAGAAAAAGATAACAGAATCCGAGGCAGTCCAAGCGTTGTTAAAGTTTAATGAAATAGTATCCGGAAGCATCCCAGCTCCGAGATCTTTCTCCCTAGAATCTCTACCTGAGACTCCAGGAAGAAACCTTGATTTTCCGGAAGATACTACAACTGAGCATGTTGATAAAATCGAGCAGATTCAGCAAGTGGGTCAGGAAGAAGAAGTTGCTGAAGGAAGTGGTGAAACACGAGATCTTTTGAAACAAGTGGATTATTATATAGGATCACCTTCGGAACATCTATCACTCCGAACTTCAGAGGCTGAATCCTCTAAGTTATTAACTCCAGAGAAGGATAAGAATGAGGAAGATGTTCTTCAGAAAGTTGTGGATGAGATTGTTCAAGTGTCTACTGGCGAACAGAAAACTCCTGATCAAGAATCAATTCTGAAAAAAGACAAGGGAAAGCAACTCCTTATTGAAACTCCGAAATCAGTGGCTAGCAAGAAAAGGGAGTTTGGTGATTTATCTAAAAGGAAGTTGGAGATTATTGAGGAAGAAAGCTCTCCAAGCAAGATTTCAGATTCAGATTCATCTTCATTGGGGCATGACTTTGTTGTTCAGTCCTTAAAGAAGTTGGTGGGAACCATTCCGACCTTCTCAAGTATTGATTGAAGATGCCAGATGCTCTAACATGCGTTGAATCAGAAAACTGACTCCGTATCTATGGTTATGGACAAGTGCGTTGGGATTGAGGCTCAGTTCAAAACGTTTTTTGTTGGTTACGAAGCTCATAGAAGATCTTTCAAGAGGATGACAAACTAGTCGAAGAAGACCGTGGAAGAGATGAGGTTGTTCGATGAGTTTCAAGACAATGTTAAAGATGCTTTTGAGACCAAGGACAAGAAGATAAATGAGTTAACTGCATCATTTGAAGAGAAGTTGACAGAAGAAAAGAACTTCCGAATTCAAGAAGTGAGAGATCTGAATGGGAAGCTGAATTCTGTTTCTCAAAACTGGAAGTTTGAAAGGGATCATCGGATTGATTTTGAAGAAAGGATGAAGGCTCAGGAAGAAAAGATCAAAGCTCAGGAAGAAAAGCTAAAATCCCAGGAAGAAAAAATTGAAGCTCAGTCCGCAAGAATAGTTTTCTTAGAGAAGCAAGCTGAAGGGGATCATAAAGACCTAAAGAAGATCAAGACTATTCTAAAGGGGCTCATGTCAAAGGAAAAAGATCTGAAATAACCAAGTCCGATCTATTTGTTGTAATTTTTTTCTTTGTTGTCGAGATTTCAAACCTAATGAAATTTGTGCCTGTCGTTTCTTTTGTTGTCATTACTAATATTTCAGGTACTTTGTTATTTTTTTCCATTACCTCCAATTTATTTGTGAAAATCACAAAGGGGGAGAAGGAACTTAAGAAAAAGAAGAACTCTAATAAGAGTTTATCAAAGGGGGAGAAGAAAAAGATCCTTAAGAAAAAGAAGAAACTCTAAATAAGAGTTTGTTTAAGGAGGAGCTTTTTCATTAAAGAAGTCCTTCTTATTTATCACTCCGGAAATCTGAATACGATTCTTAGAGTTTCAAAGCCTAAGGGGGAGTTAGTCGTATTCATCAATATCCTTAAAGCAAAGGGAGATAAGCCTTAATGTTTTTTCTTTCTTCTTAGAATTTCTTTTTCGTAAGGATTTTTGTGCTTTCCAAAAAGGGGGATATTGTTGAGTCAATAAGGTTTTCCTTATGACTTTTCCATTCCTTCTTGTTTTGAAAATCACAAACACCTTATCTTAAGGAAAATTTCTTTTATAAGAAAAATTGCTTTTATAAGGAAAATCGCTTTTGTAAGAAAAATTATTCTTATCATATTTTCATCCAGATTTTTCTTAAGTATGAGATTCGGATTCACTTTTATTTTCTCGGAATTACTTGAATCTTTGATATGATGTATTCTGTTTTAGGATCCGAATTCTAGACAAGAACTGTGATAAAGATTCATTCCGAATTCCCGATATGAACTCTAATTAAGTTCTACTCCAGATTCAGGATAACGAATTCTTTTGAAGTTCGATGAAAAATTCTCATTACGAATTCTAATGATGAATTCTCATTACGAATTCTAATAATGAATTCTCATTACGAATTCTAATAATGAATTCCCATTACGAATTCCAATGACGAATTCTCATTACGAATCCTGATGATGAATTCTCATTATGAATTCTGATGACGAATTCCAATTCCGAATTCTCATTCCGAATTCTCCTATCAAACAGAATCTGATCATCTCTGTTTTATACACATTGAATTAAATCAGACTCTGAAAAATATTTTGGTTAGACTCTGAACTATTATTCTACTTACATTTCTAAATCTGTCTACTCTTTATTATTTCCATTACACTCCGAACCTTCACTCCAAACCTTTCATTCTAAACTCTTATGTTAGATTTTAAAACGATATCATACATTCGGTTACACTTGTTTTGTTAAAAACGATGCCGTCTATTTTGTTATAAACTAACCGTTGTCTAAGTGACACGTGTACAGGTCCCTCCGATCTTTAAGGAAAATATGACCGTTGGAGAAGGAGCCGACCTTACCTATAAATAGGAGCTCATTTGGAAGAGCTCGGTGCTGAAAGGCTGACAGATCTTCGACTCATGTGATTGCATGCTTGGAGTGATTTCTAGAGAGAGAGAGGCTCTTATTAACTCTCGAAGCTTCGTACGACTCCGAATGTTGGCGATTACATTCGAGGACTTCCGGGGATAGGAAGACAGAGGTGCTGACTACCTTGAAGTTCGAGGGCTTCCTTGCTGAGGAAGACAGAGGTCGCCAACTACCTTGAAGTTGAGGGATTGCGGGGATAGCAAGACAGAGACTCTGATCTTCGTATCGAGGGCTTACCCTGGTGTGGGTAAGACAGACTTGCTTGAAATTATAAATCAAGGGACCTTTATCCAAGGTTGTTGGATACCCTTATCTTTGGGTTAAAAGACTTATATCTTGTTAATTGTAGTTTAACTACTTGTTTTTATTCCGCTGAATTTTGTATCTTAAGGAAAGTACAACTTTCTTATACTTCCTTACTTACTCTGATTCATTTAGATTCTATACGCTTTAAGATAGAATCTCACATTGTAATTCTTGTTAAGGTTCAATTTCCGGAACCATATTTCCGGAACCCACTTTCGGAATCTCATTCCATGTTTGCATTCGGTGTTAGAGGTGTTGTGAATTTGCTTAGTTTAACCTTGTTAAACATAGCTCTTTCCTTTGCTTAAGGAAAACATAGTTAATCGTAACTAACTTTAAAGGTTCCAAAGGAATTTTTAAAGTGTACAATTCACCCCCCTCTTGTATATTGAGCATCTACATCACTATTTTGATCCTACAATAACAATGTGTATGATTATACAATAAGTCAATAACATTATTTAAATCATTATACAAGAGTTTCGGACACGTGCAAAGAAAATATGACCTAAGTTAAGGGAAAATCTCACAATCTCCTTTTTATCCGAGATTGTTTATACTTCAGAATTTACTGGGGAATATTTATCATCCAAATCCATGTTTCCTCAATATGTAAAATTATTTCTATCTTCCTATAATTTTTTAAATCCAATTTTACCCTTCCATGAGTTTCTAGTAAAAGATATGAAAGGAATCATTTGTCGTTTTTTCATACGAGGTACTTTTTTGACTTTTTCGGCCAATTTATGAGGAGAATATTTTTCTTTAACTTATACGGCATGAATGGATTTTTAGAAAATTATTTCCATGAATCGTCCTTTACACGTTTTCAAGTTTTTTTTAATCAACATCTTTTAGTTTAAAATTATATGACATTTTAAGAAAGGAAAATGTTTTTGAAGTAGAACGGATATTTTCCTCAACAATGGAGTTCAAGCGTTTTATCAAAATTATTTTCCATCTAAGATAATATAGGGTTATGTTTCTATCCCTATTTTTACATTGATTTGATTATGTTATGATGGAATTATTTTTATGAAGTCCTTTTATCTTATATGGATTATGTCATGTTGGAACGATGTTTAAGAATCCCATTTTTATGACATGGGTTATGATATGATGTATGATTTATGATCTTGTGGAACACGTAAGAATGGTATCATTATTAGATTGTTGGGACCTATATCTCCCTAAAATGCATTGGGTAATGATTTATATCTCTTGAAATAGACATGGCTGGAACTACAGGTTAATCTGGTTCAGTGATACAGGACTGAAATGAGGAGTGAACTCGGATCAGAAATGGACTTTGTCTGCTAAGATAGTCTTGGCAATAAATCTTGACTACTAAGAAATGATTCTCTATGATTATGTGTGTATGCCACAAAGATTCATGTTTTAAGTTATGATTATTGGGATTATATTTCAATACTATGATTTATCCCCTATTATGAAATTATGTTCTCTTTTGTAGGTTAATATTTCCAAAATGATATGTTCTTATGAATATGATGTGATTGATATTTCTTTTTTTACCCGTACTGAGCATTTGAGCTCACCCTATTGTATGTTTTCTTTTCCCTATGTCATGAAGAAGGATATTAAGTAAGATATTCCAAAAGGGAGTCTATATATGTTAAAATAAAAGGGATAATGTGTAGATGATTTATGAACCAGTTTTTTATGTTTCCCAGTTTCTAAAGACACTATACATATACGATCCTTTCATGGTTTGGTTATATGTTGTAATAAGTGTTCTTCAATTCTGAGGTAAAGATAATTTATGTAAAGTATGGGTCGTTATAGTCTTTGAAGAAGACCAGGATCTCTAGGATGTTTCTAGGGAAGTTGAGATGATAAATTGGCAGGGTTAGGCCATGCTTGAAGGCTCAAAGTGGTGTGCGGAGGAGAGGGAGGAGGTTCCCTTTTATAAGGGAAGAGAGGGGCACTTTAAAAAAATCTTTATATATTATTTTATAATAAAGACATATTTGGTGTTTAATAGCTAAAAATTAATTTATTTCGAAGCTAAGGTGGGTTTGGGTCAAAATCCTCTCAACCAATATAATTTAGAGAAGTTTAGGTTACTATTTTAACCTTATCATTTAGATTTAACTCTAAGTTAAATAATTTAACTTTTACTATGTCTTCTTGTTTTCATACACTATATGGTTAATAAACATACTATAACAAGTCAAAAGAACCCCAAGTCGTTAATATTAATATATATAACCGTATCTAAGTTATTTTTCCGAACCATAGATTTTTAGGAATCAAATAACAACTAATAATATAATATTAGTTTTAAAAACTATTTTATCTCACTTTTTGACACTATTTGGTATTTGATTTTTTTGAAACTCATAAGAGAATTATTAGTTCGAAAAAAGATAATTAAATCAATAATAACATGTCATATTAACCTAATAAATTAGTGTAATTGGTAAAAAGTCTCAAATTACATTTATTTGGGTACTTATAACATCAATTATGTTAATATTTCATTTATAAAGTAATTGCTTCATCATCATTATGTCATAAATAAATTAACTTATTTAATGTTTAAAAATTACAAATAAAATAACCTTATGTAGGAAATATTTTAATATTTATAATTATTAATTATAGTCTAATTTATCTTATGTATAACCCTATATTAAAATTGTTTTAGTTATTAAACATTGATTTTATCTATTTTAACTATTCTTTAAATAAAATAATAATAAATGTCCTAATCTAATCCATGTGGACCTAAATGGTCATATTTAATTCCTAAGGTTGTTTTTAGTCGAATTAAACTTATCCAAAAGAATTAGGACATTTGTTAGGTAAATAATAAAACCATTTTTACCCTTAATTACCCTGTTTACTTTTAATAATGGTAAAAAAAGTAAAAAGTTACTATTCCCCAAAAATTATTTTCATCATATTGAACCACATTTTACTTGTTGATATTAACCATGTCTCTCAGATTTACGAAATTCCAATCACAGAAGCGGTAAAATTAAGTTTTATGTTAATTTTCAAATTCTCCTAGGAGATGGGTAAAAGACGGTGAAAAGTTCAATAAAATTTTTATATGTCTAAAATTATTATAAAATGACTTCATTGATTTACATTGAACTTTTATAGGTATTATGTATAAATTTTCACATAAAATAAATTCAAATAAAATAAATAATTATTTAAATAAAAATTCTTTTTTTAAATAATAACCTAGTGTTTTCACTATTCATCAAAAATTGAAAGTTTTCAGAAAAATACCAAAAATTCACCCTAGGCTAATATCGATATTATGAATCCAAAAATGAAGTTTATTTTGAATGATAAAATTTATAAAATATCAAAAAGTGGGTATTAGTATTCATAATAGCTAGTTTTAATAATATTTTAATAGCATATCGTTGTTTAGTGAAACTCGGTATTGCGTACAACGCAAGCTATCGAGGAAGGTCGCGATTGCGTGTAAAGAAAGAAAAGCTAGATTTGTGTATAGTGAAAGATTATTTTGATGATGTATATAACATAAAAACAAAACATTTCTCATAAAAATCTCGGGTGTTACATTCTACCCCCCTTAAAATGAATTTCTCCCTCGAAATTCGTCACTTTGTAACAAACAGATGAGGATACCTCTCCCTCATCCTATCCTGAAGCTCCCATGTAGCTTCTTCTAATTGGTGGTTCCTCAATTAAACATTCACCTAGCGAGTGGTCTTGTTCCATAGGAATTATTCACTACAATCCGAAATCTCTATCGGCAGTTCTTTATAAGAAAGATCTTGCTCTAGTGGTACAATTTCTGAGCTGAGTACATGTGAAGGATCAGGTATGTACTTTTTCAGGAGAGATAGATGGAACACATCATGAACTTGAGAGAGATTTGGTAGAAGCGTCAATCGGTAAGCTACCTTCTCAACAAGATCCAGTATTTCGAAAGGACCGATATACCTAGGGATCAACTTTCCCTTCTTTCCAAATCTCATTTCACTCTTCCAAGGAGATATTCGTAAGAACACCTTATCACCCAATTAAAACTCTTGGTCTTTTCTTCGGTTGTCGGCATGACTTATTTATCGACTCTGAGATTCTCTTATGTGTTGTTGAATAGATATGACCTTTTCTGCCATCTCATCAACAAGACCAGGTCCTAATAGCTTTATTTCCCAAAATTCATCCCAGCAAGTTGGAGTCCTGCATTTCTATCCATAGAGATATTCATAAGGAGCCATCTGATTACTGGTGTGAAAGCTATTATTATAAGAAAATTTGACCAAAGGTAGGTGTTGATCCCAACCACATTTGAAAACCATAGATCAAGCTCTTAACATATCTTCTAGATTTTGAATTGTCCTCTAGGACTAACCGTCTGTCTTAGGATGATAAGCAGTGCTGAAACTCATCTCTATATCCAGAGTATGCTGAAGACTTCGCCAAAACATTGATGTAAACCTCGGATCCCAATCTGATATAATGGAAAGTGGTACTTCATGCAATCTTAACACTTCCTTTACATATATCATGGAAAACTGATCCAAAGTGAAATCCTCTCTAATAGCAATGAAGTGTGCCGACATCGTAAGACGATCAACTATGACCCAGATAGCATTGTTTTCTTGGATGTTTTAGGAATTCTGTTGACAAAGACCATAGTGATGTTTTTCCATTTCTGTTTAGGTATGGGTAATGGTTGTAACATCCCCTTAGAATTATGTGTCTTAGCTTTAACTTGCTAACAAACCAAGCATCGAGAGATATATTTAGCAACATCTCTTTTAAAGCCATCCCACCAGAAGTACTCTTTCAGGTCCCTATACATATTTTTGCTTCCAGGATGAAAAGAGAATGATGAACTATGAGCCTCATCCAGCAGCTCCTTCTTTAATTTGAGGATGGGAGGAACAAAAACCCAATTCCTGAACCTTATTATCCCATCACAATCAAGGTTGAATTCAGGAACATTTCTCACATTCTTTTGTAACTCTACATCTTCTTTCTGTGCCTCTTTAATATTCACATGTATATATGGTTGAACATTCATTTGAGAAAGATATGATTTTTCCCCTTCCATTATAATTCAAATATCCATCCTTTGTAAATCCATAAATAATGGATCATTTGTGATCCTCATCATGGATAAGCTAGCATGGTCTTGTCGACTTAATGTGTCTTCCACCTTGTTTGCTTTCCCAGGGTGGTATTGAATTGAATAGTCGTAATCCTTAATCAGCTCCAACCATCATCATTGGCGCATATTGAGCTCTTTTTGTGTGAAAATATACTTTAAACTTTTATGATCAGTATAAATATCACACCTTTCACCATAAAGATAATGCCTCCAAATATTTTATGCAATGATTAATGCAGCTAACTCCAAATCATGAGTTGGGTAATTTTGCTCATGGATTTTCAACTGTCGTGAGGTATAAGCTATCACCATGTCATTTTTTATGAAAACACACCCCAAACCCTTCTTAGATGAATCACTTTAGATCACAAACCTTTCTCCACTAAAAGGCAGTGTGAGCACAGGTGCACTGGATAACCTTCTTTTCATCTCCTTGAAATTCTCTTTACATTCCTCCGTCCACACGAACTTATTCCCTTTTTGATTCAACCCAGTGATTGGATTAGATAATCATGAAAAATCTTTTACAAAACATCAATAATATCCATCCAAACCAAGAAAACTTCAGATCTCAATTACTGTTGTTGGTCTCGACCATCTTTCGATAACCTCTATTTTTTCTGGATCCATAGATATCCCCTATTTTGAGATTATGTGACCCATAAATGCAACTTTTTGAAGCCAAAATTCACACTTGGTAAATTTGGAATAAATATTCTCCTTTCTTATGGTCTTCAATACAATTCTCAAGTGATCTTCATGTTCATACTTTCTCTTTGAAGAGAAAATAATATCGTCTATAAAGACTACCACAAACTGATCAAGATAGTCTCTAAAGACTCTATTCATTAGATCCATGAAGATAACAATTGCATTAGTAAGACCAAATGGCATCACTATAAATTCATAGTGTCCATACCATGTACGGAAATCCATATTTGGTATATCCTCAATTTTGACCCTTAATTGATGATACCCTGAATGGAGATCAATCATGGAAAAGTATTGAGCTACGCGTAGTTGTTCAAATAAGTCATTAATGAATGGGAGAGGATATTTTTTCTTGATAGTGATCTTGTTATGTTCTCGATAATCAATGTAGAGTCTCACTGATCCATCTTTCTTCTAAAAAAACAGAACAAGTGCTCCCCAAGGTGACGCACTATGGCATATGAATCCCTTATCAAGATTCTCTTAGAGTTTCTTCTTCAATTCCTACAACTCAATTGGGTACATTCTATAAGGTGTCTTTGAAATATGCATAGCACCCGGTATGAGTTCTATTGAAAAATCAACATCACGATTTGGTGGAAGACCTAGAAATCCTTCCGGAAAGACATCATCAAACTCCCATACAATGGGTGTATTCTTAATAATGAGTTTCTCTCCAAACATTTGAGATAAATAACCTTCATTTAGTGGAATCATGACCCATAAGATGGAAGAAATTTCCACTGGAAGGTTATGTTCATCCTTGCATCGATATACGATCATAGATTGATCTAGAATATGAAATGTGACTTTCCTTCTTTGAAAATTGATATGAGCTCCATGTAAAGAAAGCCAATCCATGCCAAGAATCACATCAAATTCCAATAGAGGAAGGATCAAAAGATTTTCAGGAAGCACTTTCCCTCAAACTTCAATCGGAGAAGAAATTTAATCTTTTGATGTGATTGTTGTTCCATTAGGGGTTGTCACAGCTAACTCAACATCTAATTGTTGAGGTAATATAACGATACCCTTAGAAAATACTTCAAAAATAATATATTGGGTGGATCCAGAATCAAATAAAACATTTGATAATTTAGAGTGGATGGTAAGTATACCATTCCCCACTTCATTATCGTACTCCACATCGCTGATAGAAATTGCATGTGACTTTCCTTTGTCTTTATCCTTAAGAGTTTTTTGAAGTCGATCATCATCAACAACCCTTGGATTAAGGCATTGATTGGCATAATTCCCCATTTCCTTGCACTTGTAACATTGATGTGTAGGAGGTGAACTCTGTGTAGCCTTTTCTTTGTTCACATCACTAGACATCTTTTTCCCATCATTAGAGTATTCAAATGCTTGATGACCTTCCTTTCCACATTTGAAACATTTACTTGTCCCTTTAAGACAACTCCCTCCATGTTTCTTTCTACACTTTGAGCATAAGGGAAAACTCATCTTCCTTTCAGTGTGACCTTTATATTTCCCTTGGAATTCCATTTTCCTCTTCTTATCAAATGCATATGACTGATGGGTTACTCCAATCTCCATATCACCCTTGAGAGCACATCAAACAATTTCCTCATAGCTATTGAAGTCCCTTATGGCTAACGCCCTTTGGAGACTTGTTTTTAAGCCACTAAATAATCGATCGATTTTACTCTCAGGTTGGATAATAATCCCATAAGCGTACCTTTCAAGTCTTGTAAAATTTGCTTCATAGGTACCAAAGATTCATCATCCTTTTGCTTCATTTCAAGAAACTCCTTCTCCATATTTGTTCGAAGAATACGATGGAAGTACTTATTGAAAAAAAGTTCTTGAACTCATCCCATTCCATGGATTCAATTTCATCCCTTTGCCTCATATTCTTGATAAGATTCCACCATTGATCAGCTTCACC
This sequence comes from Viscum album, assembly GCA_963277665.1. NCBI lineage: Eukaryota > Viridiplantae > Streptophyta > Magnoliopsida > Santalales > Viscaceae > Viscum > Viscum album. The sequence continues at coordinate 1,399,101,985 of OY728132.1, read as the reverse complement.
CTCCAAACGATATACTGCTAAGATGAATTTATCATGTTCAGAACATTGAAGAAATAAAAATATCTTTTCAGTAGTACTGATCCATTGTTCAGAAACTAATGGATCAGTAGACCCGCTGAATGAGGGTGGACGCTGCCTCATGAAGCATTCAACATAATTTTTCTCCTTCCTTTTCTCTTTTGGAAGTCCAGCATGATTCATAGCTTGATAAAGTTGTGTGATCATCGATACAATATTTTTAATTCCAGCTTCCATAACGTTTGGTTGCTTAAGGGGACAATCATTACATTGCCCATCGTATTCCTCATTAACACGGTTCCTTCAGGTTCCAACCATTGACTAAAACCAAGAAGAATAGTGTGATCAACAATAATTATAATAGGAAAACCAAATAATAAAGAATAAAATTTCACACTTAAGGTCTTATCATAGGTTACTCATGGCCATTTATAAAACACTAAGATTGTGTTCTACGCTTAGACTTATCCTTTGGGTTCTTACTAAGGATTTCACATCCTAGATTCTAAAGGATGGCAATAACCTTCCTCTGATACCAACTATAACGACCCATACTTTACATAAATTATTATTACTTCAGAATTGAAGAACACTTATTACAACATATAACAAAACTATGAATGGACTGTATAGGTATAGTGTCCTTAGAAACTAGGAAACATAAACATCTGGTTCATAAATAATCTACATTGTCTCCCTTTTATTTTATCATATCTAGAGTCCCTTTTGGCATATCTTACTTAATATCCTTCTTCCTAACCTGGTGAAATGAAAACATACAAAATGGTGATCTCAAATTCTCAGTAAGGGTAAACAAAATAAATATCAATCACATCATATTCATAAGAACATATCATTTTGGAAATCTTAACCTGCAAAAGAGATCACAATTTCATAACATGGGATAAATCATAGTAGTGAAATGTAATCCCAATAATCATAAATAAAAACATTAAACATTTTGGTATACACACATAATCATATAGAATCATTTCTTAGTAGTCAAGACTCATTTCCAAGTCTATCTTAGTGGACAAAGTCCATTTTTGAACTGAGTTCACTCCTCGTTTCAGTCCTGTTTCACTGAACCTGATTATCTGTTGTACCATCCATGTCTATATCATGAGATATAAATCATTACCCAATGAAATGGAGGGAGATATAGGTCCCACCCATCTTATAATGATACCATTATTATTGTGCCACAAGATCATAAATCATACATCATAGCATAACCCATGTAATAAAAATGAGATTCTTAAACATCGTGCCATCATAACATAATCAATATATGATAAAAAGACTTCATACAAATAAATACATGATAACATAATCAAATCAATGAAAAAATATGTATAGAAACAGAACCCTATATTATCTTAGATGGAAAATAATTTTGATAAAACACTTGAACTCCATTCTTGAGGAAAATATCCTTTCTACTTCAAAAACATTTTCCTTTCTTAAAATGTCATATAATTTTAAACTAAAAGAAGTTGATTAAAAATAAACTTGAAAACCTGTAAAGGAAGATTAATGGAAATAATGTTCTAAAAATCTATTCATGTCGTATAAGTTAAAGAAAAACATTCTCCTCGTACATTGGCCGAAAAAGTCAAAAAAGTACCTCGTACGAAAAAACGACAAAAGATTCCTTTCATATATTTTACTAAAAACTCACCGAAGGGTAAAATTGGATTTAAAACATTGTTGGGAGATAGAAATAATATTTCATATTGAGGAAACATGGATGTGAATGATAAATATTCCCCAGTAAATTCTGAAGATAAACAATCTCGGATAAAAATGAGATTGCGATATTTTCCATTACCTTAGGTCTAATTTGATTCATACATGTCTAAACCTCCTGTATAATGATTTAAATAATTTCATTGACTTATTCCAGAATCATACTCATTATTATGATATCATATATGGTCATATTCTTAGCTTCTTATTAGTAATATTTCTTTGCTACTTGTTATTCGGGTGTTTATTGTTTTTTGTTCTTATGTTTGTTTTGTCGAATAAATTATTATTCTTCTTTTTAGGTTATAGATACGTCATTTACATAATGGTATTAGTGTAATATATATCATATTTATTAATTTAATTCATTTATATAGTCATTATGAAATAAATATCATGTAGAATGAGTTGCATCACATCGTGGAGACGGTAGGCCGTACGTATGCACGAGCGATGATATCGTTCCCACGATCATGGAATTGTATGGAGGTGTATATATACTATTTCAGAATCAATATCACTTTACAATAATCATATATAGTTATTATTTTCACTATTATACCCATACAAGTAAGGTGGTGGTGGAAAACAGATTACACCACGGCGTGGAGATGGTATTCTGTACGTACGCACGCGCGGTGATTTCATTTTCCGTAAGATGGATAGAAGGTGAAATAAGGTTGTTTCATATTTATAAAAACATATCAGTATATGAGATATACTGATGTTATTACTTCATAATTAAACAACTAAATAAAAAGAAGTAGAAGAAGAAATAAAGTTGAAAGAATCGGTAATGGACATTACCTCTTCTTTGAAACGCCTCTTCTTAACCTCCTCTTAGGGTAATAAAGGTGGTCTTTGAAGAATTACAGGACCTCTAGGATGTTTATAAAGAAGTTTAGAAGAGAAATTGGCATGGTTTGAACGATCATGAAGGCTCAAAGTGGTGTGAGGAGGAGAGGGAGGAGGTTCCCTTTTATAAGGGAGGAGAGGGGCACTTTAGAAAAAACCTAAAATATTATTTTATAATAAAGTCATATTCAGTTTTTAATAGCTCCAAATTTATTGATTTCTAAGCTAAGGTGGGTATGGGTCTAAATCCTCTCAACCAATAGAATTTATACAATTTTAGGTTACTATTTTAACCTTATCATTTAGATTTAACTCTAAGTTAAATAATTAAACTTTTACCATGTCTTCTTGTTTTCTTACACTATATGGTAAATAAACTAACAATAACAAGACAAACGAACCCCAAGTTGTTAATTATTAATATATATAACCTTATCTAAGTCATTTGGCCGAACCTTATATTTTTAGGAATAAAATAACAATTAATAATATAATATTTTTTTAAAAACTATTTTATGTCCCTTTTTGAAACTATTTGGTATTTGATTATTGTGAAAATTATAAAAGCATGATTAGTTAAAAAAAAAGTTAATTAAATCAATAATAACATGTCATATTAACCTAAAAAATTATTGGAATTTGTAAAATGTCTCATATTAAATTTATTTGGGTATTTATAACTTCAATTATGTTAATATTTCATTAATAAGGTAATAACTTCATCATCATTGTGTCATAAATAAATTAACATATATAATGTCTAAAAATTAAAAATTAAATACCATTATGTAGGAAATATTTTTATATTTCTACTGAATATTTATAGTCTAATTTATATTATATATAACCCTATATTAAAAATGTTTTAGTTATTAAGATGTGATTTTAGCTATTTTAACTATTCTTTAAATAAAATAATAATAAATGTCCTAATCTAATCCAAGTGGACCTAATTGGTCATATTTGATTCCAAAGGTTTTTCTGGTCGAATTAAACTTATCCAATAGAATTAGGACATGTGTTAGGGTAATAATAATACCATTTTTACCCTTAATTACCCTATTTACTTTTAACCGTGGTAAAAAAAGTAAAAAGTTACTATTCACCAAAAAATATTTTTATCTTATTGAACCACATTTTAAGACTTTATATTAACCGTGTCTCTCAGATTTTTGAAATTCCACTCACAGAAGCGGTAAAATTAAGTTTTATGTGAATTTTTAAATTCTCCTAGGAGGTGGGTAAAAGATGGTGAGAGGTTCAATAAAATTTTTATATGTCTAAAATTATTATAAAATGACTGAAATGAATTACATTGAACTTATATAGGTATTATGTATCAATTTTCACATAAAATAGATTTAAATAAAATAAATAATTATTTAAATAAAAATTCGGTTTTTAAATAATAACCCAGTGTTTTCACTATTCATCAAAAATTGAGAGTTTTCAGAAAAATACCAAAAATTTACCCTAGGCTAATTTCGATATTCTGAATCCAAAAATGATGTCCATTTTGAATGATAAAATTTATAAAATATCAAAAATTAGGTATTTCTATTCATAATAGCTAGTTTTAAAAATATTTTAATATCATATCGTTGTTTAGTGAAACTCGGTATTGCGTACAACGCAAGCTATCAAGGAAGGTCGTGATTGCGTGTAAAGAAAGACATGATAGTGTTGTGTGTAGTGAAATATTTCTTTGATGATGTATATATCATAAAAACAAAAAATTTCTCATAAAAATATCGGGTGTTACACATATTGTGTGGATGATGTACATGTAGTTTAACTTCATACAAAAATGATTACATAGTCACATTTTAACATCATATGTTGATGGGGTTGTGTCATACAGTTTAACATCGTGTGATAAGGACATTCATATAATAGTTTAAAATATTTTTGAAATAATGTTTGAAATGGTGTGAATTGCACTCACACAACCTAGGTGACGTGGGAGAGGAAGGGTAACACACAATGGGTACTACCTATGGGAGCATATGAGGAAAATTGGTTTTAATAGTTTAATATCAATTTTTCATTAACTAATCGGTTTAGTGAAAAAATATTGGTTTTTCCATGTTCCATAGTGGGTCCCTGATAGCAATATACAACTTTATATTTTTTATCCAATTCCATTTTACCGTGCTGTTGGAGTAACCTTGAATGGGGATATATACTCATTCTTAATTTTACCCTTTGTATTTTCATTATGATTGATTACTGGACAATTCGTTTCACAGTTTATGTTTTTTAGAGTTGGACCAATAATATTCAAATAGTTTAGGATCATGATATACTAACCACGGGATTTCAAACTTCATAAACTCGTTATACAAGTACCAAGACAACTAGTTTAAGGTAATAATACTTCGACCATGAGAAATTAAATAGTTTATGCCCATAATTCTTGGACTAAGACACCTAGATTAAAGTTAGGGATCCTAGGAAATGTGGATTCAATGATTTTAAGGTCATAATTCATGGACCTGAGGTGATTGGTCCAAAAAGGTTCTTATGATATGTGAGGTTTAACAATAAAATGCCATTGAATTACAAAGAGTCCCTTCACCATTTTAATACATTTTGGTTGATTTTCACACTATTTTATGCAATGACTCTTCTTTCATCATTTTCACATCTCAAAGGAATGTTTATGTCATATAGGAGAGGTATCCCAATATGATTGAGGATACTTGGTGGGCCATACAATATGAAAGTTATACAAGAAAAGTTGATAATAGTTCTAAGTCAATATTCTTTGACCTTGGATCATAGTTTAATGTTTTAGAATTCATAAAAATGGATCTTTCGTGTCACAACGTTACTTGAGGTAATCGCCCACTCAACTCCAGATACCATGTGAGTGACGATCGATGTGAGAAACTATGATAGGTACGGAGGTCAGTTTGTTTATATAGAAAACAAAATAGGGATAGAAAATGAAAAACATAAGGATGTCCTATGATGGTATATCATGAATTCAAAACATATATATTAAAGGTGAAGGAATAATGTGTGATAAAAAATTGTTAACCATGTTAAAAGAAGATGCTCTATAACTACTCCCTTCATAGATAGGGAGAAAATTGTTTGATAGACCATTGAAAATGTTTAAAACAGGGGAGATAATATCATTTATTGATGATCTATCAAGGTGTGAGCCAATAACGGTAGGTCAACTCGTTTTGCAATGCACCACTATGTTAGGGATACCACTAAGAATAAGACGGTTCTAATTAACCAAATCGAAGAATGTATGAAGCATGAAAGTAGAAGTGTAGAATTTCCTACAGGGAATTTATAGATCCAAATTATTTATTCCACTCTATATTCATGTATATTAAATGAAAATGATAAAATTAAAGGATTAATCTTGGAATAATGAGGGAGGGGACCCTGAAATTAGTTAATTTTAGTGTTGTACCTAGTATATTAGATCATGACATAACTATATATAACACTGTAATGGAAATTAATCCATATGTAGTTGTAGTATTCAGGGAGGTTGGTGGAAATCCCATAGTGTTGGTTTCCTCTCTGGTGAATACATCGAATCATTTCATACTGGTCATATGATGAAACCTATTTTTTTATTCGGTAAGACAACAGTTTAATGTCTTATCATGAGGATGTATTATTTTTTCATCCCATATGTGTCATATGAGGCATAAAATTTCATATTGAGACAGGATGAAATTTAACATCATGTACTAAGGACATTGAGATTTTCAGTTTAAATTCATACAACTTATTCTATAACTGTGAATAATTTAGGGTCATGAATATTGGAACATGGAGTAAGTGGTTTTTATATGGTCATATATCATGGACCGAAGGGCAGGGGTTTCCTATGGAGTATTTTTTTCATATATAATATTAATAACTTGGCATAAATGTATGTGAAAAGATACCCATTTCAAAAAAAACTCAACAAAATATACCCAAGATGACATCATGATTCTAAGGGGGAAAAGTACCCATGACGACTTCACATTTCACATTGGTCCTGTGATATAAAATTTTTGTGTCTATAAATATACCATGGGAGTGGTAATACATCCATAAAAAGTTTTGGAACATGATATTTGTAGAAGAACAACCCAAACAAGGGGATATCCTCTTTACCAAGGACTGAATGAAAAGGAGAAGGGGTAATTTTCATGACAAAACAGTATGATAGAAGAACACTATGAATAGAAATGGAGACGAGGATGATATATTATCATATTTTATGTTCATAATTTTTGGACTACGAGTGGGTATTTCAAGTATGTTTGAGTGATTCTTGATATCCAAAAACTAGTTTTTAGAATGATCCAATGAAACATTCTAAATCAATAGATGTTAATACTGAAATCAGTCACATAGTTTTGGTTCTGGAGGTTTTCATTAGAGAGGACCCAAAACCCCATTGGTATCCTGTATATTCCTAGAATCTCATTTATATATGTCTTTATATATCCCATCTGGTGTGGGAGTAAATCTTTATGTAGATATGAGACACTATGTAGTAGGAGGCCAATGTTGGTAAGGTATAATCCTTCTTTTTGAGGATACTAAATCATTTCATCTTTATGATAGGAGTAATACTATTATTATAAGGGGAAATCCGTCAGGTTTTCCATAATGGGTTTAGGATGTTGTTTTCTTGGATCATACCTTAATTTCCATAAAAGGAATTAGTGTTTTATATGTCATAAGGATAATTTTTAACATAATGTTATGGATGTCTATTGAGAATATTCATTGAGCTGGTAAATCATATATTATTATTGTTAGTTCACGAGGGAATATCAATTCTATAGTGAGATGATGAAATTTATTGGGGGTTATAACAAAAATATAGGCCCATATGTGCATTTATCAATGATAATATCTTAGGTAATCAGGGGTTTTGAAATGAATATATGGCTAGGATTGAATATGGGAGTTCTATGACTCACTAAATATCCCATGGGATTATGAATCCTTACAAAAGTGATTATGAAATATTGAATTTTAGAAGAAAAACACTTAATATATGAGTGACTATCCTCTCTTACATGGTCTATATGTATGTTATCTAGATTAAATGTCATACAGAAGGATACAAGATATGTATTTCAAGTTCATGTTGGTATGAACAAGGGATATTTTTAAAATAAATTAATGAATTTCTAATAGTATATGGAATTTTTTCAAATGATGTTTTCATAGGAAAAATGAGGTAAAACCAGACATGAAATGAGAGTGATGCAAGCCGAAGTTCCACATAAATATCATGAAACAAAATAAAAATAGTTTCTGATCATAATTAATTACCCATACATAGATAAATATATAATTTATTGTGATCATAATTCCCCTAGGGGAAGGGTTATTATGGATTTGTAGATGGGCTTCAAGACATGATGTATATATGTTAATATGTGTCCTATGATAACGGGAATCAAGCCACACCTAGTCCTAGAATATGACATTGTAAGAGACCAATGCAAGAAGGGTGAGATACTCTCTTTTGAGGACATCAAATCATCTCATAAATTGCATACAAGGAAAACCAAATTTATAATGGGAAATGATATAGTTTAGAAATATGTGATTAGGAAGTTGGTTTTAGTTATCACATATTTTTTAAACGATTCACGATGTGTCTATTTCATGGGGTAAGGATATAGCTTAACAGCGTATGTTATGAGAATTTATTTGGTCCTCTCACACATTTTATGCAAGGAATTCTCTCTTTGTTTCATCGGGATACACTTTAGCTTAACTTAATGTGAATACTATGTCAGAATATACTGTTTTAAGTCATACAACATGTACTATGGAAACTGAAAATATTTTATGGCCATAATTATTGTTCAGAATGTTCTTTTTTTAATTTAGTGTTGCATATTTTCATCCATAGTAAATTTATTCTATGGTCACATAAATATGAACATGGGTTCACATGAATTATTTCTTGATAAAAATGGAATTGGTTTAGGTGTGAAATACTCTCTATTGTTAGAGATTAAAAAGGATACTCTATTTCAAGAGACCTTATAGATGAAGTACGTTTCTTTAAATTTTGTCTCCAATTTGGGTGTCTATTTTTTATGAATTATTAACATTCTATGAGCCAGTACCATTTCACCTAAGATGAAGGTCATAGGTGAACATTCATTTTAAACGCACTCTCTGTAATATTCTAGTGCCTATATATGTTATGAAATACTGAATAGAAACTTTCATCAAGGGATTAAAATTCATCAAGTTGAACTTATTACATTCATTCTATTAGCATCTGGTCTTGAAAATTATTTTGGAGTGAAAATACATCCATAATGGGTTTGTCTATCTCTATTTCATACAATTAGGAGTATGAGGTCTCCTAGGGTGAATTTTCAGTTTTCATATGATATTCCCAATTAAATTTAAGTATTGTATCTTGGAAAAAAATTTGGTTATGTACCACCTTTTTCATTAATGTGTTATATATGGTATTTTTTAATTCCTTACACTTTTCAATTTCCTGTGTCTGGTAGATGGAAGTATGAGTGGACTAAATGTTGTAAATAGAATACATTTTCTTTTTCACTGTAGACTAAAAATTAGTTCTATTGTCTTTCAGAATAGTGTGAGGCAATTAAAATATATAGATGATATGAGATATCATGATCACAATTGGGGACAATTATTTTATGTATTTTACAGGAAAAACTTTTTCCCATTTAGAAAATAATTCTATATCAGTCATAATGAGAATGAAATTTTGAGTTATCACCCAAAGATGATGTCCAACAACATAACTTCCCCATAATTTAGAGACCCATGAATTATTTGTAGTTTGTATAAGATCTATTCATTTATTATCAATGTTATCATGGACCTGACACAAATGGGGATATTTGGGGAACTCAATGTATTCATGAAACATAGTAGTTAATAAGTAGTCCAACCACTATGTTTGGTTGGAGAGCTTCAATCTTTTTTAATGGGACCCACATGATTTGACATGATCCTATTGCATGACCATAAGTTCCTCATTTCTTGGGATGTAATGGAGGATAATACCATAAAATCCTCACACATATTGTGTTTTTTCATTCTTAGGAACACTCTAAAGTGTAAAAAACAATACACGTCGATGAGTTTGGTCATGACCAGCATAGTTTGATTAGAGAATACCATGGTGGATATACTGCATAAGGTTAGTTTTCCAATCAACTGTTTCCATCATTTTAAGTTGGAAAGGAGATGAACCAATTTTGATTGACATGAATAAAAAGGATATCCTAATTGGGTTCTATAAGGGATTAGGATAATCTTTCCTAGTAATTGGCTCCACAACTCAACAAATGAGGAACATGTGCCACCGTTGGATAAGAAGCATAGTTGGCCACTAGCATATGGTTTCTTTACATCATGGTTACAATATGTTGATTTATGATGATGCATTAATCATTGATAAATTTTATTACTTTATCTGAGTATCCATTAATGTGTATATAGGGGGAATCAATCATTATGTCCATCATGAGACCAAAAATATGAGAATGATATTATACATCATAATTAGTGGCATTTTGGATAACATAAATGATTGTAGTAATATTAATTGTTCCTAAGTGGTGAGAATGATCCCTAAGAATAACATGTTGTAAAAGGGATCCCTAATCATTATACTAGATAGACTCTAGGAGGCACCATTTAAATGAATCATACAAAATGGTGCAACCTCGGCCACTTATAGAATAGTTTCATATGAAAAATCTGTAACCAAGGGTAGTTCTGTAGGGGAAGGATTTCAAACTATGATGTCTTATAAAGTGTTGTCTTTGACAGATTCTTTTATTACCAATTAGGTATTTAACTGATTTAGAAGTGTCACTCGGTATTCCAATCATCCTATCGGCATTGGTCTATTGAATATGTACTTTAGGGGTCTACTCAGAATACCATTTGTATCTCACAGTGTTCCAACTAATGTCGTATCTTCTATATTGTAAATTATAGTTTGAGTTAACTATTATCGATGGGTTAATATCTTGTCCCTATGTCAAAGAGCATGCATCTGAGATAGTATTGGATATTTTCCAGTACCTCATTTTGTTTGGGCTAGAATAGAACTGAGGGACTATTCTATATACAACATTCCGATTCTAGAAGCCACCCAGAGGTGCCCCACATCCAGTTGGTCACATGGCCTCAAGCGCATTTCAATGAATACCAGATGCTGCCGACCAGCAGCGAGGGCCTTTGGAGTGATATTAGAGAAACAATACCCCCATTTGCAAAGTAACACAGTGGAAGTAAAACAGATAGCAATAGTGGAAGCAATAAAAATACCATACCAAAAGTAAACAGCGGAAGTAATAAACAGTTGGAGAACACATATCTAAATAATGCATGATAAATATTTCTAGGATAGAATCCACACAAATCACAATGCTAGAATACAAAACTAAACCAATGTACAAAAGGAATGTAGTAAATAGTTCCACAGCATCGCAAGCCTCATCTTGGTCCATGCTCCCCAACTCCATAACAATCATGTACCTGAAGTAGAAGGGCACTTTCCCTTACATATACCTGCTGCAAAATAATCTGTTTGGGTCCAAAAATCTGACCCAAATAGGGTGTGAGATTAATCCTAATAAGAAACAATCCAAATCTTTGTGCCTAATAGTCAGTGAATATATATATGTTAAGCAATAAACAAAATAAAGCAGCAAATAAGGAAGAACACATAGTAACAATCCTTCAATTTCAAATGCATTCATTTTCATATATTATGTATGTATCAAGTAAAAATCTGGGAACCCTATGAGAAGTACTCATAGCCTAACCCCTTTGGTTCATCCAAAACAAACACAATAATTTCTTGGGGATGTACACCAAGTCTAACCCTTCCTATTCAGATTTAACAAAGACACTCTCAAGAAGCACTCACCATCAATTCCCCATGTGGTCTCGTATCGGTAACAAATAGGAACTCTGAGGAAACAATCAATGCCCAATTTGACATATTTATTGAATAGAGGAACTACACACACTTTGAGTGAGATCTTACATCCATCCCCCCTATGGTATTGCGACATAAAAGTAAACAGACACTTTGGAGAATCCCTCAACGCCAATTCTCCCTATGGTATACTACACCACATTCCCACATTCCTATCTAAGTCAGCCATGGAAAAAGGATACCTAGGAGCCAATGTAAATATCAAGAACTACTTGGATAAACAATGTACATCATATCACAACATGTTAGATAATAATGACTCTATCCTGACAATACTAGGCATGGATGTTAAATAGCCAAACAGGAAACAATAGACCAAATGGTAAAAATCAAGAAAACATGGGAAAACACATCCATTTCAAGGTAAAAAACCTATTTATAAACACCTAACCTCTACTCAAGACCACAAGGTATACCAGGAAAATAACAGGGCCAAAACTGTACACACGTAAAACCCCAAACAAGGTTATTGGGCAATTTTTCACATAAAATTCAAATACTAACTATATAAAGGCACAAACCACCTACATCGGCATTGTGAGATTGATATACATGAACCTTTGTCCTTGAATCGCCATAGAACGCCATTAATATACAAAAACATTTAAAACGTTCAACTGTGGATATCTTGTGAGAGATGAGAAATCAGAATATGAAGTTATAAAAGAAGGATTAACTAACCGATGCAGTTCCAAAACAATCGACAATGGTAGATTCAGATAACAGACGGCAAGCAAGTGGCTTTGTGAAGATCTACGGCCGTATGGACGCACTCGGATGAGACGGGAGAAGAAGAATATGGTTCTTTCTATCATACGCGACCCCATTCCATTTAATGAAAAAAACAATGTAAACGGTGTTTTCTTTAAAAGTAGACTGCATGTACTTTCCTTTTCTAGCCTTTTCTCTAGGAGGTCTCCAGTTAACCACACATGACCATGTACATGGCCATTACACAATTAGTACATGGACACCCACGGCAACTGGGTACATGACGTATATATATGGTACATGGTGTGTACTCCGAAAATTTCAAAAAACTACTATTTTTCTGAAAAAAAACAACCAAAAAGAAAAATTCATATCTGAAAAGAAGATACTTGTTCTTACAATCTTCCACCCTTATAGAAATATGTCTCTGAATTTCCCTAACAAGGAGGTATAGAAGAAGAATCCTTGAACATCTCCGGCCACTATGATCGTACATCAGCCTCCCTCTCCCAGGTCACATCCTATACTCGCTTGTACTACCATAATAATCATAACAGAGGAACAGACCAGCCATGAAAAACCTTTTCACTTCGATCAGATATCTGGATAAGATGCTCCTCGAATGATGTATCCACCTCGAGCTAAATCTTCTTAGTTTGGAAAACAAGAGACGAGTCTGATAAGTACCGTTGATGCTGAGAAATGTGGAAGACATCATGCATAGCCTAGTACCTCTTAGGTAACTACATCCAATAGGAAACGGGTCTGACTCTCTCCAAAATCTCAAATGGTATGATGTACCTTGATGAAAACATACCCTCTGTCATAATCCTCATGTTTCCTAACCTCGTTGTGACACGTTGAAAAACCTGATCTCTGACCTCAAACTCAAGAGGTCCTATCCGAGGATTAGTATTGGACTCTTTTCAAGACTGTGTAGTATCCATACTCTTTTGTATCAACTATATCTTCTCGGTGGTATCCTAGTCAAAATGAGGTCCCAACATAGCCTCCTCTCCTACCTCCAGCCAACATAAGGGTGATTGGCATGACCTGCCATAAAAAACATCATAAAGTGCCATATGAATTGTTCCTTGATAACTATCATTGTAGAAAAACTCCACAATAGGTATGTGCTTCTTCCAAGAACCTCCAAAATACAGGATGCATCCTCGAAGCATTTCCTCAAGCACCTGAATTGTACGCTCAGACTGGCCATCTATCTAGGGATGGTAAGTTGTACCCATAAGTACCTATGTACCCAGAGCCCTCTAAATTCCCTTCCAGAATAGAGAAGTAAAATGTGCGTCCCTATCTAAAACAATGGAGTGTGGAACCCCATGTATACATACAATCTCTCATATGTACAACCGTCCTATATCATCAACACTAAAGGTATATTTAATCAGTATGATTTGAGAAACTTTCGTGAGTCTGTCAATGACAACCCAAACTGCATCATTCCCTCGAGGTGACCTCGGTAAACCCATCACGAAGTCTATTGTGACATCATTCCATTTCCACTCGAGAATGGGTAACCGTTGCAAATCCCTTCTTGTCCCTAATTCTCCACATTCACCTACTGACTGGTGGAACATCTCATGAAAAACCTTGCAACATCTCTCTTCATATATGGACACCAATACTAACGGTGTAGATCTCAATACATCTTGGTGACACCAGGATGAACTACCCAAACCGAGGAATGAAATTCTCACATCAACTCCTCACGTATGTCTGCTGGCACCCACATGAATCCATGAAAATGCATAATCTCATCCTCACTTACTATCCATCCAAGAATAGGGTCCTTTCCAGACACACTCTCTCGTTGGACTTGGCCTTCTAAATCTAATAGATACCTCATTCACAATCAATCCAGAAGAGTAGAGGTAACAGCTAAAATATGTAGAAACATATTCCCCTATCTATCTTGCACCTGCAAATGTATCTCAACGAAAAGTCCCATAAGCTGCCACTCACTGCTGGCCTCCTAAACAGCATGTATCTGAGTCCTCCTGCTCAACGCATCATCCACTACATTTCCATTCCCAGAAATGTAGGTATGATCAAAGTCAAAAGTCTAAAGGTACTCAAACAACCTTAACTCTCAAATTTCAGTCATGCAAAGTGAAAATATACTTGAGACTTTGGTGGTCAGTGAAGACTGTAAAATGCTCTCCCAATAGGTAGTGTCTCCAACCGTGTAAAGCATGAACAATAGCATGAAACATGAGATCTTGTGTCGAGTTGTTCCTCTCATGTGGCCTCAACTATAGATACCCATACGCAATGACCCCTTCCCCATGCATTGGCACTACTCCCAGCCCGATACCTGATGCATCACAGTACACAGTATAGCTATTTCCCAACTTTAGAAGAACTAGTATCGTTGCTAAAGACAACCTCCCTTTCAACTCATGAAAGGTTGACTCTAAATATTATGACCACAATTACATCACATCCTTCTTTGTCTGGCCCATCAGTGTCACTACTAGGAGTGTGAAGTCCCATATAAAACGCCTGTATTAACCAGCCAACCCTAGAAAACCTCAAACCTCAAAAACATTCTTTGATTGCCTTAAGGAATCTAATACTCTCACTTATTATTGGTCTAATAATACTCTTGTATCTGAGATAAAATTACCCAAGAAGTGAATCTGGTTCCTCAAAAAGTGTCATTTTGAGACCTTAGCATATAAGTAATGCTATCTTAGTGTACTCAAAATAGTCTCAAGGTTTCTGGCATGGTCATGTCGAGTGTGAGAATACACAAAGATATCCTCTACAAAGACTACCAAGAAAGAATCCAAATATAGATGGAACACTTGGTTCATCTGTGACATGAACACTACAGGTGCATTCGTGAGACCAAACAGCATAACCACATACTTTTATAGACCATACCTGCTCCAAAAGGCTGTAATAGGTAAATCTAATGGTCTAATACAAAATTGATGGTAACCGGACCTCAAGTCAATATTTTAGAACACCCAGGCTCTTTGAAGTTGATAAAAGAGATCATCAATCCTTGGAAAGGGATATCGATTCTTGAAAATCAACTGGTTCAACTTCTAATAATCCACACAATGTCTGAGGGTACTATCTGCCGTCTTCACAAAGAAGACATGCGAATGCCAAGGAGAACTACTAGGTCGGATTAGAAACATTTCCTACAACTCCTCCAACAGATTCTTGAGATTCTATATCTCTAATGTATCCATCCTATATAGAGGAATAGAAACTGGTGCAACTCCTAGTACATGCTTAATAGAAATGTCCACCTCTCGCTCTGGAGGAAAACCTGCAAATTCATTTGGAAAGACATCTCTGAAACGATCCACCATTTGAGGAATATCCATCTTTGAAGTCCCCTGGTCAACAAAATACATATGAGAAAACCGGTCTATAATTCATCCCAACCTATGATGATCGGGTCATTCTTTGCTCGCTTGGACATCCCATTATCCCTTATGAATAAATGATCCACCCTCCGTTGATGCAAATATCACACTACAACGATAGAAATAAACAACATCTTGGAAGCTAACTAACCAGTCCATACCGAGAATGGAATCATAGACTGTCATATCTAGAACAAAAATATATCATAGGATGAAACACCCACCAACCTCTAGAGGGAAATCCTTGCACTGACGTACACTAGTTGTTCTTGTCCATAACATTGTGTCTAGTTTAAATATATCAGCCTAAGAAAAGATAAAGATCCCAAGGATCTCCACAACATCAGTAGATATAAATAAATATGACGCCCTTTTAACAAAAAGATCAGAAGATAAAAATGAGG
The DNA here is from genome assembly GCA_963277665.1 of Viscum album. NCBI lineage: Eukaryota > Viridiplantae > Streptophyta > Magnoliopsida > Santalales > Viscaceae > Viscum > Viscum album. Next base: position 1,399,085,846 of record OY728132.1, on the reverse strand, counting down.
CAACTGGGATTGTACCCTGAAATGTTGAGTGTTCGGGATCCTCCTTTAGCTTGGTCTGCTCCACTGCAAAAGTCTGACCTGCACTGCGGCCCTGCGACCCTACCTGAACAATCTGAGCTGATACACCATGTTGTTGCTAAAATCCTAGCGACTGGATACCATGACCACGACCTCCACTCTAGCCTAAATTTCTAAAAGGGCTCCAGTTCCCTAACTGATGAGAAAATGGTGATGCTGATCCGGAACTAAGAGTCATAGATGAACCCCTGTCATTGGATATTGGTTATAAGAAATAACATTATCCATGAAGATGGACCATATTTCTGCCTGATCAGCACTCTACTTTGTCTCTTGGGAAATGTGGACTCACATTCCCACTCTTCCTGCACTGGAAACACACCACCAGGCTACCAGAATAAGTTTTTTTCCTCCTCGGATCCCTGTGCGTAGACTCCTTGTATAGCTTCTTGATATCAGTAGGAGGGATAGAAACTCTAGATATCAAACTTCATGGCTCACCACTCTAGAATACCTTAGATTATCTCCGTGATTAGTGCCTGGTTGACTGTAGAAGTGATAGAAGTCAACCTGAAGATATTCACCAGATATCAGATGTTGTTCTCGAGACCATACTCAATCTTCCGTGCCAGAAATAACTCACCACCTCTTGGAATATGCATGAAGCACTGCAACTCTATGAAGCGAGAAGAATACTCTAGAACAGAAAGTGTACCCTGCTCTAGACTAATAAACTCTTGGGCTTGATCGGCCCTCAATGTATCCAGGTAAAATTATTCATAAAAGGCATAATGGAACTCATCCCTTGCCATAACCTGCTGGAATCCTGCCTATTAGATCAAATCCCACCATATCTTGGCAGAATCCTAAAATATATACGTAACGAGCCTCAACCTCCTCTGTAGTGGCGTCTCCAGGTTCTCAAAGATAGAAAGCATGGCTTCCAACCGTGACTCTACAGCATGAGGTCCTCCTTCCCCTCTGATGGTGGGAGGATGATGCTGCTATAAATCCATGTCAACTCTTCCATAAACACAGAAGGAAGCGGTACTCTTTGGAAGGAATGTATAAACATCATAATGCCCACTCAGAACTATGCATCAACACCTTGGTCCGGAATGATGGATGGTTCCAAGACTGGAACAACTGGAGGATGTGCTCGTAGCACCTGATCAACCATATCGAGTGTCTGATCACTTCCCTGTAACTGGCGGATAACCGTACGACATCTCGGTGGAATGACACTATAAAGACAAGTGCACGCCATATATCAATATTAATATGTATTGAAATGTATAAGTGTATTAAACGAACAAGTGAAAGAAAGAATTCATGTTTTTTAAAACATGGATACACGACGTGTAAAATGCCTACACAACATGTTCCATTAAGCCTTTACATGGGTGTGTACTTCTGCCAACTCAGGTCGTGTAACACCCCATACACATGACATGTTGTCCTAACACACGACATTTACTTGAATCCTCTTCCACTTCCCGAGTTCTTCTACATGGATAAACCACATGGTTCTCCTAGAAATAGACTACACAATATGATAGTGCCAGACATGGTGTGTACTAGACAAACTTCACTGACCCGTGTTTTTAATCACATGACCGATTAAACGGCTCACTCTAAATGGTGTTTTCTACATGGACACAGCGTGTACCACAATTATTTCAATTGCCCGTGTTGTTAGTAACATGGGTTAACACACGACTATGTATACAGGGTGTGTTTATACCAGACGCGGTGTGTACAATATGTTTTCCACCATCCTATGTTGTTCGGGACACGGTCGAGTGAATGAGTTACACTAAACAGCATGTTCATGCTTGACACAATGTGTATAACTTATGTTTTTATCCATCTGTGTCATTAGTCACACGGGTGGGCACATGGTCTTTATAACACGACATGTACATCAAGAACGTGGCGTGTTCCACCTAAGACTTCCCAACCCCATGTCTCAGCACACATAGGCACTGACACGGTTGGAGGCTACCCGACATGTACATATAGTACACGGTGTGTACTTAAGAAAAACAGTTCCTTCCAAAAGATAAGGACACATGGCATGTATTCATCATTACAAGCTGAGTATTCTTGGTTTTTCTGGACAGTAAGCCTCAAAAACTACTCAGGAACCCATAAAAACACTGAAAAAAACATTAAGGTTCCAAATTACGATCCTTGAGGCACCATACTCTCCTTGAATCAATTCTTGGAATCTTATACATGTCATTAACAAGGATAATAGTGAAATCATCCACAAAATTGTAGTCTATGAGGGCCAATAACACCTCAAGAACCAAACATTGGAATTAATTCAAGAAAAGAATTGAACAATCCAATACCTTATCCAATAGAAGGGATTTTATCAAAGAATTTATCACAATAGAAAGCATATCTACACAAAATCTATCACAACAACATGCAATCACTAATGCACCCTAAATGGCATGGCAGGAATGCATGGCATGTGATTTCTAACAAGTTCATATATGATTCATGAGATGTAATACCAACATCAAATCGGGTTACAACAGAAATAGAACCTCAATAACATCAACGATAATTGCACAATACATATGAATCACCCAATGGTGAAATAAAATCAACTGTAAAATTTCAGAAATAGAAAAATTGAAATAACCAAGGTAAATTGGATTTTTCTTATACATGGGTTAGATACTCCCGGGCACAACTTATTACCAACTACATATTCCTTCATATCCCTAGATATAATCTCTAAATAGTAATTCAAGATGAAATGAATCCTTCTGATACCACATTGTAACATCCCAGTTTCAGAAGCCGCCCAGAGGCTCCCCATACCAGGTTGGTCTAATGGCCTCAAGTGCATTTCCCCGAATGCCAGAGGCTGTGGAATAGAAACGAGGGCCCTGGGTGTGATAGTGGAGAAACTATTCCCTCATTGGCAGAGTAACACAATATATGTAAAACAGATTGCAATAGAAGAAGCAGTAAAAATACCATACCAAAAGTAAACAGTAGAAGTAATAAATAGTTGTATCTCACATATCTAAATAATGTATGATACATATGTCTAGGAAAGCATCCAATCAAATCACAATCTTGGAATATAGTACTAAACCAAAGTAAAAAAATAAAGTTAGTAAACATCTCCATAGTATCACATGACTCATTTTGGTCCCATGCTCCCCAGCTCCATAGGAATAGAGTACATGATGTAGAAGGGTGCATTCCCTTATCTATACCTACAAAAAAATAATATGTTTGGGCCCAAAAGCATGACCCAAATAAGGTGTGAGACTAATCCAAATTGGAAACCACCCAATGATATGTTCCTATCAGTCTGTGAATATATATGGCAGGCAATAAACAAATTGAATCCGCAAACAAGGAAGTTGACATAGTAAAAATACTACAATTTCAAATGTATTCATTTTCATATATCAGGTAAAAAGATAATTAAAAATAGGTATACCTCTAGGAATTACTCTCAACATAACCCGATTGGTTCATCCAAAACAATCCCAAGAAACCCTCTGGTATGAACACATAGTCTAACCCCTTTGGTTCATCTTTAGCAAAGACACTATAAGGAAGCACTCACCATCAATTCCCCTGGTAGTCTTGTATGGGAGACTAATAGGCACTCTGTGAAAGAAATCAATGTCTAATTTCCCCTACGGCCTGAATCTAGGAACTATAGACACTCTTAGAGAGAACTTACATCCATCCCCTAATGGTATCTCAACGTAAAAGTAAACAAACCCTCTAAAGACGCCCTCAATCTCAATTCTACCTATGGTCTAATACAACAAGTTCCCACAATACTATGTAAGGAATACATGCAAAAATGATACGTGGAATCCAAAGTAAACTTAAATATATACTTTTGTAAACAATCTACATCATATCATAGCATGTCAGATAATAATCACTCCACCTAAAAATAGTAGGCATGGAAGGTAAATAGTCAAACATGAAAAGCTAGGCTAAATGGTCAAAATCATGAAAACCTGGGAAAACACATCCATTGTAAGGTAAAAAACCTATTTACAATCACCAAACCACTAATAAAGCACACAAGTAATAGTAGTGAAAAAAACAAGGCTAAAACCATAAACACGCAATACACCAAACAAGGGTATTGGGCACTTTTTCACATAAAATTCAAAGACTGACTTCAGAAATGCACAAACCACCTAACTCGGCATCGTGAGATCAATATACATGAACCTCAGGCCTTGAATCTCCCTATAACATTGTAGATCTATAAAAACATGTAAATCATTCAGCCGAGAATATCTCACAAGAGAGGATAAATCATGAGATGAAGTTCTAGAAAAAGGAAGAACGCACTGATGTGATTCCAACACAATTGACGTCAGTCGATTCAGAGAATAGACGGTGAGTCGGGGGCTCATAGAGGATCTGCGGCCATATTGATTCACTTATCTGAGTTGAGAAATGATGTATATGGTTTTTTCCATCAAACGTGACCCCGGTTCATTTAATGAAAAAAAGATTATACACACCGTGTTTTAAAAAAGTACACGGCGTGTACTTTCCTTTTGCAGCCTCCACTTTAGGAAGTCTCTAGGTCACCACACATGACAATGTACTCGGTCGTTACACAGCCAGTACATGTTTACCCATGAAAACTGGGTACATGACATGTAATTAATTTACATGGCGTGTACTCTTAAAATTTCTTGAAACACTTATTTTTCTCAAGAACAACCAGAAATCAAGATTCATGCCTAAAAAGATGATTTGGGGTCTTACACCATAATCTTCATGTAGTATACCAAAGGATTTTCTAATACTGGTGTCATTAGAAACAAATGATGTAGTATGTACTACATGTTTTTCTAAACGGATATTTTGTAGTCCATTTTCAATTGGTAAAGGGAACATTTCACAATATTCTTTGAAAATGGGTTTCACATGCCAGATATATTTGATATAAATTGGTGTATGTATTCTATGTAGCCATAGATGACCCAATAATATTGTATATTAATTGGGGTAATAACATGTACAATATACTTTATTTCAATAAGTAACCCTCTATTCCATGATATCATATGAAAATATTGAAAAAAATAAGGGTAACACCGAAAGGTAAATTCAAGGGGTTCATCATTATGAGTAGTGTTAGGAGGAAGTGGAACACATTTACATGATCATTTATATGGTAATGACATTAGAAGTATTTGACCAACATATAATCCAATTATAATTCTACCATTTTCCCAAAAATAATATTAGGGTTGTGGTACATAGTATGCTGGTAATTGGATCTATTGTTCTTCATGATGAAAGGAAAAAACTGATACCACAAATGTTCCATGAGTTCCCAAATGGAGGTGGACTCCTCATCCACATGGGCTATCTGAATCTATTTTTACCCAAAGAATAAATCACTGAATCAGAGTTTCTTTAACCTAGATGTATCACTAATCAAAATCTCCACACATGTAAGGGTAAAATCATCATTCCACCTATGGATTTTGAGGTTCCATAAGTGGACACATACTCTAATCAACTTATTCTATTTCCTAACTAGTAAAATGTTGGAAATACCCATGGGTTAATCTAACTCCATGAGAATGAAAAATTTAATAATATTTTCAATTTTTACCCTTACCATGGAATATTGAGAGGGTTCATATTTTTGGGAGGTTGTTTAAACACAGAATGACCCACTGGGAGGCCAAGGTGATGAATGAAAATATGAGGTTTCGTTAATATAATCCCATTATTTATCAAGGAGAATATATCATAGATCAATTTTAGGAATTCCACACACTACATAATCTGTTATGGGGATATGGTTTAACTGGTTTTTGTTGTATTTAGATCCTCCTCAGTACCATGGTTCACCTGGGATAGATCATCAACATCAGCGGAGACACCATCTTCAAATTCGGTAGGGGAGTCTTCCAGATTCTCTTAATCATCCAACACAGGGGTTATGAATGAGGAAGTGAATCTTTTTAAATAGCTAACCCAAGGGGAGAAAAATGGTGTACTTTTAAGGATATTTAATCCATGAATAGGGGTTCCCATTCTATAGAGAATTTGGTGACATAATCTATTTATTGAAATATTTTTAGTTTCTGGCTTCTAGGTCCACTATTTTAATCCATTCAATTATGATGAGTGGAAAATAATTAAATCATGCCTATATATTGGAACATTATTACATACCATGAATCAGTTGAAAAGGGGTTTACATTTCAATACATCATAGGAGTTGGTTCATTCATTATCGAAAAATCCATTCCACTGTAGGGGTAGGAAGAAATTAGAAAGAAATCCATTTTATTATAGATGATGAAAAAACAATCAAGTCTAGAATCATAGGATCTTAATGATGAATTTGGATAATTATGTTGTCTCTTAATTCTAACAATGATAAATGTGAATTGGGAATTATATTTTTGGGGAATTCATGTTCTCGAACTTGTTAGTTTGGACTAGGTTTCCTTCGCATTGGTTGTAAATGGAATCTAGATATCATGACTCACAGAAGTCAAAGGGGTATGTGTCAACCACCATTAAAGTAATTTTGGAATTGGTGATATGAATATTGGACTGCCACATGCAATTAAATATATTTACATCTAATCAATTTTTATAATAAGTATCCTATAGGACTACCATAAATTCAGTTCTTGGAACCAGGACACCAAATTGAGTCTTCAACCAAATTTGCAATGTGGATTATTCTTAGTCAGATAATACATATGAAAATTTATTTCTTTTGGGTTTATTACATCTTATTTATGTCCCAACTTATGGATCATTTTCATCGGGATGAGGTTTATTCATAACTTGTTTTCATTTAACATTGGTCTATTTCTATGCCATTTAACTCACCTATGAATTTTTTTTGGTAAATATCACCAAGAATAGTTACACCAATATATCCTCCACCAAAAACGATAATGGTACAATATTCCTCTTTCTCTTCCTTATCTATAAATAGTACTCGGTTAAATATACCTCATCACCAAACTGAAGGTGGATTTTTAATTATTCATCAATGTTCTAGAACATTTCCTTTGACATGTTGAGTTATTAAAGAATATATATCCTTAAAAGTATTATAGGGTGGTGCTTCAACACATCATACTTGTGTTCCAAGTGAATATTTTTTATTATAGAGGGTACTTATTTAGTAGGAGGTAGAGTGGGTTATATTTGATAGAACATTGTATCATCCATTGTACTAGAAACATTCTATTATTGGCTTGTATGTTTGCTCTGAAAACCTAAAGAATATGTTCTGATCATATAATTTATAGTACTTTCTAAATGTGGATAATTATATCATGAAAATGGAATAATTTCATGGACAACCAATACGTCCCCAATGAAGGTGTTCCTAAAAAATAGCTTGGGAATGTTGTAGTTGTTGATCCCTGTGAAAGGGCTGCAATCTATTTTTAGTAGCACGAACAACCTAGGTTGAAGCACTAATATGAGAATTATGTCTTTTGGAATCTTTCATACCTCTCAATCGATGACATCATATAGGATCACCGAATGGGTTTGGATAATAATCCACATTGTTTGGTGTTGTGAAGTGGTCCACCAGTTCAACGACATTCATGGAGGTGTGTAATTTTTTTTTCATAATTGGTATAATGTAGTTTTGGTCTGACCTAGGGTGCCTTAACCAACATATCTTTTTAGTAAATCACCAAGTGTTATAAATAGTTTCAGCACCAGTGAAGGACTCTGTTTTCCCTTATCAAGTCAACATCTATTCTTATGAGAGATATAGGTTACATTACAGATGTAGAGATATTTGTCATCGGATGTTTGGTAACCAAAAATGGTTCTATATTTCTCATGTGGGAATGAATTATATAATTAATTTAAGTGGATATATTATGATCCAACCATCATTGTAGTTATGCTTCACATGGATTTGAACATGTTTCTCTTAACAGTAGTCTTCACTATCACTATTGGGGTTAGTGGAGACATGTGAGACCTATATAGGGACATCACCCAATCAGACTGAAACATGTTCTACATAGTCTTAGAATTAAAATTTTGAATATAACATTTTTTGATGGTGAAAATGAGGAACTTGGGATACAGATAATGATCAGTGTTTCATTTGAAATCAGTATCTTGATGTCTCCTAAATTTTATAATCCTTAAAAATCCAATTTATACTGAATATATACTATATCTCAAGCCAAATAATAATTTATGAAATTGTAATTTTTCATTATTTCTATGAAAGTAACCCGTGGGGAAAATCCCTAATAAGGTATATTGCTATATTCATAAGTTTAGGTGGTTGTTCTTGGGGACGTTGTGCCAAGTTAGGCAACACTGGGTGAGGCTTCACCTAGATGGGGTAAACATAGAGAGGCTCATTAGTTAAGGGAGATAGTAGGTGTACCCACAGGGGATCATAATCATTATAAATGAATAAAAAATCATTTACATGCCTTATGGATGGAAATATAGGGGTCAATAGGTGGGAATGTTTTTTGCATATACTGTTATGAATTTTTAAATTCTAGGCTTCTCAAAGAACCAAAAATATCTAATTATTTAGTTTCTAGAGTTGAGGGATGGAACCATCCCATCTCTAACATTATCCTCACAAATAAAAATGGGTATTTCATGAGAATATGGCACATTTGTAGAATATGTGAATCACATCCATCAAATAGTGAGGTTGGATAATCAATCATCAAGCCTATGTTTTTATTTGAAGTGGTTGAAAAGTATTGTCTTATTAGAAGTTGAGATAAAATTGTAATGTGTCTAAAAAGGTCCTACAAACTGAAAATGGTCCCTCTTGGATGATTACTATACCTGATTAATGGAATTCATTCAAATGTATGGAATATGAATCATATCATGGATACTGAATAATATTATTAAGTCCCAAATATTGGACCCCACCTTAGGGTTAAATAATCAATATACTATAGTATTTCACCCATCCCATTAAATGAGGTGAACTTTGGATTACCAAACTTCAGAGTTCCCCAATCAATGTCCTTCAAGGTTGGGTATCACATTCAATCATAAATAATTTACACCAATAACATTTACTAAGCCGTAGCACAAGATACTTGAGAAAATATCATTACATCATGGTGATTATTTTTTACACTAATGTGTTAAAATGATCATTATCTCAGATAAAATCGAAATTTTGATTCCATGGAATATTATCACACTTATTAAGTATTGTGTGATACTTATATCTCATTCATTTTTTTACACCAGCATCTAACGTTTGCATGTGTCTCGGGCCACCATGTTCAAATTAAGATTCTTGGTCGAGGAATAATGGGTGACCCTCAAGTAGAAATAAATGGCCCCTTATAAAATTTTCTTGTTCTTGGAACTAATGAAAATTAAACCAGAATTGAATGTTTTGTATTATTCAATCTTCGGAAGAAATGTAGCTATTTTGGTGTCTAACTCAGATTTTTATGAAACATCAGATGGTCGGTGAGCTCAATGGGCTCATTTATGTTTCCATATTACTATAGTTTAGGAACTAATATCTTATTGGGAGGACTCTAAAGATAAAGCATCCTTTTATATTGATGATTGAGGGTACCTACAAGGTGGTCTTCTTTGTAGTGTGTCTCCAATAAAAATGGGTCTTCCTTGTTATAATCTCTATCTGAATCCCTATTTCTATAATATTATTAAGTGTCATTGATGACCACATTAATTATGTCAGTATTCATAGATGAACCTTCACTATCATTTGATGGTTTTTTTGAGGCTCCGATTCTTCATGTAGGATAGGGTTGAAATAGTGGGAAGCCTACTACCCTAATCATCTAAATTCTCTATGTTGAGATTCCCCTATCATGAACTAGTGAATCATAGTGATTTACTTATCCATTGTTCACTAGGGATTTTAGTAGTATTCATATGATTTAGGATAATAATGTATTGGGATCATTGAAATCTCAACCGTCGTATACAATTGGTGAATGTAACAATGGTGATCATGGATCCCTAGGTAGGTCAAATGATGGTTTCAAATGTGGTGGAATGTTTCCCAAATATTCTAGTGAAAATAAATACCATGAATTTAATGGTGGAATATTGGATGAAAAATCCTATTTTTGATAGTGTACAAAACATTACAAAAATATGTTTGGTGGAAAAGAGTTTCCACAAGTACTCATGTTCACCGATAGAGGTAATCCTTTTCTTTGTTAGTAAAAGCCTCAATTAGTGTAGATTGGGTTAAGGGTGTCCACGCCAACACAAATCATCTTAACTAATGATCTATTAGGTTAGGGTACACCAAAAAGGTCAAATATCTAAAACTTCTTATAATGTTTCTATTATGAGGATCATGATTTATATTATATCAATGTAGGATGGGGTGTTTACCACTTCCACAATGATGAGGGATGAAATATTCATTTGAGGCTCAATGACGAGTTTTTCAAAACATAAATTCATAATCAGGAATCCTAACATCTCTTTAAGTTCAATAATTGTGCTTGAGATAATGAAATTTTGAAATTTTGGAGACGGTTTCACTCTAAGTCCTTGGAAGGATTCCATAAATTCCACCACCTATTGATATCTAAAGATGTATTTATAAACCTTGTGGACATCCAATATAATTATTTTATGGATTAATCTATGGTATCATTCCCCCATCATTGAAAGTGGATGTGAAGGTTAAATTATCAAGTGATTTTTTATTTCATAATATGAGAGGTCTATGGTTACATGATGCTGCCTAGGGTCTTGACTTTAACAACACATGAATTCTCCAAGGAAAATTTTCTAAGAGTAACATGGTTTTCTTTAATCTGTGTTGTTGCCTATACCACGAGCATGAACTCCATGAATGGTGATAATAATTTTACCTAGGATGGTTCTTTAGAATAGAAAATGTTTTTATCTTAGGGAAGACCTATATGAGGGTTGGTGGTACTGTGGGGAGGTCTTTAGAACTAGTATTCCTCTTTTTGATATGTACTATAACAGATAACATGGGCATCAATGACTGATATATTTAACATGTTCATCAATAGGGTTGGATGATGTCTTGGACCTAGGGATACAAATTGAAATATAATTTCACCTATTAGGGGATATTATGGGATATAGTGGTGGTTGAATCCTTCAAAAGATCCGCATATGAATTCTCTAGCCGTGAAGTCTTCATGGTCTACCCCCAAGGATGGCATCTGGTGTTCTCGGCTCGGGGTGGTAGAGTGGGGATGGTGTTATCAAGCTGGTCAACCAGTGGGACCGGTCTATGTATGCATAAACACATACTTCTAGGAGATATCCTAGAACATTATATTGTGTGTATGGTTCAAAATTCCCCTGCGTACTCTCCACAGTAGAGTGAGATATCCTTGAAATATGGGGAGAAGTTCTCAAAGAAATTCTCCATTTAAATATGGGGTTATACTTCTCCCTATCAAACCCTTGAGGGAGGTATTGAATTCCTAGTACCGATGAATAGATATCTTTGTGATAAATGTATCTATTAGTAATGACCCCTACCATATCATATTTGAGAAAACGGCTTAGATATACATACATTTAGTGAACTAAATTGGTGAAATGGGTTGTTGGTTCCTAGTAGCAGAATGAGAAGTTGATTTCATGATAAGATTACAATCATGGAGGATTTAGATTCAAACATATCACCTTCCCCATTTAATTTTGGTGTTATTTATCTGGTTTCCAATATCTTGAGTCGTGTAGAGTATGTTTGATCATCATTCAGTATATATTCACTGAATAAAATTCCCAATTCCATAGAATTATCTATTATTTCTTAAGTTGATAAGGATTATATGGTGATGAAATCAAATACTAAGGATTCCAATCATTATCTACACCAAGATATAAGAGAGTTCCATACGGGGTGTAATGCATTCTTTGTTGGACCTATGATGAAATACATGCATCCAGTTACATGTAATTATGATTGTGCCCCAGTTTTACTACTCTATATAATTAAAGAAGAATATTTTCATGTTAGGTTCTCTATTTTTTCTTACATATACACTAATACTGTGAGCCATCTATACACTTGGAGGAGGACAAATTTATATTATTTCCCTTCATTATTATTTTCCCATGGTATGCATCGTACATCAATTTTATTGGTGATGTCATCTGTTTATAATAAATTGAATGAGAAGATGTATGTTCCTCTTTCCATGGAACAATCTTTTGAGAATGTTTCCTATTCCAAGTCTCCCTCAAAGATTTGGGTCATTTTTTTGAAACTCATTCCAATTTTCATCTTGAGGTGGAATCATGTTAATTTGATTATTAGGTCTTGGAATAGAAAAATAATTTAGTCATATGGGTTGTTGTGTTGGTTAATCGTAGTCATTTTTGGATAGTCGGTGTGTTGGGAACCGATAATTCTTCTTCTGATGGAGGAAATCTCATGTGAGGAATATTAGGTCCTCTATGTATGGCATCCCATTTCTGAAAAGAAGTATTTTATGCTCATGGATTATTTCTTATAAGGGTTTTCCCTATAGGAATCACATGTTTATTGTACATAGTAGGGATTATAGATCAAGGAAGTATTGAAAATACTTATATAGGCACTTGAGTTATATGTTTTTCATCTTGTAAGGATAGATGAGTCAAAGTATTAACGTCTTGTGGGTATATATGGGTCTCATGATTATCATATTTCATGGATAGTGGTTTGGTATATTTAATGTTATTCATAAACACATGGATACGAGGTTTAAGGTTTTGCGTGGAGAGATATGTATCAAAATTAATGTCTTGTGGGGAGAGATGGACCTCTGACAGAATGTCTTCTATGGAAATATGGTTCGTAAGTTTTATATATTGTTGGGATAGATTGGTCCAAATTTTTGCATATTTTGGGGATAGTTGGGGCATAGGATTAATGTATTGTGGGTATATTTTGGTCATAGGTTTATCATACTGTCGGGATAGATGGGTTTTAGGATTGATAAAATTGGGGGGAAATGGGTGGCAAAGTTTTTCCAAAGGCAATATGATGATCTCACTTGAAGATTTTTGTATTGTGATTCCCAAATGTGGAAGATGATGACACTTTAATGGTTTGGTGGAGTATGAAGGAATAATAATTGAACTTCATGGGAAAACCCCATATTTTATGTTATGTCGATATTAAACTGTGTGGATGTGTCTTACATATATGTTTAGGAACATGGATCATGACCCATTTAGTTTGATACCACAATTTTAGGTCATGTGATAGTACAAGTCCAAGTAGTTTAGAGTAGTTTGTATGGATTCTCATTTTATGAAAGGAGGATTTGTGATAGATGTTGTGGGGATTATACAAATGGGCTTCCCTAGGGTGATGGAAAAGGGTGAAATACCGTCGAAGAACAGGAGTGGCATTCCATGATGATCATATATAGTGTATCTTGTGATCATATCATGAGGTAAGGCATTAGATTAATAGCATGTTCTGGATAAGATTATATTTTGTTTAACATCATTAAAATGTGATATGGTTTTAGGTAGTTTTACGTCCTATTTGTTGAGCACATATGGGGATATACCTTCTGGGGATCATGTTATTATGATAGGAGGATCAAGATGAGAACACTATACTAAGATAGGTAAGCCATTTCCCACTGTGATTCCACATTTATGGGTTTCTTTTCAAGTACTAATGCACATCTAAGCAGTTCATGGAATATACAATATGATGGGGCAGTGAAAATATAGATTCACAATGTTAAGGTTCCAATGTTTCATATCAATAGGAATTAGGGTACATATTATTTGGAAAAAAATATAGGGTAACAGTCCAGGTTTTGTGTGACGTATATGGGTGTTAGTTCATGGACTAGGATGATGTATCACAGAACATTATTATATAGTGTGAAAATGGTATTGAATGAGACATGCACTCTAAAAAAAGTTTATCACATGGATTTAAGAGGCATTGTATCATTCAATGGTTGGTGTCTCACACATATTTTGGTTTTACAAAGGTTTATTCACTTGTTCAAAAACAAATAGACATAAGAGGTTTTGTGTGACGAACTCCCAACTATAGGCCAAGACATGTTAAATAACATGGGAGGTCTGTCACAAAATTTCTTTAACTTTTAGTATCTATTTGATTTTGGTGTTGTGTAATGTTTTAGGAGAGTATTTTTTGCAAGATAGAGTTGTGGTTTTTCTTTTTGAGATCCATCCTTAAAGGATTTGGGTAAGTTTCTCTATATAAATAAAATATGCATTTTATGTTACATAAAATCACTATTGAGAGTAATAGGGTTCTACTCTTTATAAACTTCTATCAATTATGTTTGAATGCACAACATTTTATGTTTGATGTTTTCATTCCCACACAATTTTATGGTTTAACATGTGATTATTTTAAAATAATTAAACTTTATCGTATGAATACTCTATGGAAATATTATCGAGATTCAAGAGTACCGGTATAAATTTTATCTCCAATATTACCATTGGAGAGAAATTATTTTTTCACAAGGAACTAATAGTTTGTGTGCATCTCTAAATAGTTACATGCAACATGTTCCTCAAACCTAAGATGTTCCTTGAGGGGGTAACATTCTGAGTATTTGAAAAAAATTGTCCGTTAAGGTACAAGAAACTTTTTTGGAGCCATCAATATCAAAATTATGTATCTATTTCCTATAAAAAAAAATTCAAATGAAGACCCCATTTAACATTATCATAATCAATTGAGTAGAAATTGATTCTATATTTGTATCATACTTGTTATCTCTATATAATACAAAATCAAAAAATATAATAATTAAATAACAGTCCATATTATATGGTACCCACTAATTCTATACAAGTGTTTGTAGGAGGATTAATCCCCTTTGGGATATTCTTTTAGGGTCCACTAGGTTAAATACCCTGGGGGGTGAATCAGGGTATGACAGATTGAAACATTATCCCATTCGAATCTTGTTTCATTATTAGAAAAAACTCAATTATTTTTTTGTATTTTTTCTATATACAAACAAATATAAAATCATGTACAAGATACAATGATTTTTACTTGGTTCACCATCCCTGTGCTACGTCAAAGGTGCATACAAAAAAAATGTGACGATGTACCAAATTTAATAAGGCTCATGACCAATAATGAGTACAATGTTCTGGCTAGATCTTCTATTCCCAGGATCAATACTATTACAAGGTTTAGGGTATTCTCACTTCATTCCCATGGGCAAGTCCATATGCCTCTTTCTCTAGATCACTGCTGGTGGAAGGGTCACCATCTTCCTCTTCCTTCGATCACTGCTATTGGAATTGAATCCACTCACATTTTATAGACTTATAGGTCAAAGATAGTTTATTAGACATGTAGTTACCATCATTTTCATGAATTCTTGAATCCTCAACTATATGTATATGCTCTATTGAAGTTCCTTTTTTACCCATAGATTAATTCAACCTTCCTAAGTATTGTTACGTATTCGAAAATATTTTCACAAACTGAATTGAAGCTTTCAAAATCTTTCTTGTGTATTTTGGGAACCAGATTCCTCTCTCGTGTACTGAGTACTGGGTTTGGTATGCTGAAAACCTCCTCCGCGTACTTCCACTGCTATTTCGAACCACCTTTCGTCCACATACTTCCTCTACCATTGAGTTCATGTAATGCTACTGTGTACCGACTCTGTGAACCTCCCCTGCAAAAAACCTTCTATCCAAAAATTGTTCCCTGTTCATATACTGCCTTAGCTTCTGCGTAGCAGAGATCTCCCTCCGCGTACCACTTATGGAATTCACTCACTCACATACTGGAGAATCCACCTCCACGTACCGAGTCTTAAACAGATACAAATTTCTGCTTAAATCATTCGATGGAAATTCTTCTGCGAGAACCACTATAGCCTTCATGGGATTTTCCATCCGAACATTTTTCGGACTTCATCTAATTCCTAAAAAAATGTGTTATCTAATGATACTCAATCTCCAAAGTAATCAGTGGGATTATAGTTTCTTATATAGGAAAATATTCCCACTTAATCCACTGAATCGAGATTTACAAAAATCGTTAATCCAGACTCCACTGCTTATCAAATGTTCTGCCTCTCTGAACCGTATTCCATATGTGAACCATTTTTTTCATGTCGTTTGTGTGCTCTTATGAGTTTGATTTCTTCCACCTGCATCAAGCAATCCTCATACCACACCGCTGCACTACCATGAACCAATTCTGGTTTTGTGAACCATATCTGCATACCGTTCCTGCCGAACGACATACCGTTCATAGAAAATGGTGTGTGACCCCAGAATTATGGTACATTTTTATCCTTCTTTTCCAATTTGCTTCAAAGTTATTCATACTATTTAATCCAATGAATAAATCCTTCTTTTAACAACACCAAACTCATGATTTTGATGCCCCAAAATTTGGAAAACATTGGGAAACTACGCCACCTTAAAAGCATGTCTTCAGCAAACACCAACAATGCTCATTTACATTCATCTGGCTTTGTCAACAAACACAATCACACCCAAAAAATTCGGAGATAACACATTAAGGGATTTTATATCCAACAATTCGTCAGAGGCATGGATATTTTTTCTTAATGAGAAATAATATCTTTATAAAATGATTGAATGATAGGAGAGGATCACACATGGGAAAATATAATATTTATGATGTCATTCTTTTATATTTTCATAGGAACCTAATATCCTTAATTATGATTGATATATTAAATTCTCAATTGCACATATGACTTGACTTTTTTACACCCATGATGATATATATAATTATCATGATTGAGCTAAAATAACTTATGAATCATTTAAAATATAATCTAGAAAGGGGTTTCTTCTACTCATGTGCTTAATCATGGGGTTCAATATTCTAATTTTAACTAAATAATAATCGGTCTATTCATCTCTAAATTGAATATCATGAATTTAAAAAATAACTAAAGGAAAAAGTATTATTTTCTCATAGATTGAGTAATTATTTGATTTGTTACTAAATGACCATTACTTCTCATAAGTAGATCTTTAGTCAATACATCATCAGTAAAAGGTGATAATGAGGATATTACAAATATCATGATTTATACCATGTATGAGAAATATGATTCTATAGTCCTTCCATTTGGACTCATGAATCCCATAAAAAACCTCACAGACACAACGAATAGAGTCTTTAGAGATTACATTGAATTTTTAAGAGAATAATGATATTTTTAATACTATTTTGAAGAAAATGGTACAGAAGATGTTATAAACCTTGTATAGTAAATTTTTGATATGTGTGGAGAATTTAGAATTCTTGTTTCATGTTATCAAATTTATAAGGATATGTGCATACCATTCAAAAACATATATGATTTTTGTTTTCTTATACATTCATCTTCTATACAGAGACTTATAGTATCCAAGATCAAAGTACATATTAATGGATTATTGTCCGATAATTATTAATAATCACAAACCTACTAACTGATATTAATAGAAATGGTTTCATTTTTAACTACATTGATATTGTGAAGGAAGATTCAATGTGATGAATATGAATCTAAAAAAACACATATAGTTATAGTATAAATATGTGGGGAATGATTTTAGATCTATAGCGATGAATCATAAATTTTATTGGGTTATGTACACATATATAATTCTAATGTGATATCCTAAGAAAAAAATTGAAGGATCTCGAAAAAATTATTCGATTCATTATTGTGATATAGACATAGTAATGATAACAGTAATGATTTGGGTATATTATACGTATTGGGAGAAGTGATATATATATATATAATAAAATATACTCAAATATGAATTAATATTTAAGGGGATTAACATTCTTTGAAAATGATCATTATAACTGAAATAAGATCACAATTTTCTACTCGACTACCATTATAAGAATATGAACTACTTCTAAAATGATCTGACTAAAAAAGATACTGTATCATTATATATAATGATTATTGAGAAGGATATAATCTTCTTGGAATTATAATGAATGCTCATGGTAATACTAAATAAAGGAGTATCATCATAAATTTTCAATTTAGGGATCATCCAACTCAACTTTATAAGATTATCAAATAACAAAGGGATGATGTTGAGAAATAGAAGTATGTGGATAATTAAAGGAAAGTAATATTATGTGAGTTATAAATTTTTTATGACATGATTGGGATATTTAAAAAATGAATATGTGATGAGCCATAACCCTTGAAAAAAACATATGATGAATGATGACCACTGATCAAATTATCCAATCCCCAAGAGATGATGAAGTTTTATAAATATCTTTGATAACTGCATTTTTTGAAAATATTATTATGTAAATTGTAGAATATAAATCAAGGTGTAGATTATGTCTATGATGTGGTGGAAGAAGGGAATAAATATAAATAAATGATTCTACCAATTCACATATCTACATGTGAATGAAATAAGCTTACTATCAATAATTTAAATTTCAACCAAAGGAATCAAAATGGAATATTAAGTGCTATAGGTGTATCATCTTACAAAGATATCCCACATCTTTATTTTTCTAGTGAATTTATCACTAAATCACCATACAATGATAGAAATTATCTAATTGGTGACTCTCTAAAGATTATCCGTATTGATTAAATATGACTGAGAATTGAGGATCTCCTCAATGATCTAGATGTGTCTTCAATATTATCCAAACATAGAGATTAACATTAGTATGAAAAATCTTCACAAGATTGTTCTCAAATCTAAATAGACTATATATAAACTTGAGGATATAATGAGATATTATTATATGGATTATAAGCAAATCATATAACAAAATATACCACTATTATAGTTTTCCTATAAAAACTATTTCCGCTTAATTATTGTATTAGTCCCATAAGAATTCCTCTATCCTAATAAATTTTGAAAACCTACATGTAATGAAAAATTAGTTGAATGAATGTCTTAGGGCCTAATATGGTAAATGAAATGGAAAAAATTTAACGACCAATATATAGTAATTCAATGAAGATTTGAGACAAAGAATATAGTTGTGATGATAGCCGTTGATGAGACATTTAGTTTGAGGTCGTTGTCGAACTGTTCTTATATATTTCATTACGCAAGAAAAAATGAGATTTAGTAAGAAGGGGAAACATTTAATAGATATATTTTCAACTTTTTAATTATTTTTTATAGGATAAGTAAAATATAAAGTCTAAAATCCACTAAACTAATCAAAACTACATGATTTTATAAATATATCCCCCTTGAAGAATTAAATATTAGATCCCCCACATGTAATTAATTTAGAAGATATAAAATTTGATAATGGTATCTATTATGATGATATAATTATATAGATCCTACAAAGTAGTGAAAAATATATGTGAAATAATGTAACTCACCATTTAAATATACATTGGAAAAAACATATATGCGAAGAGTAAATGTTGGAACCTCATTGGAAAATGAAACAATTGTACTGTTATTTGATTTCAATAAAGTGTATGAAACTAAATTTATATGGAAAATAAATATAAGTGAGGAATATAATAATTATATTTGACATTAGTGATTATTTTTCTTTAATAGAAATTTTGTGGACTGTCATATTTTAAAGGAAATACTGGACTAAACCAAAAACAAACCACACAACGTTAATGAAATTTAATTATTAAAGACGCCCATTATATCCACTAAACTAATGGAAAGATATTGTAGATACTAAATTTTTAATTATTATATTTATAATACATCTATAATTTTAATTTTATTAATATTATATCATTATTTTATTTATTATATAAATATATTCTTAAGTTAAATTTTTTTTGATTTTAGAGATGACAAATTATTTTTGAGGAAAATAATGAAAATGTATTAAATTTTATAAAATTATAGTTATTATAAAACTATGGTTATATTTTCATTTAAATATTCCAAATATATATTTATAATATAAAATAATTTATTTAAGAAATTGTTTTATAATTTAGAAAACCAAAATTTAATGTATGTGTAATGTATATAATTTTTTTCTCGAAAAAACTTATCTTTATAAGATAATATAAAAAATTATATTTTTAACTTCTAAGAAAATAATCTAAACAAGTATTTTCTATATTCTCATCACATACATAATTTATAATAATTTTAATTTTATTTGTAGAAAAAATATGATTTATAGGATTCTTCTTATGTAATGTTATAATGGTAAGAATATATATATATATATATATATATTATTTTTTAATGAAAAAAAACTATATTTTTATGTTACATATAATGTGAATTATATTAAATAATGACTATGTTTATGTTATTGACTTTAAAAATATGGTTATAGAGATTAGAACATATTTTTAAATAAAATTGAAACTACTTATTTAAAAATTAGTCCCCAATATATAAATCATATTTTTACCTACAAGAAACCTAACATCCAAGAAATAAGATATTTTTAAAAGATAGTGGAATGTCTTAGATGTGGCTTCCTAGTCTATATATGACTCTAAATTCAATTTTTATGATATTACGACACCATTGAAAAAATAATAGTGTAATGATATCATGGAAGAGTAATATGTATTCCCAAATAATCTTATTTCATCATTTGTAAAATATATTCAATTCAACCCCAACTTGAATAGACATCCCATTGAAGTTTCCCATAATCCTCTACCCAAAATATGTCTCATTGAATTCCTTTTAAATTTTTTATCCAACTGACTTCTAGATTTCATATTATGTACTTTTCTTCCATGAGGATATATAAGAGAAAAAAAGCCTCCAATGTATTTATTACCATATATATATTCACATATCATTAATCACCCACTTACAAATATTTTATATCAACAAAAAAAATAACAACATTAATGTACATTTTATATTAATATATAAATATTTTAATTTAATTACCATTATTTATTCTTTTACACCCATAGTGAAAAATAAAACCCTAGTTGGTTCATTTTCACATACTACCACCTCCATAAAGACACCTCATACACTTTTTCGACCCCTTACATGGATGTTTAATGGATGAAATTGATTAATAAGTATGTTAATATAATATAACTATAATTATTGAATGTAAATATTATAATTTACCTTTATTTGTAGTTGGGATTTGGAATAGTTTCATGCAACCCATAATCCTATATGAAAAATCGGTGTTCAAAACACATGTTGTAGAGGTTATTGTAGAAGTGTTGTATAGTAGTGGAGACACTATAGAAATAATAAAACTGTATTAGTGGGGGGAATTATAGCAGTAGTAAAAAAGGTAACTATAGCAGTGGTGGGAAATGTAGCAGCCACAGGTATTGTGCAGGTACTGTAGGAAGACAGTATTATAGTAGTACTATTCACATAATGGGCCTTGGGAAAAAACAATTCAGGCCTACATGCCATGTAATGGGCCATATTCCCACTGGTCTTTCAGGCCAAATTTATATGATGTAATAAAGTGGGTAATTGGGTGGGTTATCCCTTGGGGGGATATGACCTACCTTTCAAGACTGTGTTTACGGTTTGTGTGTGTGTGTTTGATGTAATTTTACCACCAAGAACCTAATATAATATCATTTAAATTTATTACATTCATCTTGCATCTTGGTTTGTGATATGTTCATTTATTGTTCATTAAGATAGTAACTTCTAGTTTTATGATGTGTTACGTAGAAAAGAAGGCTTCATAAAAGGTGTTTTTAATTTAATGTCAAAATAAAGGATATAACACTAAATGTTTTATAAAATCTAAATCCTAGATAAAACTTGAATTTCAATGGAAGAGGGACCACATCCAGTGAAGGGTGAGTTCACATGTGTATAGTGATGGTAGTATAACAATAAACCACTAAAAATATGTCCCCACCATTCCATGCGAGCAGCTGTGGATTATCTAAAAAGTCATGATTTCTATGATACATTATGTATGAAGGGAATTTTGGGCTTTACGGTGTGTTTTAATCTAGATTACTACCAACATGTGGAATGCATACTAAATCATTATGCTATTAGTTATGAAATTCAAAATGACTTATTCATATACATAAATCTAAGGAAGACATTATACATATTTAGGGTAAATCAAAGGACCATTATGAGTAGTTTTTTAATAAATTATATACTATGTTTGTCATATATTAATCCCTTATTTCCTAACCATGGCTATGTTTTACATTCATGTGAATATTTGTGGTTTTCATTATTCAGTTCTTCTTCATTCATGATTTTTTATTAAGTTATTTATTCTCATTGTGAATAGTTTGAGTTCTTCTCTACTGGTAGATCTATGAAAGATACATTGTTGTATACTTTCCATGGTAAGTGGTTATAGATCATTGTGGTATATTTTTTCAATTTCCTTTATCTATATCTAGGATATCATATTCTATTTTGGAGATGTAAAACCCTTTGTGTAGAACATCCATATACAAATTTTTAGTTCCCTCATTCTTTTTTGGGTGTGGGAATGGATTATGTTTATGTTTTGGTGTGAACTCAATATTGAGGTAGGTAGTTTCATCTCAAAATAATTTATGGTGAGAAATACATAATTAATATTTTAAAAAAAATATGTAAATAATTTTTTGTATGATCCTTGAACATCATTATAGTTATAAATAATATTTTTGATATAATATGGGGTTTATCATTATTTTTTCAGAATAAATTTGTCCTCTAATAACCAATTATTCAATAACACAATTGGTCTTTAATTTAATATATTTATTAAAAATTATTGTATGTAATTTTTTAATGAAATATGCTAATCCCTTTAAATTTTTTTGACATACACAACACATGAGAGATGTAGGAATATATGATTGGATTATTGATTTTTTTTGTTTTTCTTCTTTTCTATAGAGAGTTTATCCATGGGTTGATCCTTAGTTACAAATAATCCTTTGTTCATGAGATTTGGTTTCTTGGAAACCATAAGTGGGTTCAATGATATTTTGTTCCTTTATTCCATATGAAATGTTATTATTAGGAATTTTTTATGACATATTATTCCTTGATTTAATTACATAGTGATAAAAATAAATGATGTATCATAACTATGTTGTCGTAGGGGTGATATATATTGTTTAATACTCTTTATAAAAAAAATTATAGCCTTGATAAAGAAAATAATGAATGATTTGGTAATTAATTATTTTTAAAATATTCCCAGATCAGTTATTTATATAAACTAATATATAACTGTGAAATATGGAAATTGTTTTAAAATTATAATGATATAAATCTGAAAACGGTTATATCATTCATTATTTTAGGTATATTGACCATATATAATTTTTTTACCCAGACATCCAATGTAACAATTTTGTTGGATCCTACCGAGTATGTTTTTCTCACACCCTATAACATTCCATAAGGGAATGTATACTTTGATTCTTCTGATGTATGAAAGGGAATTCGACAACAGTGAGACAAAAATGTTTCATGTCACCAGTAAACGGTTATTTTTTGGGACACTATGTAAAAATTATTTCATATCACATTGATATGTTACCTATAAATTGAGTAATGTAATTCTATATTGTTTTTGGTCATATAGCTTTGTTTTTTACTCTTCTTCTTAATTTTATGTATACTTTTATTTGATTATTATTATAGTTTATTTACTTTCTCTTATATTATTATACATTTATTTTATGTTTGTTGATTAAGGATGGAAAAATTATTTAAATTGGTTTTCATTATATCTCTCAGAGAGAGTTTCCAACCCATATAGATAGTGAACATACATCATATAATGTCATGTTCTAGTTCCAAGACTTGTTTGATGGGTTTTGTTTTTCAATTCATAAAAATTTTGTATTAGAGTCAAATTTTTCTAATATTATTTCATTTATTGGAACTAGGTAGACATGTGCTATGAATTTTAAGACTACAGAAGAAGTATATGGTGAGTTAACAACCATGTCATTCTATAGTGTGTCTCTTGTGTTCTTTGTGTTGTCGGTTTGTGTGTCTCATATACTGAGTCTTGATATAGATCTATATTTCAAAACATATTATTACATGTTCAAAATAGGATTGTTTGTTTCTAATTGTTCAAATATTTTGTTCAATAGAATCATTCCCATGAAACATATTCTATGGATTCCTTATAAGGGTGTTTTAAGAAATTATTCTCATGGGAATCCCCATATCGATTAGACTATGTTTTATGATTTCACAATGGTTGTTGTTTTTTGTTGATTAGAATTTTGATCCAATTTAGATCTATGATAATGGGTGAGACCATTAGAATATGGAAGCAAGGATATAGATAAATATGTCTTAGGACTAAATCCCAATTATTTTAAGAATACAGATGAACCTCATGTGTTATAGGACGAACAGGAAAAATGTTATCTTATCCTTGAAATTTTTTTAACACCCAAATCCGTTAATGAATCATTTGAGACCTTTATGTTCTAGGGTCATACAAAGAGTAGTTGGGAAACTGTGTTTTAGAAAAATTATAATATGGTGTAGGATTAGAATGTATTCAAGATCATTTAAAAAATATATATAACTATAATCCTAGGTGCTAATTATTTCTAGGGATTTCATTCCTTTGAGAATTGAGATCATTCATTAAAAAAATAAACCATCTTCATTAGTATGATGGTATATTTTTCTCAATTGATACTGATTAATGGTATGTTGGAGTATAAAAAATACATTAATGGATTATTACCTAATATCAAATAATGAGTGTATATAAAAAATCTCACCATCTAGGTTTAAATGGTTAAAAGGGACACAATAGTAGAGGCTAATACTGATGGTGAGATATAATTGATTAGATATTACCTTACCATAAATATAAATCCCAACATAACACATAGTTATTTGATTTTGTGGAATGGTATTCATAGATATATGGGATACAGTTCCCAAAGGTGTTCATTTTTTCTCCATCGATTGAAGGTACCATTAACACATGGATTTCTACCAGTGTGGAAAGGAAGGAAAAAACCTATAGTCTTACCTCACACATTTGATGTCATACAATGAATGTTGAATCCCTATCATATATAGATATTTTTTAGGCTTGATCTACAACTAAATATGGTCTATTTTTATTAACTCATAAATTCCCTACAACATATTTAGATGATTCAATGTCAACAATGTTTTATCCATAGTTCTATGAAGTCTATAAGTTTCAGGAAATAGAATATATTGTAGTGGATGTTGACCTATTTCCAACTACAATTATAGGTAACATTGATATTTTATCATATATATAAACTACTATAATTTATTTTTATTTCTCACACCATTTTGTATCTTCCCCATTTTTTTTTTCTGTTAAAACATCGAGTCGATATCATATCTGATGTTATGGAGATTTCAATTTCTCCTGTAATGAAATAAGAGTGTGGGATTTATTATAATTTTCTTTCTCATTCAATCACTAATGTTGAGTAATTAGGGAGTATTCTAGTTTATTATCTACTTTTTTTATGTTATCATGTGTATTGCTGGTCTATTTTTTAATAAATATTGGAATTATTACAATCACTATCTGATTTAGTTATCTTTTCTTATTGGAATATGAATTTTTCAATGGGAGTTGGATCTAAGGTCTTGTCATGTAAAACCATAGGTTCTTAAAATTATGAAATTATTTTCTTATTATAATGTATATCATGAATATTTATTTTACCAAGATAATATTACCTTTATAATATTATATGTTCCCTAGTTTTCATTGATTATTCCTATAGTATTCCTCTTATAATGGAGGTAGAGATCCCCATTGATTTATTTTATGATATAATGCCAAATTTTATTACCTATTATCATATAGAACCAACAATGTAAAATGATATTATGATCCGATGGGATGATATCATTGTTAAAGGTTATATTCATCCTATTATATCACCATGGGAATCCCCTATGATCTTTTCTAATATAAGAGATATTTCACTTCATCTATAAATATGTTATAGGAAACTAAATCATGTAATGTATATGAATTCGTATAATCTTATAAATTTTTATGACATCTATGATATCTTTATGGGTTGATTTGGTTTTAGAATATTGATCATTAGTCATGTTATAATCAAATCAATGTTAATGAGTAAGATATATTTAGACCTCCTTAAAGTGATGATATGGACATTTTTAATATGTTGTGGTGCCTTTTGTCCAAACTGATTCCCCTATAGTGTTTATGGATTTTATGAGTTGGATATTCCAAAATATCTTCACAAAATGGTTATGGAATTATAGGATGATATCCTAGTCTAATTAGGAACTAATTTAGAAAATGATAATAATATTAATTTAGTTTTGGTAACTTATTATATCCTCCACCATTAAATAAATATATAAAAATAAACATTCTTGGTTTTGAGAGGCGATGTACATCGAGAATGTGATTTTGGATCATTGAATCTTAGTTTATCATGAAATGTTATTAGTGTCTTATCATGGAAATAAAAACATTATATATGATTTATAAAATTTCTCCACCTCCAAGATTGGTATTATCTATAGCTCATAAAATTTTTATCAATTCTAAAATTACCATTGACTAATCTTACCGACTATGTATTGAGCTAATCCTTGTATGTTAGTATCAGTACACTTTTCAATAATTGAATTTTTTTTCTATCATGGAATCTTATTTCATTACATCCAATGATCATTATGGCATATGTGGTTTTCTCTGATAATTTAGGTGTTAGTTCAGGATGATATAATAAATATGATAATCATTTAGTGGTATACAGTTGTAATCAAATTCACCTTCCTGATAATAAATTTATAACTAAGAAATTTTAGAAATAAATTATTATTCATTCCCTTTTGAGTTTTATATACTATATTTTTGGGTTAGTTTCATGGTATATTCCAGTCAAAAGAGAATCTGTTATATCATATCTTATATTGACCTTTTCATTTAGAATAGGTGTACGGTAGTGTACCTAAACACATTTGACACTTCCGAAACCACTAATAAGGGTAATATTTTATCTATCATTACTGTCAGGGTGTTTCTAACTCATGTTATCTTGGATGAGGCATATGAGTGAAATGTTAGGGCGTTTTTTACTTATTTTCATTTGGAAAAATATATGAATTATATAGGTATGGTTCTTACCAGTGTTATGTTTTTATCATCATTCCATGAGTTATATAAATTTGAAAAACATTAGGATTATGATTTTAGATTAATCGTGAAATATTTGTATAATGTGGAGATTGCTCCTTGAAGATATTTCCCCTCTAATGGAATTATAGTCTTTAGGATTAAATTCATCATCCCGTTTTCATTATGAAATTAAGTGACACTTCATTGACATGGATCATTATTTTTCAATCATCTTGGAACTTTCACTACCATATTTTTACATGTTTCATTGTTTTTATTGGATTTTTTAGGTTGTGAAATTGTTGATTTTATTTCTCATTGTTACACCTATAAGAAGATTAATTAATAACACTTGAATCCTTTTAGGTTGATTGAACCTAAATTGGGGCCAATATGGAAATGTGATGTAGTTTCAATGGAAATATTTTTTTGATTATGAGGAAAATTAAATTGGATGAATTATATTTGTTTGGTTACTGATAGATTGAGAATATAATCTCATTTTATTCCAATTAGATTCACTATCAAAATTAATGATATATGTATTCTATACATGTATGAAATTTCTAGGTTTCATGGTTTTCACTTCAGTATTGCCTTATATATTGATCCTGAGTTTACTTATTTTTTTATTAAATTCTTTTAAGAGTTTATAAGGACTAGGGTAATTCTGAATACATAATATCATCCATAAATGGAGAATAATATTCAGATTCAGGGGGATATTCTCCATGTTAGTTACATAGATTTAATAGGATTATAGGATTTGAATATGTAACTCACTGTTTTTACATATAATAATATTTTACAATCATCTATGAGAATATATCCATTTTATGATTTATATTTCCCCCCACACATGTCGATAAATTGTTGTTTATAGGTGGGAGATGCCCCTACTGTGGGACGATCTGTTTTCTAGGAGAGTACAAAAAGGATTCATGAAATAAAACAATGATAGGCCATGTAATAATTCTAGATGAAAACATATGTGGATCATTTACACCATCCATTTGAGTTTTTTTATGAAAATTCCACCATAAATTTATCCCTGCTATTGGGTCAATGTCACATCTGATGATATTTGGATATTGATCTATCATATATTAGATCATTTTATGCTAATGATGTTTTAATAAATTTATCTATTTTAATTTTTTATCATCTCAATATATTTCAATTCATTATGTTTTTGGCATCTCAGTTGAACACGATTCATCCAAATCCATCCATTTTTTGGAATTAGGAGGAACTTGTTCTTGAGCATGATGTATAAGTGGATTATGATGTAATTCAGATCATTTAATTTTAGGTGATTATTTTTAATGGGAATTAGATGCAATTTTTTTATCATGTTATGGAATAACATATGAGGTTCTCAGAAGATTTGGGATATGAAATCATTAATAAACGAGTAATTTCATCATATATTTATGGATTTTACTTCTTCTATGTAATATTATGGGTATATAATGTGATATGAATGAGAGTTTATAGTATCCCACCTTTAGGTAGGTTATATATTTACGAATTATGAATGTCCCTTCTAGGTTTAGGACATATTGGTTAGTTCTGGAGGAATAATAAATGTGTTTTATTTTTCATGGTTCCAAGAAGGATAGACTATAAGGAACCAACCTTAAAAAATTTCATAATATTGAATTAAATGAATAATTCACATCAAGGATCTTTTCAGGTTTAGAGCTTTATAGAATTAGGACATAAAATATACTGAGAAATTTGATTATTATATGTAGACCCTTCTACTTCATATACACGTTTTTCATAAAATAAAAACTCTTGAAAAAAATAGCCATGTCAAGATCCCAATTTTAAACATCATGAGTTTTCTTTGATCCCATCATTACCCATATTCATCATTAAGCCCTGCGAAAAACATTTAAAAAATACATGGGATGACAATAAGAAGCTCATTAAGGGATACACAGAGAATAAAAACTTTTAGGTTTTTCAAACAACAAGTAAACCATGAAAACTTTATCATAAGTATTACTATTCACCTTTATGAAGTAATTAACACACATCACTGAATAAAAGATCATTGTTTACATTTTGTATCCAAAATATTAACATAAAACCCCTAGAAATAACACATAACATATAAAGGTAACTTGGGACATAAACATACAGAAATGGAATAACCATACAATCGACTTCTACACATATCACTTAATAGAATAGACATAATGACCACTTCCATACCCAATGTATTGGAGGTTATAACGTAACCACCCATCTAGGTTTTTCACAACATCACCCATCATTTGGTTTATCACGTAACCCCCAGTCAAATGTTTAAGTACCATTATAAAATCAAAACACATAAAATATTGGAAATATAAACATTTCACTAATAAAAATTCGTTTGAAATCACAAAAATCCTCTCAAGATATTGAAATAATCAATCCATTTAAAAAAACCATTTCAATACAAAAATACCCAGAAAGGAAATAATGGGATTATTTTTTTCATTTTAGAAAACATTAAGGCTTATAGAGGAAGCAAAATAACCATTTCGGCAGCTGAGAGGTCATTGCCACTGAAAAAGTTAAAAAGATTATTTTTTTCATTCAGTAAAATGCTTTATAGAAACAATATTCCCTTTTTATGAAATTACATTTCAAAGGGGTTTATTATATACCGTATAAAATTATTTTATTTATAAAAATCAAAATATTCCTCAATGAAAGGTGATTGATACGAAGTCCCTTACCTCGAGTCTGACTTGTCACATTCATTTTTTAATCTCCTGAATAATAAATTAATGTTAATTTATACATTCTTATGAACTATTTCAAGTTTATTATTCCTTTTATATCACTTATTACCATGTAAGAAACATTATGTAATCATTTAAGTTATTAATGGTTGTTTCGTTGATATTTGGCACTTGAGTCAAAAATGAACTTCTTATAATTACAAGTTGTTCATGCGGTCAAAATTCCATTATCAAAATAATGATATTCAAGATTTAGATATCATATATACCACATATATACAGTATATTTATGTATTTATAATAGTATATAATATTTGGATTTAAGAAATAAAATGCACCGTTCATAGAGAAGGTAAGTTGTACTTATGCTTGAACGCTACTTTCATTTCAATTTAGTGTTTACTGGAATGAAAAATTAATGATACATAAGTATAATATAATTTATGTATAACATCATATATAATTTCAGTAATTCCATCTTTTATAAATTCCATGTATGGCACGAATGATCCATATCACTTTGAGGGGGTGGTATTTCGCACATCTTCAGATGAAATTATCACGCTTACCCATTATGGAAACCATAATGATAAGATATAAATGAAAAATAAAGAAGAATATAGACAAATATAAATAAAATATATATCACATATAAATAGAGTCCCATCATAATGGTCACCATGAGAGGTAGTAGGAGATATTTGAACCATCATCATTTCGCGAGTCATCAGTTTGTCGTTCACAAAAATAGTATGTTCTTTACCCATTACATAGAGGTGTGTGTAAGTGTATTTTGAAAAATTCACATTAAAAAAATTACAATCTATTTATGATACCAGTTTTTTTATGAAATAAATAAATAAATATAGTTTATGGGGTTGGTGAATGAAAATAATATAAAAGAACTTAAGAGAAGACATTGCCTTTAAATCGGGTAACTCCCTTTTGTTTCAACCAAAAGAATTTATTGAAGTGACTTTTGACTAAGTTAAGGATTATAGGTGGAATAAAGAGATCTTAAGAGCTTGTTTAGGTAGATTTTGGTTGATCCAAGGGGATTTATAGGTGTTATTAATGGATTATATGTGTGGGATTTTTATAAGGGGGAGGAGGGGCTCTTTAGGAACGTTTGAAAATGTTATTTTATTTTATAATGATTTTTGGTTTCAAAAGGACCATAACTTATTAAAGTGGAAGATAATATGACTATTGTTCAACATAAAATAATCTAATAAGAATTGAATAGATTTTGGATATTGTTTTAATCATTATGATTTTATTTATTTAAATTATTCATTAATGAGTTAAACAGTGCATCATTATTATTTCATAAATAATTTTATTTATATGATGTTTGAAAATTATGAAAAAATAGCATGATGTAGGAAATAGTTTTATCTTTCAAATAAATATGTATAGTTGAAGATATTTCTTATATAACCCCATGTAAGAATGGTTTACTAAAATATTTCTATTTAAGTCATTTTTGACATTACTTTAAATTAATAAATATAATGTGTTATTATCACTCTTAAGTGGCTCCATGGGGTCCCAAAATTGACCCAAGGATTCCCATGGTCATACATGACTCATCAAATAAGATTAAGACAAGTGGTAAAGTAATTTTATATTATTATAATATTCTTTTTACCTTGAATTACCCTATTTACCTTTAACTGTGGTAAACAAAAAGATAAAAGTTACTATTCACCAAAATTATTTTCATATTATTGAACAAAATATTACTTAATAATAGAAACTATGTATGTCGGATTATTTAAATTCAATTCATAGAAGTTGTAAAATTTCATTAAAATGATAAATTCAGTTTTTTATCTACTACTTAGTGTTCTCACTATTCATCAAATATTGAATGTTTTCAGAAAAATACCAAAAAATTACCTAAGCTATATTGATATTCCAAAATAAAAAATAATGGCTATTTTACCAAATTCAAAACATAGAAGTGGCATTAATTAATTTAAAAAAAATTCCCTTTATCAAAACAAAAAGAATATTTCTAAGAAATAATAACTACCAAGAGATTGGCACTTTTTTATGTCCAATTTCAAATTGAAATTACTTCCAA
Source organism: Viscum album (assembly GCA_963277665.1). NCBI lineage: Eukaryota > Viridiplantae > Streptophyta > Magnoliopsida > Santalales > Viscaceae > Viscum > Viscum album. The sequence continues at coordinate 1,399,053,901 of OY728132.1, read as the reverse complement.
TGAACAACATCATATTAAATGTTAAAAAAATAATCTAATTAAACTTTTAAATAAATTAAAAATATAATCTAACCAAATAATTAAATTATATTAAAAGGCAGTTTGAGATTAAAATGTTGTATTTTTCACTATTCATTTAAAAATGAATTATATCAAAAAAATACCAAAAATTTACCCAAATTAAATTATTATGTTCCGGTTATAAAGAAGATGTTTATTTTCTAAAAAATAACTTATAAAAGTGACCAAAACTAGATTTAAATAGGGTTCTCCATCAAAAGGAGGGAAATCAACCTTTTAAAGAATATTAGACTATTGGTGCTTAAAATAATATTCATTCACATTTTAGGCCTCAAACATTTATTGGATACATGTAAAAACATTTAAAAAACATGTTCAATCATATATTAGTTAGTTATATTCATTCCTTCCATTACAACAGTTAGACGTTAACTACTATTTATAATAATAACAATAATATATTTTTTCGGTATAACTCATCGTTGTGTGCAACATAAGATTTTAGGGAAATCTGTTGTTGTGTGTTAATTAAGATATGAGACATAGAATCCCCTATAAATTAAAATTAATAGTTAATTCACAAATAATATAAAATATAAAATTTTATATTATTTATTTACCTGGTATGTTACAACCTTCCCTCAATTTTGAAATTGCATCCTCGTAGTTTTTATTCAGTTATCAAATAAATGGTGGTATTTATCCCTCAAATCATTTTCAGATTCCCATGTGGCCTCATCAACCATAAGTGTTTTTTCACAAAACCATTACCAGATGAATTTCCTTATTCCACAACACTTTCTCTCTTCAGTCAAGAATCTCGACTAGTTGTTCCTCACAAGAGAGATTATCTTCCAACTAAACAACCACTGGGCTCAAAAAATGAGATGGATCTGGAATATAATTTCCCAACGTTGAAACATGAAAATCATTGTCTACTCGGGATAAACTTGGAGGTAAACCCACTCTGTAGGAAACTGATCTAACTTTATACAGGATTTCATAGGGTCCAATGAACCTCAGACTCAACTTTCCCTACTTCCCAACACACATAAAACTTTTCTATGGAGATAATTTGACAAAGACCTGATCACCAACCTCAAATGAAAGATCTTTCATCTGGTTATCTGCTTAACTTTTCATCCTGCTATGAGTTGTTCTCATTTTCTTCTGAAAAAACTGAATTTTCTCTACTATCTATTCTACCAATTATGGCCCCATGTGCTTCTTTTCACCTACTTTATCCCAAAAATATGAATTTTGAATCTACATTCCATATAATTCCTCAAATGGAACCATCTGTATACTGGAATGAAAACTGTTATTTTATGAAAATTCAACCTAAGAAAGATGTTGGATCCATCTTCCCTGGTAATCCATTGAGATAGCACATAGAATATCCTCCAAGATCTAAATTGTTCATTTTAACTGCCAATTTGATTGACGTTGAAATTTTGTACTAAAATTTTATATAGTATCCAATTACTTCGGAAGGCCTTTCCAAAAGATAGATGTGATCAGCAGATCACGATCAGATACAATGGTGAGGGTAACACCATGAAACATGAATATATCTTTAACATAAAACCAAGAAAGTTGATATAGATATTGAGTATCTCGAATAGGAAGGAAATGAGAAGATTTAGTTAATCGATCAATAATAACCGAAATTGCATTGTTACCTCGAGATGTCATTAGTAATCCCACCATGAAGTCCATGGATATATTTTCCCATTTCCACTCTGACACTAGTAAAGGATGAGGCATCTATTTTAGTAACTTAGCCTCTAATTTAAACTTTTGAAAAGTCAAAAACTTTATAGTAATGTCTGAAATATCTTTTTTCATTCAATTCAACCAGTAATACACTCTAATTTATTTGTACATCTTAGTACTACCATGATGAACTGGAAACGGATAACTATGAGCTTCACATAACTACTAATTCTTCAACTGTGAATCACAAGGTACACATAATCTCTTTCTAAATCACAAAATGCCATCATTATCAATGTTAAAATCAGGATTCATACCCTTCTGAACCAAATTAAACTTTTTCTGCAACTCACTGTCTTCCTTCAGTGCTTGTTTAATTATGTCTGATAGAGATGATTTAACTGAACACTAAAACAAAATAGATTTATTTTATTTACCAATAACTTCTATTCCAAATTTCATCAAATAAAAACCCAAATTATCTTATTTCAAACATAGCATGATTAATGAAGCATTACTTTTTTGACTCAAAGTATCAGCGATTTTGTTTTATTTTCATAGATGGTAATGGATTGTGCAATCATAATCATCTCTTAATTCCAGTAGTGTTCTCTGTCTAATGTTTAATTATTTCTGAATGAATATATACTTCAAAATATTTTGTTTAGTATATATTCAACATTTTACCCATTACAAATGATGCCTCCAAATTTTTATAGCAATAAATAGCATTTAATTCCAAATAATTTGTAGGTTAATTTAACTCATGAGGGTTCAACTGATGTGAAACATAAAAAATTACCTGGTCATTCTACATAAGGACACAATCATGGCATTTCAACAAAGCATTACTGTAGATAACAAACTCACCATTTCTAAAAGGCAGTGCCAAAACTTGAGCATTCACCAATATTCATTTCAATTCCTAAAAACAATCATCACATTCTCTTTTCCAAATGAACATAACATCGTTTTGAGTTAACTTAGTCATTGGACTAGATAACTATGAAAAATTATCAACAAACCTCTGGTAACAACCATACAAACAAAGAAAACTACATATGTTTGTTATATTTGTGGGTCATAGTCATTCTAGAAACATTATTTGTTTTATCAGGATCAATAGTTATGCCATTTAAAAAAAACATGACCAAAAAAATAAATTTTTTGTAACCAAATATCACACTTGATGAATTTCCAAATAGTTTATTTTCATTTAAGGTTTGCAAGACAGCCCTAAAATGACTTTCTTGTTACTCTTTACTTTTGGAATTAACCAAAATATCATCAATGAACAAATCCACAAACGTATCCAAGAACTCTGGAAAATTCTATTCATAGGATCCATGAATACAACAGGTGCATTAGTTAACCCCAAAGGCATAACTAAAAATTCTTAATGGCCATATCTAGTATGAAACACAGTCTTCAGAATGCCTACTTCCTTTACTTTCAACTGATGGTACCCCAACCTCATTTCAATCTTGAAAAATCAATGAGCTCCCTGGAACTGATCTAACAAATCATTGATATGAGGCAATAGATACTTGTTCTTAATGGTGATGTTATTCAATGATCTATAATCGATGCAATGTCTAATTGAACCATAATTTTTTAACAAATAAGATAGGATCACCCCGTGGTGATGTGCTAGGTTGAAAGAAACATTTATCTAATAACTCCTGCAATTTCTTCTTTAACTCTAAATGTTCAATTTGAGCCATTCGATAAGGGGGTTTTGAGATTGACTTTACATCAAGAACTAAGTCAACAGTAAATTCAACTTCCTGATCAGGTATATTACCAGGAAACTCATCAAGAAAAACATCAAGGTACTCATTTACCATTGACACATCATTAATCTAAATGGTTATTTTTTTAAACAATATGTTTAAGGTAACATTTATTTACATATTTTACTTGTTTCTCAACTTCCTAATATTTTATCCAATGTAAGGGTTCATTCCTGTACAAAATGTGAAAATAATTCTGAAAAAAAACCTTTTTAGAACTACCATCAATCATAGAAAGATAAATAGAAATCCAATCCATGCAAAAAATTAAACTCTACTAGAGGCAAAACATTAAGGTTTACATGTAGATTATTTCCGCACACAAGGACATGAAGGTTCACATAATTTTCTTTTGTCTCAAAATTTCATCAAAGTGTTTTTACCATAAGTTCAAGATTCATATCTTGATATGGAATTCCCAATTTACTAGAAAACTTCTCAGAAATGAACGAATATGTAGACCCCGAATCAAACACATTGGAATAATAAAAAAACAAACAGTATACCTGATACTACTTCATTTGATGGCCCAATAACTTCTAAAGTAGTTGCAAAGGATTTTACCCCTATTCTACTTGTAGTCAGGCTGCATTAACTTACTTAAGTTCTTTATTGGACACTCATTTACATAATGACCCATTTCATTACACATAAAACATCTTACCGCTGGAATTTCATTCCCTGCATGATCATCTTCTTTAATGTTACGAGCAATATGACCAGGCTTACCACACTGGATAAACTTTCTAGATCATGATAAACATTCTCTAGGATGCTTTTTACAACACTTCTAACATGATGGATATTTAATTATTTATCCTCCAGAATTATTTGATGAATTATTTACCTTTTGCTTCCAACTAGGCCTCTACCTTTATTTCTCCTCTTAGAAAACCTTATCATAATAAAACAGTATTTCTACCTTCTCGACACATCTAACAAGTTTCTCATAGATTCTGAATTAACAAGAGGCAATGTCTATTAAATATCACAGCTTCTGCCATGAGTAAAATTGATTTATCTTACTATCAAGATCTCGGGTGAAATTTGGAGCATACATTACAGTCTAGTAAATTTTGAATCCTAAGTATCCACTGAGTCATCCTCCTACCTCAATTCCAGTAATTTGTTTTCATCTTAAGATGAATCACCTTAGAAAAATACTTCTCATGAATCATACCTTTGAATTCATCCCAATTAGGAGCTTAAATCTCTTCCCTATCCTTTATATTTTTCACCATCAACCACCACTAATCGGCTTCACCTTCAAAACAGTAAATAGAAAGACTAATATTTTGATGCTCTGAACACCCCATGCCATCAAAAATCTTTTCTAGTGCCTTAATCTAACCATCAGCTAGTAAAGGGTCAGATGATCCTCTGAATGATGGGGGATGTTTCCTCATGAAATGCTCCACTGCTGAAATGTTCCTCTATGGTTGATCTGGATGATATCATGCATGGATACCACCACCATTTATAGCATGATTCAAATATTTCATCACTGCATCCAACTATTCAGTTCAAATTCCGACCATCTGAGGATGCTGATTTGGAAGGTTGTCTTCCTCCTGATGTCGTCCAATCATAGCTTCCCTATTTTTGTTATGGAAAACCATTCTAAACATAGAAATATCTTCGAAGAAGAAACATGGTAATCTATAAATGCTATATCATTTCAATATTACCATAAATTAATTTATGGATATTAATGTAACAGTACTGTAACTCCTAATGTTTTTTAAACTGACCTTTGATACCAACTATAAATACATGGCCTTAAAACATTACCTAATCATGAATTAAATGAATAATTCACATCGAGGATCTTTTTAGGTTTAGAGATTTAGAGAAATAGGCCATAACATATACATTGTAATTTGAATATTACATGTAGACACTTTAACCCAGTATCCATTTTTTCAGAAAATAACAACTCTTGAAAAAAAAGAGTCATGTCTAGTTCTATATTTTATACATCATGACTTTTCATTAATCCCATCTTTGACTATATTCATCTTTATGCCCTGTGAAAAAATTTTCAAAAAAACATGGTATGAGCATAAACAACTCATTAAGGGATACACAAAGATGGGAAACTGTTAGTTTTTCAAAACAACAAGTAAACCATGAATACATTATCATAAGTAATATTTTTATCCTTTATGAAGTACTCAATACTCTTCACTGAATAAAAGATCAATTCTTACCCTTTTGTAACCTAAATATTACCATAAAACCCTTATAAAGAAGACATAACATATAAAGGTATCTTGGGACATAAGAATACATAAATGGAATAACCATATATTCGACTTCCACACATATCACTAAAGGGAATAGCCATACGACCGACTTCCATACCTAATGCATTGTAGGTTATAACTTAAACACCCGTCCTAGTTTATCACGACACCACCCGTCATTTGGTTTCTCACGTAACCACCCATCAAATATCCACATATGATTATTATTTCTGAGGCTTTCGTTGGGGGTGCCCGCTTCCGTCACGCAGAGGACGTGTATCTATTTCCCCACATTCCCTCTTTCCAAAGGCGGGTGGCATCCGCTCCTTATTCAGGGGTGTCTTTTCCATGATTGAAATAGGATGATGGGATGTCAGTTCTTCTTTCCGTGGATTCCTCCTCAGAGCTCGTCACCTAGTCCGGGTATCCCTCATAGATTTAAGACGTTGTTCGTGAAACTCTTCCTCGTGCCGTATCTTCATGGACATGAGTTAATTACACTGCTTCTGTCAGGATGTTCCAAGGGGTCCTATCAGAGTAGAAACCTTTGGTTAAGGGAGTAGTCATGTTGGGAACCATTGATGTGTCTTAACACTGGGGGATTGATATTTCTGTCTTCTGTCTCTTATTATAGGGATTCTAGAGGGTGCAGAATCCTGAGTCATCCCACATCGAACATGGGGAATCATATTCCGTTGGAATGTATCTGAGGTTTTCCTCAACTTCCCATATTTAATACAGGGTATGATGTGAGTTTAACATCCAGAAAAGATGGATCAGATGGATCAGAACAGTAATTAGAATGTATGATATTGAGGAACCCCATAGAGGGAACACCGATATTGGGGTCAACACGTGGATGGCTTCCCGAATGTTGTTAGTGGGAATGGGTAATGGGGTGGCATGATCCTACCGAGATGTGGCGAACTGGGTAAGAATCAGGATGGACGATGGTTTTGGGCTTGATCCTCTAAGAGTCTTCTTACATATCCCCATGGTGGGGAATCAAATTCCGCGTAGTTTGGTGAAATTATGAGACACCTGAGGAGGCGACCTGTGAGAATGGATGCATGGATGGGTCCCAGAGTAAGTGGAACATCCAGGTTAGGGAATGAACGTCCCGAGACACATGGAATCAAGGGAGAGATTTGGATGAGTCATGAGTGATGGGATCAAACCTGATGTAGGCTTCCTACGTATCCCCATGGCAGGGTATCTGAGTCCATGTAGTTAAGGTGCCATCTGAGGATTATGCTCTAAGGTGGCCCATGGGGTCGGTAAATTGACGTGAAGGTGGACCTGGGGTCCTGATGGATGGTGGGATTGATCCTCATGGAGGCTTCCTAAGTACCATTCCTTGACATGGATCAAAGTCCCCATAGTTCGGGATAACAAATACAGTTTAATGTCATGCGGGACAAGGGCATTTGAGGTTTATGCTCTGAGGAGGCCCAAGGTGTTTGGGGCTTGAACGTCAAGGAGGACTCATACGTTCCATGCCTCGACATGTATAAAATTCCTCATTGTTCCTTATGGGTTGGGGATTACACTCTGAGGTGTCCCAAGGTGTTGGTGAGCTGACATGGTCAGAACAACCGCATGGTGGGCTTGAACCTCGTGGAGGCTTCCTACGTACCATGCCTTAACAAGGATCAATGTCAACGTAGTCCAGGATGGGTTGGGGCTTACACTCTGAGGTGTCCCAAGGTGTCAGTGAGCGGACATGGTCTGAACGACCGGATGGTGGGCTTGAACCTTGTGGTGGCTTCCAATGTACCATGCCTTGACATGGATCAAATACCTATAGTTCGGGATGGTCTGGGGATTACACTCTAAGGCGGCCCAAGGTGTTGGTGAACTGACTTGTTTGGGATGGCAGTGTGGTGGGATAGAACCTCCTGGAGGCTTCCTACGTACCATGCCTTGACATAGATCAAAGTCACAATAGTTCGGGGTGGTATGGGGCTTATGCTCTGAGGCAGCCCAAGGTGTTTTGGGCTTGAACCTCGTGGAGGCTTCCTACGTACCATGCATTGACATGGATCAAAGTCCCCGTAGTTCGAGATGGGTTGGGGCTTACACTCTGAGGTGGCTCAAGGTGTTTGGGGATTGAACCTCATGGAAGCTTCCTACGTACCATTCCTTGAAGTGGATCAAAGTCTACGTAGTTCGGGATGGGTTAGGTCTTACACTATGAGGCGGCCCAAGGTGTTTTTCATTGTCGGTGATTTCCCTAAGCTCACGTGAGTCATGCTCAGTGTGAGAAACAAGAGATAGAAAAAACATGACGATCATGTCGCGAAAGGTGCATCCGTGAGAGATAGAGTGGGTCTTATGAGTGGAGTGGCCCAAAGAGGAAACAGGGGCTTACACGTGGTTAGCAGCCCGATAAGTCGAGGCAAACTCTTGGATGGAGGCCCAAGGGAAACAAAACACAGTGGGAGAGGGATTTGGGACCGATGAAAGGAGGAGCCAAATTCCCTATCACGCCCTCCTCTGGCCTTGAGGACCGAAGATGAAAGGAGGACCTGGGATGCTGCCTCCTGGAAGTAAAACTAGGTGCTTACGCCGAGATGGTTTCCCTTTCCCGTGGACAAACGTCTCTCCGATAAAGAGGATATCATCCCCTGTGAGGGGTGATCCCATCCTCGTGGAGACGATTGGGCATGGAGAATGTCCAAAGAGGGGGGCCCTGCGTGCGTGGCATGGTGCCAGGTCACAGTTTAATGTCATGTGCTGAGGACGATGGCGCCTGGAAGTTTAACGTCATGCAGCTCGGACGAGGTGGGTTCGATCCACACCCCTAGGACTTACATAACTGGTACACCCTACTTGTGGGAGGAAAGGCATCAGAAATTCCATGGTGAGGTGTTGTGTTATATAGAACCATCGAGGGGTTCATGTTAGCGTGGCTATGTGAAGAAGTAATATTCATTAGCGTGCCTATGCGAAGAAGCATGAGCCAAAGCAACGCAAGGGGCGGTGTTGTCCAAGGAACTTAGAAGTTACTTCGTACGATACTAGAAGGTCGTACGGGAAAATGGGGCATGATATGGATGCCTGGGGTGTGAGAGGAACCCACGAATGACATCCATAAGAAAAGCATCGAGCGCTCACCCAAGGGGATTCCTAGGGAGCACTAAGATGGGAGGTCCCAAGGGGATTGCGCGCAACCTTTGAGGCTTGAACGAAATCAATATACCTACGTGAAAAACACTGATCTGGTGCGAAATCGGTGATGCTTTCATGTAATTGGAGCCCAGGTTTTGTGCACGGTTAGAAGGATTGCACACAAGGTGCAGAAATGCGTGCAAGTGGGAGAGACTGTGCACAATGACTGGGGTGCGCGCAATTTCCGGGATGGTGTGAAATTGGATGGGGGTGTGTGTAATGGAAGGGGTTGCACACAATTGGCTAGCTTGCATGCAAGTGGAAGTTATAGCGCGCAAGGGGAGGACCCTGGAGGGATTGGAATTCAGTATAAACCATGGGAATCTCATGCAAAGGCGGACACCAGGGCAACTTTGCGTGAAAAGAATCATACCTAAAGGCCATCATTGCACGCGCGGAAGATGAATTTCGCACATGAGTGTTGGTTTAGAATCTGTAGTCCCTAAGTGGATGGGGGTCACCTTCTATTTATAGGCATCCGGCGGCACAAAAACCAGGTTGTTGTGAAATAATTCCGCGACGGAGGACAGCAGCTTGAAATGTCAACCGCGTGGGGCGGGCCGTGAAATATTTTGCGCCCCCACCGCAGAACTCTTGTGAATCCAAGGAAATTCCGTGTGGGGAATAACTGTTTTGCGCACCTATTAATTAATTTCACATGACCCCTCCGGGCCCCCCGGACGGGGTCCCCAGATCTGAATATTACTTTTCTCTGTCGTTTGGAAACCTTCTTCAGCACTTGAGAACTTTTCGGCATCTACAAATTCCCCCCTCAGAATTGGATCGGTGAGGGGTCACAAAGGTGAGATTCCATGGGAAACGCCGATATTCAAGGCTCTGTGGGGTCCAAGCGTGCAAAAAAATGAAGTGATGCGCAAAACATCATAAGGTGCGGAATCTTCTTTTCACGCGGGCGCGTAGACCGGGCTTTTCCAATAAAAGTGGTTATGGGTCCCAAGCTCCTTACGAATCCTCTCGCGCGACATGATCCACGCTCTCATGCGCGAAATTTTCTCTGGCCCTATGTGAAAAATCCACTCCAACTGCGCATAATTCCACCAAGATTAGGCATCGTTTGACACGTAGACCCGGGGTTTTTTGTTCCACAATATGAAATCTCATGGCACCCTCTGATTTTATGCACCACCCTCTCTTATTTCACGCCAACCACCCAAACACTTGTCTGAAGAAGATGGCCACAAACCTGGCTGGTGCGGGAGAAGACGCTACGCGAAGGGATGAAATGGTTGCAAAACCAGAGGTTTATGGCACAAAAAGGATTGTCTCCAATAACCATACCCTCTTCAACATGCTGACCCCCACCCAAAAAGAGTATGCCTTGTCCAACAATCTGCCACTGTGGGACTTCGGTATTCTGGAGGAGGTACCTCTGACGGGCTTTGAGGTGGATACACTACGGTCATGGGTGACCCGTGAGGATGATCTTCCTTGGTACAACATCACCGTCAATGGTCGTCCTACTAGAGAAACTGGGAACATGGACTTATATGTCTGGAATCCCATGACTAGGACCATTTCTGGGTGTTACCATGTCGCGGAGAGTTCCCCAACCCTCTATGTAAGGACCTTTTGTCAGAGCATCACTGACGAGAATAAGGGTTGGTTGCATGACTGAGACCTACGATCCAGAGGCAACTTCACTAGAGAATGGGCCTGGGTGTACTGAGATGACTATACATGTGACCAATTTGGGGCTGAGCTACGGCATATTGGATTATTTGAGGTTGTATGGACATCACAATTTCACTTCTACCACCAGCAGGAGCTCGGTCCAGAGCTATTCACTCGATGGTCCCATGATACCAACACATTCCATCTCTATCATGGGGAAGTCAGTATCAGTTTCTGAGACATTCACTACATCAGGGGTATCCCCTTGGAGGGTCACCAATATGACAAATTCCTTCCACCGATGAACACACGGGGAGACAGATCACAAACCCCAATTCTGATGTGGCACCTACTGGAGCGGGGCAAGGAGATGCTGGGGGTTATGGACTTCCTAAAGGACATCGCCAACAAGGACTAGTTTAGCCTGTTCCTAGAGAGGGATCTGACAGTCAAGATGCCAGGGCGTGGGAGACAGTGTCAAACCATGGAACAGAGGAGTAAGAGTGGATCATACTAGAGGATCCTGGAGTCGGGGCACTAACAGTCATGGGGATACATCATAAATGAGAGTCGGGACCCGAATGTTCAGTACACTAGATTTCTCGCTACATTCCTGAGTGGGTGGATCTTGCCGGTGAGGGACGCAAGGATGGGGGTCCGTCCAGCAACCCTGGTGATGGATGGCATCATGGCTTCCAATAAAAGGTTCAATCTGGGAGTCCCCATGCTAGCTCGGATGTACTCCAGTTTGGGACACATCTCGAGAGGGGGATCACATTGGAGGGTCTGAGGCCCCATCAAGATTTTCCATGGCTGGGTTGCGGCTCATTATGGTAGGTACACCTTCTCGGATGCCATCTTTCCTCTAGGAAATGGCGTACGACCCTCCCTGCTATGCATTTCCAGGTTCCTGCCATTGATGCTCAATAAGGAGGGATTAAGGATCAAAATTGGTAATCATGCCAACTTCTCCTTCATCCCGTTCCCTACCCCAACTGGATAGATGATAGACAATGGGAAAGGATCAGTGTAGTAGAGGGAGTATTTCCAGAGCATAAAAGGAAGGGTTCTTGTGGCCTGGATTGACGGGAAGATCTTCTACGAGCCTTATGTGCCATCCAAGTTCACCATGAAGTTTGGCTGCCTTCAACGAATGCCGATGAAAGTATAAACATACGTCTGGGAATAAAGGAATACATGTGTTCTCCGTCAGTTGTGGCTAATGTTCACGACCTATGGCTCTGACAACGTCATCACCTTTCCTCCCACTAGAGTCGACGTTGGTCTCTCAACTGATTATGCCGAACATTAGACCATAGCATACCTTGATGGGCTTTTTCGGAAGTGAGTTTATCAACACAAGGTCACCAGTGTGGAACCTGAGCGACGAGAGAGCAGTCAGAGTGCCGCTAGAGGGGGAAGATCATAAGCATTTTAGACAATGGGGCCCGGAAATGTCGGGACCTCAGTAGCAGGGATGTCGCATGGAGCGGCAACGCCCTCATCGCTTAGGGGAGATGGGTCCCACGAATCAGCCAGAGAAAATCATGGGAATCAAATATGTTATTTTCTTTAACATTCTCATTACGAAATCTTCCCAGTACTATGGTCGTCTTGGATAACTCTACGGCAGTCAGTGAGTGTTGAACCCTCTCGAAGAAGATAGTTCGATATGGGGTCTAGCTGCCAGAATTCGGGATCGTCCGGTTTGTCGATGGAGTGAACTTCCATCGCCGGCATGCATATCTGACGACCATGGACATGTACTCACACCAATGGGGTCGGCGTGTGGAGACACCTCTCTTGGTGAAAGTGATTCTTGGTCAAAAGCATTATCCGGAAATGATGCCTCTGGGGGATGATGACAGCAATGATGAGTCGGAGGTCGGTGATACAGAAGAGGAGGAGGAAGAAAGAGAATATGAAGGTGAAGAGGATCTCGATGGCGAGGGGTCTTAGGGGGGAATCGCACAAAGGGAGTCTCTGGGAGAGTGGCGAGATCGTCAGCTCCGATATGGATGTGACTGAACTGGTTGAGGTATGATTTAACCCTTATCTATCCTCTTTCATTACCCACTTTCCTTTGCAATCCTTAATACTCACTCCTAATATTACTCAGGGGTATATTGGTGTTGATTAAGCCCCTCCAGTTGAAGGTGGGGGAGAAGAACCAATAGGACAAGGTGGGGCACCGACACCCATTATCGAGCTGATGAGCTCAGATGGATCCCCTGCTAGGAAAGCTCATGTAGCGACCAAAATACTGGAGTCTGGCGTCATGGGTTCCTATAAGTTCCTCTCTTTGATACTGATACTTACCGTCAGATGACTCAATTGATTAGGGTGATACTCGCCTGTATAGTGATCACAACATTAGATGCTCGTCAGGATGCTGAGCCAAGACCATCCGTGGGAAAGTCAATGGAAAACATACCTCCCCATCCAGAACATGCCTCCCAAACTGATTCGTCCTCGGAGATTGGTTAGTAAGGAGAGGTGGACAACAGTGGAATTGCTGTCAGGGTAGGGTTGGTAGTTGAGGAAGGTGCCACCAGGGTTGGGGCAAGAGGGGATGGTCGCTCAGATGCTGAGGAGCCTATTCCGATTGGATGAATCTCCGAGGAATACCCTACTGCTATAAGTTTGGCTATCTTTCCTATATATCAATCTGCTGATCCCGAGTAAATTGATGATTCGGACTTAGAATATGATAAAGAGATCTAGATGATGCGACGCAAGGGGTGGAAGTGCATCCAGAGTTTTCTCAGTCAGCCTCAGACGGAATGGATGAAGCAGATGGGATCACTCCACACATTGATTCTTTTCCTGTGCACTAGAGGGGAAGATTCTCAATACCTTCACTTGATGGTCCATTATTACATGGCTGAGAAGGTGTGCGAGAGAAGCCAATGTTCCGATGTCACCCAATGTTGGGGGGATTTGGGGAGTACCCGAGCATTTTTGAGGGCGGAGCAGTAGGTCTGACACCTCTAAGAACGGGTTAAAGAAAAGGAGATATTCATCGCAAACTGTTCTGAGAACATGGAGCAGTTGAGGGCCCAGCTGGCAGACGCCCAAGAGTAACTAGTGGAAGTGAGTCACCAGATAAATAAGCTCCAAACTAAATAGGCGCAGGCATAGGATAGTGTCAGCGAACTGCGCTCCACGACCGCTGATGAAGAGAGAGTCCTTAGGGGGCAGAATTTTTTTTAGAGGCCACTATCTAGAAGGTAGCGGCGTTGGAAAGACCCATCCAAGAATCCGACCGCTAAGGGCCTTATTTTATCCAAGCCCATAAACTTTTTTCTCCTTACTGCTTATTATTTTGAACTGTATGTATGGAGAAATTTATTTACTTGTACCTATGGTTTAACATTCTCATCCATAATCCTAAAAAAAATAGAAATCCATTCCTAAGCTTACGTGGGTCGTACCTGATCTAAGAAACAAGGGATCCTCATACTATCACTTCGTTTTATTGTGGGAGCATCAACCTAGCTTTGGGCATTCGAAATTAGAATCCAGATTTCTGAGGAGAAGAAGGAGGCCTAAACCAAGGAAGAGGACCTCATACTGATCGATGTATCGTCTTCTCAATGCGCTCTAGCGCATGGTCAGGGAAATGCTAGGGGAATTGGAATTAGTCAAAACAAAGGGGAATGAAAAATGTGAATCACATTACCCCACATTTGGAACACTGCATGAGGGGCATGGAAATAAAGTACAACTATTGACTGTGTTTGAAACCCATCATCCCTATTGCATTATCCTGAAAAGGGGGCAACAAATGAGAGTCGGTCGTTGACCATGTTTGCAATATGGGACCTAACTCAAATATAGTCCATCAATATTTTGGAACGATGGACCAGGATAGAAGGCGGACCATAGGTCGGGCATCCATACTGTGAGGGGGTCCAATTCAGACATAAAAGAGAATGAGGATCAGATTAAAGGTGGCACACAAAGCGTGGATGATGAAGTGGTGGTTTGTTCGAGCAGAATCCAAAACTCTTGAAATTATGCCGTCATGGTGGAAGAACATTAGGCGAGTGCATTAATCTGATCATGGATCATTCCTAATCTAATATAGGACCTATCTGAGGTGTCTGGTCAAGGGGCCAATGGTGAGAAAGGACGGGATTTGTGATTCCCGGGGCTGGGCCCGATAGAAAAAGTCTGGGTGTTCCTACGTATCCCATAAGAATGGGAATCAAGACATATATAGTTCAAGAAAGCGTCTTAGTTTAAGGTCTTATAACATGGACCAGGGATCCGTAAGGAATGCAATAGACATATGGTATGTTGATTATGAAACCCGATGCGAATGAGGACATAATTCCAAATTACCATGTGTTCCTTGGAGAAGTGTTTAGGTCAAGGGACCAAACAAGAAAGGTTGGATGGGCCCATGGGGAAGTTCCTGGGCGTTCCTATATATCTCATGAGAATGGTAATCAAGCCACACGTAGTTCTGGAGAGTGGCACAGTAAGGTACTAGTGCAAAGGATGAAAGGGGCGTGTAGGTCTGGCCCTTGGACCAAAAGAAGTGGTATTTGATGGAACTTGTTTTTACTTTAAAGTGAATGGTTTTTCTTTTATGAAGCGACTGGATCAGGGTAGAAATTCCTAGAATCAACACAAGAATCAAGCTGTATATAGAAGCTGACAAATAGTATGGTGGATAACTGATACCCAATGTGATATCCCTTATGATGAGTTCATCACAATGCAGTGCCATTTTTCATTGTGCAGCTGAGATGTCATCATTATACTTTAGGGTCATGTGATTGGACCCGACATCAAAGTTTAAGGTCATATGTCTTAGAACTAAGGGAGTGCACATGACGTGATAAATAATACATGACATGAAGGAGGATGTCGTCCACATCATCACCATGCGCAACTCCGAGAAAGGAGCCTCAAGCCAAGAGGCCAGTAAGGGTCAGAGGATAAGGGGCAGGAGAAGCTAGCTCCCAGGTGAGCTGGACCCAGAAACGTGATGTCCGGGTGATGCTACGTATCCCATGAGAATGATAATCGAGCCTCACATAGTTCTTAGAAAATATCATAGTTTATGGTCTTAGATCTCAGACCGCGGGAGCCCCGAAAGACGCTGTATTGTATCATTGTCCACCTGAAGTGCAAAGGTGCACTGAAGGATAGTGCCAGGAGTGTTGAGATTCCACTCGAACATGAAGGGGTAGAACTTAATGTGAATCATGTAACCAACATTCAAGGCCTGAAGGGGCTAGCATGATGATGGAGGATTACTGCTGACCATGTTCCCAACGCAACATCCTTTCTCATTAGCCTGAAATGGGGACAAACAAATGAGTGTCAACTGCAGAATAAGTTCACAACGTGGGACCAGTATCACATTGTTGTCTGAAACCCTCAGGGGCATTGGCACATAATGTTAGGAGATCCCTTAGGCCTAAAAACCATGTCGTTTTGAGGGTCCCTTCAGATGTGAAAGATAACGGGGGGACCAATTAAGGGGGACATAAAGCTGATAAGTGGATGGAAACTTTCCCAAGTTGAATCCGACACTCCAGGTCCTAGACCAGAGTGCTCTTGAACACAATGATAAACCACTGTAAAGGGATGAGGGGGGAACAACCTGAGAGGGGCTAGACCCGAAATCCAAATGGCTGGGTAGTCCTACGAATCCCATAAGGATGGGAATCAAGCCACACATAGTTCATGAAGATATATTTTAACGTCATGCGGGATGACATACAATTTAAAGTCATGAAGGATGACATAAAATTTAACGTCATTCGGGATGGAATATAGTTTAATGTCATGCTGGATGACATACTGTTTAATTTCATGCGAGTCGGCATACAGTTTAACGTCATGTGGGATGAGCACGCAATTTAACTTCATGTGGGAAGACATACAGTTTAACATCATGTCGGACAACACACAGTTTAACATCATGTGGTAAAGCATACAGTTTAATGTCATACGGGACGAGCATGCATTTTAGGGTCCTGTAGGACTGGCAGTTTAAGGTTGTGTGGGATCGTAATCCAGTTTAAGGTCATGTAGGACCCGACAATTTAAGGTCCTGTCGGACCATAATCCAGTTTATGGTAATGTAGGACCCGACAGTTTAACTTCATGCGGGACTTGAAAGCTCATGAAAATTATTGTTTATGGAATTTGGGATTTATGGGAGGATTTATACGCTCACCATTCAGGGTTACTAGGGAGTATTCTCCGTTGGGATAAACCTTATGAAAAATTAATGGCCTTTCCCATTTGGGCTCCAACTTGTGTGGTTTCCTACCAGGCATCATTGGTGTTCTCAGAGCCTGCACCAAGTTTCCTTGCAGCAAAGAGTGGAGGCGAACCCTCTTGTTGAAATCTCACGCAATCCTGCTCTGATGCATTTCTAGGTTGTGCAAGGCACAAATCCTGTTCTTGTCCAATACTTCCAATTCAGGTAGATGGATTTTTTCCACTATATCCAGCGCTTGCTGGTCATATACCGATGTGTGCAATGAGGGAAACTGAATATTTATGGGTAGTATGACCTCAGTTCCGTACACCAAGAAATATGGAGTCACTTGGGTGGAATTACAAGTCGTTGTTCGATCAGCCCAGAGGGCATTGGGGAGCTTATCTGGAAATCTCTTTTTGTTCTGGAAAACAATTTTTTTGAAAACTGTTAGAGAGAGTTTGGTTGAATGCTTTGATCTTCCCATTTTCCTATCCGTGATAGCAAGAGGAATGGATTGAACGGATGTTGTACTAAGAGTACAATTTCTTCAGTTCGGCTTCTGGGAAGTTGGTGTCATTATCATTGAGGATGGCGTGAGGGACTCCAAATTGGATGATGATGTTGGATCTCACGAAGTCCATGATAGATCAGGCCTTCACTTCCTTGAGTGGAATTTCCTCTTCCCACATGGAAAAAAATCTGTAGTGGTCAGAATGAATCGGCATTGGCAATCCATTGTTGGCGAGTATGACCCTATGACATCCAATCCCCATACTGCAATGGGAAAAGAGTACGTGGAGTGTGGAGAGGCTACGGTGCCTGATGTGAAAAGTTATCATGAACTTGTCATGCATGGACCCTCTGGCCAAACTCGATGCATTCGTGGATCATGGAGGGCATAAAATACCCTAATCTCCAGATCTGGGGAGACAATTTTGGCCCAGCCTGATGGGCACCGCAGGAACCAGCGTGAACCTCTAGTATGACTTGTGGAATCTCAACCCCCTGAATGCAACAGCGGAGAACACCATCAAACATGTGCTTATAGAGGATGTTATCAATGTTGAGACCACTCTGGAGAGTAAACTGTAGCGCGCCGCGTTGAATTCGCTCGCTCTTAGCCTAGTCAGCCGGATGGAAACCATTTTGAAGATACTCCACAAATGGAGATCTCTAGTCAGGAGTCTCTTCAACCACTAAATTTGATAGACCTGGGGGTTTTGACATGGAGGACCCGGTAGTAAGATTCCTTGCTCGCAAGCCATCATCATCCTCTCGGGCGACGATGGAAATGACTCTCCAGTGTGCCGTGTGTTTAATCAGATCATATTGCTCGGTCTCTGCAAGTGATGTAGCCAGGCGGGCCAAAGCGTCCACTCTACCATTCTGTGACTGAGGTAAATGGGTACCTCTAGCCGAGAAGGGAACTAGGCCATCAGCTGGAGGGTTCTCTCCAAAAATGGCATGATCTCTAGCTTCCTGACTACATAGTCATCATTGACCTGCTTAATAACATGCTCAGAGTCCCCTTTCACATGAAAATGGGGCATGCCGATCTCAAGGGCCAGCTCGAGACTAGTAATGAGGGCCTTATACTCTGCCTTGTTGTTGGTGCAACCTTCCAATAACAGGAATGAGTACAGAAGAACGGCATGAACCGAGGTAATAAAGACGATACCCAGGCCTACTCTGTTGGGTCACGGATCATTGACCCTCCTACCGGTGGGTCTTTGTGAGGTGCCATAAAAATTAATTCACCAACATGGGATGGTAGGATCTACCGAGAGGACTTCCTCCTTGGGAAAATCCAATTCCAGGGACTAGTCCGCGGAGGTTGAATGGGCAGCTAGAAATTATTTCAATCCATGTCCCTTGATATCCTTCTGAGGGAAAAACTTGATGTCATACTACTGGAGGATTACCGCCCACCGCACTAGACGGCCGATCAACATGGGAAGACCTAGGATGTACTTCAATGGGTCTTCACGAGACACCAGCTATACCTCGTGGTACCGCAGGTAATGCCGCAATTTCGGTACGGTGAAAACGAGCGTGAGGCATCTCTTCTCGATGGGAGAGTATCTGGTCTCTGTATCAAGGAGCATGTGGCTGAGGAAGTACAGACTGTTCTATGTCCCCTCATTGTACTTTTGGGTGAAAAGGGCTCCGATAGACCATTCTGGGGTGGTGACATAGAGGACCAGTGGCTTTCCAGGGATGGGTGGCATCAAGACTGGAGGCTAGAGCAGATGCTGCTTGATTTCCTCAAATGCAGTCTGGCACTCCTCGTCCCACTCGTAGGCAGATCCTTTCTTTATGTGCTGTGAAAAGGGCTTACACTTTCCATACAAATTCGCAACGAATTGTCATATGTAGTTTAAGTGTCCCTAGAGACCATGGAGCTCCCAAATATTACTCGGGGTAGGCATTTGGATTATGGACTTGATCTTCTCTGGGTGGATCATGATGCCCCGGTACCTAACAAAAATCCAAGAAATTTTCTGGAGGTGACCCCAAAGGCACCCTTCAACGAGGTCATATTCAAGTGGCGAGAACAGAGGAAGACGAACAATTTCTCAAGATCCTTGATATGGTCCTCATGCTGGTGTGATTTGACCACTAGATCATCCATATAGCATTCCACCAATGTCATGAGGATTGAATTGAATATACGATGCATGGCCCAATGAAAGGTGGCACCTACATTCTTTCGGCCTAAGGTAATTACCTGGTAACAAGAGGTACCTTGAGGAACCCTAAAATTTGTGAACTCTTCATCCTCGGGGGCCATCCGGATCTGATTATATCCAGGGTATCCATCCATGAAGGAGATTGCTTGGAACACTACCATAGCATCGACCAACAATTCTGTCACTGGAATGGGAAAATCATCCTTCGTGCAATGGTGATTGAGATCATGGAATTTGATGCGAACTCTAATATTTCCATTCTTATTGATGAATGGAAAAATGTTGGCAATCCATTTGGGGTACTGGACCTCCTTGACGAAGTTGGCTCTGATGATCTTGTCAACTTCGGCCTTGACCATGACACAATGGGAAGGGTGTATCTTTCTGGGAGGTTGCTTGAACCCGCGATGGCTTGCCGGAAGACCGAGGCGGTGGACGACTACCTGAGGATCTAGTACTGGCATCTCATCATAACTGAAGGCAAATACACTATAGTTTTTCTTCAAGAAATCCACGTACTGATGTTGCTCCTCAAGGGACATGGCATCACTAATCAATGTGGATCTTGGATCTGCCTTGCTACCAAGGTTCACCTATAACAGTTCATCGACTATGGCAGAGGCACCTTCCTCAAAGACAGGGTAGGAATCCTATATATCCTCTTCCCCAAATATGGAGGGATCTTCCATAGGGAAAGTTGCTTCTAATTTACCAGAACCATATGGGAGGCTAGTACCAGCTTAACCGGCGTTGGTTATTGCATCGGGGAACTCCGGTGCTACTGAGACCATGGCTATGAAAGCTGTCGACCTGATCTCATCTGGTCTCTAGACCAAGGGGCCACAGTTGATAATATCAAAGTAGCAGTGGTGCATCAGCTGGAGTCGTCTTATTCCAGCCCAGTGAAACAAACAAGTATGACTTATTCCCATTTCCATAAGTCGGACATCCCGATGCCCGATAGGTGTGGGAAGCTTTGGGATCACTGAAGCCTGGTTCTTATAAGAATACGAAGGGATCATCCAACACCACCTAGATTTTGGAGCTTGGTTCCTCTTTATCACGGAAATGAAAAAACACTTCCCCATATCGGGGTTCATGGCCTCCAACCGATGGATCCGGAAGACGTAGGCATCATTCAGGCCTGCCCAAGGGTTGGTCGTAGCGGTGACGGGATCAAGTCCACTTGCCTGGACATGCTTTTCCTTTCTCTTGTAATTGTCAGCATCCAAATAACGGGCTTCAAAAGAGGCGAAATGAGATGAATCACCTTGTAGAATGCCCACTCGAAAATTTAGGGAGCACTTGAGGCATTAGTGATATGATGAAGGGAACACCACATGTAGGTGGAGCCATGGCCTACCAATTAATGACTTATATGCGGTGTCCTGGGAGAAAACCATGAACTCGGTACTGGCAACTAGGCCGCCGAACTGGGACTTCAGACGGATCGTGCCGACCAGGGTCTTCTCTATCCTATCGTATCCCTAGATTCTTAAATCGGAGGGAGTCAGTTCATTCTCAGATAGCCTTAGATTCTTGTAGTGTCCGTGTCGGGATAAAATTGATCTTGGAGCCGGTGTCAAGAGACAGTGGTGAACCTCCAGGTCATTAAACTGGTCTGTGATGTACATCGGGCATATGTGCCCCTATATGGGGGAGCCTTCATCCTCTCTTGAGAATGAAATGATGACCTAACATTCGGCATTATCGAGCACTTCTGTGTGGAAAGCCTCTGCAGCTTCTTTCTCCGTCTCAAACTGGAGGGGGGTCCTTAAAGGCTCGATGAGTTCTTTACGCATATCTGGTGACAAGTGAAGGGCTTCAGGGATGTAAAGCCTTGCTGGGATGCCGGAGAGGTGTTTGAGAATGTTTTACTTCCATTTCAGGCACGAACCTCTGCTTGCAAAAATCCGTTCTGTAATAGAAGGCAGAGCGTGCCCTGACGGCTGGACCAACGACTGACTGGTACTGGGCATATCCTGTTGTTCAGTAGTCAAAGCCCGAAGAGTAGCTTCTAGGTGAGGACCAGACAGCTAAGATCAGATTGTAGCAGGGTGAAGATGGTCGTGGCACGATTGAAGTGGTTCTTCCAGATCCATTAGCATGAACGGTGGTTGAGGCGGGCCTATCCACATCGAATGAGGAGGATGAAAGTGCTGAACTCTGCACTGGGCCTCTTGTCTGGTCTCAGTGGCATGAACGGCCTAGCTGGAGGTGTCATCTGACGTGCCCCAATGACCCATATGGTTGTGGCTCCACCAACGTTTGCGTCGGCTGGGGACATTGGGGGGGGGGGGGGTCTCCTGGCCCTCCCCCTCGTCGTGAGTCATATAGGGGTTTACCAACTCAACAGTGTTAACTGAAGCGTACACTTGACTGTCACATGAAGAGTCATCCACCACTGTGCAGATTCTGGGAGGGATCCCTCTCTCAAGAGGCATGAAGTCGCCAAGAGTGTGAGAGAATGATGGCACTGGTGGGGCGTGTTTCCTTTTCATGCACCGCTGATTCTTGCTCTTCTGAGAAGAGGTTGGCTAAGATGATGATTCAAAAGTGGTGGTCGCAGCTTCTAAAGTCTCCGGATAATTAAGTCATGCACGAATAATGCCATGGGTGTGGGAAACCGCTTTGCAGGCCATCTACTCATTATACGTATGAGATCCGTGGTCAGAAACCTGCTGCCACTCGCCATCTCTGTCGCTACTGCTGTCTAACCATACAAAGACACCTGCCACTTGTGTCGGGGCCGGGCCCAACCTATCTATGTTTTGTCAATCTGGTCTTGGACCCAGTCCTTGAACACATAGCATTTCTTGACGGTGTTCCCCAGTATCTAGTGATAAGGGCAGTAGTTGGGGTGATCAGTGAGATGCGCCTCCTCTGTCTTTCTGTACTCAGGAAGTCGTACAATTCTCTTCTCTAAGGTGTTGCGAAGGTAACCGGAGACCAGAACCTCATTGAATGAGTAGGTTTGATTTATTCTATTTGGAAGGGGGGTTCTAGGAGCCTGACCTTGACGGGGGGCTGGAGGAGCCCACCGAGGAGGAAGAACTTGATTATCTCACCTAGGCTGTGGCGGCTTGTTACATGGAGGCGCCTGCCGATTCTAAGGTGGTCGCAGCTGGGATGAAAACTGTGCTTGTGGTGGTGGACCTCTGTGGGGCTGTAGAGCTGGCTTCACTGGTAGAAATTCTAACTATCGAGGGGCCTCTACCTGGGCCACCACGGTGGGCTCAGCTCTGGCAGCCCTCCTTACTAAGATTATAGGGGGGTTGTGGATGGGCCTGGCTGGCCTATTGCAAGCCTTATTCGAGGTGTTGGGACTTATCAGAGAAGTCTCGAAACCCTCTGGGATAGTTTTGAGTGATTAGGGAGGGAACCAGTTCCATCTTGAAATTCCCCACGCACATCGTCGATAATTTCTCTTGAGTGAGTGACATGTCTACGGAGTATGTGAGCCCCTTCAATCGAGCGATGAAGTCTGCGACTCGCTCGTCAAGCCTTTGCATGAACTTGAAGAGTTCTGCGATACTCGTCTTCCAGGTGGTAGAACTGAACTAGTAAAGGAATTGCCTACTAAGGTCCTCCAAATAGCCACAGATCTGATGAGGAGATGGATATACCAAACGAATGATGGCCCCTCCAGTGTTTGAAGAAAACAGTGCAGCTTGGTGGCCTCCTGCTGTTCTGGGGTTCCTAACATAGGCCCACACCTTGAGTTGAAATTATCCAAGGGCTGCGGTGGGTCTTCCATCACATTAAAGGGGGAGAAGGTGGGGTTTCTAAATCCCGGAGGTGCTGGCATATCATCCACCCATGCCAGATATGGATTTCCATCAGGTGGGATGGCCACCTTTCATGTTTCCAAAGCCTCTAGGCGGGCGATGACTTCCACCATTGGATCAACTGGAAATGGGTCCCTGTCTTGGAAGGTATCCCTAACCACGAGCGCACTGTCGGGTTCTTCAATTCGGTAGGCAAGCTCAGCAACTCATGGAGCGGCTAGTGGAGCAACCCATGGGGTTTCTGGAGGACCCTGAGTAGGGTTCCCTAAATTTTCGCGCCATTCGGTGGGTGGGGGGGGAGGGGTCGGTGAGACATACCGCGCCCTCTTACCTTGAGGTCTAGCTTCCGCCCTGTCAGTGGGAGTGGAACAATCAGGGTATCCTGGGGGAAGTTCGCCAAGGAACAATTGTTCATGCCCTTGCTGCCCCAGCCTAGGATAACCATAGTCCGGTCATCACTCTATAGCACGTTCAGCCAAGAGTTCATCGATCAACATCTTCTGTTCAGCAAGCCACTGGTGCAATGTGGCCTTCTCAAGATCCTCGTCCACCTTTTTCACTAAAGCCAACGTTTCAGAGTGCATGAAAGATCCAACATTCTCTTTGTCTTTACTGATATTCCGGCTAAGTACCAATTCCTCGGTGGGTGGGGGAGAGCTAGGAGGTTCCTCTACTGATAGGTAATCCTCCCCGATGGGTCTAGTAGTTGTGGTACGTCCTCAGGGAGGACGTTCCCATCAAGAAGGTCTAGATCGTTTTTCCCTCCCGACATATCAGTTATGTTAACTGCAACTCTTCACAGGGGAATATCCTCAATATCGCCTAGCGCATTGGGATGCTGGTGAATTGCACTGAAGAGGAGAGCATCGTACTTCCCCCAACTGTGGAATTCCGTGTGTCTGTGGGGGGGGGGGGGTAGCCTCCTTAAAAACTTTGTGGGGGGTATTTGGAAACTCTGAATGAACTGCTGTTGGAGGGCCCCGTGGTGACCAGGAGACTTAGAGTGCTGGACCACGGGGAGTGTGGCTAGATCAACCTGACAACATTGTTCTCGGATGTATTCCATGTGTGCTTGGCTCCTAGGATAAGTCGCTCGCTAGTGGAAAAGACGGGAGTGAGTCACCCAGAGAGTCTGGAAGAAACATTAAAACTCTTATGGGGTGAGAGATTACGACATAAAAAAATCAGGTCATGCGACCGGCCAAAACTTCTCAGGGAAGTGGCCTACTGTAAGGAAAATCCAGAAGATCGTCAGATTATAATCAGGGTCTGACCCTTGATTTCCCCACTTGTCAACTGGTGGTGGCATCGAGGCAGAACACTGGGATGGTGGGATGGTCAGAAGAGATTATGGAAAGTGGGCTGATTGGACGCCAAATCATAGGCTGTCCTCGGAGGGTTGTAGTGACCTGGTAACTATATCACAATAGGATGGACTGGTAAACAAATCTCTTGACACAACATCAGCGCCAACCGAGGGTGGGCTATGTCACAGCTCTATTTCCATTGGCCCCCAAAATAGCTCTCTGTAGTCTTTAGCTGAGGTAGAGGGCGCTTCCGGAGATGACGGTGGTGACTGTGTGGTCAGTCCCTGGGGACATGCCATGTTCTCATCCTCCTGGATATACCATCGGAGGGAAATAGGGATCCTATGGATCTCTCATTCCGGGAGTAAGAGGCATATGTGCCTCATTCCTACCCCAACCATTGACTCAGAGGGCTGAGGAGAGGGTTCCAGCACTGAGTCGTACTCCGACTCGGAGTCCGAGCAGTGGACCGGTTTGATCTCGGTCTTTCCCCCCAGAGTTCCTCTTGTGGCGACGACCACCTCCTATCTTGCCCATGGGTGGCTCTTTGGGGAAAGGCCCACTTTTGGAACGAGGAGTTCCTTCATCCATATTGGTGTTAGGGGGGATAGAGCTCCTTCTAGGGTGGGCTGCAGTGCGAGGGGTACCAGGGAAAATGTCGAAAGGGACACGGGGAGGACCTCTGCACTAGAGAGTGACCTGACATGCAATGTCTTCATACCTGCGGTCTGCGGTGGGGGGAGTGACCCCATAGTTAGTGAATTGAGCGCGGGAAATACCCCTATATGGAGTGATTCTATCACTGGGAAGACACTTGCATGGGTTTAAGGTGGCGCGGGGCAGACCTCCAAGACGAGGTAGGAAGTAGGGAGGGCTCGTACCTTCCGCGGTGGTGGTATGGAGTGGGCCTCTATAATGGGTGGCATTGTCGTGGATTGGTCCACAACAGCCATCTCCTATGACAGCGACTGGGAGAGTCTACCAAACCTGCCTATGGGGCCGTTGGGGCCTCGATCTAGGCTGGGCGTATAACTACCCTTGCTCAATGTATGCGGGGAGTTGGGGATATGAGTCAGCGGTGACTCGGGCCCGGGTAGTCACTGACATTGACACCCCACGGAGGGCAACCTCTTCCATTTGTGCCCAAAGCTAGTGCCGAGTCAGATGAACTGGAGTCGGTTGTGTAGGCGTGTGGCCTACCTGCTCCTTGGTTCGGGGAACCGGGCGGTGGCGTTGACACAGCCAGGTTGGAGCCATCGTCGGGAGCCCTTGGGGGATTCCGATCGGGCCAACCCAGACATCCCTTGCCTCATCGGCGTAGGGTAGGGATTTTTCAAGGTGTTCTCGGGACAAGCTTCCAAAATGATTTAATATCAAGGTGGGGAGAAGCGTCTCCCTATGCGGCCCTCGTAGGCAGCATTGACGTTGAGGTGCGACCACCTATAGATTTAGGTGAGCCATATACCTGGTGGGGATGATCCCTTCCTCCACGTACCTACGTACACGGTCATTAATTACCCTTTTATGGATAATGTATGAAGGGGAGAAGGGGAATGGGAACCCAGAATTCATGGAGGTCAAGGTTGTCATGGAAGAGGCGGAACTGCGTGGGGTATCCGCATCGATATTGCCCCCACCCCTGCACTAGTGAGTAAGTGATCGTGCTCCAGATGCAACAACTTGGTTCCTGAAAGCAGAGATATGGACTCATTAATATGGATATGAAAAGAAATTGACAACCAGTGCCCCAGCATCATTCCATCTTCCATGGCCGGTAAGATGGATCCATGCTGACAACGTCGCAGAACGGAATGCTCAACATCCGGACTGCCCTAACTTATAGAGAGTTTCACGTCAAACTCTCTATTTTCCTGGTAGGACCTTGTGCTAGATGATGATGTATGATAACAAGATAATCCATTGGTCCCTCAAATGCTACAAGTCTTCATGCTGAGGAGAATACATTCACCTCAGGTTTACCATTTTTGTTTCTGACACATTCTCCGAGGTGCGCGCATCTGTCACACAGAGGATGCGCAGTTGTTTCCCCGCATTCCCGCTTTCCAAAGGTGGGTGGAATCCGCTCCTTATTCAGGGACATATACTCCTTGATCGAAACGAGATTATGGGATGCCTGTTCTTCCTTTGGAGGATTCCTCCTAAGAGATCCCCACATAGTCTGGGTCTCCCTCATAGATTTAAGGCGTTTTACGTGAAACTCTTTCTGGATCTATATCTTCATGGATACCAGTTAATTACACTACTTTTGTCAGGACATTCCAAGCATTCCGGTCAGGGTAGCATCCTTCGGTTAGGAGAGTAGTCACATTGGGAACCACTAGTGTGTGTCCAACATACAACGGTTAGATTTTAATAGATTGTATGACATCATTTCTAGTGAGAAACGATGATAAGTTAAAGATAATTGTTATGTATATGAGAACATGGAATATGATAATATTGAAATGATTCATTAAATAAATCTATCATTATTAAGAAAACAGATTCATAAAAAACATTATCAAGAAAACAGATTCATATGGAAAAGTAAATCAGATTGAGAAACCAGTATCATATTTATTCTGAAATCAGAATCATAAAATCTGAATGAATTTTGTATTGGAATCCAAATCATAAAAACAGAATCTCTTATACACCGTAATTGGAATCATAAAACAGAATAAATTTTTCACCGAATTTGGAATCACAAAACAGAATCACTTTTTCACCGGATTCAGAATCAAAAAATAGAATCACTTTTTCACTGGATTCGGTATCACAAAGATAGTATCACTTATACACCGGATTCGGTATCACAAAGATAGTATCATAAAACAATATTACAAATTTTTATGTATAACAGAATGACAAATCGTAATGATACATCTATAATTATAATGGAATGCAAAATCGTAATGATACTTCTATAAGTATAACAGAATGACAATTTTGGATCTAAAAAACATAACATAAGAAAACAAGTTAGTGGTTTTCAAAACATATAATCATAAATAATGTAGAATACATAAGATAACCTTATTGACTCAACAACCCCATGTACGAATTGATTTACTAAAAGATAAAAGTTTAAGTCATTTATTACATTACTTTATATTAATTATTATAAAGTGTTAATATCACTCTTAAATGAC
The DNA here is from genome assembly GCA_963277665.1 of Viscum album. Lineage (NCBI taxonomy): Eukaryota > Viridiplantae > Streptophyta > Magnoliopsida > Santalales > Viscaceae > Viscum > Viscum album. The sequence continues at coordinate 1,399,026,156 of OY728132.1, read as the reverse complement.
TCCATGGGGTCCCAAAATCGACCCAAGGATTCTCATGGATGGAAATTACTCATACAATATTGCTAGGACATATTTTAGGGTAATTTTATATTATTATAATATTGTATTTACCTTAAATTACTCTATTTACCTTTAATCGCGGTAAAAAAAGTCAAATTTTACTATTCACCAAAAATAATTTTCATCTTATTGAACCACATTTTACTTACTAATAACAACCATGTATGTCAGGTTTTTGAAATTGAATTCACAGAAGTGGTAAAATTTCATTAAAATGAAAAAGACAGTTTTATAACTATTACTCAGTGTTTTCACTATTCATAAAAAATTGAATGTTTTTAGAAAAATACCAAATATTCAGCCTAAGGAATATTTGATATTCCAAATTCAAAAATGATTTATTCTTTAGAAAATTATATATATATACGTTTCATTAATTAATTTAAAATAAATTCCCTTTATCAAAACAAAAAAGTGCATTTTTAAGAAATAATTACTATCAAAAGATTAGCACCTGCTTATGTCCAATTTCAAAGTAAAATTATTTCTAATGACCAACATTTGATTAAATGGTAAAAATATAGTCTAATTTCACTTTAAAACCAATAAAAAATATAATATAACCATATAAATAAATTATATTAAAAGGCAATTTTGGATTAAAATGTTGAATTTTTCACTATTCTTTAAAAATGAATTTTATCAGAAAAATACAAAAAATTTGCCGAAAGTAAATTTTGATGTCCCGATTATAAATTATAATTTTATTTTTTCAAAAATAACATATAAAAATGACAAAAACAATATTTAAAGAGGCTTCTCCATCAAAAGGCGGTAAATTGACCTTTTAATGAATATTAGAATATTGGTGCTTAAAATTAGAATCATTCACATTTTAAGCCTCTAACATTTATTGGATAATTGAAAAAGCATTTAACAAACCTGATTAATAAAAATTTTAGTTTGTTATATTCATTCCTTCCTTTACAATGGCTAGGTGTAAAAAACCATTTAAAATAATAATATTATTATTTTATTTTTTGGTATAACTCAACATTGTGTGCAACATAAGAATTTGGAGAAATGCATTATTGTGTGTTGATTACACTATCAGACATAGAATAACCTTTAATGTAAAATTAATATTTCATAAAAAAATATTAATAAATATAAAAATTTCATATTCTTTATTTACTTGGGATGTTAGATAGACAATGGTGTTAACCAAATAGTTTCCCTCATGGGTAGAAACTATATACCTTGGGATGAACTAAAATGCCTTATTCATTACAATGTCTAGGGAATAGAACATTCATAGATAACATATCCCCCAAAAAATAATTATTAACCAAACCATGGGGGATGTTGTGGTCGGTCAAAAAAACTATGATTTTTTTGGATGCAACATGATTTTCTGAAGTTTCGTACATTATGGGGTAGTGTTGTTGGGGCCAATACATGCATAGTGAATATTGACCATGAAATGGTGTCATATCTTACAGAATTCCAAATAAATTATTTGGACCCCTATTTATTACTGTATAATCCTTTCATTTTTGAGATAATCATAATATATTTTTAATGTCAAATTTTTTTCTTATAATGAATTTTAATTTTTCAAATATATTTTCAAGCCTAGTTACGAAGATAACATGGGATTCCAAGGCATATAAAGGATAGATTTTGATATAACAAGAGTAATAAATATATTAAATCATCCAAACATATATTTTCACAAATAATGGAATAACTCTCAAGAATAGTATCATAATACATATTTTAGATAAACATTAAATCTACAATGTGGGTATTACCCTAATCATGCCAAACCATTTCAATGAATCATGTTTTTTGAATTTTTTTAATCATTATTGAATTTAAAAAAGAAATTATATCTATTATTTATTAAGTGAAAAAAAACCTAATATCATATATGTAATCCCATTTATGGAAAATAACTAGGGTTACCTAAATAACCTTACATATTTTATACGTGATATTAGAGGAAAACTCATGGATAAAAGAAAAATTGATTGAGGGTTAATGGCTAGTGTGTCAAATAAGGTCATGGATATATAAAATAACTGATGAAATATAATTATTCATCATTAGTGGTTTATCTAATCTCATGGTTGAATATTTTTTCTTTCATTTATTCACATTTTTAATTTAGTTTGTTGAACATGAATTAAACCTTCTAAATAGATTATTCATAGGTTGATCATTGATTCATAGGATTTGATTTGTATTTATAGAATTGGAAATTGATATTTATTTTATTAATACTTGACTAATCTCTTCATTAAATGATTACCCATAAAAGAATTTAGGTCCACATGAACATTGTTTTAGAATCATTCATCATATTTTTGTTTTTTGAATTTATGCCACAATTATTCTCACATTTATAATATTTCATTACTTTGGATAACCATTCAAAGAATACTAGGTAGAAGATAAATGTAAAATAGTCCTTTTCAAAATGGATAATTATTAAGGTTTTATATTTGTCTTTATGAAATGATCATGGAATAATGTCTTTGAAAAGATAATATGAATTCATCAGTAATAAATGGTTCTTGATTTGGGGTTTTTGTGGTAGAGAAATGTAATCAGAGGATACTCTTAAATTGATTGATGGCCAGAATTTGGACACCCAATGATTGTTGGGATCAGTCAAATTTATTTTATTTTTCATCAGTTATTTTGGTTTTATATCAATGGATGATCTAAAATGTGAGGATAAGAATGCAACTTCAGGACATTCTAGAAAAATAAAGAAGTACATATCGCGTAGTCTGATGAACACACACCTTCTCAACTCATATAATCAATTTGTATAGATTTTAAAAAATAATATATCACATTCAATGTGAGACCTACCACATGTTGTTTGAAAAATTATTGTATAGTCATTGTGTACCCTTTTTGTACACATTAATAGATACGTAAAGGTATACAGTAATATACGGAGTACATGGGAATGACCATGTACTTATAAATGGTGAAGTAAACATGCATGAATATAGAACCTAATAACGATCATGTACTCAAACATGACGAGGGTAGATAGACAGGACAAAGAAAATTTTCATTACCAGTTCACAAATTCACAAACAATGTACATGGTAATGATATTGTGACCATGGTAATAGATACATGAAGGTTTATACATAGTGAGACTAGTCCAATACCCCATGGTATATTCTGTGTAATTTCTCTTAGGCATTTTTTTGTCCTCATTCTCTTTAGTGGTACCATAGTCTAAAGGGTGTGTTTTATTGGTCCATCCCTATGAAGGTATAGTGATGAATCATGTCCTTACAAAATAATTTGATCACTTATATTTGATTAGAATTAGATAGAGTTCATGAATCCCCGTGTGTTGATTAGGGTGTGATCCTCCACCATTTTTCTTCTTTCATTAGTAAGGGTTTAGGAATCATCATGACCAGAATTTAAGTGAATTATATCCTTTAAATGGTGGGATATTCTAAATATGGTTCGGTGGAACTGATATTCCCAAGGTTGAATCCTCTATTTAGGTGACTAGGTCTTCTAACATCCAGTGTATACTTCAATATTGAAATCCATAATGAGAGTTTCCTTTGAGATGTGGTCCATTAACATTATTATACTTTTGAATTATTTTATCCCATATGATCGATCCTGTGAATCCTCGAGTATAATCCTACCCTGGATGTATATATATGGTTTTACCCTATTACACGGTTTTTTATAATTAGTATATTTTAATTATTATTATTATTATTATTATTATTATTATTTAATCGTATATATTGATTGAAAAAAATTGATTATTATATAGATACTCTATTTATGATGTATGTTTTCTGATTTTAGGATTTTCTAATAAGTAACCATATAGGAACCCCTCTATGGGATCTTCCCACACATGTATTCTCTTAGGAAAATGAAAGGACTTACTATAGAGTCCGAGGTGTACCATGATGTGGTAGAGAAAAGTGGAGCTAGATGGGTCTCTTACAGAATTGTGAGTTTGATTTAATATCAAACCCATAATTATTAGTAGGATTCCCATTTTTTTTCTCCTTTGGTTGGCTCATATGTAACATCTTTAGAGTTTGTGAAATATTTTTTGAATAAATTTAATCTTTTTTAATTTTTCATTTCATATAATACAGAATATATATTTTGATACATGAAAAAACCAAGTTATTATTTCCTTGTATGTGACACCATGTTAATATTTCCTTATAAAATACCCCAATATATTTTTGGGTTACACACAACACCAGCTTGTCTTGACCTACACGCAACACAGACTTTCCTAACTGTATAGACAACATCGACATAGAGATAACAACAAGAAACATTGAGTTTCCACTAAACATAATTTTATCATTATACTTATCTAAACATGATAATTATAAACTCGACATTAAATTTATTAATATATATTCTAAGAACTAATTTTCAAATATTATTAATAATGGTGATAATTTAAAAAATAATTTTCGGTAAACACTTTAAATGTTTTAAAATACTATTTTCCCAAAAGAACTGTTTTTTATGTCTCTATTTGACAGTAATAAACATAATTTTAAAACCTTATAGAAAAATCATTATAAAAATATAAATAATTTTTTAACTAATAATTTCAAATATATTTTAGGGTGAATGTTTCAGTTTTTTATTATAAATTCATTTTTGGGATGAATAATGAAAAATACTGATTTTTTATTCAATACTATTTTTTTTATTTTTTTATGTTGTTAAATTAAATGTTATATTATTATAAAAGTCAATTTAGATCAGATATACATATAATATTCTAATTTATGTCATTGTAATATTTTTTTTATCAAATTTAGATTTTAAATATTAATTAACTATTGAACATTCTTACATTAAAACCCAACTTTTTCACGATGTCTATGAGATTAGCAGTAAATATAAATTTCCACTTATATGAATTGAGTTTTTAATACTAGACATAAATGGTTTTTATTAGTATGATATTTTTAATCTAATCAGACCATCTTAATTTTTGTCATAAATTATTAGGGAAAATTATTGTAATTCATTATAATGATTAAGGGAAAATTAATCTTAACAAGGGAATAAACCTTTAACATAATTTCCTAAATAAGCTAGAAAATTTCCAAAATCATATTTAATGACCATATATCTTCTATAAACCTTATATTGTTGAATGTTTTATTTTTTTAAAAATATTTATGTAAAAATGTGTGAACCCCTAATTTGTTTTAAAAAATTCCAAGTGTGTCATTTCACTCCCCGAAAAAGACCACTATCTATCCCCCTTCTTCACAAATCTAAATAAACTTATGCTTGGAAAATATAATACCAAATGACTTCAAAAAATCCCTTAATTATATATTCAGTCCTACCTTTGGGATGAATTCCATCCATTAAATCCTTTTTGGTTCAAATAAAAAAAGATCTACTCAAAAAAGAGGTAACATCTTCCCTCAACATATTTCCCTTATTTTATTTATTCACCACCAAAATTATTATCATTAAATGATCATATAATAACAATATTATCATAAATATGGTAATGTATTTTTATTCTAAGGATTATACCTACACTTACACACAATTTTAGATAATGGGTAACAAATATACTATTTATGTTTACGACTAACGACCACCTCACGAAACGATGATGGTTTATTTTTCCTTTACCATCTTTCATGGTTGGGAATTATAGTAGAATGGTTGTTTTTTATATGATATATATTATATGTATTATTTCATTATTCTTTTGTAATTATTTTATAAATATACCATTAGACTTTACATTTTGTGTAAATATGATAATTTCATTTGGGGATGTGTGGACTACTGCCTCCTCAAAGTATTCTGATTCGTTCACACATTAAATGCTATGTATTCAGGGTTGTTTTTAGTAAAAATAATATATATATATATATTTACATATATATATATGATATAAATGGTATATTTATGATTGTTTATTTATTATATAACTTATTACTTCATGATTTCCATTTTCTGTAAATATAAAAATTTCCATTGGGTAAGTGTGAACTATCACCTCCTCAAAGCGATATGATTCATTCACACACTACATGGAATGTGTTAAGGATAGTTTTAGTGAAAATATATGATATATATGACAAAACAACTTATAAATTATAGATATTATATAAATATATTTATATATTTCATTTACATACGTTCTTTCAATATGATAATAAAATGGGAGCAACATTCATGTGTGTGTACGTCCTACCATCTCCGTGAAAAATGTTTTCAATTTCATCTTTATATACCACATATATTATTTTAAATACATAAAAAAACATATATATTATTATAATATATTTTCTTACATTATTAAATTTTGTAAATCATGTTCTATGAGATACAGTCAAGAATAATAAGTCTGAACATGTATGAAGCAGGATGAAGATATTACCCAAAGTGATAAATTAATATAAAATTGATAATAAGAGGGTAATATAAAGTCATTATAAAACCATATATAGTTTTATATATAATAATATTGTTCTATTGTATATGTATACATTATTTATATTTATTACACAAGATGTTTGAATGAGTATGATGAGAGTCAAGACACATGGAACAAGAATTTCATCTCACATTTTATTTATATGAGATAGGTTCCATATTCACCACTAAATAAATTTTTGTGTTTTATGTACTTACCTAAGATAATTTATATAAATAATTTACTTTAATAAATAATATTAAAATATTTATATTGATGTTATTATTTAATGGGAATCATGATTTTATTGATACACAAATAGTAAGGGGTTTCTCATATAACTTTTATTTTTATGTGAGACATAAGCCATGATCACCTCCTAAATCTAATATGTGGTGTATATAAGAACCATAGATGTAACCTATGATTCATATAATTCAATTTTATTATATCTTAGTCATGAATTAATTTTTCAAAATATACCAAATTGTTGAGATAATTTTGTCTCAATTTTCATTCATTGAAACACATGTCATATTATGCACCTATATTTTTCTATAAGGTGTATATACTACCATTGAGGTGTTAAATCATGAATTTTTATATTTTAATGGTATTTTAATGTTCATTTAATTTTGTTTTCCTACATATGGAGTATAATTTAATGTTACCAATTATAAATCATTTTATGAAACAATATAATCTTTTATCAAGATTTTTTTTATCATTTTCCATACATCAATCAAATTTTATCGTCCATATATCAAGGGAAATCATGAATTTTTTATAAACTATATATTCATGATATATTCATTCATTGGTATCCTTTTTTCACTCTTTATCACACATGAGGATTAACAGAGGGTTTTTATGCATATCCAGCTTTACCTCTCTCTTCGGTCGGAAATTAGTGTTATTTGAAATCCCTATTTTATAAAAAAGTTTTAAAAATCCATTAAAAAATTAAATATTATATTTAATTGTGTCTTAAATGAAATGGTTTTCAAAACAATTTCAATCTTTCTATATAATTTTTCAATTTTTTTTTCAATGAATTTATCTTCAAAATGTTCTCAGTAATTATTTATCTGAACGAAATATTTTTAAAAGAGAAATATATTGTAATGGTTTTGAATATTATATAATAAATTCTCAAGGAAAAGGGCTTGAAGATGTTTTGAAGCTTATTATTTAAAAAATTAAAGGAAAATAAATGCAAAAAAAATTATGCTCCTTTTATATAACTTCATGGAAAACTGTTTTTCAAAAAAAAATTAAGAATCCATAACATGTTTTCAAGGTAAAAGTCATTAAAATTGATTTTAGACAATCATTAAATGTATTAAATGGAATTTCAATGAAAATAGTTTTTATAAAGGTTTTATGTTTTAAAAATTATTTCCAAATAAGAAAGAAAAAGCACATAGTAATTCATCAATGTAATGAAGGAAACATAAGGAAGTTCTCACTAGGTATACACTAGGGTAGTAACAGTTGCAGCATCAGTCACAAATTTCAAACTCCTCAGCCTATGGAAAAATCATCCTCTAGATAGTATAGTGGGCCTATTGGGTCACACATAGCTTCTTCCCACTAACCTTGATATATTTTGGTACTTATCCCTGATGAGTATTGTAGGTATGTCGGGTCACACAGAGCTGCTCCCCAGTATGGGCCTACCGGGTCACAAAGAGTCGCTTCCCACCATGACCAAACTTTGTTACTCCACTTGTCGAGTACCATGGGGTTTCCAAGTCAAATAGTGTCTCTCTCTACCTCGGGAATTCTGGTTCACACAAAGCCACTTCCCAATGGCCATCCTTGAGCAGTCTTTAGGTCCCTGCCAGCTATAGGGTTCAGTATGTAGTGTACTTGGGAGAACCTCTCCTCAAGACATTTGACCCTTCCCGGCATCCATGAAAGTCATCACAAATACTTCCTAATGATCCACCACCTACAGAGGGTTCAAATTCCACAAATGGACCTTCATTCAGATGTGCAGTTTGCATGATACTACTGTTTTAGTTACCAGGGGACCGGTTGGACGGGGCCCGGTTTGACCTAGTCGGATCGACCCGAGCAACTTTGCTTGGGGTTCCACATGCCCCAGTTCATTTAGAAAAAACTGACCAGACCTAATTTGGGTCGGGGTCGGTATGGTCTAGCTTGACCAGCAGGCCAGGCCTAATAGGTCTCGCTGGACTCGGCTAGGTTGGAAGAGGGTACAACATGCCGAGTTTCCCGACAACCCGACCTAGTCCAGCCCATCCCAAAGACGTATCATCTCTGGCCCACCAGTGTGTGTCTAGCTTGCTAGGTGCGGGTTCGACCCACTGGCGTGGTCCCGCCCATTGGGCTCAGGTTCTGCCCACTGGACAGCGGGACCAGCTCATCTCGGTGAGCAGAAGGTCAGACCCACAGTGCGGGTCCGACCTCCTGGGGGTTCTCACCCTATCCAATCTTTAAGAGGTGGATAGTTCCACCTCACTGGATGGGCCAAGAGATGCGTCTGTTCCCCAACATCCTCCAACGGGTCGCCGCAGGGCACCTCCTCTTCCGCGGTCTTGTGACTGCAGCCAGTTATGCAAGTCGTAGCTCGGTGCCCCACATCTATTGTCCACCGACATGGTTAAGAAACTGCATCCACCACCTCTAGCCGCCGGCTCAAATGACTGCTTCTCCTGCTACACCACAGCTCAGTTCGGCCACAACCTTTTTTCCAGTGTGCTGTCACAGCGCACCGCATCCAAACCGTGGTCGTCGCCAAGGGTCACCACTAGCAGTCACTGCTGCCACAACCGGTTCAAGTGTGTCAATGAATTATTCCACGGATAACCGGGTTTGTATCTGTGGTTCACTCTTCATTCCACTTGCACCTACGTTTTCGGAGGATCATCCTCTCCACCGCTACAGTATCAAAAGTTTTTATCTATTGATTCAAGTGTTTGGACACAAATAACACCCACGACGGAGGGGCTCGGGCCTTGTTTGTGTCAGGTCGAGCCCTCCGTGTTAGAATTTTACAAAACAAGGGAGGTTAGGTGATTATTAATTTGAGTAACAAAGATAATAAAATCCTAAATAATGAAATCCCAAAAAATTCACCCTCCTACAAGAATATCCAATCTCCAGTTTCACCTGTTCGTGGGTTAATTAACATCTGTTGTTTAGAAATGGAGGGGCAAGAACAACGAATAATAATCCCCTACCTCTTAGAAGTTCATTGTCGCACGTTTGTGCTCAAGGGGTTAAGGCGTTGACGTCACATCACGACTCTGTTATTTGAAAGATGTGACGATGACGATTAATTTCCTCCAGTGTTCTTCATTCATTGTTGGGTGTGAAAGTCCATCATATGTTCACCAAGGAATCCTCCTTTTTCTTTAATCTATATCTTTTTATCGTGTCGAATTATAAAAGGGGACACGTTGCAGTGTTCCCATTATTATGTGATGTCGTATTGTTATGTTTTTTTATTTATGAAATTGTGTCATTATTACACAGCATTAATGTGTTGTTGCACAACAAGTTTAATGGTCCATTAATAAGCCTCATTGATGTGTATCTTGTCCGCTATGTGGCTGCCCCACATAGTCACTATCCTCCACTCAAATGTGAGAAAGAAAAAAAATAATTATTTTTAATTATTTTCTTATTTTTCTCGAAAAGTTCGAAAAATAATTTTTCCACTCTTCCCTTGTCGGCCGATGTTATGTCATTTTCGCCAAATCCCAGCATTCTGAATTCAATGGTGCCCGCATATTTTTGATCTGAGAAATGGTTCAAAAGATAGAAAATCACAATCACATGTTTACTGAACGTACCTTAAAAAAAGTTCAAAATTCTATTCTGGGCTCTCCAAACCTTGGAATCACATGCTTTCAAATTTCACGGTCACAAAATAATTCCATATAATACAAATTACATGGAAATTCGAAGACATTACATTGTTTTTCCGCTTATTTATTAATATTTCATATCATTTTATTTTGGATATTTTTATAATTCCTTCCCATAATATCATAATTAATGGAATTTTAAATTGTCTGTCTTGATATGAAAAATGTTTATTTTTTATATTTCCATTTTTATATTATTTATTATATTTCATTACCAAAAATTCAACATTGAATATTTTTAATTCCCCCACATTATTTTCTCATTATGTGTTCTTTTTGAAATGATAATGTCATCAAAAGTCTTCTATTTATAGAATAATCCAATTAAATCTATTTATTCATGAATCCATATTTCAATGATATGTTGATTTTATAATTTGAATTTAATATATTAAATTTAGTATGTACAACTTAAATAATTAGATAAACCTCACGTGTAAAATGTATCTTCTTTATTTAAAAATAAGAAATTTTAATTATCTTTCATATTCCTCTGAATAGTAAATTTATTATCATATTTCATTGGATTTGTAGGCTTTTACATTAGTTTTTACATTTTCAATATAAAATGAAATATAATATTTTTTCTAGACTTTTGATATTTAATAAAAATTTTACATGATCATGGAGAGACCAATAATTATATTCCTCCCTAATTAATTGAGAGATTATATACTCCGTGGAGAATATTATGAGTTATTATAAATTATTATGTGTAATTATGGTTTATATGGATGTGACATTCCAAGACAAGCTCATGTTGACCATTATTAGAAACACGTTATTTTGAGGATATATTTATAGAATATTGCTTCATGATTGAATATGAGATTACGAAGATGTATAATTCCATTATTTGACTAAATATTATCCTCATTAATTACACCATTCAAATCCAGTGATTCTCAACCCGCATTTAGTAGTGGTTTCAATAGTGGGTAAGGATTACTTGAAATAATAAGAGATTTATAATTTCATGTTACAGTTAGTAGTCACTAATGAATCAAATGTATCATCAAATGAATTTATTTGTTTAGAAAAAATTGAAAACAAATAAAAAAGGTATTGGTTTTGATATGTTATGGAGTTTATATTATTTAAATTAAAAAATAAATGGTTAATGGAATGTTGGTTGTGTAATATTTTCTAAAAACAAGTATTTGTTGGATTTTTATGTTGGTGGATTTAAAAAACCTCTATATTGATATTAAATATAATAAAACTATGTGATGTATAACAAAATGTGATATAATTATTCTAACATAAACATAAATACATATATAAAATATGTTTCCATATCAATAATATATAAAATAAAAAATTTCATATATAAAATAATAAATTAAAAAATCACACCCCACTAGGAAGGGGAGAATTTATTTAAAATAAACTCTACAAATGTAACACTATAATTAATTTTTATGTAGTTATTTTTCAATACATACATAAAATATTTTATAATAAATAAAATAACATAGTATTAAGAATACCATTATAAATGGATATATAATAATGAAACAGATATTGAATAAATATTTTTATTTTCATTATAATAGGGCAAGAAGTGATGGAATTTGAATAGGAGAATTATCCTTATTGTATGGAAAATTGAAATTATTGAATATTTTTCTTTGTCTATTCCTGATTTTTTATCATCTTATAAAAATGGAATTTAAACACTATTTTTAGTCAATGAATATAGGTTATGTTTTATAAATAAATATTTAGGAATCATTTTCTTGAAATACATTAGATGCATAATCGATATACATAGCTATCTACCATTATTTATTACGACATCAAAACCTTACTAGATCCTTTGATACTCATATAATGCATAATAAAAATTTATAATCATGAATAAATACCCCAGATATGAATATCCCCAAAAACCTATTATGGAAAATGAAAACATAAAATAAAAAATAATTATCAATGTCATGTATATCTCATTAAATCAGGACCAGTAATTTTATCTAACCATTAAATCAAATTGAACATAATAGTTTATCAAAACTCATTAGTAAATGAAATCCCAAAATTCATTACAAATCTAATATAAAAAATCCCTCATTTATTTTATTACATTGTAAATTAAATCAAACCATTTTGCAAAATAGTCCTAAATAATTCAATCAAATAATATCATAGAATTAGTCTATCTATTACATTTCCCCTTTAGTTTTTTATTAAACTTTACCTCATTTCATTTAATTTAAAATTATATTTTAAAAATTATAAAATATATGACTCAAAATTTAATGACTATATAATTATTCTATCTGAACATATATCACAAAAATAAGATACATTACACAATATATTTAGATGAAAAAATTAAATATGTATCAGTAACAAAAATCATTTCACAATAATATTATTTTATTTAATTCACGAATACAAAATTCCTAATCTATTATCTATACTAAAATTGGCTTCCTCCTTGCCTAAGTGTAACAATTTCCATCTTCCACATCACTCAGCATTCCAATTTCCTCTACTTCCAATTCCCTATCCCGCGACAGAATTCTATCTCCCCTCCCGCGCTCTACCTCCATTCCATCGGGGTTTCTCCTAGGGTTCCTGCCGGCATTCATCGATCCCCTCTTATGATCCTCTCCACGAGTCCCCTCTCCCGGTCACCTTACTGATCATCCTCAGCCTCCATGCCTCCACCTCCATGCCTCCACCTCTGCGTGCTCCACCTTCGGTCCCGTCGGGATTTCTACTAGGGTTCCCACAGCTCTCTATGACTCCCCAATATCGAAACTCTCCGCGATTCCCATCTCCCGGTCCCCTTCCCGATCATCCTCCGCCTCCACGCCTGCTCCTCCACGCCTCCACCTCTGCGAGATCTGTCTGTAGTTGAGTTCCGCTACTAGCAAGGAGTCCAAATAGGACCGAATGTTGGTAAATTATATGTGAGCATCATCGTCGATGGGGTATGCTTGAAATTACGGTTTCCAATGAAATATATATCTAAGGGTTTTAGAAATGTATATACTTCCATCTATGTAGAGTAAGTTTTGTCGATTTTTCTTTTGAGTTTTCTGAATAGTAGGTTGTCATTTATGGCTCGTTTATTTGTTTAATATTTTGTTTCCTTCCATTAATTTTTTTTTCTATAAACTCATGTTGTGGAGAAATACTGCATTTTTCTTTGTCCATTGATATATGAAAATCTATTGTCCAATTTATTATAGTGAAAAAGTTATGGATTTCTTATTTTATTCAAGATTTCCTTTCCTACAGCAGGTTTTCACTTCAATAGGACAGTTCACATCAGGGCTTATGATTCCATAAATGTATGATTCCTTTTACAGAACATCAAAGCATACCACTAATTTTAGCTTTCCGGTAAATGATACTAATATTAGCACAATAATTTTAATTACATCTGTATCTGGTTTGCTGTTTTTGTTGTAAACATATATAAAAGTCACTTTACAGTCCACTGTGCATAATACAATTACAACTGCAACCCATTTATGGGTACCTATTAATGCATTATATTATAATACATTCAGACTGCATATTATGTTGTCTAATTTCATTCTAATTTACACCAGTTTTTTCATGTTTCTATGACTATACTTTATTGCATTAGTAGGAAACTGCTTCGTGAGGTATACAAAATATTCACTCAAGCTCTTTCATCCATCTTCACTGTTTAAAGATTCATTAATAACCATCCTAGGAAATCATTTCTGTATACTATTACCCCTCTGCCCAGCCCCCCTCCCCCTACCCATCCCCCTCCCCCTGCCCCTGCCCAACCCCCTCCCACTGCCCAGCTCCCCCTCCCCCTTCCCAGCTCCCCCCTTCCCAGCTCCATCCATCCCCCTACCCCTGCCCAGCCTCCCCTCCCCCTGCCCATCTCCCCTCCTCCCCCTGCCCTTGCCCAACCCCCTGCCCCTGCCCAGCTCCCCCCTCCCCCTGCCCAGTCCCCCTTGCCCCTGCCCAGTTCCATCCCTCCCCCTGTCCCTAACTTGCCTCCTCTCCCCCTACCTAGCTCCCCTCCTCCCCCTCCCCCTGCCCATCTCCCTCCCCTCCAGTCATTTCCAGTATAGCATAATTTTTAATAGAAAATTATATTTTCAAGTAATTCATTTATGTATACTGTATACATTCTTCGTTATTAGAGGTATAAGTTTCGTTTATTAAATTTACAAGACATTTCTTATCTATGGGTACCTTTTACTACATTATATGACATTAAATAATAAGATTTAATTGATGTTTTTTGTCTGTAATTTATATATTTATCTTTGATGTTGGTATAACTGTGGTTCATTGAAATCACAATACAACAGAATACATAGTTGTGGGAGCATCCTTCTTCACTGCATAAATTGACCTTAATATCCGTCCAAGGTATTCATTCATACAGTTATAAATATGTCTTCCCATAGTGCATTCCACTTATTTTAATATAATGTTTTCAGATGTATCATTTCTGTATAAAATAGATATTTTTTTCATGTTGGTGTAACTATCGTTCAGTAAAACCCCAGTACACTGCATGTTTGAATTACATTTACAACATACATCATATATTATTCAAACATGCATTATCTGTCGATTGTCAAATCAATATATTTTAAATTGACTCTACGTACCCATAAACATCTTTTCTTTGAATTCTAAAACTTTACAATTCAACATAAAGACATTAAAATAAAGATGCAGACACCGTCAGCATCTCGTGATGCAAGGTTTCAAAGAAGATATCTTATGAGAGAATGAAAAATCGGTACAACATTAGTATATTCCCTTGGAAACATTCCATGAAAAAACTTCTTGAATTACAGGTTCGTAACATTATAGGAAAATCACCGATGAGCTCCGGTCAATTATTTTCTACTGCAACATTTGACACTATGCAATTGAATTCCGACTTGAACAGAGGAGCATGCATACCTCTTTCACCTCCTTGGTACCAATGGTCAGTACTTTTTATATTACTAACATTTTCAGATACAACAAACAAATTAAATGTGAATAATCTCATATGATTTACCCATTTTACTGTTGAACTGATAGTGGCTCTACATTCTGGATCTTATTCGCCAAATACTGTTCAAAAAAGCCTTAGAAATGATAGTAGTAATCGTATTAACTTTACTTCAAGTAAGTATCCGAGCGTTTCAATCTGAAATTACATCTAATCGTTACACTTTTGTTGATGTCATGTCTATTCACCACAAGAGGTTCAGGCATTTCATTGTCACCTATGTCTTTGAACGGTTTGTTATATCAAGCATTCAAAGAACATTGACTAAATATTTTTTTGTTACTATGTTGTAACATTGTATAGTTTGTCAAATATTAACTATCATTGACAACTCATCATGGAGATTCATCAACAAGATATGCACCCGGTAGCAAGAGAAAGCATATATCATCTTTTAATACAGAAAATTATGACCCCTCTAGTATCTACACCATTAGTGTAGTTTTGTGAAAGATTTCATGTTTTTTCTCACATGTATTGAAAGAATAAACTATATTTACATTAATTCTTGTAGGTATAATGATTGAAAGACATATTCCCAGTTACCCTGCACATGAAACATTATCAGAGTAAGCACAACTCACGCTTTCAGATGATCTTCAAATATGACTTAGTGTAATATGTTGCATACTATGTTTAAAACAGATACTATTTTACTTCTTCAACTACCGGTAACAAAGCTTATTTTTCCGACACAGGTGTGTTTTATATTATAATCATGTTGTATTCTCTATGTGTATCTATAGATATATATCTCCTATGAGTATGTATTTCCCTGTACTTTTAATGCATTATTTAGACTTCAAAAATATGCATCATCTAAATTGAATCATGTCATTTCAGAAAGAGATGTAACAACTGGTGAAATCAATGATGCATTTAATCATCGGAGAGAGTTTTTAGGTTTGACCAAATATGTAATCATTTGTTACTAAATAGGAATTTCATATGAAGTTTCTTACTAACTAAATGAAAACATTGCTGCAGAAAGCATGCATCAGCTTCACATTGCAGAAACTGCAGGTCACCGTACTATTTTTATCTTTAACAAATGTTATACAGGTCCTGATATTTTTACAGAATTTATAATTCCAAATTTATTAACACCATTAATTTAACCATTATTCACCTGTAGAATATAAGAATAGTGGAGATCCCTCTAATGTTTGTCAATAATGTGGTTCTATATTTTGTTTTGATTAGAGAAATATTAAATGTAGCACCAAAGATAACCCACGATTTTCTATATGTAGCGCGCTTGGTAAAGTCTCTTTGAAATTACTACCATCCTTCCCTCCATATCTTCAAACGTTGGTCTTTGATCAAAACTCTATGGAGGAAAGAGGATTCTAGGAATATATACATATTTACAATTATATGTTTTCATTCACATCAATGGGTGGTAAGGTTGACAGATCATTCAATGATGGAAGAGCTCCAACTATATTCAGATTTAATGGACAAAACAACCATCACATAGGTAGTTTGTGTCCTCCGGAGGGACAACCGCCTAGGATTGCCCAATTATATGTTTATGATACTGCAAACGTGTCTCAAAATAGGATTCTTAACGTCACGTAAAATTTAATATGTCGGTTACCATGTTTATGTGATTGTCATATTTTCACTTCATTCGTAACTTACTTCACTTTGCAGTTATGACAGAGCAAATTCAAACACAGAAGTCAATTATAATGTTTTTGTCAACTGACAAAATATTCTGCATGAAACAAATTTTTTAGCTCGTCAGTTCAGATGTGAAAAGGATGTTCCTGATCGTCCAGAACATGCAAACTTAAAATTTTTCCTTCTCAAGAGAAGCCAAACAGATGCAATGACATACAACTTGCCTACAACTTCTGAGATTGCGAATCTTATTGTCGGTAACATTGATGATCTCAACTGTGAAAGAGATATCATTATTCAGAGAAAAAGTGGTGATTTGCAGTGGAATGATGAGAATCATCCCATGTACTTTGCATTTCAATATCCACTTCTTTTCACAAATGGTCAGGAGGGATAAGTTGACAACATTTTACATAGATCTACATCTATGAGTACTTGTACAAAGGATCAAAAAGTTACAATGCGTGAATACTTCTCCTATCACTTGCAGTGTCATTCGAGTGATAGGTCAATATTACAATTTTTGAGAAGAATATTGCAACAGTTTATTGTTGATGCATATACAATGATAGAGTCTCATAGACTATCCTTCATTCGCTTCAATAAAAAATGCTTGAGGGTTGAGTTTTACAAGGGGTTGCAAGATACTTTTCAACGAGGTGACTGTGATAGGTCTGCATGTGGGAAGCGTATCATTTTACCATCTTCATTTACTGGTGGTCCTAGATATATGATTCAAAATTACCAAGATGGTATGTCAATATGCAATTGGACAGGATATCAAGATTTTTTTAACGTTTACATGAAACCACTATGGCCTGAGATCACAAGATTGGTATCATCTAACAATCAGTGCTTTTCAGTTTTTCGGCACATTTTAACCAGAATTTTCAATATTAAGGTTTACCAGTTGATGAAAGACTTAGGAGATAGATGTTTCTTTTTAAAGTCACGAGTAGGTACCTACTTTTATATAGATTATTTTATAATACATATTTATATTAATTACTAAATCTATTTTTGAACTATGTCATTTAAATCATTACGTTCTGTGCAGTTGCTCGTATAATGGAATTTCAGAAACGAGGACTGCCTCATGTACACATTTTACTGTTTTTATGTAGAGAGAGAAAAGCAGGTACTCCTGCCTGCATCGACAAAAGAGTTTCTGCTAATGTTCCAAACAAATGTGACATCCCAAAACTTCATGAGGCGGTTAAGAAGTTTATGATGAATGGAACTTGTGGTGATTCAAATCGTTGATCTCCTTGTATGAAAAATGAAAATTGTACTAAATTTGTTCCAAAAAAAATGTTGAAAGTACAACAGTTGATGGTTATGGGTATGTTCGATACCGACGATTAAATGATGGAAACACGATCGTAAAGAATGGTGTCCCATTGGATAATCGGTTTGTTGTACCACATAATCATTTCTTGCTAATTAAGTATCAAGCTCATATGAATATAGAAGTTTGCAATCAATCAACTTCCATCAAATATTTGTTTAAGTATATTAGCAAAGGTAATGATCGTGTCATAGGAGCTTTGTATGAAACTAACAGTGTAGCACATTTAGGCCATAATGATGATGAGATTAAAATGTATTATGATTTCCAGTACATCTCTCCTTTTGAGGCTTATTGGAGGATATTTTCATATGATATCCACAATAGATATCCTCCGGTTGATAAGTTACATTTCCATTTACCAGGCCATAATATTGTTACGTACACTGACACTGATCATATTGAGGATGTGTTGAGTAAGAGTAATATTTATGATTCAATTCTTACAGCTTGGTTTCAAGCTAATATTGCTTACCTGGAAGGAAGGTGTCTCTCATTCATAGAATATCCAACTTGATTTGTATTCCACCAACGAGAAAAAAGATGGTGTCCAAGAATGTAGGGGTTCAGTATCGGTAGACTTTATTATGTTCCACTGACATCTGGAGAGATTTATTACCTACGATTAATGCTCACAAAGATCAGAGGTGAAACTTGTTTTTAAATTATTAGAACTGTGAAAAATATTATCCATGGTACTTTTCGTGAAGCATGTTCTGCATTGGGACTTCTTGCTGATGACAGAGAATTTATTTTAGAAATAAAAGAGGTTTCAACTTGGGCTACAGGATATTCTATGAGTAGACTATTTGCCAGCATTATGTTCTCAAACAATATTTCCTGCCCAGACATTGTGTGGCATGAAACATGGGAGCTCCTCAGTGAATACATCCTCTATACTTCTTGAATAAAAATATTTCATGAATCTATATAGATTTGACACTCACGGACCATAAAAAATAAATGTATTCTTTGCTTGAAGCAGAGAATATACTTCAGAGGAATGGTCGATCTCTTCATGATTTTCCACCAATGCTGGTTCCAGATTCTGATATTGTCTCTCAGCGAAATCATTTAGTAGCAGATGAACTAAATCATCACAGAGACAGTCTTTGGAATGAGTATCTGACATTGCAAATTCATCTTACTGATGAACAGAACGATGCGATGACAACAATTATTTCTCTGTTAACTGCATCCACCGGTGGTTTCTTTTTCTTGCATGGTCATGGAGGCACATGTAAGACATACATTTGGAATGTATTGAAATATTTACTACGGTCTGAAGGTAATATTTTTCAGGCAGTTGCATCCAGTAAAATTGCAACATTACTGCTACCTGGTGGAAGTACGACACATTCTAAATTTCGAATTCCTATATCTATTTCTTAAAATTCTGTTTGCAATATTCAACAAGGAAGTGATGTCGCAGATATTTTACTGTTAACAAAGCTAATTATTTTGGATGAGGTACCAATGACTCATAAGCATTGCTTTGAAGCCCTTGATCATACATTAAAATATATAATGTCAATAAAAAATGAGAATGCTTCAACCATGCCATTCAGTGGAATAATAATTGTGTTGGGTGGTGATTTCAGGCAAATACTACCTGTCGTACTAGGTGGAAACAGAAATGATATAGTTTGTTGAAGTATATCTTCCTTCATATTTAAGGAAACATTGTCGTGTTCTGAAAATGACAAGGAACTTGAGATTTTTTTCCAATTATTCTACAATTTCAGTTTACCTTCTTCAATTTTCCAAATGGACTTTAGATATTAGTGAAGGTCTCATTTGCAGAATCAAATGATGGTGAAACTTTAATTGCAATCCCATCTGCATATCTTCTTGCTTGGACTACAGATCCTATTTGAGCAGTTTTTGAACACACTTATCCCAACTTCATGAGTAACCATGCTGATATTAATTATCTTAAAGACCGTGCCATCTTAGCTCCAACTCGGGATATTGTTGAAGAAGAAAATGCGTAAATGATGTCCCTCACCTGTTCTGAATGAAAAGATTATTTCAGCTCAGATTCAGTTTTTGATGCAAGTATTGATACTGATAGGCCGGAAAAACATTTACACTTCTGATATGTTAAATGGAATTAATGTTTCTGGGATGGCTTCCCATAAGATTACACTCAAAATTGGGGTACCTTTCATGTTTCTTCGAAATGTAAATCAGTATATGGGATTATGTAATGGGACTCTCTTGATTATCACGCATTTGGGAGATCATGTCATCAGAGCAATAATATTATGTTGTTGTAATTCAGGATATATTGCTTTCATTCCAAGATTAAATATGACACACTCCGACTATCGATGGCCTTTCAAACTGCAAAGAGGAAAATATCCTTTGACTATTTCTTATTCTATGACTATTTACAAAATTCAAGGACAATCACTATCTACTGTTGGGGTATATCTTCAAAAACTTGTTTTTTTTTCATGGTCAATTATATGTTTCTCTATCTAGAGTCACATCACCATTAGGATTGAAAATAGTAGTTGGTGATAATAATCCCACAACTCGTGAATCAATGAAAAATATTGTGTATAAAGAAATATTTTATACATTGTGTTAGGTATATGTCAAATTATATGTTAAATTGTCAATGTTTGGTTCTGCTCAGCTTATTTCTATATGATTTTATGAATATGAATATATCTGATTATGATATCTTTCTATAGAAAAAACATCACATTATTACCAAGATGTCACGATCTATTACCCCTTTGAATTATATCACACATGATACCGATGAGACGTTGAAGATACAAGTGTGTATTCTGAATTTGTGGTGTAACACAACATCTAGGTACTCCAATGATGTTGTTGCGATTGATATAATTCGTGGTGTTTTACAGGTGAATTATAAATTAAAATTATAGTGTATTTTATATTTCTGTTGTTTCACTTATATTCTCATTTCAAGTATAGGATAGATTATTCAACTACATTGATATGTCTTTATATTTTTGACATTATTAGATCTTTATTTCTGCAGAAAACAAAGATACACTGTACAGTTACTGGGTGTCAAATTCTATCTAAGTTCAGAAATATATTGAGTAATGGAATGTGCTATTTCATATAGAACTGTCAGATAGCTGTTAATCAAGGTACATACTTAGGATGTAGACATATATGTCGATTACTATTCGCATCAACAACGCATGTCCGGCCTTGTGATGCACCTCTACCACATTTATTTTTTGATTTTACTGCCTTCGATGACATAATTCTAAGAAGGGTTCCAGAGAAACATTTAATAGGTAGATGTTTCTTAAGATTCCTGACACGTAAGTTTAATGATTTTAAATATTCTGTATTGATCAATACAGAATATTCTGGATTGGTTTTACATACCATTATCTAAAATTATTGTGATTTTTATTTTTTGTAATCTGTTTTATAAATTATTGGATACATACATTGCCTCACATCCTCCTGAGGCATTAGGTAGTTCCAATTTGAGGATGCAAATTGTCATATAGGATGAAAGGTTAGTTACTACGGACTATTAATTTCTCTGACCCATAATTTATATTTAACAACATGTAGTACAAATTTTTTGGGCAGTGGGTTACAACTTAAATGCAGTTTATGCGGTGACTATGCGAACCAGATGTCGTCATACTTGGAAGAAGATATCGGTTGACCAATTGTTTTAATATTGCAACTTGTCAGTGCTAAGAAATTGAATAGTATTCTCTCTAAAAACACAATGCCTTATTTCCCTTTTTTTATTCAATTCATTGATAATTGTTAACCTAGTATTCCAACTAAGTTTGTTTTAAAACCATTTTCAGACTGTTTTATACTTACAACTTCCATTAATGCGACGAAAATCCTTTTCAATGTTTATATCGAAGATGTTGAATCATTCAGAAAAAAGTGCTCTGCATACTTTATTTAAATATGATTTTTTATATGATGTCCACTGATTACTATATGATATATTTACATATTATCTTTGACATTTGAGTTGCATTTTTCAATATTCAGATGTACATTTATAATGGCTTCAGATATTCAATGTTCAGCATCATCTAACCCATATTCTTCCGATACACCATTGCTATTTTGGGAAAATAAAAAAACCCTTTCTAAAGTGATGAATTGTGATCAGGTATGTAATATATGGAAAATTAAAAATTAATTTCGTGCACTTTATTAATCTGGGTGTACCAGTACAGTACTGTATAAATTCATAATCTACATTTTTCTCAATGTTGTAAAACCTAGCAAAGTGCTTTCTTTCTGTTACCATAAAGAAAATTCAAACAAATCACAATAGGTTCTACGAATCATTCAATTATTGCATGCAAAAAGTGCATATTGATGATGGAAAAAATTAAGTGTAACAATTGAAAAATATCTGTAACTTTCACCATTCCCAGGTTATTATTTTTTCTTCTCCTTAACAGTTTATTACTTATTTTATTTATCAATTATAATTAATTTTAGTTATTTCATATTTATAAATCAATAGATTTAGAGTGCAGCTACTTGTGACAGATACCACGGACTGCTTGTCAGTTATCCTATTCGATAAATAAAGTAATGGAATTTGTGAGAAAAACTACTTCAGATCTGTGAGATTATTTGATTGAGGTACTACCACGTAATAAACTACCATGCTGACAAAATATGTTTACTTCAATTAAACTAACAACTACTTCCTTTTTTAAATAAGGATGATTGACGAGTATGGTTTTCCTTCCGAATTGACTATTTTCAAATAAAAAAAGATTCTCCTGTCAATTGAAGTGTTGAATTTTACTATACAAAATCATCACCGTTCAATAGAAACAGAACTCATACATGGTACTCTTTCATTACCGAAAACAAAAACTACATCACTATGTTCAATGAAAAACTTCACATATTTTCAGGTATATTATATTACATTTTCCTGTTTTCTTTAATATGGATATATTGAACAAATTTATTTCTATTATTATTTATATACAGCATTGTCATAGAATAGGTTGTACAAATGTAAGTAGTGTTGAAGAACATAATTAGGTATAATATAATCCATTATGTCATTCAATAATTCCCTCCGTGTAAAGAACATGCAACTGGAATAATGTTATATTGTTCTATATTATTATCATCAGAGTGCTGAATCATTTCGACTCTGTGCAAAGGATGACTCAATATTTGAAAAATTGTCTGCGATATCATCAGCTATTCAGGTATACATATATTTTCTTCCTTAAAATTTGCATTATAAGGCTTTATTTTAATACTACATTGTTATTACTCCTTCATTTGATGCTTCTTTTTATTATGTTTTATATTCAGAAAAACCTACTGACTGAATTTCTAAATGATGATCTTACTGAGAAATCTCATCACATCTCACCTGAAAGTGTCGGTAGAACAAGTCAGGAAAAAAATGTGGTAGTCCGAATGACCGATAAATTAAAGGAAAAAGTAGAAAATATTGACTGATATGTACAACATATATGAAAGGTAATACCTAATGTTGTACATGATTTACTAAATGTATAATTTTCATTAGGTACTAAAATAGTGACTACGTCAAGAAAGTATCATGTTTTTAGAAATTATACTGAAGGCCTCTAGAAATGAGACCACTATAAAAGTTCATGTTTATGTACAGTTGTTGTTATTCAAGACCATGGTATTGATGGTACCGCGGTCTTCCAATGCTCTTGTGCTGTCTACAAGTACATGATTTTTATGATATTATTTTCTGTTTACCTGCTAGAGTTTAATATTAGAAATTTTACGTGGGGGGTGGGCAGGGGGAGGGGCTGGGCAGGGGGCTGGTGGGGGAGGGGTCTAGTGGGGGTGGGGGAGGGGGACTAGGTAGGGGTAGGTGGAGGGGGGAGCTGGGCAGGGGGAGGGGGAGCTGGTCAGGGGCTGGGGGCGGTGGGGGAGATGGGCAGAGGGAGGGGGCGAGCTTGGAAGGGCCATGGGGAGGGTGGGGGGAAGCTGGCCAGGGGGAGGGGGGTAGCTGGACAGAGGCAGGAGGAGGGGGAGGGATGGGCAGGGGGAGGGGGGCTGGGCAGGGGCAAGTGGAGGGAGGGAGTTGGGCAGGGGGAGGGGGCTGGGCAGGGGGAGGGGGCTGGTCAGGGGGGACTGGGAGGGGGCTCGGCATGGGAAGGGGGGATGGGAAGGGGGAGGGGGCTGGGCAGAGGGGAGGGGGAAGGGGAGGGGATATATTTTATTCCTTTTCATTTAGTCATATATGATTCCTACTGTTATTATGATTTCTTATAAGTTTCTCTTTCTGTTTAAATATTTCCTACCACTATCTTGTCTTTCTAACATATCTTTTTTATTCGGCCTGGGTTGGAAGCTCGGTTGTGGAGGTGCTTCTTAGTTTTGGATTTGGATTATTACTGAGGTATACAAAATATTTACTCTTTCTCTTGCATCCGTCTTCACTGTTTAAAGATTCATCAATAACCATCCTTGGAATTCATTGTAATTGATATGGATATATCTTCATGTGGTTCATTTTTTAAAATTTAATCGGTTTTCCAATGCTTTTCTAAGGGCACGTTTTAGCGGGGGTGGGCAGGGGGAGAGGATGGGTAGGGGCAAGGGGGAGGGATAGAGCTGGGCAGGGGGGAGGGGGTGGGGGGAGCTGGGCAGGTGCAGGGGGGAGCTGGGCAGGTGGAGGGGGGAGTTGGGTAGGGGCTGGGGGAGGGGGGAGCTAGGCAGGGGAAGGGGGGAGTTGAGCAGATGCCAGTAGAGGGGGGAGCTAGGCAGGGGCTGGGGGAGGTGGGGGAGCTGGGCAGATGGTGGGGCAATCTTGGCAGGGGCCAGGGGGAGTGGAGGGGGGGATGTTGGGCAAGGGGAGGGGGGTAGCTGGACAAAGGCAGGAGGAGGGAGGAGCTGAGTAGGGGGAGGGGGGTTGGGCAGGGGCATGTGGAGGGAGGGAGCTGGGTAGGGGGAGGGGGGTGGGCAGGGGGACGGGGAGGGGTGGGCATGGGAAGGGGGGTGGGGTAGGGGGAGTGGGGTTGGGCAGAGGGGAGGGGGGAAGGCGAGGGGTTATATTTTATTCCTTTCCATTTATTCATATATGTTTCCTACTGTTATTATGATTTCTTAGAAGTTTCTCTTTCTGTTTAAATATTACCTACCACTATCTTGTCTTTCTAACATATCTTTCTGTTTGTCTTGGGTTGGCAGCTCGGTTGTGGAGGTGCTTCTCATTTTTGTCCTTGGCTGATTATTGAGGTATACAAAATAATTACTCCTTCTCTTTCATCCATCTTCATTGTTTAAAGAAACAATCAATAACCATCCTAGGAATTCATTGTAACTGAATTGGTTATCTCTTCATGTGGTTCGTTTTTTAAATTTAAACAGCATTCCCACTGTTTTCTAAGGGCATGATTTAGTGGTGGTGGGAAGGGGGGAGGGGATGGGCCGGGGAATGGGGGAGGGATGGAGCTAGGCAGGGGGAGGAGGGGGAGCTTGGCAGGGGCTAGGCAGGCGGAGGGGGCTAGGCAGGGGGAGGGGGGGGCTGGGAAGAGGGGGAGGGGAGGGGCAGGGCCTATGAGAGGTTGTGATTATTTATAGTAAGTAGTAATTTTTTAGTTCAATTTATTCCAACAGATTTTCAAATTTCACACCTTCTAAACTTCGCCTCCCCCATTCCAGCATCTTCTATTTTCCTTATATTTAGTCTTAAATCCATTTTCTTCCATCATGAGTAACCCATTCACATCATTATGGGTATTAAACTTTTTAAAACATTTCATTATTTTATTTCCATTTTCAGGTGGATATCTTCAAATCATGGTTTGGAGCAAGTCTATGATTTCAAAACAGGATGAAAACACCTATAACATTGAACTTCTCTTCAAAAACATGTTTGGGAAATCCATGTTTTCATTCTTCTCATTTTTGATTATTTTCATTTTGCTGGACTGATTTTCATTAGTTTATGTTCTGTAGGTTTTCTCATCTTACCATATTTATTTCAGTCATTTTCACATTTGTCGGTTTTATTTTTTAAAATCACGATCTTATGTTGGATTTGACTTTCACTCTTTAGTTATTATTTTTTGTTTCTTCTCAACTTTTATAAATACAAATTCTTTTTAAAAGTAAATCCATTAATCAAGCCCTTCACTTTTTAGTCAACATTATTGTTTCTTCTCAACAATTATAAATATTAATTATTATTAAAATAACATCCATTAATCGAATAAGTCGTGCTATTTCATGGGCGAGTACTAGTTTACAGTAAATAATGGTTTACCCTCATTACCCTATCATAGATAATGTGATTGTTGAGGGAAATTCAATATCTACCATTGTGGTTCACGGTCCATATATTCACTGTAATAACTAAGAATAATAATTATTTATTCACTTATTTATTAACATAGTGAATTATATTTATGTAAAATTATTGAAATTATAACAATTTATCCATGAATATAAAAAATTGAAATAATTTTTCACACATCTATTTGCAATTAATATTTTCAATGCTACAATGTATTAAACATTTCATATATAAATCTAGGATGTTTATCTTAATTTTTTCACATATAATTAAATTTCATTTGATCCAAATAATCAATATCATAGGAAATCAAACATTTATTATTCATCCTTATGGATAAAACAATTATTTTAATTCAATACTGAGAAACTATTAATTCTATAGGTTAATTTTTAAATGTGTAAAATAATTAATTGAAAATCGCACTTTTTTCTACCTATAACAACTATGGAAAATTTGATGAATATAAAATTAATTATATAAGTTTTAAATTAATATTAAGAATGACATATATTCAATGTATAGTGATTTAATATATACATACACAAATAGAAACATGGGGTCCAATTTTATACTAAAAATTTATGAATTATTGGAAAATTTTAAAATATTCTACCATCCTATATTGTAATATTCTTTATACAAATTAGACTACATTATCATAAGTACATAAGACACATTAATGATAAAAAACTATACATGATGAATAATTTATACCCTCACTTGCTCTGTTTTTTTTGAAAAGATGAATTATTCTAAAATAAATTTAAAGATAACTCTCTCTGTATATTACTGTGTTTTTTAACTATCTAGAAGTATTTGTTTAGGATTTTTATAGATACATAATAAATATAAATAAATACCATGATAAATAAAATAAGATTTTTTAATCCAGTCTATGGATCCCTTAAAAATGCTCTAAACTTATAATTTATATTTAAACATATTATTAAAACCCATCATCAATTAATTATAATATGATCCCAACCATTAATGGTATCCTTATCATTTTTTCTTATAGGATCATTATATTGATCCATCTTGTGATGATAATTTCTCATCTAAAAATGAATGAACATGTTAATCAATCTATTTGGTTTTATCTAAAATAAAATATTCCATTCCATTTCGCTATTATCAATTAGATATGATTTTCTAAATTTCTCAATACGCCTCATGAGCATTTACGGTGGGTCTATCAATAATTTTAAAAAATAAATTATAACATCATTGGTATAACACTAAGTCAACCCATATATAATTTCATTATATATATATATATATTATATAACTATATGAATCACCCCCCCAAATATTTTTCTTTTTCTACAAATTAATTCTATATAATTAAAACTTTGCTAACATAAAATATATATAATAAACCATCTATACACCTACATACACTAATCCCTGAGTTGGTCCACACATTGATAAACGGTCATTCTAATTCCCCATAGGTCAGGAACTAATATCTTGTAGCATTTGAAGATAATGTGGAATTGGTTTTTCAACAAAATATTTTAATATATATTATACATGTAGAAATGACAACACTACTCAATAAGAATGTACCCAAACCAAATAGGTAAAACAATAAACAAAAAATAAATCAACAAAATTAAAAATACATGTCAAATAAAGCCTCATAATACCCATGTACAAAGTGGATGAAATTTATATCAGTCACCTACAGCACTCTAAGTCCCATGAATCCAAAACACATGCCACTTATAAGTGATTTTTCCTTTATCATGGACCAAGAATAAGATAATATAAAAATTACCTAATGTGAAAGTTATGGTGTGAGAAAAAGATAATAGTTAGAAATGATCAATGTTTTAAAATGAATGTACATAACAATAATCCATTTTATCATTTAAATTAAATAAAAAGTTCATGGAATAAAATTTAAATATTTTAAATATACTATTTCACTCAAATCAAAATAAGGTAGATGCATTAAAATTGGTTTAAATGAAATTTTAATATAAAAAATAAATATAATATACTTTTCTTAAATAATGTAGTTTTATAATTAATTAATTTTACAGTAAAATTCAACATAATAAAGAACCATGATAACAATCTCTATGATACATTATTTTAGGTAAAAAAAATCATTACAAAAATCATTTATAATAAAAAATCTATATATTTGTACATAATAATATCAACACCCCATTGGAGGAACATTTATCCGAAATCTATGTAAAAATTATTAGTTTACTAATCATGTAAAATTATGTAAAAAATGGTTTTGTTGGGTTTTCATTTTAAATCCATTTATATAGAGATTGACTCATAGAATTATTTTCTAAACCAACTAGTAACTACTCATGATAACATGTTCTTAAATTAATCATTAATTGATTCATGGTCAAATCACTTAATTCACTATTTCGCGTCATTCAAAGATCCAATTCCAAAAAATCATTTTCAACAGGTATTTAATTCCAAAACCAAATAATAGGGATTCATATGTTCATTACTTTCTAATGAACTAGAACTCGCCCGTACAATAGCACAGGTTATTCGATTAATGGTTGTTATTTTAATAAGAATTATTATTTATAATTGTTTAGAAGAAACAATAATGTTGAATAAAATGTAAAGGGATTTATTAATGGTTTTACGTTTAAAAAGAATTAGTATTTCTAAGAGTTGAGAAGAAACAAAAATACTGACTAATGAGTGAACTTAAATTCCAACATAAGACAGTGATTGTAAAAATAAAACTGACAAATGTGAAAATGACTGAAATAAATATGGTAAGATGAGAAAACCTACATAATATAAACTAATAAAAATCAGTCCAACAAAATGAAAATAATCAAAAATGAGCAGAATGAAAACATGGATTTCCCAACCACTGTTTTTAAGAGAAGTTCAACTGTATAGGTGTTGTCATCCTTCTTGGAAATCAAGGACTTGATCCAAAACATGATTTTAAGATAGCCACCTGAAAATGGAAATAAAATTATGAAATGTATTAAAAATATTTAATACCATAATGATGTGAATGGGTTACTCATGTTGGAAGAAAATGGAGTTAAGACTAAAGATAACGAAAATAGTAGATGCTGGAATGGGGGACGCGAAGTTCAGAAGGTGTGAAATTTACAAATGTGTTGGAATAAATTGAACTAAAAAATTACTACTTACTATAAATATGACAACCTCTCATAGCCCTGCCCTTCCCCTTCCCCTCTGCCCAGCACCCCCTCCCCCTTCCCAGCCCCCTCCCCCTTCCCAGCCCCCTCCCCCTACCCAGCCCCTGCCCAGCTCCCCCCTCCCCCTGCCCAAGCACCATCCCTCCCCCTTGCCCCTGCCCAACCCCTCCCCCTGCCCACCCACACTAAAATGTGCCCTTAGAAAAGCAGTGGAAAGCTGTTTAAATTTAAAAAAACAAACCACATGAAGAGATATCCAAATTATTTACAATGTATTCCTAGGATGGTTATTGATGAATATTTAAACAGGGAAGACGAGTGCAAGAGCGGGAGTAAAAATTTTGTATACCTCAATAATCATCCAGGGCCAAAACTGAGAAGCACCTCCACAACTGAGCTGCCAACCCAGGACAAATAGAAAGATATGTTAGAAAGATAAGATAGTGGTAGGTAATATTTAAATAGAAAGAGAAACTTCTAAGAAATCATAATAATAGTAGGAAACATATATGACTAAATGAAAAGGAATAAAATATAACCCCTCCCTGTCCCCCTACCCAGCCCCCTCCCCCTGCCCAGCTCCCTCCCTCCACTTTCCCATGCCCAGCCCCCCTCCCCTGCCCAGCTCCCCCCTCCTCCTGCCTCTGTCCAGCTACCCCCCTCCCCCTGCCCAGCTCCCCCATCCCCTCCCCCTGGCCCTGCCAAGCTCGCCCCCTCCCTCTGCCTAGTTCCCCCGGCTCCCCCAGCCCCTGCCCAGCACCCCCTCCCCATTCCCCTGCGCAGCTCCCCCCTCCCCCTGCCCAGCTCCCCCCTCCCCCAGCCCCTTCCCAGCTCCCCCCCTTAACCTGCCCATCTCCCCCTCCCCCTGCCCCAGCCCCATCCCCAGCCCCTACCCCATCCCCAGCCCCATCCCCTTCCCAGCTCCCCCACCCTCCCCCTGCCCAGCTCCACCCTCCTTGCACCTACCCCAGCCCCTCCCCCTGCCAACCACCACTAATACATTCCCTAATAAAAGTAGTGGAAAGCTGTTTAAATTTAAAAAAACAAACCATAGGAAGAGATATACAAATCATTTACAATGAATTCTTAGGATGGTTATTGATGAATCATTAAACAGTGAAGACAGATGCAAGAGAAGGAGTAAATATTTTGTATACCTGAATAATCAGACAGGGCCAAAACTAAGAAGCACCTCCACAAAAGAGATGCCAACCCAGGCTGAACTGAAAGATATGTTAGAAAGACAAGATTGTGGTAGGTAATATTTAAACAGAAAGAGAAACTTCTAAGAAATCATAATAACAGTAGGAAACATAGAAGACTAAATGAAAAAGAAATAAAATATAACCCCTCCCTTTCCCCAAATCCTCTGCCCAGCACCCCTCCCCCTGCCCAGCCCCAATTCCCTTTCCCATCCTCCTCCCCATCCCCCTACCCACCCCCTCCCCCTGCCCGTCTCCCTCCCTCCACTTTCCCCTGCCCACCCCCCTCCCCCTGCCCTGCCCCCCCTCCTCTTGCCTTTGTCTAGCTACCCCCTCCCCCTACCCAGCTTCCCCCCCCCCTCCACCCTCCCCCTGGCCTTGCCAAGCTCTCCCCCTCCCTCTGCCTAGCTCCCCCACCTCCCCCAGCCCCTGCCCAGCTCCCCCCTCCCCCTGACCAGCTCTCCCCCTCCACCTGCCCCTGCCCAGCCCCCCTCCCCCACCCCCACCAAACCCCTCCCCCACCATCGCCCTACCCAGCCCCGCCCCCTTCCCACCCCCACTTAAAATTACTGATGTTAAACACTAGCGGGTAAACAGAAAATAATATCATAAGAATCATGTACTTGTAGACAGCAGATGAGCATTGGAAGACCGTAGTACCATCAATACCATGGTGTTGAATAACAACAACTATATATAAACATGAACATGTACAGTGGTCTCATTTCTAGAGGCCTTCAGTTCAGTTTCGAAAAACATGACACTTTCATGGCATAGTCACTATTTTAGTACCTAAGGAAAATTATACATTTAGTAAATCATGTACAACTTTTAGTATTAGCTTTGATATATGCTGTACATATCAGTCAATCTTTTCTGCTTTGTCCTTTAATTTATCAGTCATTCGGACTGCCACATTTTTTTCCTGACATGTTCTACTGACACTTTCAGGAAAGATATGATGAGATTGCTCATTATGATCATCATTTAGAAATTCAGTTAGTTGGTTTTTCTTCATATAAAACATAATTAAAGGAAGCATCAGATGAAGTAGCAATAACAATGTATGCATAAAATAAAGCCTTATAATATAAAATCTATGGACGAAAATATATATATACCTGAATAGCTGATGATACCACAAACGATTTTTTAAATATTGAGTCATCCTTTGCACAGAGTCGAAATGATTCAGCACTCTAATGATAATATTATAGAACAATATAGCATTAATCTAGTTGCATGTTCTTTACACTGATGGAAGTATTGAATGTTATAATAGATTATATTATACCTGATTTTGTTATTCGACACTACTTACATTTGTACAACCTATTCTTTGACGATGTTGTATAGAAATAATAATAGAAAAAACTTTATGCAATCTATCCATATTAAAGAAAATAGGAAAATGTAATAGAATATACCTGAAAATCTGTGAAGTTGTAATTGAATATGGTGATGTATTTTTTGTTGTCGGTAATGAAAAGTACCTTGTATGAGTTTTGTTCTACTGAACGGTGATGATTTTTTATATTAAAATTTGACACCCCAATTGACAGGAGAACCTTTTTTGATTTGAAAACAGTCAATTCAGAATGAAAACCGTACTCGTCATCAGCCTTATTTAAAAAAAGGAAGTATTTGTTAGTTTAAATGTAGCGAACATATATTGTCGGCATGCTAGTTTATTACGTGATAGTACCTGAATCAAATAATCTCGTAGATCTGAAGCAGTTTTCTCACAAATTGCATTACTTGTTTATCGAATAGGACAACTGAAAAGCAGTCAGTGGTATCTTTCACAAGCAACTGCACTCTAAATCTGTTGATTTATAAATATGAAATAAATAAAATTAATATCTATTGATATATAAAATAATTAATAAATTTTTATGTAGAAAAACAAATAATAACCTGGGAACGGTGAAAGTTACAGATATTTTTCAATTGTTACACTTAATTTTTCCATCATCAATATGAACTTTTTTCATGCATGAATTGCATGATTCATAGAACCAATTGTGAGTTGTTTGAATTTTATTTATGGTAATAGAAATCAAGCACTTTGTAGGTTTTCCAACATTGAGAAAAATGTATATTATGAATTTATACATTACTGTACTGGTACACCCAAATTAAAAAAGTGCACGAAATTAATTGTTAATTTTCCATATATTACATTCCTGATCACAATTCTTCACTTTAGAAAGGGTTTTTTTATATTTTCACAAAATAGCAATGGTGTAGAGGAAGAATATGGGTTAGTTGATGCTGTACTTAGATTCTATGAAGACATTATAAACGTTTATCTGAATATTGAAAAATGCAACTCAAATGTCAAAAATAATATGTAAATCTACCATATAGTAATCAGTGGACATCATATAAAAAAATCAGAATTAAATAAAGTATGCAGATCACCTTTTTCTAAATGATTCATCATCTTCAATATCAATATTGAAAAGGATTTTTGTCGCATTAATGGAAGTTGTAAGTATGAAACAGTCTGAAAATGGTTTAGAAAAAAAACAAAGTTGGAATACTGGGTTAAAAATCATCAAAGAATTGAATAAACTAAAGGGGAATAAGGCATTATGTTATTAGAGAGCATACTATTCAATTTCTTAACTCTGACAAGTTGAAATATTAAAACAATTGGTGAACCGATATTTTCTTCTAAGTATGACGACATCTGGTTGGCATAGTCACCCCAAAAACACCATTTATGTTGTAACCCACTGCCCAAAAAATATATACCGCATGATGTTAAATATAAATTGCGGGTCAGAGAAATTAAAAGGCCATAATAACTAACCTTTCATCCAATAAGAAAATTTCCATCCTTGAATTGGAACTAGCCAATGCCTCAGGAGGATGTGAGCAAAGTAAGTATCCAATAATTTCTAAGGCAGATTACAAAAAAGGAAAAGCATGATAATGTTAGATAATAGTATATAAAACCAATCCAAAATATTCTGTATTGATCAATATAGAATATTTAAAAGCATTAAACTTATGTCTCAGGAATCTTAAGAAGCATCTACCTATTAAATGTTTCTCTGGACCCTTCTTTGAATTATGTCTTCCAAGGATGTAAAATCAAAATACAAATGTGGCAGTAGTGCATCACAAGGATGGACATGCGTTGTTGATGTGAATAGTAATCGACATGCATGTCTACTTCCTAAGTATGTACCTTGATTAACAGTTATCTGACAGTTCTGTATGAAATAACACATGCCTTCACACAATATATTTCTGAACCTAGATAGAATTTGACGCCCAGTAACTGTACAGTGAATCATTGTTTTCTGAATAAATAAAGATATAATAATGTCAAAAATATAAATACATATCAATGTAGTAGAAAAATTTGTCCTATACATGAAATGAGAATATAAGTGAAACAACAGAAATATAAAATGCAATATAGTTTTAATTTAAAATTCACCTGTAAATCACCAAGAATCATATCAATCCCAACAACATCATTGGAGTACCTAGATGTTGTGTTGGGCCAAAAATTTAGAATACGCGCTTGTATCTTAAATGTCTCATCGGTATCAAGTGTGAAATCATTCAGATGGGTAATAGATCACGACATCTTGGTAATAATGTGATGTTTTTTCTATAGAAAGAGATCATAATCAGATATATTGAGATTCATAAAATCATACAGAAATAAGCTGAGCAGAACCAAGCATTTGACAGTTTAACATATAATTTGACATATACCTAAAACAATCAATCAAATATTTCTTTATACACAATATTTTGTGTTGATCCACGAGTTGTGGGATTATTATCACCAAAAACTGTTTTCAAACCTAATGGTGATGTGACTCTAGATAGAGAAAAATATAATTGACCATGACAAAACATAGGTTTTTGAATATATATCCCAATAGTATATAGTGATTGTCCTTGACTTTTGTTAATAGTCATAGCATAAGAAATAATCAAAGGATATTGTCTTCTTTGCAGTTTGAAAGGAAATCGATAGTCAGAGTCTGTCATATTTAATCTTGGAATGAAAACAAGATATCGTGAATTACAACCACATAATATTCTATCTCTGATGACATGATCTTCCGAATGCGTGATAATCAAGTGAGTCCCATTACATAATCCCATAGACTGATCTACATTTCGAAGCAAGATGACAGGTAACCCAATTTTGAGTGTAATCTTATGGGCAGCCATCCCTGAAACATTAATTCCATTTAACATATCAGAAGTGTAAATGTTTTCTGGCCTATCGGTATCAAAACATGCATCACAAATTGAATCTGAGCTGAAATAATATTTGCATTCAGAACATGTGAGGGAAATCATGTACGCATTTACTTGTTCAACAATATCCCTAGTTGGAGCTAAGATGGAACGGTATGTAAGATAATTAATATCATCATGGTTACTCATGAAGTTGGGATAAGTATGTTCAACAACTGCACAAATAGGATCTGTAGTCCAAGCAAGAAGATATGCATATGGGATTGGAATTAAAGTTTCACCATCATTTGGTTCTGCAATGCGACCTTCACCAATATCTAAAGACCATTTGTCAAATTGAAGAAGATCATCAGAAATTGTAGAAGAATTGGAAATCAATCTCATGTTCCTTATTAGTTTCAGAACATGACAATGTTTCCATAAATATGAAGATGCTATACTTGAACAAACTATATCATTTCTGTTTCCACCTGGTACGACAGGTAGATTTTTCCTGAAATCCCCACCCAACACAACTGTTATTCCACTGAATGTCAAGGTTGAAGCATTCTCATTTTTTATTTACATTATATCTTTTAAAGTACAATCAAGGGATTCAAAGCAATGCTTACGAGTCATTGGCGCCCCATCCCAAATAGTTAGCTTTTTTAATAGTAGAAGATCTGTGACATAACTGCCTTGTTGAATATTTCAAAAAAAAATTAGAAATAGATATAGGAATTTGAAATTTAGAATGTGTCGTCCTTCCACGAGGTAGCAGTAATGATTCAATTCCACTGGATGCATCTTCCAGAACAATATTACCTTATGACCATAGTAAAGATGTCAACACTTTCCAAATGTAAGTCTTACATGTGCCTCCATGACCATGCAAGAAAAAGAAACCACCGACGGATGCAGTTAACAAAGAAATAATTGTAGTCATCACGTCATTCTATTCATCTGTAAGATGACTTTGCAAAGTCAGATACTCATTCCGAAGACTGTCTCTATTATGATTTTGTTCGTCAGCTACTAAATGATTTCATTGAGAGAAAATATCAGAATCTGGAACCGACATTGGTGGAAAATCATGAAGAGATCATCCATTCCTCGAATGTATATTCTCTATTTCATGCAAAGAATAAATTTGTTTTTGATGATCCGTGAGTCTCAAATATATATAGAATCATGAAATATTGTTATTCAAATAGTATAATGGATTCATAAAAAAGTAAAAGTTCAATGATCCAACAGCTACATATATCACATAATATAGATCGAGAAATTTGACAACACATACCTGGCATTTGAAGCCTATTTTTTTTGCGAATAGAGGATTTCTTCACTAAGGAGCTCCCATGTTTCATGCCACACAATGTCTGGGTGGGACATATTGTTTGGGAAATAAATGCTGGCAAATAGTCTGCGCATAGACTGTCCTGTAGCCCAAGTTGACACCTCCTTTATTGCTTCAATAAATTCTCTATCATCAGTAAGAAGTCCCAATGCAGAACATGCTTCATGAATGATAACATGGATAATATTGTTCACATTTCTAATACTATCAAAAGAAGTTTCACCTCAGATCATTGTGATCATTAATCATAGGTAATAAAGCTCTCCATTTGTCGGTGGCACATACTAAAGTCTACCAATACTGAACCCCTGCTTTCTCGTACACCATCTTTTTTCACGTTGGTGGAATACAAATCTAGTTGGATATTATGCAAATGAAAGACACCTTCCTTCCAGGTAAGCAATATTTGCTTGAAACCAAGCCGTAAGCATTGAATCAGAAATATTACTCTTACTCAACCCATCCTTAATATGATCAGTGCCAGTGTACGTAACAATATTCATGCCTGGTAAATGGAAATGTAACCTTTCAACCATAGGATATCTATAGTGGATATCATATGAAAATATCCTCCGAGAATCCTTTCAAGGAGACATGTACTGGAAATCATAATACATTTTAATCTCATCAACATTATTACCTGATTGTGATGCACTGTTAGTTTCATACAAAGCTGTTGTGACAAGATCATTACCTTTGCTAATATACTTAAAAAAATATTTGATGGAAGTTGATTGATTGCAAACTTCTATATTCAGATGAGCTTGATACTTCATTAGAAAGAAAGGATTATATGGTACAACAAACTGATTATCCAATGGGACAACATTTTTCACAATCATGTTTCCATCATTTCTTCGTCGATATAGAACATACCCATCACCATCAACTGTTGTACTTTCAACAAATTTTTTTGGAAACAATTTAGTACACTTGCCATTTTTCATAAAAGGTGGTCGACGATTTGCATCACCACAAGGTCCATGCATTATAATCTTATTAACAGCCTCATGAAGTTTTGAGAAGTCACATTTGTTTGGAACTTCAACAGAAACACATTTTTCAATGCAGGCAGGTGTACCTACTTTTCTCTCTCTACATAAAAATAGTAAAATGTGTACATGAGGCAGTCCTCGTTTCTGAAATTCCATTGTACGAACAACTGCATAGAAAGTAATGATATAAATGACATAGTTCAACAATAGATTCAGTAGTTAAGATAAAGTATGTATTATAAAATAATCCATATTAAAGCAGGTATCTGCTGTTGTCTTTCCAAAGAAATATTTGTCTCATAAATCTTTCATCAACTGGTAAACCATAATATTGAAAATTTTGGATAAAATGTGCGGAAAATCTAAAGGGAGAAGATTGTTAGATGATACAAATCTTGTGATCTCAGGCCATAGTGGATTGCAAGTAAATGTTAAAAACAAATCTGGATATCCTACCCAATTTCATATTGACATAGCATCTTGGTAATTTTGAATCATATATCTGGGACCACTAGTAAATGAAGATGGTAAAATTACACGCTTCCCACACGTAGACCCATCATAGTCACCTCTTAAAAAAGCATCTTGCAACCCATTGTACAACTCAACCCTCAAGCATTTTTGATTGAATCGAATGAAGGATAGTCTCTAAGACTCTATCATTGTATATGTATCAACAATAAACTGCTTCAATAGTCTTCTCAAAAATTTTAATATTGACCTATCACTCAAATGACACTACAAGTGATAGGATTAGTATTCATGCTTTGTAACTTTCCAAACCTTTCTACATGTACTCATAGATGTAGATCTATGTAAAACGTTGTCAATCTATCCATCCTAACCATTTGTGAAAATAAGTGGATATTGGAATGGAAGGTACATGGGATGATGCTCATCAATCCGGTGCAAATCACCACTTTTTCTCTGAATAATAATATCTCTGTCACAGTTCAGATCTTCAATTTTACCAACAATAAGCATCAAAATCTCAGAATCTGTAGGAAAGTTTTATGTCGTTGCATCTATTTGTCTTCTCTTGAGAAGACAAAAATTTAAGTTTGCATGTTCTTGATGATCAAGAACATACATTGCACATCTGAACTGACCAGCTAAAATATTTGTTTCATGCATCATATTTTGTAAGTTGACAACAACATTATAATTGACTGTTGTGTTTGAATTTGCTCTATCATAAATGCATAGTGAATTAACTTATGAATGATGTGAAAATATGAAAATCACATAAACATGGTAACCGAAATATTAAATTTTACCTGACGTTCAGAATCCCGTTTTGAGACTCTTTTGTAGTATCATAAACATATAATTGGGAAAACCTAGGCGGTTGTCCCTCAGGAGGGCACAAACTACCTATGTGATGGTAGTTTTGTCCATTCAATCTGAATATAGTTGGAGATCTTCCATCATTGAATGATCTGTGAACCTTACCACCCATTGACGTGAATGTAAACATATAATTGTAAATATGCATATATTCCTGGAATCCTCTTGCCCCCATAGAGTTTTGATCAAAGACCAATGTTTGAAGATATGAAGGTCAGGATGGTAGTAATTGCAAAGAGACTTTACCAAGTGTGCATCATATAGAAAATTGTGGGTTATCTTTCGTGCTGCATTTAATATTTCTCTCATCAAACCAAAATATAGAACCACAGTGTTGACAAACATTAGAGGGATCTCCACTATTCAATTATTCTGCAGGTGAATAATGGTTAAATGAATGGTGTTAATAAATTTGGCATTATAAATTATGTAAAACCATCAGGACCTAAATAACAGTAGTTAAAGATAAAAATAGTACGGTGACCTGCAGTTTCTGCAATGTGAAGCTGATGCATGCTTTCTGCAGAAATGTTTTCATTTATTTAGTAAGAAAATTCATACAAAATTCCTATTTAGTAACAAATTATTACGTATTTGGTCAAACCTAAAAACTCTATCTGATGATTAAATGCAGCATTGATTTCACCAGTTGTTACATCACTTTCTGAAATGACATGAGTCAATTTAGATGACACAAATTTTTGAAGTCTAAATAATGCATTAAAAGTACAGGGAAATATAGACCCATAAGAGATATATATCTATAGATACATATAGAGAATACAACATGATTATAATATACAACACACCTGTGTCGGAAAAATATGCTTCATTACTAGTTGTTGAAGAAGTTAAACAGTATCTGTTTTAAACATAGTATGAAACATATTACACTAAGTCATCTTTGAAGATAATCTAAAAGTGTGAGTTGTGCTTACTTTGATATTGTGTCACAAGCAGGGTAATTGGGAATATGTCCCTCAATCATTATACCTACAAGAATTAATGTAAATATAGTTTATTTTTTCAATACTTGTAAGACAAAACGTGAAATTGTTCACAAAAATACGCTGATGGATTAGATACCAGAGGGGTCATAAATTTATGAATTAGAAGTTGATATATGCTTTCTCTTGCTACCGAGCGCATATCTTGTTAATGATGCTCCATGATGATCTGTCAATGATAGTTAATATTTGACAAACTAGACAATGTTACAATATAGTAACAAAAAAATATTTAGTCAATGTTCTTTGACAGTTTAATATAACAAAACGTTCAAATACATAGGTGACAATGAAATTCTTGAACCTCTTATGGTGAATAGACAGGACATCAAAAAAAGTGTAACGATTAGATGTCATTTAAGATTGAAACACTCAGATACTTACTTGAAGTAATGTTAATATGGTTACTACTATCATTTCTAAGTCGTGTTTGAATAATATATGGTGAATAAGATCCAGAATGTAGAGCCACTATTAATTAAATATTAAAATGGGTAAATCATATGAGATTATTCACATTTAATTTGTATATTGTATCTGAAAATGTTAGTAATATAAAAAGTACTAACCATTGGTACCAATAGGTGAAATAGGTATGTGTTCTCCTCTTCTCAAGTTAGAATTCAATTGCATAGTGTCAAATGATGCAGTAGAAAATAGTTGATGAGAGCTCATCGGTGATTTTCCTGTAATTTTACGAACCTGTAATTTAGTAAGTTTGTTCATGGAATGTTTCCAATGGAATACACTAATGTTGTACCGATTTGTCGTTATCTCATACAAAATCTTCTTTTCAACCTTGCATCTCGAGATGCTGACGGCGTCTGCATCTTTGTTTCGATGTCTTTATGTTGAATTGTCAAGTTTTAGAATGCAAAATAAAGATGTTTATGGGTACGTACAGTCAATTTAAAATTTATTGATTAGGAAATCTATAGAGAATGCATGTTTGAATTATATATGATGTATGCTGTAAATTTAATTCAAACATACAACGTACTGTGGTTTTACTGAACGATAGTTACACCAACATGAAAAAGAATATCTATTTTATACAGAAATGATACATCTGAAAACATCATATTCAAATAAGTGGAATGCACTATTGGAAGACATCTACATAATAGTTCGAATAAATAACTTGGAGATATGTTGAGGTCTATTTATGTAGTGAAGAAGGATGCTCCCGCGACTAAGTATTTTTTTTTATTTTGATTTCAATGAACCAAAGTTATACCAACATCAAGGATACATATATACATTACAGACAAAAAAATTCAATGAAATATCATTATTGAATGTCACATAATGTAGTAAAAGGTACCCATAGATAAGAAATTTCTTGTTAACTTAATAAAAGACACTTATACCTCTAATAACGAAGCATGTATACAGTATACCGAAATTAATTACTTGAAAATAGAATTTTCAATTAAAAATTATGATATACTGGAATTGACTGGAGTGGAGGGATCTGGGAAGGGGAAGGGGGAGGAGGGGAGCTGGGCAGGGGGAGAGGAGGCTGGGCAGGGGCAGGGAGAGGGATGGAGTTGGGAAGGGGGAGGGGGAGACTGGGCAGGGGGAGGGGGGAGCTAGGCATGGGCAGGGGGCTAGGCAGGGGCAGGGGGAGGAGGGGAGCTGGGCAGGGGGAGGGGAGGCTGGGAAGGGGCAGGGGGAGGGATGGAGCTGGGCAGGGGGAGGAGGGGAGCTAGGCAGGGGGGGAGCTGGGCAGTGGGAGGGGGATGGGCAGGGGCAGGGGGAGGGGGCTGGGCAGGGGGAGGGGGGCTGGGCAGAGGGCAAATAGTATACAGAAATGATTTCTTCGGATGGTTATTGATGAATCTTTAAACAGTGAAGACAGATGAAAGAGCTTGAGTGAATATTTTGTATACCTCACGAAGCACTATCATATTAATGCAATGAAGTATAGTCATAGAAACATAAAAGAAACATGTGTAAATTAGACTGAAATTAGACAACATAATTTGAAGTCTGAATGTATTATAATATAATACATCATTAGGTACCCATAAATGGGTTTCAGTTGTAACTGTATTATGCACAGTGGACAGTAAAGTGACGTTAATATATGTTGACAACAAAAACAGCAAACCAGATACAAATGTAATAAAAATTATTGTGCTAATATTAGTATCATTTACAAGAAAGCTAAAATTAGTGGTATGCTTTGATGTTCTGTAAAAGGAAGCAAACATTTATGGAATCATAAGACTTAATGTGAACTGTCCTATTGAAGTGAAAACCTGCTGTAGGAAATGAAATATGAAATGAAATAAGAAATCCATACCTTCTTCACTATAAAAAATGGGAAAATAGATTTTCATATATCAATGGACAAAGACAAATGCATGATTTCTCCACAACATGAGTTTATAGACAAATAAATTAATGGAATGAAACAAAATATTAAACAAATCAATGGGCCAAAAATGACAACCTACGATTCAGACAGCTCAAAAGAAAAATCGACAAAACTTACTCTTCATAGATGGAAGGATATGCATTATTAAAACCCTTTGATATAGATTGCATTGGAAACTGTAATTGCAAATGTACCCCAACGACGACGATGCTCACATATACTTCACCAAAATTCAGTTCTATTTGGACTCCTTGCCAACAACCGAACTCAACTACAGTCAAAGCTCGCATAGGAAGAGGCGTGGAGGTGGAGGTGTGGAGGCGGAGGATGATCAGGAAGGGGACCGGGAGATGGGAATCGCGGAGAGGTTCGAGATTGGGGAGTCACGGAGAGCTGCAGGAACCCTAGGAGAGAGCCCGATGGGACCAAAGGTGGAGCACGCAGAGGTGGAGGCATGGAGGCGGAGGCGTGGAGGTGGAGGATGATCGGGAAGGTGACCGGGAGAGGGGACTCGCAGAGAGGATCGTCAGAGGGGTTTGACGGAGGCTGGCAGGAACCCTAGGAGAAACCCCGATATAATGGAGGTGGAGCGTGGGAAGGGGAGACCGAATTATGTC
Organism: Viscum album; assembly: GCA_963277665.1. Taxonomy (NCBI): domain Eukaryota; kingdom Viridiplantae; phylum Streptophyta; class Magnoliopsida; order Santalales; family Viscaceae; genus Viscum; species Viscum album. Next base: position 1,398,983,190 of record OY728132.1, on the reverse strand, counting down.
GCGGGACGGGGAATTGGAAGTAGAGGAAATTATAATGTTGGGCGACATTGAAGATGGAAATGGTGACACGTAGGCAAAGAGGATTCCAAGTTTAGTATAGATAATAGATTTATTTTATATTAATTTCATCAGGAATAATATCAAATCATTTCATAAAATCCTCTTTCAAATCAAGAAATCATTTATCTCAATTCGTCCCAATAATATCAATTAAATAAAAATTAATTGTTTTTCAAAATCCCATGACCTATTTAAATCATATATAAAATCATCTGTAATACTTGTATTTTGTAATTTAAAAACATATTATAAAATGTTCATGTTACAAAAGGATTAAATTGATGGTAAATCAATATCGACTTAGCTCTATTAAACAACAATATCATTGATAAACACATAAAAATTAATTCTAATATAGAGTAATAGGCATGGAGGATAAATAAAGAATCATTAGAAACACAACCTATTATAAATTTGTATTTATCCATCACTAACAAGATGATTTATCACGTTCAATGGAGATAATTGATGACAAAAGTGTGGTAGATAATAATCGGTTTCTGATACCATAGAGGTATAGAATGTATACACCATAGCATTATTCAAGAAAAATAGAGGTTGGAGTAGCCAAAACATCTACTGGGAGCCTTCAATATCTAAAAATTAAAATTATGCATGAGAGGGGTGATTTTGTAATTCAAAATGGTTTGAGATATTTATTTTCGAAAAAACAAATACAGAATTACAACTCAAATGGACATGTGGTAAATTGGGTGAAAATGGATATTCCACAATGTAGTAATCATAGACAATACAACTAGAAACCCACGTTGAACATTACATGAAACAATAATTAATTATATGATCATCTCTTTTTACCCTAATGTAAGGAAACACTGTATCCCAAATAACCATTTCATAGACACCCTTGAAAAGAATTTTTACCAAACTCACTCACCCTAGCCTCCATGTTGCAGTCAACCCTCTATGCCTCAGAGAAATATCATTATAATAAAGATATATAAAATCAAAATATCCACAACATTGTTATGACCAAAATTATTTTATATTTTTAAATTAACACTCATATCTCTATAATGTATCCAACCACATACACCTTGCAATATTCGGAACTAAAACATTCATGCACTCTATATTTGTGGTCCACAACAAAACTCCTCATGTAACATGCCACAACCCTACCAATAGGAACAACCGATGATTGAAAAAAAATCTTGGAAAACAAAAAATCTTATGAAACACCAAAAACATGAAAAAAACAATAAGGAATAAAATATAAGAAGGAATAGAGTATCTGAATTCTATAACATGATGTTATATCCTCCTCACTATAAACACATTACGTCCCCATTATGTAATTCAATAATATTCCATATAAATAATGTGAGGACACTGTTCTCATAGTAGTTTCTATCAATACCATGTTCTATGTGAATATAAACCATGATTCAATAGAAAAATGACAAAATGTATTATAATCCCATGATGGAAATTTTTCTCATAATCAATAATCATGACTAGATACAAAGTCATGAAAAAATAGGGTTCAACATAAAAATCGTCCCATCTTAAGAGATTATAGGGGTTAAAAATATACCTACTAATGTGTGAGAAATGAACCACATTATATATTGAACACATATATATTGAATGATTAAAAAAATTAATCTACATTCCCTAAATTCTCAAAAAAGAAAAATTTACCATCTGGACTTGGAACAATATTTACGTAATTATGTAGTCATTGGTGACAAAAAATTGGTGAAACACTCAACAAAACTTTTTCACAATCCAAAAACATTATTGGGTATTAATCCAATAAAAATATAAATTTAAATAGGTCTATTTTATCCCAACTCTATGATGAATTAAAAAAATCATTGTTATCATATCTTGGACCAAACATGGTCTAATAAATAAAACATCAGCAATCTCCAAACATCATAGAATATATTTTCATGAGTTTCCATAAAAGTCATCATAGCATTCTATGTGAATGGAAGACTAGTAACTGTTGTTGTAGTAAATCTCAACCACTCTAAAGTTACTATCCCTTGAAACACCACATTCATTAAGGAAAGAATTATTAAAGACTTCTGAAATATGTAATTCACATATTATATTGCCATCAATTTTTTTATGATATTCCATTATCAATTGAAATAATGATCGCATTGACACATGGAGGCCTCTCCAAAATAGAGAGGTAAAATGATTTTATGAATTAGAGAATATATCATATGAAACCATATTCGAGTGGATAATTTCTTACATAGAGAGACTCTTTATGTACTTTACTTTGGTCATATCTTTAATCTGTATAAATTGATTCAATTTAGACAACCAATTTATCACAACCAATATCACATCAATCCCTAGATGACTAAGTCAAAACCATACCATAAAATCAATACAAATATACTCACACATCCATGTTGGCATTGGATGTGGATTTAGAAAGCCTAAAGGTTTCTAATGATTATCCATAACATATTAATAATGTAACAACGTTAAAAATAGTCAACAATTTCTCTTCTCGAACATGGACACCAAAATCCTTTTTGAAAATCATAGAACATATCCATGGTTCCAGGATTCTCTACCCACTGGGAAGTTTTTAAGTCCCCTATCATTGATTTCTTAATGGGAAAAATAATATTTTATTGATTTTGGAATCATATGATCCACTCAGAAGAGAAAAACCACTCATTTATTGTCATTCTGATATAGTGACAGTCATTAATTCCATAGATTTTACCATCATAATACTTAAGAAGTATCATCCCAATAATAGTAGAGTACTATAGAAAAAATTATTAAATAAATACATTGAAAATTTCTCAAACTTCAAAATTCTTGTATGAATAAAGTGAAAATCAAATTCCAATCATTTCTTTATTCTTGTATGGAAAGGTTCATATCATTCCTACTAAAATAATTGGAAATGGAATTAAATTTACCATGTTTCTAGGTAGTGTTGAAATGTAATTTTTTTTGGTACTCCAACAGTTCCTCTCTAGGATGATTATATATTTTTTAGAAAATATATAACTCAATAATTCATTTCCAGAATAAACGGGGATGATTTCATAGAAAATGTAATACTTCTAAATCCTTGTTGAATGGATCACAACTGAACATTCAAAATCATCGATTGTATAATATAGCTCACGTGTCCTAATATATCTATAATCATAGGATACCATGTCATCAGCATTCCTAAAAAACTAAATAATAAACCTAATGCATCACAAAAGATCACATTGCCTTTCTTATAATATTAATATGTACACACTAGGGTTGATGTAAGAAAATGATTCAAATAATCAAAAATAAATATGAAATTTAAAATCCCATAAGAAACCTAGTCACTTCATTGTGAGAGTAGTCATTGGAGAAGAAAAATTCAAGGAATCATTAATGAACAAAATAGTAATACCCTACCATGGCCAAGAATATTTGAATCTCAAAAAAAATATTGTACGGATTCGGACTCAAAATATTTCATATAATAGATATTTTGAACTAGAATTTACATTTTTTTAAATTCATAAGAAATTTTTATGAGTATAGTCTTATATAATTATGAATAACTCTTAAAAATTAATCACATTATTTAATGGTACACTACTAGAGAAAATAATTTTTTTGCAAAACAAAATTCATAAAAAATTACACAATAATTATTTTCATGAAAAATACTTACAGTTTTCATCATAGATTCATCCTTTCCCCTAATCTTCCTGGAGCCCTGTTAAAACATTTTTAAAATGAGGGTTGAGAACAAAACGATCGGTAAAGGGTATAAAAAGAAGAAAAATTTTAGTCTAGTAGAAAACATGAAGTACCATTAATCATTAAAACACAAAGAAATAACAAGATAATCCTTTTTTGAAAACATAGAGAATCAAATTCATTAATTTTTTAAAAACTTATTTATAGGAATAACCAAACAAATAGCTTCCAATATAATCATTGGACGCTAAATTTGAGACGTATCTAGGACCCCCATCATATAAGCTATAATGGGCTCACCTAATGCATTATAATACACCCTATAATATAACCTATAATGGGATCACTCAATACAATCTAGGACACCCCATCATATATGTTATAACAACATCTACCAACACAATCTAGGATACCCCATTGTATAATGGTTAAGTAATAATTTTTTTTAAAAAATATGTTTTTATTTTATCAACATATAATATTTGTGAAGAACATTTCATGTAATAAACATGTCATGTTTTGATATCAAAATACAATTTTTACTTAAAAATGAATATTAATAAAACTAATCTACCAAAATAAAAAACATAAAATATTATTTAAAAATATCAATGGAAACAAGGGAAATATGCATCAAATAATTAAAGTGGCCTGATGGTCATAAAATACACTCATGTCATATAATTTAATAACATTACTTGTAAATTTTTTTCTAAATTTATTAAATAACGTAATTTAGAAAATAATAATACTTTCCTTTAAAAATGTTTTTCACGAATTCAAACATGAGTTAGAATGACATAGAAACATCATAAAATAATAGTAAAAAATGGAAACAATTTTATAAAACATAGAAAGGGTAGAAAAATTTATTATTAAAGGAAACATTAAGAAGATATTTATTAAAATGATTTCCTTTTTAAATATTATATCACTGAATTGATCATTAAAAAAATAATCTAAAATTTTTTATCCTATATAAATCCACATATTGAATGTGGAAATGAAAAATATGATCATAAAAAAGTCATTTCAGAGATAATATTATAATGAAATAAACAATGAAGTGGTAGTATACACTAAAGGATGTAATTTTTTTGGTTAATTCCCATTACAAATTTTTAATCAGATGAATTGTATGAATCTTGAGTGATTAATATCCAAAAAAATCAAATATCACAATAATAGTGAAAATCGGGATATAATATGTCAATGTGGAATTATATATACTTCAATAAATAATATAGTTACATAACATCAAAATATTCCCCAATGAAATGAAACCCAGATGAACTAAATTTTTGTAGATGAATAGTAGTAGATAATGTTTCAGAAAATGTTTTATTAAAAGAAAAAATGTGTCAATCATAATCATAACATTACAAGGATTATAATAAGGATACATAAAATAAAATAACATCAATATTAATTTAAAATAATTCAATTAAAATTAAATCTTTAAAGAAAGTGAGGAGATAAGGGTATAGGTTTCCCGTATATTGTTTCAGAAAAAGTTTTGAACATGTTCATAATGTCACAGATAATTAAATTAGATTCATTGGTTACTTTATAAATAACATATTTCCCATATAAATAATTTATTGTTGTTTAATTATGTCAATTAGAGGGATTTTTATGAGTTATATAGTCTAACGTTTTCATATTGGAGGTGTTAATTAAATGGTTCTATGGTCATTTAAGAAAATAAAAGGGTGGATTGGGAAAATTAACCCTTGAAAATCACCTCCTTGGAGGAACCCTTAAGGAAAATAGAATTGGTCATTGGGTGATAATATAAATATTTGGATATTGGTATATTGGAGAGGATAGGTTTTTGGAAGAAATTTCAGTACCTTCATGTCTTGTGAGAATACAGGGGGTGGTTAGGAGTGTTATTTATACATGAGGAGGGATGACTTTAAATTAATAAATATTAATTTTTTATATATTTAATGAAAAAAACATTTTAGTGGAACTAATTATAAAAAATTATATTGACTATTAATATTTTCAAATATTTTTGATATCTAGAAACACATCAAGAACACATTTAGATGTTTTATTTTTTACGTATTTTATGATATTACCTTCTAACTTTTAAATGTTTCATTATTTTACATATACTATAGTAAATATTTTTTGTACCATGTAAAATTTTTGAATAATAAAATTGAATTAAATATAATAAAAAATTTATTTATAATTATATATTGATAATTAATTTTATAAAATTAAATTAATAGAATTGGAAAAATTTAAAAAATTACCGTAGACGCTATAGAAAAGAGGGTTTCCAATAAAGGTATTTTTATGAGAAATATTATTATATATCTGCACGATGTATAAAAAAAATAAATATATAAACTCAATTAATATTTATTGTTATATAATATATAAATACCATTTCAATAATTCCTTATTAGAGATTATTTTAATTAATTAAAAAGGTGAAACATTGTGTACATTGAAACACTTTTTAGAAAAATATCGATTTAAACCAATAAATAAACTTATAATAAAATATAATAATTTTTTTTGAAATTAATTTACATGAATGAAATATAAATATATAATAAATATGTTACTTGAAAAAAACATTGATAACATAATTGTACTTTTGCATTGTTTAATTTATAGAAAAGAAATGACATTTTTAGAAAAAATATTTTTTTATTGGTCACTCAACACCCAATATTTTCTGAAAAATGCCAAATTTTCGCCAAAACTAAGACATAATATTCTTATTTTAAAAATTTAATTAGTATTATGAAATAAAACATCAAAATGTTCAAATTTTTAATTATAATATTCGCACATATAATCTAATGAGACTTATATTTTTAAAGAAAATGTATTTTTGATGTATTTAATGACATTAATAAAAATTTCAGTAATAATTTAAAAATAATTAATAAATAAATTCCCTATAAATATTAAATCCATATATTTTATAATTTTATTAATACTATTCATTCCTTCAAATTTAATGTCGATGTTATAACTGTGCCATTTAAATAATAATATTTAGTCATTTTTTTCAGATCAATGTGAAATATTTTGTATGATATAATGTTTCATTTTCAAATAATAGGATTTTATATTTACTTGGTTTCCCCCAAGACATAACAGTTTTACAATTCTCTTTATTGAGGGAAATACCATGTCTAGAGACAACATTTTCCATGAACATCACTTCTCAAATCCAAAAAAATAACTTTTTATATCATTGCAAAGTGGATTTCTTCTCTCATGTTTCATCATCTTATCTTAACTAATTTATATGATCCTCTTTGTTTTTTAAATAATCTAGGATCTCATCCCCAATCACCACAACAAACAATTCAAGGTACTCATGAAATATTATATTCATCATAACTATAAAAATTATATGATCATTGGTTATACAAAATAGAATAAAAATGTACACATAATGATCATACCTACTTCTAATAGAGGTATTTGGAATGTTAGGGTATTTTATTCTAAACAAGGGATATCCAGATATAATGTCAATCTTCAAAATCCACCTTGATACATTATAATTGTCAAATAAATCATCAATACATGGAAACATATACTTATTCTATTCAATAAATTGAATGCTTTTATTATAACGAATAAAAATTATAAGTGTCCCATCATCCATATTTTTTTAAGGAATTGGTATTTCCCAAGTTGACACACTCTAGAGAGTATAAACAATTTCCAACATATCACCATGAAAATTCATTAACTCATTCAAGTCAACTTGTTCCATGCAATATGATTTAATTGAGTGGGGATAGATACCCAGAAATATGTAAATTCAACAATATTCTTCCCTCATTAGTGTAATACAAGAAACTTTAGAAGGAAACATTCCATGAATCTCAAAAAACATTAATGGGTGGTTGCTACTAATAGTTTCAAAATCCAATTCCAATCAAAAAACTCATTTCACTGTACCCAAATTTTGGAAAGGAGGTATGAATCTACTTGATCTTTGGTCCAATCCTCATTTGATTTCATAGAAAATTCCATAAGATAGAGTAAATGATTCCTTGTGAAGATAATAATTAATCCAGGACTAATGGGAAATCATCCAATATGTCCCATAATTGAAGTCCAATGGTTTTATAGTGGTAATTATAAAATACCTTGATATTTCAATCTCTTGATGGGAGTAAAAATATTAGAGACATTAGAGACAATGTTCACTCCTCCTTATAGTGGTGGAGTAATATCCAAAACATATGAAAAATGATACATTAGAATTTTCAAAAAATTCACAACATTAGAAGATATTAATGACTGAGAAGCACCAGTAGAAAATAATGTTGTCCTTATAGATTTTTTATAGATATAGAAACTCTCAATATCATGAGACATAAGAAAACTTCCTTTGAAGACAATCATACCACATAAAGAAGCATCATTATGGATTTCTTTGTCTTTAACTCCTTAGTTATAGAAGAATATAATTTTCTACTTTGAGATATTTTGGGTTGATAATCACTTTCATTTACAAGGAGTAGAAAATATATAAAAACCACTCTGTAGGGTACCTATGAATTCACATGAACTATAGGTTTTTCGTGCCTCTGTTTGAACCCTCATAAAATTATATACCTTTCCACATTAAACTAATGTCATAAAGAAACATTTTGGAAGTTAAAGATATCTAGATGATGAATTATATATAGATGAACCATGGTACTCATCATGATTTATCATTATATTACATAAACACACAAGATTGGTCTTATGATAAAAAGAAACTCTCATCAATTGTGACATATAATCTAGGTGAATCTCATCCATCAATGGTCTATCCATCACATATTCATAAGATGTTTTATTTATCACAAATACTTTAGATCATATGTATACATGAATACCCTTATAATGATTTAAAATATCCAGTTCCCCATTCATCACCACCTCATGAGAAAAATAGAAAATATTATAAAATTTGGTTGCATGCTATATTATGGTCTTGTAAACCTTCTGAAGGCTAATAAAATCCATGATTTTTTTCGTGATAATAACCATTTATAAAAATAATTATTAAAAATAATTAAAAATATTGTTTACACTAATCCCTCATTATTTAATAAAGTCACAATTGAGCCTCGCCGCACCTTGCTAGGCCCCTCTAGCTTAAAAGTATCACAAATTTCCATAATCGAATCAACAATTTTAAAGTACTCAAATATAATATCTATTTTTTAAACCAATACTCTACCTCTTGAGTATCATTAGAATAATATAATGATGGTGGATTCTAAGGAATAAACTATTGATCAAGATTCTAATATTCATATGTTCAATCTTCTACAGCTTATTCTTAAATTTGAATGGTTTCAGCAACCTATCCCTGAGCATGGAATATGGAAACCACTATCTCAACAATATATTAGTTAACACTTGTATTTTCCTTTTTCATTTCAGCAACAAATTCCTCTTAATCCTGATTAAAACATCTCTTCGAGGGAATTATGCCATCTGACATCAATAGTAAACCTTGAAACATTAGAAAGGTCACAAATATCATCAACTGAAAAATATATACTATAACATCAGGCTTCTTGGATTTTAAATCCCATAGATCAATTGAGAAAAGACTCAAATATAATAAAATTATTTCCCAATGTAACTATTATCAAACAAATTAGTGACATAAAGATCATTATGAATATAATGAGCCATAAATTCACACCCAAATACCTCCTAAATGATATCAATACTAATTTCTATATACAATGATACCACATAATTCAAGCCAAATTAAATGAAATAAAAAAACTACCATTTATACTAGTTTTCTATAAACCATCCCAGTTATCTAGGTAAAATGATACCCAATAAAATCTTAACATGGCCTTAAGGGTAATCCAAATCCTCAAGTGTTGGAAACAAACACCCAAAATCATTTTTATATAAATTGGGAATGATGTTTTCATCAAAATTGTAGAATAAAAATGATTAAAGTTATTAATGTCAGTACCCCTTAAGGATAAATTGCCAGAATCAAGGAGGTAAAACAATACCAAAACATTATGTCATCAAAGGACATAACATATAATGTAAATCCCCAAAAAATCCATGTAGTAGGTGGATCAAATCCCCATTGATTACCCCTATCACTCCAAGTCCCCCAAATCTAGTACTCCCAACACATCCAAGGGGAAAATTCTATTTTCATAGAATATTCATAAAATAATGGACAATCTCACAAATGAAAAGGTATAATATGAGAAAAATATCCCATTTGGATACCATGAATTATTATATAATAAATTCTATAACAATAAACCATTTATTATTTTGATTTAAACAAAAAATTAATGCAAAAACATTTACATATTAGAAATAAATATACTATTTTAAATAAAATTATGGAACATATATCAAAATAAGATCCTGTGAAAATTTTATATATAATATATTTATAAAATATATTAGGAATGAAGGATTAAAATAATCAATAGAATGTATAATCACATCTGTCTTATAAAAGAACCATGATATCAATCTGTGAGATTACTTTATACCTATTAAATTCTTACACCTCCCATTTTTCATCACAGGTCAAGATATGTTTATGCACTAAAATCAACACCCCGTCAGGGGAAAAATTATATGAAATCACTCTACATATCATTATAGGACCCATAAATGGAAATCATTCTGAACCTCATTTATATTGTGCTTTTATCCTCAATCCATTATTATAGATATATAGTCCAAGATTTAATAGAAAAATATACTATTAACTACTTTGAATTACATGTAATTCAATAAATCATTCAGTAATTCATGGTAATGTCAATCATTTTAATTCAGTTCATTAATCACTATTCAAATGCCGAAATTTAGTTCTCAAAAATCCTTTTTAATTTAAAAGGGTAATCATAGGGTTTAATCAATTCAGGCATTTTCATAACATATTTAATTTTAAATTAATTTTCCCATGAAGAGAATAAAACATTTCATTTAATCCAATTTCATGTAAATCTACAATTTATCTCAAATCCATCAAATAATTAAAATTCTAATGAAATTAGAGTGTTTTAACAAGTCCATTCCATTTGTTGAAATTAATAATTAAATCATATCAAATTAAAGTTATAAAATAATTCAAAAAATAATTTCGAATTAGTCATGAAACAATGAGTTTTAATTCAATGGTAAATATTTATGGAACAACCGACCTTTAATACCAATATCTATGATTAAAACATGAAATGGTTTCTCTAACGGAGAGTCATAGGAATGAATGATCTGGAAGGAATATCGAGAAACTACTCACTTTGTAATAGGGTTCAAATTCATCTATAAAATGAGGATTCATCAATCTCAAATGATATAAAGGAATAAAAAGGCATTCCAGATAAGAATAAGGATATATTACTAGAGCAGGATCTAACAAATCCCTCAAATATTTGATCCAAGATGTATTTAAATTATCTATGGAACACATGATGAGATATTACAAGGATAATAATCTCACACATTAACATTACCTTCAATTTTTTTGTATATTTTGATATTATAGGTCTATGAAAATTAATTTTTTATCTTATTGATGGAGAATATACTTGATAATGTGACCTTTGGTGATAAATGTGACTGATTGAGGTGTGTTTTATCGGTCACATTAAAATTCTACGTTTGGTCTTGGTGGATTTTCTCTAAAATATTTGGATAATGTTTTAAATTGTATTGTTATCTATTTTTTCAAGGTCATTTCTCCTTGAAGATCATTTAGAGTACTGAATATGTTTTTATTTTTATTCCATTGTGGTCTATTTTTTATTGTAGTTTTAGAAAAACAATTCCATTCAGTTTATATTATGATGCAAGGTGCTAGTCATGAACATGTTGGGATCAAGATTTCCCATTAGAATTGATGTCACAATACCATTGTATTTGGGATGGTTCATGACACTTAGGGTCATGTGATGTTAATTTGATTATTGGTATATCCCATGTTTACCATACTAAATATCAAATCTCAACCTTTGATATGTTTCTTTTACTCATAATGTGATGAATTTTTAAATGTTTGATATTCCTAAAAAGGATGATAGTTTGGAAGAACATAGTGGTATATTTTTTAGATGTAATGGACCAACAAACTAGGGCCCACCTGGAAAAAATAATTTCAAGCAATCACAACACGTTGCCTTCCTTGAATAAGACATGATATTTTGATTTTGACCAATAATGAATAATTATAATAGGAGGCCTTTTAATAATGTACCTTAACTATATCTATTAATAAGTGCATATGAATATAAGTTAGTTACATTAAAATCATGATATAAATAATGAACATAATACACTCTAGGTAAAACATCAGAGTACATTAGAATAAAACCAAATTATAAAGGTAAAAAAATAAAATCACCACCTAAAAGTAACTCCAAACATGAATTTTTTTAATGAATGCTAAGTGAGAGATTGAATAATGATATCTATTACTGAACAATATATAAAACGAATGCACCCATTATTCAATATTTTACATAGAAATAATTTTCATTCTGTATATTATATGTAAATATAGGAAATGTGTAGAAAAAATATAATATAGGAATGAGTATATACATCACTAGTATAATTCCCCAAAAAATGAGTGGGTGTTACAAAGAGATACAAAAATAGTCATATCAACCCAATGAATGGTTGAAATGAATCCTAATAGATATAAACAAAACACATTCATATATATAAGCTCCTAATAACACCCAAATTAAAGAGAAATGTGATTTTAATCCAATAGCCCATCCAAAATTATTGAGTAATACTAAAGCCCCAAAATAACATCACTGGCAGATATCATCAAATATAACATCACATGAATATGTATCTGTGGGACTGTTTCCCATCACTGCGCTCTATAGTTGAGGGATCCATAACCTCTTTTGAGGACCCACACACCACAAGAACATGATGATGGGGGAGTATCACTCTATTGATAGAGTACATGTCCCATGTAGGGGAGTACAATCTCTCTCTATACAAATAAAATGGGGAAGTTTAGACCTTGTGAAATAGGGGAGTATTGACCCGAGAATTTATAAGATAATACGGGGAAACTAAAACCTAGTGAGATAATAGAGTTTAACACTGACATCTCTACGATGATCATGCATTATCACTTCCATCATCAAGAATCTCCTGAATAATAAGTACTCTTTAATAATTCTTCATCACATCTCAAAATCCACAAATATGAAAACCATCATGATCTTCATGGAAAAATTATCAGGATAGGATACATACAGACCATAATACAAGTCTAAAAAATGGATATTAAATAGGAATATGTCGAACAATGGGTTACATAGCATCTTAGGGGGTCCACATGGCTTCTGACCCCAGATATGAGCCTTAATGTGCTGTACTATAAACATGTAATTGAATCCATGTTGTAGTAAATGGAATTTATGTGTTATGAACATCATTTATCATCCACTCAGTGCTTACCTATGAGCTCCAGGACATATATTTGGTTGTCCATGGGTAACAGTGTTGCCCCTTTACTCTAGAAGTACACGTTGTTCATGACTCCATGGGGTTCTTTTAAATTTCCAACTGGAACATGGCATCAAAAACAAGGTAAGGTCACATAGAATGTGGTTACCACTATAAAGTGTGTGATCCTTATTTATTTGACACCCATGAACCATAACCAAAATAGATAAACACCATGTGATCATGTACTATGTGACATGTAGTCTTTTTTCACAATAAAACTGAAATCGTCATGTTTTTATGTATATTTTTTACTTTACAATGAATCACTCCCATTGACTCCATGAAATAGTTTTGGGTCTCTAATAAACACCAATTACTAGCTTCTAGTGGCAGAAAAATAGTTTCTGATCACTTAAGGTAATTCATCACATATCTCATGTTCCACCTGTCGCTCATCATAATTTCAGAGCCCAGATACAAAAAAATCATCACCCATGTCCATGAAAATTATAGACACATCTTTAAATATCCATCTGAATAATCATTTTCCCAAAATCCTTGAATATGGATGTTTTGTCACCCTATAATCTTCCATGATAATGTTGAACTGTATCCCCATAGGGAAATTTTTATGAACATGATGAATGATTGGAAAAAATTAAAAATTATGAAATAAATATTTTTTCAAGCATTCATGGCCTATGATTTTGATATGAGGAAATTAGCATGAGTTCATCCAATAAATGATTAAAAAATATAATAATTTTATTCAATGTCAGGCTCATGTGAAGGGTATGAAAATGTTGAAAAAATTTAGATAAAATATCCAAACTCAATTATTAAACAAAAATGGAGAAATCTTCATTTGATGATCCATACAATTATTTTGATTGATCATTGGCTAAGAACACATTCTCCAAGGACGTTGGAATCCCAATACATTAACATCTTATAGATCCACCTTGATTTAATATCTCCAGGAACTTTTTTGTGATCGACAATGAAACCCATGTTCAACATTCTCTATGTTTTATGTTCATAACACTACTGAAATTTTAAAATAGTGTTTATATAGAATAAATTAGGTCTATTGAAATTTTTATAGTAAAATAAATTATCATGTTAATTTATTTAATATAAAACAACATCCAATTACTACCTTTATTGAAAATCTAATGGCAGTCAACATTAAGATGTTTTTAGGGTAAAACTATAAATCTAGACTCATCCACGGAATCCAATTTATAATATGAGGAAACTTTTGGTTGTTATTAAACTTTTTTTTGAAACATATATGTCAGTTATATTAATATATATAATATTATAATAATATATATTCCATTAAAAATGACCCTCAAAATATAGTTTCATATAACCTTATGGATTTTAAAATATTCCATAATATATTTCAACATCTTACAAAGAAAAAAAGAGGGTGGATACATTATCCCCACTTCAAGTTTTTGTTACATAAAAAGCCTAAGATAAACCAAGAGTTGGGGATTTTGGGACCTCTTCTGGAACTCCCACTCTCAAGAGATATCCTATATGCCCTCATTATTCCACATCATATAAGCTAAGGGAATGTTCTATCTTCATATGATCCTCTCACATGGATCTTTTCTCTTCAATGGGTACTCTGTGAACATTTCTCTATCATAATTGTCTAGGTCTCCATGGTTGATGAATTTCATAGGTTCATGCATGTATATTTTCAAATAAAACATAGGAAATACCTCAGGCTCCAGCTACAATTGTGGGTTAATGCTATATGGTAGTCAACCTCACCAAACCTCAAGTGCATCTCTAAAGACCCAATGAACTTCAAGGAATCCTTCCCCTCTAGACAAACATTCTTAGTAGTAATCACTGAGAGACTCTCAAGAAAGTATTTTCTTCATGAACAAAGTCATAGGGCCTTAAAAATCTATTTTTGTAATATTTCTATTGGATCTTTTCAATCCCCATCTTCTGATGGATCACCTAGAGCATGTTTCTCATCACCTGGAACATCTCTCTCACAACATGTGAGGTCTCTCAAATCATGGTAAAACTTATGGGGACTTTAGGGTCCTTCCATACATGTCCAAAAATGGTTCCATGATGAAAGTATAATAATAAATATTTTTATAAGAATACTCATACAATGTATATTGATCCTTCTAATTCTAGAATAAGTCTGACTTGCAGTCTCTCAAAAAATCACTTAACACATTTTTAATGATCTCAATTTGGAAATCTATCTAGGGGTGAACTTTTGTATACATAAACAACTAGGGAATGAATAATCCTAGAAATCATCTACACAAATATTACAAAAATCAATCATTTCAGTTGTAGACAAATCATTACGTGTTGACCAAGGAGCTGGATGATCTATCCTATAGCAACCCCAACCCCAATATCCAAAAGCTAGTGCCTTACTACATTACCTTAAAATAGAGTAATGGAATTAATTACTGAATGAATGAATAGTTTGGAATTTTTGGATAAGTAGATAAATATTAATTCCCATTTTAGATTTGTAATATATAATAAAAAAAGTAGATTTCAAAATAAAATGCATATAATCCTTGAGAAATGATTCAAAGGATTCATCTTCATAACATGGGGAGATGAGAAAACATGTGGGTTATTTATAATTCTCAATAAGGTTTTATCACTACAAAATATCTATTGAATCAATAAATATTAATCAATATGATATAGTTAATTACTAATATTATATTTTATTTAGAAACATTACTATAACGATATTATAAGGCATAATCAATATGGATATGTAAATAAATGAGAACACAGTCTATTTAATCAATAAAATGAGAGTGTATGGAATCCATAGATAATATCATTTAGAAAATATCATTGATAATAACAACCAAAACCAAAATTAAGGCAGGTATTAATTATTTTACTTCATGTTTCCCAATAATATGATAAAATTACAATCAATACATTTCCCAAGATAGTTTAAAACATTCTCGGTTAAAAACCATCTGACTAGGCCAATAGATTCATTTCATGAGACTACTGATGCATCAAGGGTATTTTAATAAACAGTACCCAACCCATATCATTTAGTTTTAAATAATTCACCATATATATAAATAAATATTTAATTCATAAAATATTTCTTTATTATTATGTATTTGTATTGTGTAGATGAAGATTACATAATAAATTTTTCCATAGAATGTTTTGAAACACAAAAATAATGGAAGATTGCATAATAAATTTTAGCACTTTATAATTTTCATTTAAATTACCATTGAATTAAATGATTCAAAGTGAAAAAAAATTACCACAAAGTATTAATTAAATAGGATGTTACATTTCAAAGGGGATGTATATATACCACATAAATGAGATGTGAGTCACATCACCTTATGAATCCAGTAGTGAACTTGTAAAAGAACAATGTTATAATCTTTAAGTGAGTGAAAATGTAACAAATAAAATGATATAAATTAAATTTATAGAAAGAAAAATATTTCATTTATATAATAATAATTTAATTTATATCACCTAAAATAATTAAATTAATCCTTACAGACTTCAATGTAAAGTGTTAGTGAAATAGGAATCATATTACTTTTTGGGGTGATAGTCTACTTTATACAAAAGTTATGTTATGGTTTCTAATATGGAATGGAATGTATATATATATATATGATATAATGATGAAATATGTATAAGTATGTTATAAATATCTTATATATAATTTATACACATCATTATAAAAACTCATGGAGGAAGGTAATGGGATAATGAGTGACATAAGTGTGTGGGATGGTAGTCCTCTCTATATAAGAATTAATATTTCGTAACCCATTTGATAGAAGTGGTTATGTTTCTAGGTCATCAAAATTTTATAAAAACATCTTATTATATGTAAGATACTGAGGATATTATATGATCATGGTTGAATTAAAATTAATTGAGTTAGATATTGAAATTTAACGATGATTCTCATTAAAGAACATTACCTTTTCTTCGGGTATCCTCATTAGGTATTCCCTAAACCCTTAATTGGTGGAGTTTAATAAAAAAAATAAGGCTTATAAAATTATGGTATGGATGTTATAATGTTATTTTTAAAGGTATTTTATTACCGAATATGGTGTGAAGGTGTGATGAACTGAGGGGAGTGAGTTCCCTTAATAGTTGTGGATATGTGGCATTTTTATAAATATTCAAAATTATTCAATATTGGGAGGTGATTCTTAAATAATGTGGGTCCAAAATTGTTTATTAAAATTGTGGATGGATTATATGGTCAATGAAAACATCCATATCACAATAAAACACATTTCTAAACATATTGTTTCATATCATCTAAGCTTCCAGAATTTTACCATTTTTGTTTCTCACTAGGGTAACAATTTTTATAAAATAGGTAATTTATCTAATAAGTATAAATGCACGAAATTTTAAATAATTTTCTCCCACTAATTTTAAATATTATATCTACTTTATCAATAAAAAATAATATGTGTTATGAAATTTTATATTAACCAAAGAAAAAGGATGTGAAAATCATATTTTTTACATAAACTGCATTAACAATGTTTTTTTATATTTGGGGGAAACATAGTCATTATAAGGTAAAAATTTTCATTGAGTGGAAAAATGTTTACATTTAATAAAATTAAAAAATAAATTGATAGAATATATTATTTTTATTCTTTTTAAACCATTTAATAGAATATCATTTCTTATAAGATAACATTAGTTTAAATTTTCATATTATTCAATTAATATTAATTTAAAGATATAAAGATAATGATGTAGTTTTACTCTATTAGGTTCACACATATATAGAATAATATATTCATCTACAAAATAATTTCATATATTTATTATTTATATTTATATAACTTGTAATATTTTAATTTATATTTATTTTATCTTATTATTAAGTAAATAAAAAGTTTTTTTTTTGGAATTTGATACGATTTTACAGTAGTTATTTCATAAAAATAATATATTAAAATAAATTATCATGATAAAAAACCCATTTTTAATAAAAATTGTATTTATAACCAAAGGTATTTTTTTCTATCTGAAATCAATATTGAAATAATAAAGAAGACAATTTTTTTTTTCATTACATAACTTATTATATAGGACCCTTCCCTAGAAAAGTGTCACAAAAATATATAAAAATCATTCTAATGGTTTTATTGGTAAAATTATGTCATTTAAATGGGTTTTTGACAAATTGATAGTGCTTGTAAACACTTTTCTTCTTATGTTAACCATACAGTAAACCCATTTTTTTCTCAACCACGGTAATTAGTTTTCACAATTTTCATTAATCATTTTTGTAAAAAAAATTAGTTTGGAAATATTTGAAATTATAAATTATTTTTATTTAAAATAAGGAATAATTTTTTTAAAATTCAACTAATTGATGTGGTTAAATTTAAATTAAAATCCTTTCCATATACTAGATGAGAAAAAAAATTAAATGGAATTGTTCTAAATTTTTCAAATGGTTTATAAAAAATTCAACATAAAAGTTATTCCAACAAAATAAATTTTATTAATTTGTATATAATTTAATTAATTTTAAATTGAAATAAATACAAAATATAATTTAACAATATAAATATATTATTAAAAATTAAATTTTAATTAGAATTTAGTATTTTTGTATTCATAAAAAATATTCTTTTCTAAAAAATTCCAAAAAATTACCATAAATTAATTTTCATATTATGATTTTATAAAAGTTATTTTTTTTCAAATAAATTTTCACGGATTACTAAAAATTTAATATTATACATGGTGTGGAAATATGGATAATTTTTTTTAAAGCTTGTGTTTCTTGCATCACAACCTATTAATGAAATTAAATATATTAAAAAATAAATTTATTGTATTGTATTGGGGTGTAAAATTCAAAAAGCCATATATAAATTGTTTCCTTGAAATTTAAACTTGGCATTTGTAATCATTTATTTGGAATTTGTAAGTACATTAGATAAAAAACACACAACATAATTGGTTCAATAAAAAATACACTCTAAAAGAGAGAATGGAAAGTATGAAGGTCAAGTGGAAAAATAACATGACTAGGTTTCAACATAGGATAACATAGGTGGGAATTCATGAAATTGATATGTAAGAATGCACTAATTCACTTGGATTAATAAATTGTGATAGAGATAATTGATCACATGAAATTAGGTGATCCAAAAAAATTTAACCACCAAAAAA
The DNA here is from genome assembly GCA_963277665.1 of Viscum album. Taxonomy (NCBI): domain Eukaryota; kingdom Viridiplantae; phylum Streptophyta; class Magnoliopsida; order Santalales; family Viscaceae; genus Viscum; species Viscum album. Next base: position 1,398,963,747 of record OY728132.1, on the reverse strand, counting down.
TCTATATACCAAATAAGATATAAAAATATCCTTGATATCATCAAAAATTAACAAAATATTATAACATATTATTTCATTTTCACAATTTTGATAATTTTTATGATAATATATATTTACTTTATATCATTAATTTTTATAGCATAGTATCATTATTTGGTTTTTTCATAATTAATTTCCATTTCTTAGATTACAGTATAAATCTAAGATGATTTCGTCATTCCTGAGGAACATCATAGATCAAAAAATCTATAATATAATGATTAGTCATTACATTGATGAATTGTCATAATAATGAAAAAATGGATTGAATCTGTTATCTAATAGGTATAAATAGTTTTGTGGTGATATAGTACATTAATATGTCAATCCATGTCCAAATTTCAACTTAAACAAGTTTATAAATGGTTAGCCTTACGAACCGTAAAAAATGTAATGATCTGTAACTTTAGAATTATGGTCACTGAATTAGAAAATTTTACATACCATTAGTACCATAAAAATCATGAAGAATATTATAGTCACCACATATCATACATATTAATTCCTTTGACATGTATTCTTTTGAAACAGAGTAATAACCTGAATTACCATAAACAAATATTAAAGAATTAATTATTCCTCATTGATTAAATAAAATAAATTTTTTATATATTTTCTTATAACAAAATTTTTCTAACTCCATCAATTGTAGGATTCAAAATATGATCAACAAAAATTAATCAATTTCTAGGTAGTCATTATTGTAAAATTTAATTTATCCATATCAATAATCTAATTATCCGATCATCATTATCAAAACATCAAGAACATGTTAAGGGTTATCTTTACCTCAATCATTTTTTTCCAATAATTTCATCCTTTAACTAAATCATTTTTCATAGACATCAGTACCATGAGACATATTCCTTCAAATCCTTAATGAAAAATTATTATCGTACAATATCTAAATAATTCATTTTTATTACAAACATAATATCTTTGATATAAAAATCAAATGAAATAATTTTTTAATACAAAAATAATAACATTAATCATTACTCTTCTTCTATGGTAATAACATACGCTTGATCCTGATATGTTATCTTCTCTTGCGGCATATTATGTTTAATCTTAAGGCATTGATTTGTACAGTGAATCATCTCCACAAAGATGAATAGTTGTACTTTTGAAACATTTTTCTTTTCAATTTAAATCCAAACCATAGTGGGGATTATCTCCACACTTCTAGAAAACTCTAATTCCTTTTATATAAGAACTTGGGTGTTTCATTTCACAATTAAACATGTTATAAAATCCTTCATTAAATTATTTCCTTTATCTATATTTTCAACTACTTTCATATTATTTACATGAATCACATCGAATGCATCTTAAAAAGTGTATTATATCTCTATTTTTAGCACATGGTACTATGTATTTATAATATTCTATTGTTTGGTAGAATAATTACCTTCTAAATATTGGGAAACATTTATCTGTGAAGAGATCATTATTGCAAATTGGATCATGTGAATTGATTTTTTTCCCATTCTTTATTCTAAGAACCATTTATATATTACGTAACTATCTTTATTATATCATATAATTATGAAAAATAATGAATAATCAAAAAACTTGGGAAATATAAATTGAAACATTCATGCATAGAAAATATCATAATCATAAACATGGATTTTTTGGGATATCTCCATTTAAAATCCTTCATAATGGGTTGAATATAATGTGTGAATTATCCTATAAATATCCCACAAGTGTAGGTCCCTGACCCTAGATATCTCAAAGTTGGTTTCTACAATCAATTACATTAGAATGATTTCAAGGAATGATATCCTGACAGACCAAGAGTTTAGTAGTCTTGGTAAATAAATTATATACATTATAAATGAATACACTAATTACAACATATTTTTCTCTTATTTCTAAATAAATAACATGGAGAATATCTTTATTACATATAGTATACAACTTATTTATCTTTAATATTATTCTTTTTTGATTAACGGGGAAAGAAATATAATAATGGTGAGCTCAAATGCTTAGTAGTAATAATATATATAAGAATCAATAATGAATCAACAATAATAAGAATCATGACACGGTAAAAAATTACACACAAAAATAATGTATTCAATAAAATGATAAGGAAGTTCATAAAAATGTTATAGGGTAATAATTGAAAACACATTACATTAAAATAACAAGAGAAAGAAAATTTTATATAAAATGGTATGAATCCAAAACACGTTCCATTCAATCGATGAATTGAAAATGAAATGTATCCATAAACACGTTGACAAAAAATGTCATAAATGTATAATAACTGAAATTCATATGGTTGAAATTCTCACTTAATGGATGACATGTCTCTGGAACTTAAAAACCTCAACTATCAAGATATATACTCTGTATAGTTTTAAACTATAGATAGAAACCAGTTTATTATTTGTAACTTGTTTGTTTGATGAAATCCTAATGATAAATTGAAGATCTATAAAATGTCTAGGCTCCACCCTTTAATTCATGTCCAAATAATTCTTCATATAGAGCAATTGATTTAACTAATAAACAATATTTCTTATCAAACATCCTTATTGAATATGGAATATGGATTTATCAATTTTTTTCCAAATAAAAAAAGCACAAATTAGACACCATATATAAAGAGGTTTGCTTTTTAAGAAATAGTAACATCCATGATAAATAAAATTCATAATTTAAGGGAATTCAATGGTCAATGATCATAAGAGATTGAATATTTAAAGGTGACTATCATATAAATCATAGAAGTGACTGTGAATAATACCCTTGTCCAAATCAATCATAAAACATCTAGAAGAATAATGAGGGTGTAATCAATATGACATATCCCATGTAGAGTAAAATAAATGGGTTTTGTTGTTTTTGAATAGTTATACTATTCAAATAACATTTAACAAAATCCATGAGGAAAATATCCTTTTATTTTGAATTTTTTTTAAAAACCATGTCCTAGAAAATCACTTTTTAAATAATTTTATTTAATATGTTCGATTTAAAACATGTAAAAGATGATTAGAAGAAATGAAAGTGGGTAAATTCGCATAAGACATTTGAGGTAAGAAGAATATAACATTTACATGGTTAGTGGTTAGAATGATTCCTTGTTCAGAATGCGTCAAGAATATTCCTTTAAAAACATTGGAAAAATAATAAAGGGTAATAATTAATTTTTAAAATTATTTTAAAAACATTTTTGAAAATTTTTAAATTAAATATGGTTTTTATAAGAAAACAGGTTATCAAAATAAAGAGAGAAACAAAGTCGTGTTTTTGTTAAAACATTTTCTAAAATAGTTTGAGTGTCAAAGAGTGTGAAAATGGTAATAATAATTGAAAATGTTCATGAATAACCAGAGGTGATAAGATGAATTTTATTATTTAACATTGGTTATATTATTTTCTCAAATGGAAATACTATTTAAAAATCATTATTGAAATTTTTGAGGTGAATATTCTGTAAACATTTCCAAGTGACCCACACCACTTTGAAAAATTTTAAATCTTAATCCAAAATAAGTAATATAATTAAATAAAAGTTTAAAATACCCTGAAGTTTAATTATTAATGTTATAATATTACATAAATGGTATTGGATTAACCACAAAAAAGAATAAGTGGTCAACAAGACATTAACCTCATAGATGTAAAAAGAAAGATGAAAATTCGTTAAAATTGTGGTAACATATGAATTGGAAGATCCAAAAGTAATAATCATTAAATGAAGTATATAAATAAAATCAGGATAAAATAATTCATGACATTACATTTCAATGTGAAAAAATGTACACTATATATAATAAATTAGTTGCACAATAAAAAAGTATGCCTCACAGAATGAAATGCAAGACAAGAATCTCTTACCTTGAGTTTCCTTTTGGGAAAACAACCCTTAAAATCCTATGTTATAGAACTATATTTTTTAAAAATTCATGATAACAATTTTTATGTTTGTATTAAATTTTATTAAAAAAATAATATTTTCTTATAAATCTGCATAACGAATTATGTTTATGTCAATTATTTTTACCAAATTCGGTTTATGTGTCAAAAACAACTTTGGTAGGGAAACTATGGTAAAAAGGGGTCATTATATAATATATCGTGAATAATAATCATGAAATAATTATAATATTTTTACATTAATTATAATATGAATGATAATAAGTAAATATGGTAAATAAAATTGAATAAATTCTTCAATCATAGAGATGGTAGGTCATACATATGAATGAGTTACATTCCCCATTTTTCAATGATCTTTATCTAAAGAAGTTAAGTAACACCATATCTTTCAATAATTATCATTATATAATAAATATCATTTTATTTTTTCATATATAATTATATATATAATTTTTATGATGTTAAAAGAATCACATCATGTCGAGAAGGTAGTAGTCCTCACGTCCATGACCGACATTATCACTATTTAAATGTGTCAAGGGGTAATAAATAAAATGTTATATATATATATATATAAATGTAATTATGTCGTGAATATCATATAGAAATAGTATTTTCATTACCCATTAAATGGAATTGTGTGTATGTTTTGGTCAAACTCTATACATAAATAATTACTAAGATATTTTGGATACTTGTGATGTTATATAACCAAAGAATAAGAAGTGTGTAGTGTTTGGATAATGTAAGTGAAACTAAAAAACCATTAGAGAATACATTACCTCTTAATCGAGATATTATTTTGGTTTGTATCAAAAGTCTTACTTTAAAGGATTAATGAAAAAATGAGGATTCTAATTCTAGGGTAGGTATTTTGAGAGTCTCTTGGGGTAGATCATGTCCAAATCAAAGTGTTTTGAGTGTTTTGAGGACGGGGAAGATTTGGTGGCCTTTATAAGGAATGAAAATGGATCACATGTAATTTATTGAAACAAGTTAGGGGTACACATATTACTACATATAAAAGTCCTATGAAACCAAAAAGTTAATAATATAAGGTTCATCACCAGATTATGTCCATCCAATCAGTTTTGGACAAGTGTCTAGGTCATTTGGGCCATTAAGATAAAGGTTTGGTAATTTATTAGTCTTAATTTTGCATTAATAATTTTAATTCATTTTAATAACAATAACTAATCATTTTTTTTAAATAAAATTATATTTATTAGAATTTAAAGTTTATTTTGATTCCAAATAATGAATCCATTTTTTCAAATTACAATCATAGAAGTGTAAAAACTAATTTCAACTTCATCTCGCTTGTCGGACGACACTGTGGGTTTTTATTGTTAATATGTCTGAATGTTTGCAATGAGTTTATAGTCAATTTCAAAGTGATATTGATATAAAAGAACCAAATATTTCTAATTAATCAAAATATTGTCCAATTTAACATTAAAACCAATATAAAAAATAGTTTAACCATGTATATTAAATAGAAAAAAAATTCTTAACTAAAATTTAGTATTTTTAACTATTCATGAAATATTTAAATATTTCATAAAAAATAAAAAATTCACCCAAAACTAATTAATATGTTTCTATTTAAAATATTTAGTTTATTTCATCATATAATATTAGTTATAGTGTCACAATTCTTTTTTAAAATTGGTTATCTAATAAAAACTGATAAAATTAACTTTATCAAAAATAGGTTTTTATGTGTAAAATATAGTTTGTTGTTATCTTATGCATATAAAATCATATGAATGATTGTGTAAGATATTTTATTCAATATATATCATATATATTTCATTTAATTCATTAACTAATTTTATTGAATTTTTTTTATTAATGAAAAAATCTTTTGGAAGCACACAACTAATAATATTTCATTTTACATATAATTGGTTCTCATTTTTTTTTCTCATTAATTGGTAGACAATTAATTTATTTAATATTTATATAAACCATAATATTTCAATAGATATTTTATACTATTCATAACCACTAACATAATTTATAGGGAATATCATATTATATTAATTAATAATATTTTAATAATATATTGTCAGTTAGTGAAACTTAGTCTTGCTTATAATGCTATCTATCATGGATGGTCGCTCTTGGGTGTAATGCAAGCAAGAGAGGAAGGTTTCCTATACATTTAACACAATATTAATCATTGTTTCATCCAATAAAATTTATAAAATCAATATTAAATACTAAATAAATTATAATGTATCCTGATATTATATTCCCATATGCGCTTGGTGTCGCGTGTCTAAAAAACTATCAAATGAAAGGTTCTTACATGAGAATTTTATGGTGTTACATTCTTCCCAACTTAATTAAACAGTATCCTAACAATTTAATCTCGATCTTGGAGGTGTATTGTTTAATTTTTTTATATTTTAAAGTCCCACATTGTGAGAAGGGGTTGTAAACAATTTTCTAGAAAAGAGAGAATGTAAAGTAAAATAGTTCACCAGGACATCCATGTAACTAGGTCTATATATAGAAGAGAATTAATCAAAATTAAAGATACATAATTATAAGAAATGTTTAAATATTTATAGGGAGTGAATGTGGTCATAAATCAAAATATATGTGAATAATAAATTTAATGTTTAAGTGATTATTTCCATATATCTGTGATGATTTTGAAGATGATTAATTTCATATAAATTAAGAAATTAGGACAACATTTTATTTAATGTTCATTTTCTTAATGTGGGGTTATTCATTTACTGATTAAGAATATAATGAAATATTCTTACTGTAAAGACCTGGAAATTCCATGGTTTTTTTTTAAAAAAAATACATTGTAATTTTATGAGTTCGTGAAAATTTAAAATTCTTTATTCCGAGGCCCGGTGTTCCCCAAATCAATTTTTGAATTTTTTTTCAGGTACGTTTAGTAAAAGTAAAAGCGGGATTTTATAACTTTTGAACCGGTTCCTGGAATTGAAATCAGAGGGCACCATTGAACTCGCAATGTCGGTTATTGCTTAGCGAGACCTTGACCGCAGTTTCGTTCTATCGAGAATGGAAGTTCTATTTTGGGGTTTTCAATTAAATTGAATAAAAATAAATTGTTAACTCTTTTTTTATTTGTGGTGGTTAAAAGATACAATAGGAGGTTAGTGGTGGGGGCCACCACACCATAACCTCTCATGAAAGGTTATGGAGGCGGGGCACACCTACACATAACCTCCCTTGGAAGGATTTTCCATGGTTGGGACCACCTGGGGGTTGTAACCCCTTGGAACCCCCAATTAAGTAGAGAGCCTCGTAACCTTCCTCCACCATTTATTTGAGCCAACCCATTTCATTTATTTGGTTATGATTCACCAATTAATTAAACTCCAGCTTTTGAAATCTTTTGAATTCTTTCATAAAATTAAATAATAGACAAACCTATTATTTTATTTTGTGTTTTAAACATTCATTTTGGTGGGACTTTGAGAGAGTACTTGAAAAAATTTGGAGAACTTCATCTTCTCAAAGAAGAACGTGAAGAACGCCTCTTCATCAGTCACTGAAGATCGTAGAACTCTTACTATGATCATCGACCAGGCCAAAAGAGAAATAGTTGACTGTGATGAACGCTAACGACACATCTTCCTCACATTCATACACCGGATGCTTCCCGACGTCAACAAATCGACATCCGCAATTCCTTTCCTTCCACCATCAGTGAATGAAAAGCAAGGTTGGGGAATTTTGAGTTTGAATTTGTTCCATTCTATGTTGTTCAATCTTGGTTAATAAAATGTTGAATGACATCAACGTAACGAGGAGGGCTCGGACAGCACGAACATGGCCCGACCATCCCCATTGTTGTTCTCGTTTGCTGACAACGGAGGAGGAGCAACGAAGGTCAGCATCGGGCCAACCTCAAAGGAAACCGACTGGCGCCGGGCCGACTGTGAAGGAAATCGACGGCGCGAAGGGGGCCGGGTCGCCGAAGGGGAGCGACGTTGTTGCGCCGTGCATAGAACTGGGCCGTGGTGACGTCACACCACACTAGAAGAAGGGTCTGTGGCCATGAAGACCATGGAGGTCAGACGGGCTGGGCGCGGCACCATCGCGCCAAACTGGAGAAGAACCGCGAACATAGGCGGTGGCAGACAGAGGAGGGCGGTCGACTGAGCCGACTGTCGGTGCGTCCTACAGGCGGGACCTGAAGGGTCCCGTGGATACCAGGCCGACCCCATACAACGGTCGTTGTTGAAGACAAGGGGTGTAACCCCCCCCCCCCCAAACGAGGCCATCCGGCCACACAGGCTGCCGGCCAGCTGGGCCATGCGGTATGCCGGGCCGGGCTGCCCCTCCAGGCTAGGCCGCCCCCTCAGGCCAAGCCGCCCACCTCCTCAAGCCGGGCCTGACCCTTGGGGCGGGCCGACATCGGGTCGGGCCGCGACCTCGGGTTGACCCACCCCCCGGGTCGGGCCTCCTTCCAGGTCGGACTCGCGGACGGGGTCGGACCCTAGTCCGGACCTAATTAGTCGAATACACTTTTTCACCCATATCTTGGGTTACGGGTGACCATTTGATGAACTGCCTACGGTGGTGGATAGCTTTGAGTGAGAGAGTTCTTTTAGAATACCCCACATGATGATTGGACATAGTTGGGGTATGGTTGGGTTTGTTTGAAACTAAAAACCAATCGCCCACTGAAATGGAAATGTCAATAACTCACAGACCGTGCATTCGATTGATGTGCCATCTATTGCGTTGAGATCCCTATGACGAGGTGAAACTTTGTGATACCTTTCTTTGGGACTTCATTTCAATTGGAGAATCGAGCTTTAGTTTGTAAAGTGGATCCTCCTGGAGATGAACGAGCAGAGTACGAAGACCTATTAGCTAATTGTGACATGACGACTATTGACCATTCGACTCGGAGTGTTTCAACTAGCCCAGTGGGGAGAGCCTCTATGTGACACAGAAGACCCATAGTAAGGAGCACCTCTGTGTGATGCAGTAGACCCCTGATACTCAATAGAGGATAAGTACCTCATTAGGCTACGAGGGGGAGCACCTCTGTATGAGCCCATCAGATCCACAATACTCGACAGGAGTTGTACCACAGTAGTCCAGGAAAGTGGGAAGCGCCCCATTGTGACACTGTAGACCCACTATTATCGATAGAGGAGGATTACACCATCAGCTGAGGTTCCGAAAGTGTGATTGGGAATGTTACTTGATACTACCCCTAGAATAAAATCCTAGTTTGAGCTAAGTCTTTGACTTTTGAGTTTTCCTCATGATTGAGATGGGTTACTAGATAACATAGGTATATGTATGGGAATATACCTAAGTAATCATTATCTGTTTATTACATTATTCTTGGTTTATCCTTGTTGGATTTTGTGAGACCTTGAGGGTCTCGAGGTCCCCACTAAGAATTGTTATATTCACCCCTTCACGGGCTATGCCCGCACCATGTTGTGTTGGTTGTAGAGGATAGACAGCGCTAATCGAGGTAGAGAGTAGGAGGACTAGACAGTACCTGGATGTGGACAACTCAGCGCGATGGTACATAGAGTGAACGAATGGATGTAGAGTGTTGAGGAAGCTATCTATATTTACCATTCATGTAGGAACCCTGGAGGATGATCCAGTGGCTTCTTTGCTTTTCTTCTTTCAGTTGCACTTGTACTTTTTTGTTTCCTTGTACTTTACTGTTGGACTTGTATTTCCGGCCCCCTTTACTTCCAGCACTTTCTTTTGTATACATTTTTACATACTGTTTTACTTCCAGTTCCATACTCTGTTGTGTGAGATTTAGTTTATAAAGGAAATGCCTTCCCAGTTTAGGGACTTATGCCTTTGGTTATAGTTGCCAGCCCCTGGCCTATGGAAGGCTGGATTTGGGAATTCCCGATACGGGCCCCGGGGGATGGGTCGTGACAAATTGGTATCAGAGGAGTCGGTTTGACCACCAAACCTAAGACTCCGATCATTATTTTCTATTAAGCAATAGTGTTAAGGTTGTTATGTGTGTTTTTTAGTTCAGGGAGTCCAGTGTTGGGGTGATGGCCGATGTATCCATACACTAGGACCCTGACTACTGATTTCCAACCAAGTGCATGAAAACACTGATTGCATATGGGTTTTCAAAAGTTTTTCTTTAAGTCATCTCAACCAGGTCATCTCACCAGGTATAATATTTTGACCATGTCGCATCTGTTTCTTTCAGGATGCCTCATCGCGGACGACCAGTTAGAGCCCCGAGAGTCGTACACTCTGACATCCCACTGAGCGATGAGGTCTTAGTGCAGGGCCCTTTACCAGTGGAGGAACCAGTGGTACCATATCTTGTTGAGCCACCGATGCCACCAACCGTAGCAGCAGACAATGCATGCTACTTGAGTGCATTGCATGAGTTCCAGTGCCAATGGACACCTAGTTTGAGAGGAGATATGGACCCATATTCGGTAGAGGATTGGCTTGAGACTGTGGTGAGAGTCTTCTGGCTAGTAGGGACACCGGCAGACCTCATGGTGATTCTTGATGTCTGTCTCTTTCAGGCAGTAGCAGGCAGATGGTTGAGCCTGATGCTCCATGTTCGCGATGAAGCAACACTTCTTTGGGAAGACTTTGAAAGCCTATTCTAGGAAGTGTTTTTACTAGACACCCTTAGTTCGGTGCGGATACAAGAGCTACATCGTCTATAGCAAGGCAGCATGACAGTATCACAGTACTCAGCGAGGTTCACCGACCTCTCGTGCTACTCCAATGATATGGTGCGGGACCCATTCTACAAGGTCGGGACCATCGAGAAGGGGCTCAGGCGAGAGATCAGGGCATTGATGATCTCCCTCATCATCCCGATGTAAGCAGGGGTGTTAGAGAGAGCCCTCCTAGTGGAGATTCTCCTAACTGAGCAGTCACCAGCTTTGAGCCCCACTACTAGTTGACACGCAGCGGATTCTTCTGCAGCTGGATGCATATAGATGATGCAGATGTCCAAGAGGACCAGACCCAAGGGTAGACGACTGTAGGACCCATGATATATTGTGAGAGGAACCTAGGGCAGTGACTTACCTTCCAGGAGCAGGCATTGTTACTCATGCGGTGGGCTTAGTCACATGGATCATAGCTGTCCGACCCGCCATTCAGATGATCATCAGACAATTGAGGGACCTCTCAGAAAGAGGCATAAGATTGATCGAGGCAGTCTATACGGCGCATACAGACATGGAAGGGGAGATGATTGAGTAGCTAGTGGTGGACGACAATTCATGGTGTTGCCACAACCACCACCAGGAGGTCCACCCCGACCATAGGGAGTAGGTGGAAAGGGGAGAGGTCAGCTTCAGGAAGCTGAGGCTTACAACCATGGCACTTCGGTGATGATTCGAGGTACGATCTATGTCTACTATACCTTAGTTGCAGTTCTTATAGACATAGGTTCCAGTCTCTCTTTCAGAGCCACTGCCCTCATTCGGAGCTCGGAGATTCTGACGAAGCCATTGGATCGATCCTTACGGCTAGAGACTCTTACGGGAGATGACTCGATGATTACACACTGGTACCGGCACTGTGAGATTACTCCAGGAGGTGAGAGCTTCGGCTGAGATCTCCTTGTAGCAGCATTGAGGACTTACAACATCATCTTGGGTATGGACTGGTTATCTATAGTCCATGCACAAATCCAATGTATTAGGTGCAATGTGTAGTGTATCGGCATGGATGGGACTAGGTTCTCCTTCACCAGTGATAAGAGAACCTTTGCAGCACAAGACAGACTTACTTGGAGGAGGGTTCAACCGATCACTCACCAGTTGTCTTGCCTTAACCACAAAGTAGTAGATGTGGAGAGTCCGACTTATCCTGTAGTGGTGGACCAGTACGCGAATGTTTTCCCTGACGATATTCCAAGACCACCTCCTTGCAGAGAGGTGGACTTCTACATTGACATGTACCCTGGGACTACACCGCTATCTACTCCAGCATATTGGATGGCTCCCACTGAGCTTCGTGAGCTGCGGGTATAGCTGGAGTACTTACAGGAGAAGAGATTCATCCGAACCAGTGTTTCTCTCTGGGTAGCCCCGATTCTTTTTGCCATGAAGGCGTATTGGAGCTTGAGGCTCTGTCTCAACTTCCGTTACCTGAACTAGCTGACCGTAATGAACAATTACCCCCTCCCTAGGATTGACGTCCTATTTGATCAATTCAAGGTAGCACCATGGTTCTCGAAGATAGACCACAGATCAGGCTATCACCAACTCAGAGTTCAAGATGACGATGTGAAGAGGACAGATTTCAACTGTCGGTATGGACACTACGAGTTCTTGGTTATTCCCTTCGGCATAAAAAATGCTCTAGTAGTGTTCATGTGTCTCGTGAACAAGATTTCCAGCCTTACCTTGATCATTTTGTCGTGGTCATTATTGAAGACATTTTGATCTACTCAACTACTGAGGAGGATCATGCCTACCATTTTCAGGTAGTACTAGACACACTCTGAGAGCACCAGCTTTATGTTATGCTCTTGAAGTGCATGTTCTGGATTCGAGAGGTTCAGTTCTTGGGACACATCATCTCGGAGGCTAGATTTGCATTGGACCTAGCGAATATTGAAGTGATACTTGCTTGGGAGCCACCCAGAAGTGTGATGGGGGTACATAGTTTCCTGGGCTTGGCTGGATACTATCAAAAATTTGTTTCAGACTTCTCCAGAGATGCATCACAACTATCAGCCTTGACGAAGAAGGGGAAACCCTTTGTGTGGTCGGAGAGATGCCAACAAAGCATTCATGAGCTGAGGTAGAGGCTGACTAGTGCCCCCATCGTGAGGATTCCAGAGGAGGGCGTAGGGTACGTAGTGTGCTGTGACACATCAGTGACTGGACTTGGGTTTGTCTTGATGAAAGAGTGAGTTGTGATCGCGTATGGTTCTCAGCAGCTGAGACAGCATGAGCAGAACTACTCTACCCATGAACTGTAGTTAGCAGCAATGGTATTTTCCTTGAAGATGTGGATGCACTATTTGATAGGTGAGCATTTCACGGTCTACTATGATCAAAAGAGTCTAAGTTATATCTTCTCCCAGAATAAACTGAACCTGAGACAACAGCGATGGCTTGAGTTCCTCCAGGACTATGTCTTTGAGATAGTCTATACTCCTAGGAAGGGGAATGTTTTAGCAGATGCTCTCAGTTAGAGATCTGGTATTCAGCTGCATGGAGAGGCGACAGAGCAGCTGGCTGCCTGATAGATATCCTTTATAGATAGGTATAGAGAAACCTATCTATAGGCTCTCACAGTCACTCATCCACTAATTCAGTGAGTCAATGAGGTGCAACATGGGGACACTGACTGCAAGATGTGATGTGCTCAGATATCCACAGGGCAGGCACCTGACGGATTTTCTGAAGATGGGGAGCACTTCATCCTCTTTGGAGGATGTACCATGGTACCAGGTTCACTTCATGAGGAAGTGTTGAGGGAGTTCCACACTTCCCCTTTTGTGTTATATCCCAGAGTCATGATTCGATATGGGTGATTGTTGACTGACTCACCAAGTCGGCCAATTTCCTACTGATTAGAGAGCATGGCTCAGTAAAGAGATTAGAAAGCCTCTATGTATAGGATATTGTGAATTTTCATGGAGTAAATTCATCTACTTTCTCTGACCATGACCCACGATTTACTTCCCGTCTATGGAAGGGGTTGTAGGAGGCTTTCGAGAAGCAGTTAAGTCTGAGCACCACCTTCCATCCTCAGACAGATGGTCAGACCAAGCAGACCATCTAGACCCTCAAGGAAATGCTCTGCGCATGTGTCCTCAAATTTGGTTGTATATTGGAGAATAATTTTCCTTTGGTGGAGTTTTCCTACAACTACAGCTATCATTCCACCATCGGTATGCAACCTTTTAAGGCCTTGTATGGTCGACATTGCAGATCACCACTGTGCTGGACAGACCAAAGGGAGTCAGTAGTAGTGGGATAAGAGATGGTACGGGCTACCAAATAGAAGGTACAGATCATCCAGGAGTGGATAAAGACTTCACAGAGCCGGCATAAGTCGTATTCTAACAGGAGACGGAGACCTCTGGAGTTTGAGGATGGCGACCACATCATTCTACGGGTCCCACCTTGACGAGTTCTATGGAAATTTGGCAGAGGCGGTAAGTAATCTCTGAGGTTCATCGGACATATCCAGGTCCTTAGCATAGTAGGCGAAGTGGCTTACCACTTATATCTTCCACCTCAATTGCACCGAGTGCACGATGTCTTCCACGTTTCTCAGTTGAGGAGATGCGTGCATGACCTTACCCATATCATCGACCACAGGGAGCTAGACATCGATGATGGGGAGACTCTCACGGAGGTTCCAGTAAAGATTGAGTATCGACAGGGGAAGTTCCTACGTGGACAGCCGATACCTATGGTGTGCATTCGCTGGAAGAACGAGAACCTCCAGGAGATCACATGGGATCGGGAGGCATATAGATGTGTGCTTAGTACCCCAATTTGATTCTTTAGTTAGAGTTGTAGCTTACAGGGATGTAAATCCCTGAGGTGGGGAGAATTTAAAGACCATGAATTTACTTGGAATTTATTTTTAAAATACATGTAAATTTTACGAGCCCGTGAAAATATATGGCGCTTTATTCCGAGGCCTGGTGTGCCCAAAATCAATTTCTGATGTTTTGTTCAGGTACATTCAGTAAACATACGAGCAGGATTTTATAACATTTGAACTAGTGCTCGGAATTGAAATCAGAGGGCACCATTGAACATGCAACGTCAGTGATTTCATAGTGATGCCTTCACCACAGTTGCGTTCTATTGATAATGTAAGTCAGATATTGGGGTTTTTAATTAAATTGATTAAAAATAAAGTGTTAACTTTTTTTATTTTTGGTGGTTAAAAGCTCCAAGAGGAGGTTAGTGGTGGGGGACACTACACCATAACCTCCCATGAAGGGTTATGGAGGTGAGGGCCGCCCACACATAACCACTGTTTGGAGGATTTTCCATGGTGGGGACCACCCGAGGGTTGTAACCCCTTGGAACCCCCAATTAAGTGGAGAGCCTCTTAACCATCCTCCACCATTTATTTGAGCCAACCCATTTCATTTATTTGGTTAAGATTCACCAATTAATTAAACTCCACCTTTTTAAATCTTTTGAATTATTTCCAATAATTAAATAATATAAAAACCTATTATTTTATTTTGGGTTGGAAACATTCATTTGGGTGGGACTTTGAGAGAGGAATTGGAAGAATTTGGATAACTTCATCCTCTCAATGAAGAACACGAAGAATGCCTCGTCATCATTCAACGAAGATCGTCGAGCTCTTACTTCAATCTTTGACGAGGCCAAAAGAGAAGGATTCGACTGCAAAGAATTCCAAAGACACTTCTTCCTTGGTTTCCTACCCCGAACGCTTCCCGGCATCAATGGATATATGTCTTCCATTCCTCTCTTTCCACTACCAACAAATGACTAGAAAGATTGTGGAATATTGAGTTTGGATTTGTTCAGTTCTACATTGTTCAATATTGGTTAATAAATTTCTGAATGATATCAACGTAATGAGGACAGCTCGGACTGCACGAACATGGACCAACCATCCCCCTTGTTGTTCTTGTTTGTTGACGACTGAGGAGGAGCAACATCAGTCGACGTCGGGCTGACTACAAAGGAAACCAGCCGGCGTCGGGACGACCGTGAAGGAAAATGACGGCATGAAGGACGCCGGGTCGTTGAAGGGGCATGATGCCATCATGCCGCGCAGAGAACCGGGCCGCGGTGGTGCCGAAGGAGCATAGTGCCATCGTACCACGCTGGAAGAAGGGTTTGAGGCCATGAAGGCCGCGATAGTCAGACGGGATGGGCACGACGCCATTGCACCATGCTGAAGAAGAACCACGAACATAAGTTGTGATGAACAGAGGAGGGCGGCTGGCTGACCCGGACTCTGGTGCAAGCTATAGGTGGGATTCGGCCGGCGCCACGCACCGAACGTTGTGGAAGATAGCGGGTGTAACCCCCCCCCCCCCCCATAAGAATCCATCAGGTCCAGCCGGCCAGCCGGCCATGCGAGCTGCCAGCAGGCCGACAACGCGGGCTTCCAACCAACCGGGCCACAAGGGCCGTCAGGCCGGGCTGCCATCAGGCCGGGTTGACCACGAGCCAGGATTCCCCCTCGGGTCGGTCCACTCACCTCCTCGGGCCGGGCTGGGCTGCCTCTAGGCCAGGCCGCCCCCTCGGGTCAGGCCACCCCTCGGGTCGGGCCACCTTCCGGGTCGGACTCACCTACGGGGTCAGACTCATGGACCAGGTCAGACCCCAGTCCAAACCCGATTAGCCGAATACACTTTTATGCCCATATCTTGGGCTACAGGTGTCTGATTGAAGAACCACCTACGACGATGGATATCTTAGAGCGAGAAGGGTCTTTTGGCATACCCCACTTGAGGATTGGACACAGTTGGGATACGGTCAGGTTGATTTGAACCTAAAAACTAAATAGACCCCTGGAACAGAAATACCAATAACTCCCAGACGGGGCGTCCGATTGACGCGCCTTCTGTTTCGTTGAGATCCTTATGATGAGGAAAACCATTGTGATACATGTACATGGGAATTAATGTTAGATGGATAATCGACAAGTAGTTCACAGAGAAGATCCTCCCGAAGACGATTGACTAGAGTATGGAGACATAGTAGTGGGCTCAGACCTGACTACTGTTAATCTTTCGACTCGGTGTTTCGACTAGCCTTGTGGGGAGAACCTCTATGTGATGCAGCGGACCCAATGTGGGGAGTGACCTTGTGTGACACAGCATAACCACGGTATTCGATAGAGGAGGAGTAGCACAGAAGGATACGAGGGGGAGTGCCTCTGTGTGAGCGTGGCAGACCCACAGTGGGGAGAACCTCTATGTGAGCGCAACAGATCCACGGTACTCGACAGGAGGAGTAGCATAGTAGTCCAAGAATGTGGGAAGTTCCTTTGTGTGACACGGCAGGCCCACTGTACTCGATAGAGGAGGAGTACACCATTAGACGAAGTTCCGACAGTGTGACTAGAGATGATACTTGATACTACCCCTAGAATAAAATCCTAGTTTGAGTTGAGTATTTGAATTTTGAGTTTTCCTCATGATTGAGACGGGTTACTAGATAACATTCATATATGTATGGGAATATACCTATGTAATGGATATCCATTTAATCCACATATTGTGGGTTATCCTTGTTATATTTTGTAAGACCTTGAGGGTCTCGGGGTCCCTACTGAGTATCATTATACTAACCCCAACACTGGCTATGCCCGCACCTCATTGTGTTGGTTACAGACGATGGACATCGCTGATCGAGGCAGAGAGTAGCAGGACTAGATGGTACCCGGAGGTGGACTACTAGGCGTGATGGTATACGGAGGAGACGAAAGGATGTGGAGTGTTTAGGAGGCCATATGTACCTACCCATCAGGTAGGAACCCTGAAGGATGATCTAGTGGCTTCTTTTCTTTTCTTCTTTCAGGTGTACTTGTACTTTTCCGTTTCCTTGTAATTTACTATTGTGCTTGTATTTATGGCCCCCTTTACTTCCATCACTCTCTTTTGTATACAGTTTTACATAGTGTTTTACTTCGAGTTGCGTAGTCTGATGTGTGTTTTTCAGTTTATAAAGGCAATTCCTTCCTAGTTTAGGGATTTACGCCTTTGGTGCTAGTCGTCATCCCCTGGCATATGAAAGGCCTACTTGGGGTAGTAACGATACGGGCCCCAGGGGATGGATCGTGACACTTACTTGATAGGTTTAAATTTATTATTAACAATCCTAACATTTAATAGTTCTTCAAAAAAATTATAATTCATCTATTTACTCCCAAAAATTAATTATCAACAAAAATATTTTTTATACCTAAAGAACTAAAAAAATTAATGGATACTAATGCCTATAAAAGAGTGAATACTATAACTATTTATCCTTAACCATCTTCCAATACCAATATAGTAAATATGTTAATCTATAATCCAAAAAATTGATACTAATAGTTCATCATACACATATATTCATCAAATTAATTAACTAAACACAATAAAAAAATCCATGACATTTCTTAGTTCAATGGTTGGTGTGAAACCCTTATCATCATTAATTCATGGGTTTGATACCCACAACCATGCAAGATTTGATTAGTCTTCACCATGATTACATTTTTTCCTTTTCTAAAACCATATTAATATAATTTTCAAAATAATTATAATTGAAATCCTTGAAATTAGGTTAATCAATATATATCTCTTCAATGAATGTTTTCAATACAACATCAATGCATAAATACTTCACCTATTTTATTTAAACATAGGTCCTTCCTTAGACTAATTTTTACCCATAATATCATCTCCAATATTTATAGGTCATTAAATCATATCATTATTCTAAAATAAATTTGGTTGAATCTAGGTTATTCATTTTCCCTATCCATTCACATTCTTTATAATGGGATTTATAAAAAATTTGATTATCTAATGAATATCCCTCAGGAGTATCAAACAAGGTGAATAATAAAGCCTATTTTTGTGCACAAGGTTTCCCTGAGTTATACTAAAAACACATCATCAGTGTTATTACTCTCGGGTATATTTGTTCCAAAACCACGTCCACTTGTAGTATCAAGGTAGGGATGTATTTCTTGGAATACCCAGATAATCTATAATTTACCAAAATTATATGGTGTTATTCTATACCTTTCCTAAAATTCTACCGAAGGGTAATGATTTATAATATATGTTTTCCTAAATCTAGTTCTGATGGTTTCTACTAAACTTCCTTTGATACCAACTTTAGCAACATGAGAAAAAATTCCTCATATATGGTGTCTACTATCAATTACATTGGAATGATTACAAGAAATAAAAAACCAGTTGAATGAGATTTTATAAGTCTTGGTAAACTAGTTACATAGATGTGAAAATAATAACCAAATTTGAATAGATTTTTTTTCGCTTATTTCTAAATAAATAAATTCAAGATTAACTTATTTCCATCTATTGTATCCATAAATATCTATCATAGTTTTCTTCTTGGATTCTTAGGGAAACAAACATAATAAAGGTGATCTGAAATTTTCAATAAAGGTAAAGCATAGTGGAGTCAATAATAAATCAATGGGAATAATAATCATGGAATGGTATATAATTAAAATAACATACACTATAATAAATAAACTGAGAAAGAAGTGTAAAAAAATTTGGGAAGGTAATAATTGAAATACATTATATTCAAATATCATGATAATGACAAATCAATATGGAAATGTATAAAACTAAAACACATTCCATTTAATCAATGAAATGAAAATTAAATGTGTCCGTAGATATGTCGACACACAATATCATAGATGAATAGTAACTGAAATTAATATGAGGTAAATGATTTCTTAATGGACGTTATGTTACAAGAACATAAAAAAACTCCACTATCATGTTCCATCTTCTATACAATTAAAAACTACGTATTGAAACCCATTTTATTTGTGCAACTTGTTTGTCTCGTGAGAAGAAATTGATGAATTTAGGATCTATATATTGTCTAGGATTTATATGTCATTGTATGTCAAAATTATTCTTCATTTCAAGTAATCAATTTTATTAATAAAATACACTCATTATCAAAAATTGGTATTGAATAGAGATTATGGATTTATCAACATTTTCCCAAATAATAAACGATTGTAAATGTATACATAATATGAAATTTTGTTTACATTTTATCAAATATTTACATTTATGATAAATGAAATGGATAGTTTAGGGGACATTCAATGTTTAATCATCATATGAAATTGAATATTCCAAGAGGACTATAAAATAAATCAAGAATGTGAACGTGAATACTATCCTTTGAAATATCAATCATAAACCATCCATAATAATAATATAGATGATATCGAAAAAACATAACCAAAGTGGATTGAAATAAATGGTTTTGTCCCTGATGAATATAAATATTATGAAAATAACTTTTAAAAACACTCTTTATAAAAATATAAATTTTTTTTTTAAAAAAATTTTGAAAAACAATTTCATTAAAAATATCTTTTGAAAATATTTTCATTCGAACGTAAAATTTTAAAACACCAAATAAATATTCAAATAAATTAAGAAGTATAAATTTTTATGTGATGTATGAGGTAAAAAGAACATTCCTTTTGAAAGGTTAATGTTTATAAGGGTTCCTTGTTCATAAAAAGACAAGAATATTCATATGAAAACATTAGTAAAATAAAAAAGTGTAAAATGACTTAAAAAAATATTTTTAAAAATATTTTTAATTTGTTTTAATAAAACATGTTTTTAGAGTAATGGAGGTTCTCCAACTAAATAGGGAAACAATGTCTAGCTTTTTGGAAAACTTTTTCTAAAATAGTTTGAGTTCCAAACAGTGGAAAATGTTACTAATAATTAAAAATAGCCATTAATAACCAAAGAATAGAAAATTAAGGGTTTCATTGAACACTGGTTATATAATTTACGTGAATTAAAATACCATTGTAAGGTCATTATTTTTATTATAGAGGAATTAAACATGATAATGAGTCTCATACCACATTAAAACATTTTGAATCATAATCCCTATTAAATAATAACATTAAATTAATGTTTAAAATTCAATCAAGATAAAATTATTAATGGTATAACATAAAAAAGTGGTTTTAGATACACTATAAAAAATATGTAAGTGGTGATCATGAAATTTCTCTCATGGATGTAAAAATGTTAGATGAGAATACCTTACAACTATAGTAAGAAATGAATTGGAAGTATAAAAAGTAAAAAATCATTAAATAAAACAATTTAAATACCATGAAGGTAAAATAATTCATTATTTGAAATTTTGATGTGGTAGTATTTATATCCTATATACTATATTATGTGTATAATAAGAAACGATGTCTCATATAATGAAAGGGGAGACAAGAATCTATTACATTGAGTTTACTTTTGGGTGAATGTCCTTTACCTTATTGTATAATAAAATTTTGTTAATGATCGACATTATTAAGAAATTTTTTTATTTTTATCATTAATATTATTTTACTTATTACTATGTGGTAAAAAACAACTTAAAAATTATTTTTATGTCAGTACTTTTGGCCAAATTCACTTTATGTGCGAAAAAAAGTATAGCTCAAATATTGTAAAAAGGGTCATTACATAATATCTCTAAAATAATAGTCATGAAATAATTATCATATTTAAAAAAAGTTATACTTTTAAAACCAATCATTAAATATGGCTATGAAAAGTGACTTAATCTTACAATCATAGAGATGGTAGGTCATATAAACGCACGACAAACATTCCCATTTATCAATGATCGTTATAGAAAAAAGATAACAAACACAATATTCTGTCAAATTGATCATTATATAAATAATAGCATGTTATTAAATCATATATTATTATACATATAATTCATGTGATTTAAAATGAATCGCATCATGTCAAGGAGGTAGTTGTTCACATGTCAATGACTGACATTATCACTTTTAAAGTGAATGAAAGGGTAATAATGAAAATGATATATATACATATATTTTTTATATAAACAAATATAATTATGTAATTAATATCATATAGATGTTTTTTATGCCACAAATGTCTAATTATAACCATCATTTACACATTCTATGTATCGTGTGAATGGATCAGATCACTTTGAGGGGGTGGTAGTCCAAACTCCTCCAAACGATGATATCATGATAATGTAAACTAAAAAGTATTAAATGTATTTACAAAAAATATTAAATAATTATATATCCATAAAAAATGTCATATATAAAAATATAAACATAGTTTATATCATAATGTCCAACAGTGAAATTTGGTAACGAAAAAATGAACAATCATCATTTCGTAAGCCTCTAGTTCACCGTACCTAGAAACAATACGTTCTTTATCCACTAGATGGAAGTGAGTGTAAGTGTATGTACAAAATAATTAAATAAAAACATCCAAGTATATTTATGATACTTTTTTTTACTTAATCATAGAATAATAATATAATAGGGGTTGGAGAAGGGAAATGAAACTAAAAATCTTGAGAGAAGTCTTTACCTCTTATTCGGGTAAGTTATATTGGTTTATACCAAGAGGATTCCATGGAAGTACTTATGCACAATGATAGACTTCAAAATATAGGGGAGGTATTTTGGGAAGCTATTTTGTCATTTTATGCATTAACCTATGTTTTTTGAGAGGTTTTAAGAATGGGTAGAGGTGGTGGCCTTTTATAGTTGAGGAAGATGACTCAGATTGAATTTTTGGAATCTAGTTAGGTGTACATGTGTTATTAACTTCAAACAAGTCATACCAAAAAAATAATGGAAGGTGAATAGACTAATTATTCACATAAAGTGGGTTTTTTAATTAAATAGGTTATTTGTTCCCTTATGTTATGGGTTTAGTAATTTATAAATATTAATTTTGCCTTAATAATTATAATTATTTTTAATAAATTTCAATTATCATTTTGGTCAAAAAAAGTTGATATTGTTATAACTTATAAATTATTATGATTAAAAATATGGAATTTTTTTTCTAAATTACAGTCACCAAAGTAGAACAAATTAATTTCAAATTCATCCCATAGGCGGGACGACACTATGAGTGTTTAAAGTAAAAACATGTGAATATTTTATTTGTTTTTACAGTCAATTTCAATGTGATATTGATTTTAGGGACCAAAATTTTATTAATGGATTAAAATATTATCTAATAAACAATTATAACCAATATAAAATATAATTTTATAATATTAATAAAATAGACTAAAAAGAAGTTTTGAACTAAAATTTAGTATTTTTAACTATTCATTAAAAATATAAAAGTTTTAGGAAAACTTTTAACATTCACCCTAAACTAATTTTTATGTTTATATTTCAATGATAAAGTTTATTTTTATATATTATATTAATTAATGTTTCAAAATTCATATTTAAAATGGGATCTCCATTAAAAAGAAGTAAAATTGCCTTTATAAAAATTGGTTTTTATGTGTAAAATTGGGTTTGTTTTTATCTTATGCATATCAAATCCAATTGATGAATATAAAAAATGTCTTATTGAACATATAAAATATATGTATAATTTAATTAATTATCAAATTTTAATTAATTATTTTTATTAAGACAAAAATCATTTGCAATAATAAAAATAATATTGTTACTTTCTATATCTAATTGGTTCTTATTTTCGTTTTCTCATTAATTTGTAGCAAATGAATTAAATTTATATATATAAAACATTAATTTCCATCAGTTATTTAATACTATTAATAAACGCAATCTTAAATTATATGTTATATCATATTATATTAAATAATAATATTTTAATAATACATTTTTATTTTGGGAAACTCGGTCTTGCGTGTAACACTAGCTATCATGGATGTTCTCTCTTGCGTGTAACACGAGTTAACGAGGAGGGTAAATGCTGCATGTAATGAAAGATAACTTAGTGTTCCATTAATTGAAATATATATGATCTATTTTCAAGTTGTAAATATATTATACAGTACTTAGATATTATATCCTCTTATGCACATTGTGTCGCATTTCATGCATGCTATCGAATGCAAGGTTCTTACATTAGAATTTAGGAGTGTTACACTAGGGGTTTGAAACCATGGGTGTAGTAAGACCCATTTCATCCAACGGCCCAGAGGCCTTCATATTGATTATTGAAATGAAACCCCCCTTTTAAGGGAAGAATGGGGGAAAACCCTAAAGACATCATCGACTTAAAAATAAACACAATCTAAAGGTCAGTGAGACAGACCAAACATGCAACATGGAACAACCCCTCCTCGGAAATTAAGTGTAGTAAGACCCATTTATATGTACCAGGTGATGATAGAGTCCAAGTAAATGTTCCCTATGATGAGTTATTACTGATAGGTACCACTATTCCATAACAACATACACTTGTAGTATCTTTACAGATATTTATTTATAGTACAAAACACATAATATATAACTTCCAAAAACATTTGGTTATTATAATATGCATATAATATATCTATATCCTATTTTTATGTTCTATAATCTATGTTTTACTTAATATAGATCACAATATTTATACTAAATGTCTTCCGGTACCATCTCTAGCGACTCCAACCCCAGTATATTGGAGTAGGTGCCTTAAATTATTATATTTCCATAGATACAATAAATCACATCTCAAATTAACAAATAGATTAGTATTTTTGTATAACTGGATACATACATGATGTAAATTTTACATTGGGAATACAAAATAATATCATGTATAGAAAAAATAAAATTCTAAGCATTCATGAAAACAAATTCAAAGGATTCATCTTCAAATCCTAATGAAATAAAAAAAGAATAAGGGTGGTTTAAAATGCTCGGTATGGTTTATGTATATTAGAATCTATCATGAATGATTAAAAATTAATAAATATATAATTTTAAATATATAATATCACATTAAATTTAAATAACATGACTATCAAGATATATTAATGAAAAATCAATATGGAAAGGTTACCAAATTGTAATGCATTAATTTTAATAAATAAGATGATAATGAAATTTATCCATGGATAATTTAAAAGGGAAGATATTAAATTTGACAGTAACTAAGTGTTAAATGAAGGTAATTCTTAATTTTGGATGTTATGTTTCCATGTTACATGATACCATTACCTTGATGAAATTTCGCATGAAATTTTAAAACATTCTAGTTAAAAACTCATATGATATACCTAATTGATTCATTTCATGAGACTGTTGATATATCGAGGTGGATAAATATAAATGGTCTTTAAACAATTAAATACATTTCTAAATCATTACTAAATATAAAATAGTCATTTTAATTAAAAATCAATGACGCATATCACCAAGTATCTTTATTGAGTAAAGGCCCAATATTTGTCAATATTTCCCAAGTTATTAAAATAACATTAGAAGTCAACAAAATATTTAAAATGGTATAAATTTTAAGAAATATTCATATCCATCACACGATAATATTTATACCGAATGGAAAATTAATTTCCAATGAATAATGAAAAGAATAATTTTAATGTTTGAAGATAAAGTTAACACTCACAAAAAAAAATGAGATTTTACAATAACAATTACCACATGGTAATTTTCAAGTCAGAACCCGTTGAATGAATTTATTAAAATTGAATCATAAGTTATCAAAATGTATAAATGAATCGTGATTTTAGATGTAAATGTGGAATAATATACACCATATAAAATTTAATTGGTCCTTAATAAAAATAATAAGTCTTAATAGACTGTTAATTGAAAAGAAATCCACTAACTAAAGCATACATTGGGATGAAAATTTATTATCATCATGTATAGTGGTTTTATTAAAATTATTAACTTATTTTAGAAACATATTAATATTTATAATATCATATATTATCCTTTTATAATATTCTATTCGATGTTTATTAATAATCATCATTTATTCTCATTGTTTCAGGGTTTAATTACCTTGTTTTCTAATGAATGTTTTTTCAATAAAGATTCAGTTCATGGAAATATTAAACAGTTATATCTTATAAATTATAAAAATAATGACATAATTATAAAATTTATATATTTATTATACATTTAAAATCAATCATGGATGATGGTTATAAAAAATGATGTGCATTTCGATCCTTGAGACTTTAGGCCACACGTACGCATGGGTAACATTTCTATTTTAATATAGCATCGTATAATGGTTTTATGTAATGTATTATCATAGTATAATAATAATATAATAATAAATATATTATATAATCATATATATTATGTATGTGGTGTGGACATGAAAATAGACCCATATTGAATCATGAAGAAGGTAGTCCACATTAATATAAACAGTGAAGTCATATTTAAGTGAGTGAAATGGTAAGAAAGAAAATTATATATATTATATATCTAAAATTATAAATATTAAGTTATTATAATTGTTATTTCTTGTATATCCCATATAATAATAATAAAAGCATATCACCTTCAATGTGAAGCATTACTGATAGAGGAATTAAATGACTTCATGAGGCAATAGTTATCGATACACACGAGCGAAGATATTGTGCCACCAATGAAATAAAAGGTAAAAATATTTATATGATATAATGGTTCCCTAGGTATACTTTTTTTATTAATATCATATTGATGCTTTATATCCATATTCGTACCTAATAGGGGATGGTGACAAGGGAAAATGAATGATCTCTATTCACAGGGTGGTAATACGCCGTACACAAATAATATGTTTTCAAAAACCATATGATAAAAGTGGATATGAATTTAGGAAATGAACATACTATAAAACATCCAATTATATGAAACTTATTATTTTTATTATATCATCATGGTTTAATAATAATTTTTGAGGTGGAAGAGTAATTAAAATAAACACACTCATCGTAAAACATTAACCCTTCTTCGGGTATCCTATTTTAGTTTTCTCTAGATCTATACAAGGAGGGATTTAAGCCAAAAATAAGTATTCTAATATATGTTTATTGATTTTATTATGTTATTTTTTTAATTCTTACTTAACCAAAAGTGGTGTGAATGTATGAATATGTGAGGGTATTGAGTTCTTTTTTATAGTAGAGGTGTGACATTTTTGTAAACATCCAAAAGAATTCACAATTGAAATTTTAATTATACCACATGTGGAACCAAAAATAATAATAAAATGGGAATATATATGATTTGGTTGACCCTACCTCCACTAAATAATAAAACCCATTTTAAACAATTTTTATTGACATCTACATATCCCTACTTGTACCATTATTGTTTTCACTACTATAAAAAATTTTCTAACCTTGGTAATTTATCCATTATGAATAAATTAATCTGATAATTAATTGATAATTTTTACCCATTTATTTTATATATGAAATCAAACTTATAAATGTAAATTTTTTGTATATTGAAAATTTATTTCAACACAAACTTGTGTATGTGAAGAAACAATGTCTAATATTACACATGGTAATAAATTTTTTTTATAATTAGGGGTGAATAAAGTCACTATAATAAATAAATTGTTCAATTAGTGGAAAATAGTTGAAATCTATTAAATTTTATAAATAACATGTAAGATGATATGATTTTTTAATTTTTTTCAACTTATAACAAATAAAATTTGTCATATAATAACATTAATGTAACTTTAAACATTATTTATTTAATTTGAGTCTAAAAATACTAAAAATGATTGGATTAGAATATATTAAATTAATAGCAATTTGAAAAGATATATTTAAATTAAAAATTAATGGAAAAAATAATCCATATAATTTAATTCACTTTTAATATTTTTAGTATCATTTATTTTAATTTATTGTTAAATAAATTATTTTTCATGACTTTCGTAAAAATGTAATGTTATTATTTCGTAAAAAATATTAATATAAATAAGAATGATAAATAAAACATATTTTTATTCTAAAATAATATTTTTAATAGGATATATATTATTGTTTCCTATCACAAGTCATTATTGAAATTAAAATTAAGAAATGTTTATTTTTTTCCTTTTTTCTTTACAAAACATATTTTATATCTCACATTCATTGAATGGTGTCCCAAAACTCATAAAACCTATAATAGGTTCAAATATTATATATGGAAAAATAATTTTTGATAGGAAAATTGGTAGTTCATTTACTCTTTTCTTATTAGTTTAACACCATAGTAAACCCATTTTTACTTTAACTAATATAATTAGATTTTAAATTTTAAATTTTTTATTTTGGTAAAAAAATAATATAAAATTATTAGACATTATAAATTATTCTTATTAAAAATATTTAATCCATTTTCCAAATTTATTTTAATGAATTGGAATAATTGAATTTATAATAAATCCCACAGATCAGCTGACAAAACTTGTTTTTATGAGAAAATTATAAAATGATTAAAATATTTAACTAATAAGAAAAATTTAATATTAATATGATTTTGATGAAGTAAATTATATTAATTGATATATTATTTTTATAATTTTTTTAAAACAAATTCAAAATAAAATTTATCATTATAAATAATATAAACAAAAAGGAATTTCTCAACTAATATTCTTTATTTTTCATGATGCATTCTTTTTACAAATTGAAATTACTTAAATTACCATAAAAAGTTATTAAAAACATGATTTTTCCTTTATAATTAAATATAACAGATTTTATTATACATATTCATTAATTAAATAAAATGTGCATTACTCTATCAAAGATATCATAAGTAACTTTCTCAAAAAAATCATTAATCAAATATATGGTTTTATGTTGTATCCAATTTAATTTATCCATATAAATTTTCTCATTTTCCCAACATCACTATCTCAACATCAGAAACATATTAATGGTAATCTTTCCAAAAAACTTGTGTCTTTCAAAATGTCAAATTTTTATTGAATCATTTTTATAGTCATCATTTTAATACAACATCTGATTTGAAATCCATAATGAAAAATTACTAATGTGAAATACTTATATATTTCATTGTTTTTATATTGAGGATACCGTTGATATAATTTTGAAAATATAAGATTAATTTATCCAAATATAATAACATTAATCATTCCTCTTTTTAGGTTTACTACAATATTCTTTCTCGTGATCCATTATCATCTCTGGTGTTATATTACATTAAATATTCAAACATTTATTTACATATAGTCTCATTTTGTTATTGTTTAATAATTTTACATTGGAAGAATTTGTATTACCATTTCAATGGAATTAATGGGTACCTTTTTATTCATAATTTAATAAAACATAAATTCCATTAATCAAAGTTCATGGATGTTTCCTTCCACAACTATCACATGAAGAAAAAACCCTCTATACGTCATTCCATGTATCCATATTTTTCTCTTTCATCCTATTCTTCTATTTCTTTCAACAGATTCTTTAATAATTAATTTATTTATTTACTTTCTTTTTTCGACATGATCCTATATCCTTATAAGATAAGAATATATGTAAGTCTATTTACCTTTGAAATATTATCGTAATCCAATACCAGAAATAATCATTATTACTCTTTGTGTCACATGAGTTTGTGTGGTTCTTATATATTCTAGCAAGCACCATTTATAAATGACTACATATAGTAGATTAGATCTTATCATTTAAAAAAAATTACTAAAAGTAATGAAACATAAATTGAAATATTTATTGATTGGTAATATCATAATCATAATCAATTATTTTTTTTATATCTAAATTTGAAATCCATCATAATGTTTTATAAATGAAATATTTATTATTATAAGTATATACCCTTAGGGTTTAAATTCAATTTCATAGTATGAATATTTGGAATACAACAGGTGATGATTGGGTTGAGAAAAATTCTTCCTTTTATGATTTATTAACCCTACGTTCTTATGTGCTAAATCCATGTCCACTTTTAATATCTAGACATGGATGTATTGTTTGGAAAAAAGCACATAATATCAATATTACCAAAATGATAACCTCTTATTCTGTAATTATTCTAAATTTATATCATTAGGTTATTTCCACAAATATATTTTTTCCTTAATGTAGTTCCTCATTCTTATACATAACTTTATTTACTAACAACTATAGAAACCATGACCCTAGTAACCTAGTGTAGAAGTATAACATTATTACATTGAATCACAACCCAAATGGCTGAATATATTAAATAATTTTGATAACTATATACAAACATTATAAAAATTTTATATAATGAATATAAAAATAACATAGTGAATAATAACATAAATTTCTCATGAACCATTAAAACTTATTCATAATATTTATCTTTATAACCTAGGGAAAGAAGAAAAAGGTGAGATAAAATGCTCAGTAAGGGTTTAGTAATCCAAAATATACCATGAAAAATTAAATAATAATAAATATTAAAAGATAAATAATTAATAACATATTACATTTTAATAACATGACTATAATTATATGATAAAGAATAATCAATATGATATGTTAAATAACTAAGAACTTATGAAATTTTATTAATAATATATGAATGAATTGCATTCAAATATAATATCATATATGAATTTCATGAATAATACTAATTTAATGATAAATTAATACAATTAATAATTATTAAACGTATTTTTTCCCCATAAAATGATACTTTTATCATCAAAACCATTATCAAGATGAGTAAAAACATAATCGGTTAAATCACATATGACTTGGCTGACTAATTTGTATCATGTGACACCTCATGCATAAACTATATTCATATAAATCTCCCCCAAAACATTTCAGGAATATTAAAATAATTACATATATTTATAATGAACTATTACATAAAAAATGTTCATTACAATCAAGTATATGTTTTGATTATAGGCTATAGATTTACCAATATTTCCCTAGTTAATCAAACAAAATTCAAAATAAAAACCTTATATAAAACTGGTATATAGATTATTGTATAATTATCTCTATCACACAATAAAATGTATATTTAGAATAAATTTAATTCATAATTAAAAATAATCATAGGATTTTCATTGTTAGAATAGAATGATAACAATCATAAGAGAAAGGGAGATTGGACAATATCTTTTACCACATGGAAATTTTCATGTCATATCAACATGCATAAAATGATTCAAATTTAATCTTATTATACCATGAAGTATTAATAAATCATGACATTAAATTTTAAATGATAACTATATAAACAAACAAAATTAATTTTTTCATAATAACAAATAAGTCGCAATGGAATGTAAATTGTGACAAAATCTCACACCTTATACATCCATTTGATTAAAAATGATTTATAATAATGTATATTTGTTATAAATATTTTATTAACTTATTATATAACCTTTTATTTTTTATAATAGTATATATTATTCTTTTATAACATCTTATCATCCATTCGTTACTATTTTTTGATTATACACACGGTTTTATGTGTTAATTTCCTTGTTTAATTACGTGTGTTTGGTGCTTATATATCCTATTATTGAATATAGTAAATAGTTTCATTATATAAATAATAATAATCATTTCATAATTATTAAAATTTTATGTAAATTGCACTTTTTAATCCAATAATTGAATATGGTTATGAAAAATGAAGAACGTAATGATCAAAGAGAGGGTTGGTCATACGTATAGATGATTAAAGTTTCTATTTTTCACTAATCATTATAGAATAGTGGTATGTAATGTATTATATTTAAATAATGATAATAATATAATAATTACCATATTATATACTTATAAATACCATCCATGTGGGCTGGTGATGAAAATAGAGTCGCATCGCTTCGTGAATGTAGTATCCCACACATACACGAATGATGTTATCATCTCTAAGTGAGTGAAAATTTAAGAAATAAAATTATATATTTAACATTTATAGAATTATAAATATATAATTAACACAATACTTGTGTCATTTATATAACATATATTCATTAACATAATCATTATCCCCTTTCATGTCAGGCATTAGTGAAGGACAGATTGCATCCCTTCACAAGGAGGTATTACTCTATAGACACGAGCGATTTTATCATACCTGTTATGGAATATATTGTAAAAGAATATATATGACATACAACAAAAAATTTAGAAATATGTTATAAATATAACATATATACTTTATAACTATCATTCTTCCCAACCATGGAATGTGGTAACAGATGAACGAATGACATCAGTTCATGGGGTAATAGTTTGACAGACACACAAATGATGATTTTTTAACCCATTTGAAGGATTTAAAGATAGTTTTAGGTCGTTAACATATAATTAAAACATTTTAGTACATGCAATATTCATTGAGTATTATATTAAAATGAGTTGATAATAATTTAATGAGGCTGAGAAAAGAATAAAATAAGGATGCTCCATAATGAATATTAACTCTTTTTTGGGTATCCACCTTAAGTTTTCACTCCTTACCTCTTAGTTTGAATTACATCCCACCATTATTCTTCTATGGTTTTTTATGGAATTTTTTTATACATGGTTAGTTCATTTCCTAACTAAATAGGTTTTATGGCGTGAATAAGTGAGGGTAGTGAGTACCCTTTTATAGTTGGGGAGTTGATATTTTTTAAATACCCTATATTATTAGCTCTTAAGAAGTTAATGTTGTATAATGTGGAACAAAATTAATAAATAATAGAATTTATTGATGATATGGATTATAAATATATCCAAAACACAACAAAACATATGTTTTTATAAGAAAAAAATATAACATTAAAAAAACAATTTTCATATGAATTAATTTTTAGTAACATTATATCATTTAATTAAATATCATTTTTAATAATATTATATTAATGTGAATTTTTAAATTATTTGTTTATTTATAATATTAATGTATCTATCAAATGATATAAATATAAAAAATTATTCTAACACCATTTTAACATGATACTTTTATATAAAAAATAAATTTAGGAAAATAATTCATTGAATTTACTTCATTTTTAAAAAATTTATTACCATATTTATTATATTATTAAAACTAAATTATTAATGTATTGGGGTTTCATAAGAATTTAAAATTATTATTTCATATAAAATAAATTATCATAAATTATCAGGATTAAAAAATCATTTATCTTGAAAAATAATATTTATAACCAAACATATCATGGTTTTTACCTATAACAAATCCTTATAGAAATTAAAATATATAAATCCACTATTTTGTATTTTTAATTACATAACTTTTTATAAATGACATGTTAATGAAACATTGTCCAAAAAAATCATAAAAATATACCCTAATGTCAAAACAGTTGAAATATATCTAGATAATGGGTGGTAGATATATTTTTAGGTAATTTAAACACTTTTCATTATTTTTAACACTGTTGTAATCCCATTTAAAGCATAAAAGAGGCAATTAATTTTTAATATTTTGAATATTCATTTCTATAAAAAAATAAACTTCATAATATTGTAGATTATAAAATATGACAATTAAAAATATGGAATCCATTTTTTCAAATTCAATTAACATCATTAGAAAAATGTAATTTAAAATAAATTCAACCGATGGGATGATAAAGATTATTTTTTAGAGTGAAAATGCTTCAATGTTTACAAAGATTTTATATAATAAACCAATATAAAATTGATTCTAGAGATCTAATTTGACTAATTGATATATAATTAATCGAATTTTACTTTAAAAATAATTAATTATATAATTTAAAAATATAAATAATATAAAAAAGGAAATTTTCAATTATAATTAAGTTTATTAACTTTTCATCATAAAAATTAAACATTTTAGAAAATCCCAAAAAAATAACCCTAATAAATTTTGATATTTTAGAATTAAATTTTTTTTATTTTTAAAGTATAATTCTCTAAAATTGTTAAAAAATAATTTCAAATTTTGTTCTCAAATATGAACTAAACTATGTTTCTTTAATCCTGATGCATTATACATCATACACTATCGATAAAATTTAATTTATTATAAAATAAATATATGATAATATATATGGGTGTTACATCTCATAAGCACACCTATAATTTAATATCAACCAAAATTTTATCTATGATTGAATATATGTCTGCTATCTTTATGAGCTGGTTAACAATCACCTAGATAACATCATGTCCTCTTTCTATATGTTTAAGCCCCATGGGAATGTCCATAGATGCACCATCAATTTGCACTACATTATTTCAAGAGGTTTTTCTAAAAACCCTCTATATCTCAGTGATCAACATTCAACTACATGCATGTGAGAAATTAATAAGTGAAATCATATACTCTCCGACTCATGTCATTCCCACATAAACTTCCTCTAAATGACATTATACATTGTCACCACTGTTTTATGTACATCCAAAGTAGAAGTATGAAACTATCTCATCAAAAACCCTCATATCACAACTAGAACCACCATATATACCTAAGAAAGGATGTTATTTTTCCCTAATTTATATAATCTATATAATGAATTATATATTGATATATGGTCATAAATAATATCACATTCGATGTCTTCCAACTGGCCCCCCACCAGATGGAGAATAACTGGTGCGAAAAACACCGACTAATGATAATATTAACCCCTATCCTCTAACATGGAAATCCTTAAGGAATCCAACATCTCATATGCATCCCCCACTATTTTGGAATAATACTTCATGATAATTGAATCTACAACCACATTTCCCTTCCCATGCGTATATATGATCTCAATATATTAGTCATACATGATCTCTAACCAGCTATTATGTCTTAGATTATGATATCTCTATATGAGGTTTACCTGAGACATAAGAGATCTATATAACCAACAAACCCTAATAATCTATGATAGTTTTTGTACATATTCTAAGTGCATATTATCACTACTAAATCTACATATAGACATGGTTTGTCACGACCCGCCCTCGGGGCCCGTGTCGTGACTACCCCAAGCCCGCCTTCCATAGGCCAGGGGCTGGAGACTAGCACCAATTGCGTAAATCCCGATAATTGGGAAGGCATTGCCTTTATATAAGTAAACAAACACCACAGAGTACAAGCGGAAGCAAAACACTATGTACAAAAGAATGTGATGAAAAGTAAATGGGCCAGAATAAAAACCCAAAAGAAAATACAACTATAGCTGAACAAAGTACAATAGAAAAAACAACAGTTGTAAGAAAGGAAGCATCTCCTGGGTCGTCCACCTCGGATCCTACTTGAAGGGTAGGTACAGATGGCGCAACTTCTAGATCGTCCACCATGGATCCTACCTGAAGGGTAGGTAAAGATAGCTTCCACAAAGCTCTCGCCCATCAACCTCCTCCGAGTGTCGTCTCACCGTGAAGTCCACCTCCGGGTGCCGTCCAGTCCTCGAACACTCGGCCTTCATTAGCATTGCCGTCTTCTGCAACCAACACAACGAGGTGCGGGCACAGCCCGTGCAGGGGTGAGTATAACGATACTCAGTAGGGACCCTGAGACCCTCAAGGTCTCACTAAAACCAACAAGGATAACCACAATGAAGATATCAACATGATAACTTAGGTATATGTATGGGAATATACCTATGTAGAGGTTAATTGTCACGACCCGGCCTCGGGGCCCGTGCCGTGACTACCCCATGCCCGCCTTCCATAGGCCAGGGGCTGGAGACTAGAACCAAAGGCGTAAATCCCGATAACTAGGAAGGCATTTCCTTTATATAAGTAAACAAACACCACAGAGTACAAGCGGAAGCAAAACACTAAGTATAAAAGAAAGTGCTGAAAAGTAAATGGGCCAAAATACAAACCCAAAAGAAAGTACAACTACAGCTGAACAAAGTACAACAGAAAAAAAAACAGCTGTAAGAAAGGAAGAAGGTTCTGGGTCATGCTCCTCGGATCCTACCTGAAGGGTAGGTACAGATGGCGCACCTTCTAGATCGTCCACCACGGATCCTACTTGAAGGGTTGGTACAGATAGCTTCCACAACGCTCTCGCCCGTCAACCTCCTCCGAGTGTCGTCTCGTCGTGAAGTCCACCTCCGGGTACCGTCCAGTCCTCGAACACTCGGCCTTCGTCAGCACTGTCGTCGTCTGCAACCAACCCAACGAGGTGCGGGCATAGCCCGTGTAGGGGTGAGTATAACGATACTCAGTAGGGACCCCGAGACCCTCAAAGTCTCACTAAAACCAACAAGTATAACCACAAAGAAGATCTCAAAAGATAACCTCTACTTAGGTATATGCCCATACATATACCTAAGTTATCATGTAACCCATCTCAATCATGAGGAAACACAAGGATTGTGAAATAAACGGATAACCACTACCCAGGTATATGACCATACATATACCTATGTTATCAAGTAACCCAACTCAATCATGAGGAAATACAAAGGTCAAAAGTCTCACCCCAAACCAAGACTTTCATTATCGAAACCGTAACTGCTGAAGAGCCCCATATCTGGAGTGTACAGTGGTCCTGTCATGACTCCGAGGTACTGCTCACTGACCTAATACTGCTAAGGTACTCCTCCTGTCGAGTACCGCGGGTCAGCCACCCAAACACAGCAGTACTTCCTGCCAAGGTATGTCACCCAAACACAGTATTGCACACCCCCTAGTAGCCTGCTCAGGTACTCTCTGGAAGAGTACCGCGGGTCTGCACTAGTACACAGGTAGTGCTCCGTCCACCATGGGTCAGCACCTCACAAAGTAGTGCTCCATCCACTGGGCTAGTCGACTCACTCCAAGTCGAGTCGGTCAAGCAATCGTCAGGTCTCAGTCGGCTACACGGTCTCCGTAATCCGCACGCTCGTCTCTGGGAGGTCCGCTACACGAGCTAAATGTCGATACTCCAAGTATCTCAAAGTCCCACAATTATGTATCTCAAAAGACCACCTCGTCATAGGGATCTCAACGCAAAAGACGTCACGTCAATCAGACATCTTGTATGTGAGTTATTAGCCTTTCTGTTCCAGTGGCTCGGTTGGATTTCGGGTGCAATCCAACCCGGCCACTATCCAACTGTATCCAAATCCCGAGAGAAGTATGCCAAAAGTTCCGTCTCACTTATAGGAATCCAAAAAAGTTGAAGGCACGTCAATCGGACGTCCAGAGCTCAATATATAAGCTTTTCCGCTCCGAGGCCCCGGTCAGTTTCGTACCCGAACCAACCCGGCCGAACCCAATGTATTCCGAATCCTTGAGTGCGATATACCGAAACGACCGTCTCGTTCCAAGGATCGCTATGCAACTGCCAGTGCGTCGATCAGAGGTCCGTAGCCCATGATATAGGAATTTGACTGAAAGTGGTCTGAAAACGGGGGGTCTGGGCCTGACCCGACCCCCCTAGGTTGGCCCAAACCGGGTCCGAACCGACTGGACCCGGCCCAGCCCTACCGACGCGGCATGGCCCGACCGGCCAGCCGTGGCTCGGCGTGGCCGAGCCGAAGTCGGGGAGCGGGGGTTGCGCGTGGCCCGCCCCTTGCCGTTAATTGAGGGCGGCGGCGGAACCGTCGCCGCCAATTCTTCCGTCGGCGCGCTCGGACGCCGCTGCCGCCTAGGGGCCAGATGGCTCCAGCCGCCGCCTCCAGTCGCTGGTTACGCCGCGCCAGCGACCCGCTCCTCCAGGTGTTTCCGTGGGTCACCGGAGTTGCTCCGGTGGTCCGTTTTCAAAACCATCTGAGCCGGTGTTCATCTCAGGTCTCTTACTTTACTGCACAAGCTTCAAAAATAATTTTCGGCCCCGTTATTTCGTCGCTCGTCAATCCGCAGGTCAATTAACAAAACTCACTGTCATCGTGGTTCTCCGGCGCGACGCGTTGGTGCCGCGCCCCTTCACTGTGGCCCGACTCTGTCCGCGGATGTCTGTGGGTTTCTCCGACGCGGCGCGACGGTATCATGCCTTTGTTTGTTTTTCACGACGCGGAGTGATGGCACCGCGCATTTCCTTGTCACATGATTCCGCGTAGTGCGACGGCACCACGCCTTCCCATACCAAACCACAAAGAAATCCAACATGGAAAAAGGAGGTGGGTCGGCCGTGTTTGTGTGGACCGGCCCCCTCTCGTTAAACAATAACAGTTGGACATATTCATGAAGAATAAAAATCATGGGAGTAAATGAGGGTTCACCAAATTTCACAATTTAAATTCCCTACCTTGTAATTGTCGTTCGTTGACGATCTCGGAAAAAAGGGCAGATATCGATTCCTCGATTGTTGTGTTCATCACACACTCTCAATTCTCATGCTCATGCGTCTGAAAGGAAGAAGGGTACTCTTCGTTGGCGGATGAGTGTTCGGAGGTGACGTCGTCCTTAACGACGTTCTTCGCGGGTGACGTCTTCTCCTTTGACGCGGATGAAGGTCATTAGAGATGTCGTGGGCATTTCTTCCCTTTCATTGCCTCGGTTGAAGAACGATGAAGAAGATGGCGTCGTCATGCTTCAGTGGCGGAAGAGACGTTCTTCGTGTTCTTCATCATAGAGAAAGAAGAAAGTCAATACTTCCTAATCTTTTTCTCCAAAGGCTCCCAATCAACTAAACTCCAACCCAAATAAAATAAGTTCTTAACTTGTTTTATTAACACAACAAATCTTATTAATTTCAAGAATTTAAAATTTAAATTAACTCTCATAATTAAATATCTCAAGTTGTCAAATTTAATGAGAGGGAGGTAGAGAGACTCCTTTAATGAGAGAGAGTTTCATCCACATAAATGGAGAGTTAAAGAGTTAAGGGGGTTTGATACTCATGTGGTCCCCACCTTATAACATCCACCCAAGGGAGGTTATGTGCGGGTGGGCCCCTACACTAACCTCCCCTTGGAGGTTCTAACTACCACTTCAAATAAAAATATGGCAAAAACATATTTTTATTTAGTTTAATTAAAAACCCCCAAAAACTAACTTCCAAACTTGATAAAACGCAACGGCGGAATAGGTGTTCCTAAGAAAAAACCGGCACTTCGGTTCCATCGGTGCCCACAGAATTTGATTCCGAGCACCAGTTCAAAAGATAGAAATTCCCACACATTCGTTCACTGAACGTACCTGAGCCAAACTTCGGAAAATGATTCTGGACACACCGGGCCTCAGAATCAGGCGCCGTCAGAAACTGCGTTCTTGTAAAATCTCAAAGAAAATTAAGAAAAAAAATTTCCTTTGAATTTCCATGTCTTTACATTACTCCCACCTTAGGGATTTACGTCCCCGTAAATCTTCAACACAAACTAGGGTCACAAAAGCGGTATTGAACACGCACCTGAGCCTTCCGCTCCCATGTGCTTACCTAGAGGTTCCGTACTGCCAAAGAAAGCGCACCCGAGGAATCGATCATCCTCGTAGGATCCGCTCCGGTCGATCCTCAATCCCCACTGGAACCTTCGTGAAAAACACCTCATCGCCATCACCCAGCTCCTCAAGGACGATGATATGCGAAGGGTCGAGCACATATCTCTTCATTTGAGATACGTGGAAGTCGTCGTGAACCTGGTGAAACTGAGGTGGATGGGTCAAGCGGTAAACCACCTCGCCTACCCAGCTGTGGACCTAGAAAGGTCTGTTGAACCTCAGATTTAACTTTCCGCCTTGGACACATCTCCATAAACCTCGTCGAGGTGAGACCCGTATAAGGATGTGATCATCATCATCAAACTCTAGAGGTCTCCAATTCCTATTAGAACCAGAACTGAAAATGACTACTGCCATAAGGGTAAGGTTGACCGACTCAAGAGTGATCGGTCACACACTCTTGTGAAATAGTTTATCCTGTGTTGCCTAGGGTTTCCTTTTCGCTGACCAAGGAAAACCCTTCCCGACATTTTCCTAAAACCGACAATTGGAGTATGAACAGTTATAGCCCATTCCATACTCAAACTAACGTCGTAAGGCCACGACGCTGCCACCAAGAGATTCCAACCGAAACTCTCACCTCGAGGGTCTGACCACACCGTCGGCGTAAGTGTTATTATCGAGTCTCCTCCCAAGGTATCTTCAGACATGAGGGTCATGTCCACGGCTTATCGGAAACTCTAGGTCTGGGACAAGATTTGTGAAAGCGAGGAATGATTAATATCGACGTCTGTTACTAAAATAGCTAGTAGTGGACACAGAATGTCCCTTGAATCATTTTTTTGGAGCCATTGGGTCACACTCCTTGACTGCATGCAGCCACACTCTTCCTCCGCTCTCCAGCTCCCTGAGCCTGGCGGGGATAACTAAGGCGTGTGGTTGTAGCATGTTATGATGTACACCACCTCACGCTTCTCTCCTAGCTCTGCCTCCACGTCTGCTGCTTCGCAGACTCATCTCTCCTTTAAGCATCCTCTTCTTTAACATTTAACATGCTCGAGTCTCTAAGACTAGAGCTGGTTTCCTGTTCCTTACAACAATGTGAAGTCTTCATCCACTCCTGGATGATCTGTAACTTCATTGCATAAGATCTGAAAGAGCTGCTAAAATTTCTCCTTTGCAGAAAAGAGAAACTCGGTCTCATCCCCTGGATGAACCATGCCCATTTCCTAATACAGTCAATCCTAACATGAATGATGCATTCATGCCATGGATGACTTCCTAAGGCCTCGATGTAACTACTAAGAGATCCAACTATCACTATCTCCTCCAAGGGTCAAGTCGCACTATCGGCATCAGTGTGAGGTCACTGGGTCTCCTCCAGTAGAAATCTCGAATGTGAGGGTCATGTCAACAGTTTAACCGGGACCACTCAGAATCAACCAAACAAAAGGACAAGAAAGCAAACAAAGATAAGTGTCTTTTTATTATTGCATCTCATAGTACAAAGACACGAATACAATAGAAACATGGAACTAAAAGCACAATGGAAGTATCCACTAGTTCTGCTCCTGTCGACCTGCTCCCATTGCTCTACTGCCTTGTCCACTACTCGGCTGTTGCTCAAGCACCCGCTGCTACTTCTGCCTCGGTGGCTCCTCCAAAGCCTACGGATCAACTGTACGAGGAGTCGGACAGTCACGTGCCAGGTGAACCTTTCCGCCGCATGAGTAACACTGTCTGTTTCTGGCATGCCTGCCTCTGACCCCACCCCGGGTGCCCCGCACCACCAGTCCTAAAACCCGAGATCGTCCAACTGCGGGTCTGGTCCTCCTGGAACTCTGCATCATCTGTCTACTACCCATAGATGACTCAGCTACTGATCGAAAAACATGCGGAAAAGGCAGAAGCTCCTGTACACGCTCGGGTGTAGAGCTACTGGCACAAACTCCAACCTGAAGAAGGTCTCGAAGTTTTCCCATGCGAAGGTCATCCCGTCGCAAAACTGAAACAAGTGGCTCCAGCACCTTCCTGCTGCTGCCTAAAGGTGTCTGGCAGCAAAGATCCCCTTGAAGTCTCCCGGCGTCCCCACTAGCCTGAAGACTCTCACCACAACCTCCAGCCAAACCTCAGCCGCCTGCGGGTCTGTCTCTCCCCAGAACCTGGGTGGCCTCTGGCGCTAGAACTCGTGCAGTGCACTCATGTGGCGTGCATCGCCTACTGTTGGGGCTGGTGGCATCGGTGGCCCAACGTATGGTAGTACTGCTGGTGCCTCCGGTGGTGCCTCAACTGGAAGA
Organism: Viscum album; assembly: GCA_963277665.1. Classification (NCBI taxonomy): domain Eukaryota; kingdom Viridiplantae; phylum Streptophyta; class Magnoliopsida; order Santalales; family Viscaceae; genus Viscum; species Viscum album. Next base: position 1,398,922,703 of record OY728132.1, on the reverse strand, counting down.
GGGCCTTGTACCGAAGCCTCGTCGCTCGACAGGCTGTCAGCACGCACTTCCCTCTGGGCTCTAGCTGGTCATCCAAGAAAAGGCATCCTGAAAGAAACAACGTGACATGGTCAAACGATTATACCTGGTGAGCTGACCTAGTTTGAGCTGATATTTAAATAAAACTTCTGGAAACACACACACAATCAGTTTTTTCGTGCAAAAAGTCAGAAATCAGTTGTCAGGGTCCTGGTGTATGGATACGTTGGCCACCCGCACCAACACTGGACTCCCTGAACTGAAAACCACACTCGGTACTCTTAACACTATTTCTTCACAGAAATAAAATATCAGAATTATAAGTTCTACGGTAGAACCGACTCCTCTGATTCCAATTTGTCACGACCCGCCCTCAGGGCCCATGCCGTGACTACCCCAAGCCCGCCTTCCATAGGCCAGGAGCTGGCGACTAGCACCAAAGGCATAAATCACGATAACTGGGAAGGTATTGCATTTATATAATTAAACAAACACCATAGAGTACAAGCTGAAGCAAAACACTAAGTACAAAAGAAAGTGCTGAAAAGTAATGGTCCAGAATACAAACCCAAAAGAAAGTACAACTACATCTGAACAAAGTACAATAGAAAAAAACAACAACTGTAAGAAAGGAAGCAGCTCCTGGGTTGTCCTCCTCAGATCCAACCTGATGGGTAGGTTCAGATGGCGCAGCTTCTAGATCGTCCACCATGTATCCTCCTTAAGGGTAGGTACAGATAGATTCCACAATGCTCTCACCCTTCAACCTCCTCTGAGTGTCGTCTCGCTGTGATGTCCACCTCCGGGTACCGTCCAGTCCTCGAACACTCGGCCTTCGTTAGCACTGTCGTCGTCTGCAACCAACACAACGAGGTGCGGGCATAGCACGTGCAAGGGTGAGTATAACGATACTCAGTAGGGACCCCGAGACCCTCAAGGTCTCACTAAAACCAACAAGGATAACCACAAAGAAGATCTCAACAGATAACCTCTACTAAGGTATATGCCCATACATATACCTAAGATATCAAGTAACCCATCTCAATCATGAAGAAACACAAGGAATGTGAAATCAATGGATAACCACTACCCAGGTATATGCCCATACATATACCTAAGTTATCAAGTAACCCAACTCAATCATGACGAAACACAAAGGTCAAAAGTCTCAGCTCAAACCAGGATTTTCATTACCGAAACTGTAACTGCTGAAGAGCCCCGTCTCTGGAGTGTACAGTGGTCCTGTCACAACTCCGAGGTACTGCTCACTAACCTGAGACTGCTGAGGTACTCCTCCTGTAGAGTACCGCGGGTCAGCCTCCCAAACACAGTAGTGCTTCCCGCCGAGGTATATCACCCAAACACAGTAGTTCACACCCCCTAGTATCCTGTTGAGGTACTCTCCGGACGAGTACCACGGGTCTGCACTATCACACAGGTAGTGCTTCGTCCTCCATGGGTCTGTACCTCACAATTTAGTGCTCCGTCCACGGGGCTAGTCGACTCACTCCAAGTCGAGTCGGTCAAGCAGTCGTCAGGTCTCAGTCGGCTACACGGTCTTCGTACTCCGCACGCTCGTCTATGGGAGGGTCCGCTCCACGAGCTACAGGTCGATACTCCAAGTATCTCAAAGTCCCACGAAGAAGTATCTCAAAGGACCTCCTCGTCATAGGGGTCTCAACACAACAGACGGCCCATCAATCGGACATCCGGTCTGTGAGTTATTAGCCTTTCCGTTCCAGGGGCTCTGTAACGACCCAAAGTTTTTCAATGGAAAATTCACTTCTTATATCTATGTCATAAAAACACAAAACAATAAACTAATAAGTGATAAGTGACCTTTAAACATAATTTTGTCACCCCTATGTTTGGAATTTTAAAAATCCAACATTCACTGTTGTGTTCAATATAGTTTTTGGAGTCCAATGAAACAAAAATAATTTTTGGTGAATAGTAACCTACCCTTATGAATAGTAACCTACCCTTATGAATAGTAATATAAACCTTATGAATAGTAAATAAGAGTAACATTACCTATGAATAATAAAATAAAATTTAGACATCTTAGAAAGTGACAATTTGACCTTAGTAAACATTTTTGGTATTTTATAAGTCATAAATAATTAATTATAATTTATTAATTAATTTAAATGAATATTTATTTCCCTGAAATATATTCATAAATTATTGAATCAATGTATAATAGTTTTTAGATAATTTTATAAGACCCTACGTAAATTTTTTAATGAACAAAAAATCAGTTTTAATTTTAAAAACTGTTTTTTAAAGTAAATTATGATTTTTATTAAATATTAAATTAATGATATTTAGAAAAGTATTTTTGAAAAATGGACTTCATTTTTGGATTATACACATTGAAAAATGGTTGGGGTAAAATTTTGGGATTTTTCTGTGATACTTGATTTTTTGATGAATAGTATAATACATTAATTTATCATATAAATACATTTTAATTAAAACCCACTATTCCTGACATCACAAGTGATGTAAGCACCCAAATCCCGAATTCACAAGTCATATTTACTATTCTTAGTCATCCAAGACTCACTATTCTTTGTCTTAGGTGAAATTAATAAACTAATCAATTTTATATTAAGGAAACCCCTCTCATCTCCACTATAAAAGCCACCCTTCACTCCCTCTTTTCCTCACTCCTCTCAAGCTCGAAGACTTTTCTAAATTCTGTCCAAACACCTTCCCTAGATCATCCCCCACGTCCTAAAGCTTTTGGTTTCATAAAAATACCAAGCCTAGCTTCTTTAATGAGGAGATCAAGAGAAGGATTCTAAAGGTAATTTCTCTCTCTCTTCTCCTTTATTTTCTTTTCAAGTTCAAGTTCCTTTCTTGATCTCTCCCTACCTATCTTCATCGAAATTGTTCTATAAATCCAGTATTATATATATACTGTAATATTATGATTCTAATGTTATATTATATCACCCCACACCCTTTCCCCTTTCCTTTTATTTTATTAAAGAGAACGTTGTTCATGTGGTGATAATTTATCACCTTCAAAAACAACATGCTCTCTTCATCCATTTATACCATCAATCTGGTCATGAAACCATTTTTATGGTTGAACTATAATGTTTTATATGTATTATGTTCTATTTTATGTTCTGGAAATAACCTATGGCCACATTACTAAGTTAAATGTTAAAACGAGTTTGTTGTGATCCAAAAACCGCGGAAATTAACCCAAATAATCATCATTTAATTCTTATCTAATGATTCGTCCACATGGATCTAATATAACTCATTATAAAATCATTAAAGCTTCTGTAATATCATTAATTACATGTAATATCAGTTCTTGATGTTTACCCATGATCTACCCAAACATCAAATTAAGAATACAAGTGGACCGCTCAAGAAAACCATGAAAAAGAACATCCCCGATCAATGTTTTTAAACTCTATAAGTCATCCAAAGGAACATAATATGAAATAACGAAACTAGAATGAACCCTATTAATGTATAAAAGGTTCTGGAATTTCTAATTAATGAATATAATGTCATTATACAGGACATTAAAGAGATGGAGGCATTCGAGTACAAGGTAAGGGGAAATCTCGAACCCAATTTTATTCCTTCGGGTTCTCCCTCTTTCACTCCATTTTTGATATGGTTACTCCTCAAAAGTCTTTTGTTCATCAATTCCTTTACTTTTCTGGGATATACATGTTTTTCACTGGTTTTTATTTCCATCAAATTTTTTTCCAAAAGAACACTTCTTTCAAGATCTCTCCTTTTACCTCTCATTCAAGGTTGATGGTTCTTATATCAAGTATGTTGTTCCCTCATTCTTTTGGGAACCCAAAGCTTATGAATGTGTTATTATGAGATGAAACCCATTACTTTCCATCGGTTATTTATGTACATGTTTGATATGTGTTCTATGTGGCAAGCATGATAATGATAATTTTATGATGTGACGGGTGCACCCGGAATTATATAGCGCAATATGAATGTTTAAATGTGACGGGTGCGCCCGGAATTATATAGCGCTCCAATGCATTGGTTAAAGTGATGAATCTCATTAGTAAATGTGATATGATGTGTGAAAATGATGCTAGATTTGTTCATAGGTATGTGTGGTAGTTAACCACTAAGACATGATGTTTCATTTTTATGCTTTGCCACATTTCAAGTTTATTGTTTATGCTCTTCTCATGTTCAAGATCTGCTTCATGATTATGATCACCCCATGCTATGTTGTTCTTATCTATCCTCTTACTGGGATTTTAGCTCACCCCTTTTGATGTATATCCTCAGGTGAATACATGTACTAAGGAGAGGACAAGTGCAACTAAGAAGCTATAGAAGAAGAGATTAATAGAATTTTTATGCTTGATGTTGTACTTGTTATGTGTAGTCCTAGTTTTCCCAAGACACTAAACCTCTGGATCCTCCATGTGTAATAATATTATGTTGTTTATCTTTGAAATGATGTAATATTAATGTAAGAAAAGGCTGGGACACTATAGTTGGTATCAAAGTAAAGGTTTAGTTAATTTGGGAATTAGGATTAGTGAACCCTAAAGAAAACCTCTAGCATGAGACTAGGTACAAATATGCACACAAGGATATTTACCTAGGGATCCCATATGTTATGTTTTTGGTATAATTGTTTAAATGAATAAGTTATTCATGACTTGTTTACTTATGTTTAGTTCTAAGCTTTTCTATATTAGAAAATGGTGGGAACCAGGAGGAATCAGGCCAATAACTCTTACGAAGGCCAATGCATCGATTGCCCGAACGACATCCCCAATGATTTTGGAGGTGGAGTTCAAAACATTATGGCGATGCTTACCCAATTATCCCGGGTTATGAATAATAACCATAATAATGGTGAACTTCCTCCTTCACCAAAGAGGGAAAAGCTAGCTATCTAATGTTTTATGCGGCAATGACCACCGACGTTTTGTGGATCTTCCGATCCACTAGTTGCGGAACAGTGGGTCAACTCCATGGAGAAGATCTTTTCTGTTCTTCACTGTTCCGAGATAGAGAAGGTGACTCTATCCTTTTATCGTCTAGATGTAGAAGCTGATCAATGGTGGGATTTGATTAAGAACACCAAGCCAAGGGAGGAAATTGAAGAGATGGAATGGGAAGACTTTAAGATAATGTTTCTTAATAAGTACTTCCCAATAACTCTTCGCACGAAGATGGAGAGAGAATTCATAGAGCTCAAGAAAAAATAAGGAGAATCTATCACAACCTATGAAGCAAATTTCACAAGGCTCACAAGGTATGCTTCAGGTTCTATTATCAACAATGATAGAAAAACTGATAGATTCTTTAGTGGATTAAAACCACATCGTCGAAAAGCTCTTGCAATTCGAGACTTTGGGAGTCATGAAGAAGTTTTTCGGTGTGCTCTAAAAGTGGAGATGGAGTTTGGAGAATGGTCCCATGGCTATGGTGATATGAAAAGAAACATGGAGTTTCAAGCTGGTGGATCTAGTGATAAAGATGGGAAGAAAACACAACGACCCACTTGCCAAAAATGTGGGATGTTGCACAATGGGAACTACCTCAAAGGGACGGGGAAATGCTTCAAGTGTGGGAAAGAAGGAACCCTAGATCACGAGTGTCGATGAGACATGAAAAGGAAGGATAATGTAGCCGATGAAAGGGGATAACCACTCGTGGTTCAATGCTACAACTGTAAGGATCTAGGGCACTATTCAAACCAGTGCACTAAACCTCGAGCTTTCGAGGGTAATCAGCGCCAACAACCACCAATGCCAAAGGAACAAGGGAAGGCTTATGCCATCACTACTATGGAGTTGGAACATGATAATGAAGTCGTACAAGGTACACTTTTTATTCACTCAAGAATGGCAAAAGTCTTATTTGATTCTGGTTCTACGCATTCCTTTATATCTTGAAAGTTTTCTAGAACTATAGAATCGAAGCCCCGAAACCTTGAAGTAGAGATATCTTTAAAAACACCAAGTGGTGAAATCATTTCAACCCAAGTGTTTGATTCCTCTCCTGTTGACGTATGTGGGAAGATTCTTCCGGCAAATCTCGTAATACTTCCCTTGGTGGAATTCGACGCTATAATGGGAATGGATTGGCTCTCTTTATATAGAGCACATATCAACTGTCGATAAAAAGGAAATATATTTTCTTATTCCGAACCATCCCATGATCCTCTACAAATGCATGGAAGATCATGAATATCCTTTGAAAAATCCTTCAATGGTGTGGGTGATGATTCCCTATGAAGAAGCATACCTCGCCCAAATGTTTGAGTCAAAGGAAAGTTCCAACATTGAGGAAATGCCCATCGTAAGGGAATACAGCGATGTATTTCCCGATGAGTTACCCGGAATTCCCCCAGATCGTGAGGTAGAGTTCTCAATTGAACTCATACCCGGAGCTACTCCTATCTCGAAGTGCCCCTATAGGATGGCTCCTATCGAACTGGAGGAGTTAAAGAAGCAGCTGCAAGAGCATCTGGACAAAGGGTTCATACGCCCTAGTGCATCACCTTGGGGTGCACCAGTGCTCTTTGTGAAGAAGAAGGATGGTACCATGTGGCTGTGTATCGATTATCGGGAACTCAACAAGATCACCATAAAGAACAAGTATCTCTCTCCCAAGGATTGATGACTTGTTCGACCAGTTAAGAGGAGCTCAATACTTCTCAAAGGTGGATCTTCGTTCTGGATATCATCAAGTAAAGGTGAAGAAGGAAGATATTCAGAAGACTGCTTTCCGAACAAGGTATGGGCACTATGAGTTTTTGGTGATGCCCTTCGGACTTACTAATGCCCCTGCAATCTTCATGGTTTTGATGAATAGAATCCTTAGACATTACCTTGACAAATTTGTGGTAGTGTTTATCGATTATATTCTCATCTACTCCAAGAGCAAGGAGGAAAATGAAGAACATCTAATACTTGTGTTGGAGACATTGAGAAAGGAGAAGTTGTACGCCAAGTTCAGCAAGTGTGACTTTTGGATGAATCAAGTCACATTCTTGGGACATGTGATCACAAGTGAGGGAGTTTCTGTGGACCCTTCAAAGACAAAGGCGATTGAAGAATGGCCCAGGCCCTCCTGTGTCACAGAAATCCGTAGCTTTCTTGGATTATCTGGGTACTATCGACGTTTTGTGAGGAACTTCTCATGATTGTCAAGCCCACTAACTAAGTTAACAAGGAAAGGGGTAAAGTATGTATGGACGGAAGAATGTGAGGGTAGCTTCAAGGAGCTAAAGATAAGGCTGATCACTGCACCTGTACTCACACTACCGAAAAGTGGAGAATGTTTTGTGATATACAGCGATGCTTCAAAGAAAGTCTTGGGTTGTGTACTCATGCAAAATGATAATGTGATGGACTACGCCTCACGACAGTTGAAGATCCATGAGCAGAACTACCCGACACATGATCTAGAGTTGGCAGCCGTGATTTTTTCCTTGAAAATCTGGCGGCACTACCTTTATGGTGAGAAGTGTGACATATACACCGACCACAAGAGCCTAAAGTATATATTCACACAAAAAGAGCTCAACATGCGTCAAAGGATATGGTTAGAGCTAATCAAGGATTACGATTGCTCTATTCACTATCATCCTGGAAAGGCGAACAAGGTAGCTGATTCTCTAAGCAGGAAAGAACCTGCTACTCTATCCATGTTGAGGATTTAGAAAGACCCTATGTTCTTGGATATGAAATGGATGGATTTGGGAATCGTAAGGGCAGGGGATACATCCTACCTTGCCCAAATGATTGCGAAATCATCCATCCAACAGAAGATTAAGGAAGCACAAAGGGATGATGTAGAGATACAAAAGAGGGTGAATGCAGTAAAGGAAGGGAAGCTGCAAGAGTTCCATATCGACGATGATGGTGTGATTTGGTTTGGAACGTGGCTTTGTGTGCCTTCATCACCCAGAATAAAGAAGGATCTATTGGATAATGCACATAGCTCAACTTTCTCTATTCATCCTGGAAGTACCAAGATGTATCATGATCTCCGAGAACACTTCTCGTGAGATAACATGAAGAAGGAGATTGCGGAATATATATCAAGGTGCTTGGTATGTCAGAAAGTTAAAGATGAGCAGCAAAAGTCCAAAGGTATGATGCAGCCATTGCCTATACCCATGTGGAAATGGGAAAATGTTACTATGGACTTTGTCATGGGTCTCCTGAAAACGTCGAGAGGAAATAATGCGATATGGGTTGTGGTTGACCGACTCACCAAGACCGCCCATTTTATCGCTATTCGGGAAGACCTCTCCCTTGAACAACTTACAATGATATATGTGAAGGAAGTAGTGAGATTGCACGGTGTTCCGCTCTCGATTGTCTCTGATCGTGATCCAAGGTTCACTTCTAAATTCTGGAGGAGCCTTCAACATGTTTTGAGTACTGAATTAAATTTCAGCACGGCCTACCACCCCCAAACTGATGGCCAGTCTGAAAGGACTATTCAGACACTTGAAGATATGTTAAGATCCTGCTCTCTTGAATTCAAAGGTGGATGGGATCAGCACCTTCCATTGGTTGAGTTCTCATACAACAATAGCTTCCACTCAAGTATTCAGATGGCTCCGTATGAAGCTCTTTATGGGAATCGATGTAGAACTCCAACCTGTTGGGATGATGTTGGAGAACGAAAACTACTTGGTCCCGATCATGTTCAAGAGATGACAGAGAAGGTTCAAGCCATCCAGAAACACATCAAAGCTGCTCAAAGTCGGCAAAAGAGCTATGCTGACAATCGTCGAAGGGAATTGGAGTTCGACGTTGGAGATAAAGTCTTCATTTGAATATCTCCATGGAAGAGAGTCATGCGATTCGGGAAGAATGGGAAGCTAAGCCCAAGGTACATTGGCCCCATTGAGATCCTTGATCGTATAGGAGCCGTGGCCTATCGTCTGGCACTTCCACCGAATATGGATCAAGTTCATGATGAGTTTCACATACCACTACTGAGGAAGTACATTCCAGACCCCTCACATGTACTAAACTCAGTGGTGGTATAGTTGGAAGATGATCTCTCATATGAGGAGCAGCCGGTAAAAATTCTAGACCGAACTGATAAGGTTCTACGCAACAAGACAACCCGCCTTGTCAAAGTGTTGTGGAGGAACCAAAAGTTTGAGGAAGCAACATGGGAACCGGAAGAGGCAATGAAGGAGAAGTACCCTCACCAGTTTGTGTAAAGTGAAATTTCAGGGGTGAAATTTCTTAAGGTGGGAAGAATGTAAAGACCCAAAGATTTTAATTGGAAAATTCCCTTCTAATATCTATGTCATAAAAACACAAAATAATGAACTACTAAGTGATAAGTGATCTTTAAACATTATTTTTTCACCCCTATGTTTGGAATTTTAAAAATCCAACATTCACTGTCGTGTTCAAGATAGTTTTTGGAGTCCAATGAAACAAAAATAATTTTTTGTGAATAGTAACCTACCCTTATGAATAGTAACTTACCCTTATGAATAGTAATATGAACCTTATGAATAGTAAATAAGAGTAACATTACCTATGAATAATAAAATAAAATTTAGACATCTTAGAAAGTGACAATTTGACCTTAGTAAACATTTTTGGTATTTTATAAGTCATAAATAATTAATTATAATTTATTAAATAATTTAAATGAATATTTATTTCCCTGGAATATATTCATAAATTATTGAATCAATGTCTAATAGTTTGTATATAATTTTATAAGACCCTATGTAAATTTTTTAAACAACAAAAAATCAGTTTTAATTTTAAAAACTGTTTTTTAAGTAAATTATGATTTTGATTAAATATTAAATTAATGATATTTAAAAAATTATTTTTGAAAAATGGACTTCATTTTTGGATTCTACATGTCGAAAAATGGTTGGGGTAAAATTTTGGGATTTTTCTGAGATACTTGAATTTTTTTATGAATAGTAGAATACATTAATTTATCATATAAATACATTTTAATTAAAACCCACTATTCCGGACATCAAAAGTGATGTAAGCACCCAAATCCCGAATTCACAAGTCAAATTTACTATTCTTAGTCATCCAAGACTCACTATTCCTTGTCTTAGGTGAAATTAATAAACTAATCAATTTTATATTAAGGAAACCCCTCTCCCCTCCACTATAAAAGCCACCCTTCACTCCCTCTTTTCCTCACACCTCTCAAGCTCCAAGCCTTCTCTAAATTCTGCCAAAAAACCTTCCCTAGCTCAACCCCCATTTCCAAAATCTTCTGGTCTCATCAAATGACCAAGCCTAGCTTCCTTAAAGAGGATCTCAAGAGAAGGATTCTAAAGGTAATTTCTCTCTCTCTTCTCCTTTAATTTCCTTTCATGTTCAAGTTCCTTTCTTGATCTCTCCCTACCTATCTTCATCCAAATTGTTTTGTAAATATATTATTATATTTATAATTTAATATTATGATTCTAATGTTATATTATATCACCCCACACCCTTTCCCCTTTCCTTTTATTTTATTAAAGAGAACGTTGTTCATGTGGTGATAATTTATCACCTTCAAAAACAACATGCTCTCTTCTTCCATTTATACCTTCAATCTGGTCATGAAACCATTTTTATGGTTGAAACAGAATATTTTATATGTATTATGTTCTATTTTGAGTTCTGGAAATAACCTATGACCATATTACTAAGTTAAATGTTAAAACGAGTTCGTTGTGATCCAAAAACCGCGCAAATTAACCCAAATAATCTTCATTTAATTCTTATATAATGATTCGTCCACAGGGATCTAATATAACTCATTATAAAATCATTAAAGCTTCTGTAATATCATTAATTACATGTAATATCAGTTCTGGATGTTTACCCATGATCTACCCAAACATCAAATTAAGAATACAAGTGGACCGCTCAAGAAAACCATGAAAAAGAACATCCCTGATAAATGTTTTTAAACTCTATAAGTCATCCAAAGGAACATAATATGAAATAACGAAACCATAATTAACCCTATTAATTTAAAAAGGTTCTGGAATTTCTAATTAATGAATAAAATGTCATTATACAGGACATTAAAGATAAGGAGGCATTCGAGTACAAGGTAAGGGGAAATCTCGAACCCAATTTTCTTCCTTCGGGTTCTCCCTCTTTCACTCCTTTTTTGATATGGTTACTCCTCAGAGGTCTTTTGTTCAACTTTTCCTTTAATTTTCTGGGATATACATTTTTGTCACTGGTTTTTATGTCTATCAAAATATTTTCCAAAATAACTCTTCTTTCAAGATATCACCTTTTACCTCTCATTCAAGGTTGATGGTACTTATATCAAGTACGTTGTTCTCTCTTTCTTTTGGGAACCCAAAGCTTATGAATGTGTTATTATGAGATGAAACCCATTCCTTTACATGGTTTATATATTTACATGTTTGATATGTGTTCTATGTGGCAAGCAAGATAATGATAATGTTATGATGTGACGGGTGCACCCAGAATTATATAGCGCTCAAATGCATTGGGTAAAGTGATGAATCTTATGAGTAAATGTGAAATAATGCGTGAACATGATGCTAGCTTTGTTCACAAGTATGTGTGGTAGTTAACCACTAAGACATGATGTTTAATTTTTATGCCTTGCCACATTTCATGTTTATTGTTTATGCTCCTCTCATGTTCAAGATCTGCTTCATGATTATGATCACCCCATGCTATGTTGTTCTTATCTATCCTCTTACTGGGCTATTAGCTCACCCCTTTTGATGTATATCCTCAGGTGGCTACATGTACTAAGGAGAGGACAAGTGCTACTAAGAAGCTATAGAAGAAGAGATTAAATGAATTTTTATGCTTGATGTTATACTTGTTATGTGGAGTCCTAGTTTTCCCAAGGCACTAAACCTCTGGATCCTCCATGTGTAATAATACTATGTTGTTTATCTTTGAAATGATGTAATATTAATGTAAGAAAAGGTCGGGTCACTATAGGCTCGGTTGGATTTCGGGTGCAATCCAACCCGTCCACTATCCAACTGTATCCAAATCTCGAGCTAAGTATTCCAAAAGTTCCGTCTCACTTAGAGGAATCCAAAAAAGTCGACGGCACGTCAATCGGACGTCCGGAGCTCAAGATATAAGTGTTTCCGCTCCGAGGGCCCAGTTGGTTTCGTATCCGAACCAATCCGGCCAAACCCAAAGTATTCCAAAACCTTGAGTACGATATACCAAAACGACCGTATCGTTCCTAGGATTGCTACTCAACTGACGGTGTGTCGATCAGAGGTCCGTAGCCCAAGATATGGGAATTTGACTGAAAGTGGTCCGAAAACGGGGGGGGGGTCTGGGCCCGGACTGACCCGGACCGACCCCCCCTGGGTCGGCCCGAACCGGGTCCGACCCGACTGGACCCGGCCCGGCCCGGCCCGGCCAACTAGACCCGGCCCGGCCCGGCCGGCGTGGCCAGCCACGGCTCGGCGTGGCCGCGCCGAAGTCGGGGAGCGGGGGGTGCGCGCGGCCCGCCCCTCGCCGTTAATTGAGGGCGGCGGCGCAACTGCGGTCGCCAATTCTTCCGGCGACGCCGCACCGGCGACGCCGCACCGGCGACCCGCGCCTCTAGGTGTTTCCGCGGGCCACCGGAGTTGCTCCGGTGGTCTATTTTCAAAACCTTCTGAGCCGGTGTTCATCTCGGGTCTCGTACTTTACTGCGCAAGCTTCAAAAATATTGTGCGGCCCCATTATGTCGTCGCTCGTCAATCCGAAAATCAATTAACAAAATGTGCCGTCTTCGTGGTTCTCCGGCGCGACGCGTTGGAGCCCCGCCCCTTCGCCGTGGCCCGACTCCGTCCGCGGATGTCTTCGGGTTTCTCCGACGCGGCGCGACGGTATCGCGCCTTTGTTTGTTTTTCACGACGCGGCACAACGGCGCCGTGCATTTCCTTGTCGCATGATTCCACGTGGTGCGACGACACCATGCCTTCCCATACCAAGCCACAAAGAAATCCAACATGGAAAAAGGAGGTGGGTCGGCTGTGTTTGTGTGGACCGGCCCCCTCTCGTTAAACGATAGCAGTTGGGCATATTCATGAAGAATAAAAATCAAGGGAGTAAACGAGGGTTCACCAACAATCACAATTTAAATTCCCTACCTCGTAATTTTCATTCGTTGACGATCTCGGAAAAAGGGCGGATATCAATTCCTCGATTGTCGTGTTCGTCACACACTCCCAATTCTCATGCTCATGCGTCAGAAAGGAGGAAGGGTACTCGTTGTTGGTGGACGAGCGTTCGAAGGTGACGTCGTCGTTGATGACGTTCTTCGTGGGCGACGTCTTCTCCTTTGACACGGATGAAGGTCGTTGGAGATGTCGTGGGTGTCGCTTCCCTCTCCTTGCCTCGGTTGAAGTATGATGAAGTAGATGGCGTCGTCGTGCTTCAGTGGCGGAAGAGACGTTCTTCGTGTTCTTCATCGTAGAGAAAGAAGAAACTCAAGACTTCCTAAGCTTTTTCTCCAAAGGCTCCCAATCAACTAAACTCCAACACAAATAAAATAACTTCTTAACTTATTTTATTAACACAAGAAAGCTTATGAATTTCAAGAGTTTGAAATTTAAATTAACTCACATAATTAAATATCTCAAGTTGTCAAATTTAATGAGAGGGAGGTGGAGAGACTAATTTAATGAGAGAGAGTTTCATCCACATAAATGGAGAGTTCAAGAGTTAATGGGGTTAAGGGGGTTTGATACTCATGTGGGCCCCCACCTTATAACATCCACCCAAGGGAGGCTATGTGCGGGTGGGCCCCTCCACTAACCTCCCCATGGAGGTTCTAACGACCACTTCAAATAAAAATATGGAAAATAAATATTTTTATTCAGTTTAATTAAAAACCCCCAAAAACTAACTTCCAAACTTGATAAAACACAACTGTGGAATAGGTGCTCCTAAGCAAAAATCGGCGATGCGATTCCATCGGTGCCCTCAGAATTTGATTCCGAGCACCGGTTCAAAAGATAGAAATTCCCACTCGTTTGTTCACTGAATGTACCCGATCCAAACATCGGAAAATGATTCTGGGCACACCGGGCCTCGGAATCAGGCACCGTCAGAAACTGCGTTCTTGTAAAATCCCAATGAAAATTAAGAAAAAAAGTTTCCTTGAAATTTCTGGGTCATTACATGGTTAGTTTTTCTCATGGGGTCCAAATTTCATTGAGCCATATTTTATCACTTTTTAACTCTATATCAAAATTCATCTAAGCATAGATCTAGAGGCTTCACAAAAAACTAAATACTCTATGGCCTTCTCTAGTAGTCTATACTGTAAATAATAGGTCAACCTCAACATCCACTATGTAAAGGTACCCTTACATGTCTTATTCTATGTAAATTTATTCAAATTCCATTTCATGGTATCCAAATGGGTTTTCTATTATGGAAAATTCTAGTACAAAACACATGTACTACCGCACTAAGAAAACAATTATCAACTCCATCATTTTCTTGGGTATCTACCAAGAAATGACTATATTAGTAATCATCATATCCATTTCTAATCCATGCTATTAAATTTAATTTATATTTCATTGAACCTATTGGACCAACAAAATTCACTTTGAGAGCACACTATAAATACAGTTCCCTTAGATTAAGTCTAGGACCATCCTAAAGTTCACTAAACTATCTTCCAATGATATATAATATATGAGTATGTTATCAATTTTGAAAACCAAATAGAAAAATCCTCGTATGGTTAGAGGTTTTGATTTATCAAATATTTAAACACATTTGGTTAATTTATTATACCAAAATACATCATGAATAAACGTATAGAGTCCATAGGGACATCAGAATTGCATCTTTGTAATATCAGCCTCACAATCCTTGAACTGCTAGTAGCCATACATGAGATCCATCATTAAGAAATATTTAATACCTGGAAATTGATAAATAATTTCAGTGATCATTATAAATTTTTAATTTTAATTAATAATTTCCTAGTTTAGGAAATGTAAATCTACACATATATTCAAGCTCCAATAATACATTTTTTAGAAAAAAATAGTGATGTTTTTGGGTAACACTGGGTCTAAAAAATCTTTTCTCTCAAACGCCCTCCAACTATATCCTCAACACCTAGACCTTATTAGGGTCCATAATATATTCCACAAAACATATATGTATAGTATCGGGGTTAATTTCAATGTAGTAGTCTCTCTCCCTCCATGGAGGTATAATTGAAACATCCTCATTAAATATATCCACAAATTTCTCCACCACTGAGGGAATCTTAATTCAGGATTATTTAAATGTCCCATGGTATAAATTTAATTATTTATTTTTTATAAGATGAACCATTTTTTACTCAAGTGTCACTCACTCATCCATGAGATCTATCTCAACCATAAAGGATAATATTTTCCCATTTGTCAAAATATATCTGACTCACCTATGATAATGTCAATATAGGCTTAAACAATGGATTACTAGTCCAGAATTTAGATTATTTTATATATTTTCATGATGATAACCAATTAGTTTCACATGATAGTCCCACCACCAAGAAATTTCTCACACATCCAGTAGATATGAGATATTGAAGAATCACACCCAGTAGAAACCTCTTAGAAAATCTTCATAGATAATATCTCAAAAAAACAATTGCACCCACAAAATGGTTATTGAAATGATGGAATTACTATCAGATGGGTCTTCTAGTACCATGGAAAGAGAAGAATAAAAATATATTATACCTTGTATCATCTCATGTGTAAACTATTTTCATTCCTCCATGGACTACAACTAGACATGGCTACACCATCCAGCTCACTAAGCCTAATTGGGAAACCTGGTGGTGGCGGTGGTTTTAGGTGATCATAACATCATCATTATACTTGTTATTTCTCACACATCTTGTTTAAAACCATCATTGAATAATTTATCCCAAACATAACATTTAGATTTTGTGTGGTCAACAAATCAACTAGAAGTCACATTTATCACACAAGAATAAGAAAATAAATTAATTACTCACTATTGTTTCATATTGAACCAAGTAAATTGAATAATAAACACATATTTTACCGTATCTTATCTCATGTTCATCATATTTTGTTCCCTACATGGTCTAAACTTTTGTATAGCCCCTGAAATCACACTCCTCCCTTTTTTTCTACTTATACTCATGTTCTAGCACTACCTCACTACAGGCCACCAAGACTATGTCTGAGAGAGACAAGATAATAGTTATACATCTTCTTTGGGGATTATTAAACTATCTTATTATAATTCGCATCACTACCGGTCAGGAGATCAAGATAAAATTTACTTCACCCTTCGCAATATTATCATCAGACTACTATGAGAATATGATATCCTCTCTATGATCAAAACATTATAGGGCCTCACATATAATTATGAGAATGAGACTCAGTACTCTTATCAGATATAAATTTTTGATTATTTCTTCCTACCGAAGAATATTTGGACACAAAGTTCCCACTAATGTTTCCAACTTCCATTAAATCCTTTTCTTGGGAGATCTCAATCATCAAACTCCTCTAAATAATGCTAAAATAATTGTATGGGTACCCTAAAACCAAAATAACTTGAATTTATCTTCAATTAACATTCTCAAACATCTCCACAAGAAATATTCTACCTCATACCTTTTGGAGGGAGTACCATGTATGGACAGTGAACCTCACAACATACTTAACCACTAACAATGCACTCTACAACAACTGAAAGAGATCCATGATGATAAATGAGCATACAAATGAAGGGTTAAACTCTTCATGTAATAGTTTATGGAATTAAATCTAGGATATCATCATCTCTCCATGGGTATCATTGATCGTACTCCACCAGTTCCCAACTACTCTAAATAATATAATAGCAGTCAGTGAAATAATTAGATCTGTTGGGGTCTCGAGTGTCTCGAGAACTCAAACTATTGACTCGATCCAATATTTTCATTCCTGGAAATATGGAACCCCACAAAACCGTTGTTTTATTTGGTGAGGAATCTTTTATTACATGCTCAACCTATGTATATCCATATCCTAACCAATTGGTACTAGGTGTTGGTCAATGGGGTGGGGGGGCTTCTACTTGGCCTCCTAAAAGAAACCACACATATAATTGTAGCTAATATAATACATCCTTAGTGATCATATCATCATCAAAATCCTAAATATTTAACCTAGTTACCTTTATTTGATGAGGAATTCTGATAATGGTCAAGAAGTACCATGGTTAGATGAGTACAAATTTATAGGGAGAAGACTCAATAAAGATGATAAATGGACTCAATATTATATGATTCATGTATCTTAGATCCTTAAAACTTATTTATTGGTATTATTTGTTGATTATGAGGAATTTGGGCTCTTGTTTAATGGATACATAAACCAATTCACTAAAATGAGGTTCCCTGGGTAGGAAAGTGCACTCGAGATAAATTTATATTGCTTTCTTAATTCTAAAATTAAAACAATAAGTGGAAAAATCCAAA
Organism: Viscum album; assembly: GCA_963277665.1. Classification (NCBI taxonomy): domain Eukaryota; kingdom Viridiplantae; phylum Streptophyta; class Magnoliopsida; order Santalales; family Viscaceae; genus Viscum; species Viscum album. The sequence goes on along the minus strand of OY728132.1, from coordinate 1,398,905,189 downwards.
CATAATACCATGGAATATGAAATAATTATTCCACTCTATAATGACCCACCAATAAGTTCCCATATTTTATGTGGAAGGAAAAGCTATCACAACACCAAGACAACCTCTAATGAGCCACAGACTTCCAACAAGTGTTGAGAAGAAATAACTACAATTAAAGGAAATAGTCTAATATTCTAGTGTTGATTCAGTATAACATATATATAATGAAGTATATAAGAATATATTTTAAATACTATAACATATATACAATTAAAATTCATTCATAAATCACTAGGAAAAATATTATAGTATGATATAATAAAAATAAATTATATATGTGAAAAATAAACACCTAATATGAAATGAAGTAAAGACCTAGACTAAACTAGAAATAACAAAATTTGAGAGAGTACCTAACTCTTGATCTCCATACTTAAAGACTTTATGTGTTCAATGCAACATAATATCACTAGGATCTAAATAAATCTTCACAATTTTATCCATAGTCTATATAATACATGAAAATTTCACTTAAATATCATTCTAAGGTGAGTATATTCTATATTGTAGGATGCCCAAAAAACTAAAACTAAGAGATAGACTGATGCAATTAGTTTTGTTTCAACAAAAAAATGAAATAATAAAACATATATATATATATATATTCTCATAATTAAATCCCAATTAGATAGAAATGGGATCTTCTTCATACATCCCATCCAATGTCAATGAGTAATATAGTATCTCCAAAACCCCATCACATATTCCCAACATCAAAATGTAACCCCACAAAAATAGGTATGTTGGGGACTAGTCCTTTAAACTGTTATTTATAGCTATGGTATCCACAACCCTCTTAGAGGACTCACTCCCCATCACAGCTGAAAGATGAGGATATACTGCTTTTTTCGATAGAGGCCCCACATCTATGTAAGAGAGTACCATATTTATATGGATACAGAATATGTGGAATTTATTCCCTGGTGTAACATTTGTCTACTAGCCTAGAGATCTATTTGATAGTATGTATAACCCTCGCTATCATTAAAAAGGGGAGTTTTGACCATTAAATTTCACTTGTGATCAATAATGTTCACTTCCATCATCACACATAGCTCGAATAATCTTGATTATTATAAAATTGCACTTCATATCTAGAAATCCACATCAAATACCACCATCACATTCTACATGTAAAAATTATAAGGATAGAGTACTAATGGGAAGTAAATATGTGTCCAAAGGAAGAAGATGCAAGAGGAATATGTTAAATGATGTAATAAATTCCATGTATGTGGGTCCACATGGAATGTGATACCACATATTCATATGTATGTGTTCACCGTTTGACATATATTAGAAGTAAGGTCATAGTACATGGTGTCTATGGGCCATACACAGTTTAACTTAGCTACCTGGGGCCTGACTATGTGATCATGGCTGTAAAAATGGCCATGCAAAGTTAACAGACCGACCCATGTACGTCCAGAGTAAATGGTGTGCCTGGAGACATGGGGTCTTATGCATGTTCCAGCAGAAACAAAAAATGGCCACATGGACTGGGTCACATGACATGTGTGTCCATCCACATGAAATTTCATATATAACTTTCATGAAACACTAGAGTAGGTATTCAGTGGAGCTATATGACCTATGTTCATAGACTATACACTTTTTAATTAAATTTTTATAAAAAAAACTCCAGGATTATTGGTCTCTTTAGGAAATCAGGACTACTTGATAGGAATCATGACTATTTACACCTATAAGGTAGTGTGGATCACCAAGGATTACCACTTACCAGCCTCTAGTGGCTGTAAAATAGATTTTGATAAAACAGTGTAATTCATCATTTGTCTTGTGCATTGTCCACCTTTAATCAACATCCTAGTTCTCGGATCAAGGTTAATAATCCCCATCATGCAAAAAAATTATTATCCACCTTTGAATTTCCATCCCAATCATCGTTATCGCAACCACCATGAATATAAATGTTTGATAACACTTGAACCCCCCCATAAATCCAAAGAAAGACCCTGTGGGACAATATTGAAGAAAACAAAAGAATAATGGGGTAAATCATATTTAAGAGGGTGATAAGAAACATTTTACAATAATTACATTCCAATGATTTTGATTCTGTGAAATCAGGGTGAGATCATGAAATAAAATAATTAAATTAAAATAAAGTATGATGTGAATTGTAGGAATACACATATCAAAATAAGATTAAATATCCATGATCAATCTTCTAATCATAGTGGAAAAATTAAAAAAAATACTAAGAGCTACCTCATTTTGGTTCAATCCCTGGTGAAGAAATTGTTCGCCAGAGATGATGGGATCCTTTTTTCATCATTTCATGTCAATAATCCTCAATATAATCTCATGTCATCCTCCAGTGTGATTGAACAATAAATAAAATATGAATATTCTCCTATAAGATCTCCCAAAGCTATATATATAATTGTGGTGAAAATGTATAAAAAATTTTATATAGGGTAAATAAGTTACAAATGAAATTAAAAAAAAATACTGAATTTTTTTATCTTATTTAATCAAACCTCTCATAAACGACTTAACGGAAAGCTCAGTGACAACCACTTAAGGTTGTACCTATGGTAATCATAGCATTACAGACCTAATCATGGTCTCATAATTATAATATGAACCCCCTTTTGGAATTTGTTCACCATTTTTAGAAAAATTATGCACCTGTGATATTAATATATATAATATTTTTATAATATCAATTCCATTCCAATCGATCCTTGTTATGTTATATTGTCTCATCACAAAGCTAAAAATATATACATTAATATAATTCAATGTAATATGAGGAAAAACCATGGACACAACTGTAGATTTTTTATGATAATGTTTTTTTTTGTATCCAATATTCAAATTACAAAAGACCTATATGATTCTACTATGGATCATAATTTTATGTATTTAATATTGATTTAATAAAATGTATTATTAATGAATAAATTTTTTTGATTAATATAGGGTCATTATAGATTTCATAAATTATTGGATTTATTTGATGAAACTAAACATTATAACCATTTATTACATTTTTTATGATGATTATTCCTTTTTGTAATGTGTATTTTAAATCCAATTGTTAGTAATTATTTTAATGGAATAAGAAATTTTATCGTAATAACAATTGACCAGTATATTATAGTTTATACTTTTACTTCACTATAAAATTATGACAACTTACCATTATTAATATTCCATCCATTTCCTTCATTTATCTCATTTATTTCTTACTTACAAGAAAAAAAATTTGTTATTAATAAATATTGTATCATATATTATAAAGAAAACTAAAATAAAAAATATATTGTTCTAAATTTCCCCTTAATAACATCAATATTACATATTGAATTGGGAACACCACCACACATTGTATATTTGGATTATTTTTTATGCCCACTCTTGTACATATTTATTTCCTAGATCTTTAAACTCATTCATTTCTATCGTTTTCCAAATATTTTAATTGGAGAAATGATTAATATTTATATATAAATGTATTAAATGTTATTAAAATTTCTATTTGTGATAAAATAATATTAAACCCAAATCAAAATTTAAGGAAAATATTTAAATAGTATCTTTTTATTCAAGGAAATATTTCTAGAAAAAGATTAAAGGTAAATGTAAATATTTACCTCTATAAAATAATATTTTGTAGGATATGTTTCATCATATATTATAATATTCATAAAATCCCATTTTCTAAAATATTTTACACATTATTCGGTTTCTATTTAACTACTTACAATTAATATACATAATGTATTGTTTCCTTAATTTGATGATAAATCATTGTCCTCACAATATATTGTACATATTTAAATAAAATAACATGTTATTAAATATAATATATGATATATTTATTATCAAATTAATCAAATCAGCAAAAAAATAAGTGTATATCATTAAAAAAATAGTTCCTTATTTACTTTTCTCTTCCGGTAAATCTCATAACAGAATTAAATAGGTCCACATAATTTGAATATATCAGTATCTAATGATTATAAAATTAAAATTATTTAAATATGATAATATAAAAATATTTTCAAATTGATATGGCTGAAGTTCAATATCTCAAATAATTATAGATGAATTATAGATAATGTTTTATTACTGCTAAATTGTTTCATAGTCTATCAAAATTACAATAATTGAATCCATATTTATTAAATTTTTTATAAAAAAAATTAAAATTCATTTTCATATAAATGTCAAAATAAATTATGATTTTCATAATCATGATAGAGATGCACTTACTTTTGTTTCTTGAGTCATTTGATTTTAAATCCTATCTAGTATAATATTTCCTAATTTTTGGATTGATAAAGAAACAATTATTTTAATGTGTTATCCAATAAAATAAAACTATTTTTTTACAAAACGTAGATGAATATTTATTGGGAACAATAATTTAATTAAAATATTTTATCCAATAAAATAATTGACCAACTATGAAATATTTTTTGGAAATATTCTCAAGATAATACAACAAATCAATATCCATTGATTGTTAAATGATCAAATATATCATTAAAATGCATGAAAATACTCTAGGATATTTTATTTGAATTCTAATATGTATGATAAAATAATTATATAATTTCCAATATAATGAATTAAAATAATAAAAAATCAATGAGTATGAAATTAGTAAAATCATTCTCTTGATTAATTGTTGAATTACTATAATTTCTTTAATATTGGCCATTCTTGAGACCTGAAAAGAAGAAAATGATTTTCTCATTTATCCCTCTCTTATTTAGACTGTTAGTAGGATCCATTATAGGTAACACAATATTTGATCCCAATTTAGACATATCAGATAAAATTTCACTATATTAAATTATAATAAAAGATTATAGGTCTATTAATATGTCCTTAAGAGTTTGAAAAATCATACTCATGTGATGTGAAATTTATTCAAATAACATTATTACATTATCATTATGAATGAATCAAAGAAATTTTTTTCATATATTTTATAAGACTTTAACTTTCTATTAATATTTTTGGATAGAGTCAAATGGGTTATTTTTTAAATAAATATGGTTTAGTGAATGAAGGAAAAACTATAGTTTTATATTTCTACTATGAAAGTAGTGTAACAACAGGATTGTATTTTCATAGCCATGATATATTTTGTAAAGGTGTGTCATGGTGTTGTCATATTTCCTAGTCTTTGGTTATATGATGTTATATTTATGTTTCATGAGTTTTTATCAATGTAAAAAATTTCCCTACATTGAGAATAATTTATCACGATTTCTTGTGTTTTTAAAATCAATCTATAAAAAGTGTTTTATGGAATAAGCTTGCATATATTTTTTATACATATACAATATTTCCAATACCTTTCTTAAAAAATTAATATTTTCATTGTGCTATGATTTCCTATATTTATATTCCTTGGTATAAATTATTGTATGTCAATGTTATTTAGTTCATTGTTCATGTTTTGGTATTTGTAGTCGATCTAACTTCTTAAGAAGGAGGTTGAGGAGGATTTCATGATTATTTATTTTTAAATGTTACAATGTGAAATCATTCAAATAGTGATAATATTATTTGATTGATAATTCAGTAATTTTCCATGAGAAAAATTATTTCCAAATGTGTTAACCATTTAAAAATATTTTTTTATAATCATATTATAGTGAGATAGATCGATGTCACATCATGGAATTGGGTCTTCTTATACTGAAAAAAATTAATGATGAACCCATAATTCTCTATATTTTTTCATTAACTCAGAAACTCAGTGATTCTAGGGATTTAATTATATTATCCTAGCCCTATATGATCTATTCATTCTATTTTTCATATGTTGTGACATTTCTCAAACCAATTTATAATTATTTGCTTACATTTTCATCTTATTCTTCTCTTATTATTTATCATCATTCCACAGTTTTTATGATACCCATGTTTTGGAGGTTTTATAATCAATTTTTTGTATAATTCATGTTGGGATGATTCCCCTATGAATTATGGGTTTACTCTTAAGGTTTATGTATGTTATATTTATCTATTATTTCATTATCTATTAGTAACTATTAGAGATTCATATCAATTTTGTGGATTACATTATTAGCTATTCATTTTTATTTTTGTTAGATTTTCATTTATAAATTTATAATGTAAAATGGATGGGATAACCCTAAGAAATATTTTATTTTGGAATGATGATTTTTAATATATTTAAAGGGTGTTTTAATTTATATGAAATTATGATTTTATCAATCAGGCTTCCTCTTTTTATTTTATATAAAGTGTTCGAAATTGATTCTATTATTATTTGGAAAACATATTAAATTTCACATCTCAAAAGTAATGATGATTAAAAATTCATGCATTTAGTTTTCTAGTATTTCATTAAATGGATTTATCTGATTTAGTATTACATTAAGTATGTTTGATTGATGATTATAACTATACTTTTAAAAATATAGATAATCTTATGGTCATATAAAACTTACTCATAATTAATCAGTCAATCGTGTAATTAATGATGGAAAAGCTTGGATGATATTAAAATCCTATGGAATAATACATTATAATGTTAATTTTAATAATTTTATATTCTTTTACTTATAAAGAATTGATTTCACCATGATATTCAAGAATATTGGAAATGTGACTTGTTTCCATTTATTTATTTGAATAATTTATAAATATTTTTAATTGAAATAAAACCACATATAGTAGGATAATTTCATGATGGTTTGGATGTTATCTCTAGGATGTTGTAGAGGAATGAAGTTCTTGATGTTTGTATATATTGGATGATATAGAAGGGAGTTTGAGAGGATTTCAGATTGGTCTGATCGTGATGGGATCATTGTTTAGATTAAGTTATTCTTTTTTCTCATCTAATATGCTTATTCATCCATATTATGTTATTATAATTTACTATATTGGTAAAAATTTTCATTTAGATTATCCTATTTAATTCATAAATGACATATAATTAAAGAATGATAAGGAAATTCTTAAATGGGTGAGGATGATGGTAAATATTACATAAATTTGAACAATGGATTGGTTATAATAATTGTGAAATATCATTGTATTTTAAAACAAAAAATTATATGTTCAATATAATATTACAATTTATTTTATGTGTAATAAAAAATTACCGTAGTGAATGGTTATATATTAATAACTCATTAGTAAATTTTTATTGAAAATTATTATTTAACAGGATACATAATGATTTTTTGTATTCATATATGTGAATTATATTTGATTTCCTTAGTCACATAATCTAGTATATCTAGTGGGATAATCGTTTTTTTGAGTCTTGGATTGTTTTGTTGCATTTATAAAAGTAGAGTGTGATATTACAATTATGTTATTATATTTCTTATATTGAAACACTCGAGTCGGTAGGGGTAATTGACACGCATGTTGGATTTTTTATTCTAGTGTACAACCCAACTTATTCTCTTCCTAGGTCTAGGGTTACTAAAAACTACCCTTATATAACACAGTCATCTCGAAATGGCATTGAATACAATCACATTCAAGACATGGGACTTATTCAAATAAATATGTGCTCATATGGAAAATAGTTAATTCCAATTATGAAACATATATATATATACACATATATGGGATCTCACTACATATGTTTATTTAATATACATGTACTAAGGATATATTTTCATATATGAATATCATTTATATTTATGTTAAAACAATAATAATAAAATTGATAATATTTTTACATTTTATATGATATCTCTGACTATTATATTTTTTGTTATGGGGATGTGATGAAGATGTAGAGGTAATTTTTTTACACGTATGTTCAATAAGTAATGTTTATGGGGAAGAAGCATTTGTGCAAGGATGTGTAGTATATAAATGTCATGATACTGTATAATGGTGAATATTTTTGATTTATGACACATGGTGGGGGTGGGTGAATAATGATGTAAAATGTCAGGTTTTTGGGTGACTGGTTTATATAGATATATATAGAAAGGTACATTAAAAATTTATGTTATTTTTTTATAGTGTGAGGTATTTTTTTGTTTCAAATGATGGGTGATCCTTGGTTTATAGGGGAATATAAAATAGAATATTTAAATAATTATTTCATTTATCTATGCTGTTTCTAGGAACTTTGTATACTTCTTCTAGGTTTTCATGTTAGGTTTGTGAGAGGATACTACTATGTATACATGTAATACGTCAATTATATATATAAATAAATTTTACAGTTACATGGGAATAAGTTGGATATTGAACTATGAATTTCTCACACATAGAGGTTGTTTAGAATATGTTTGTATCATCCTAGGTAATTATAGAATAAGAATATTACATATTTTTTAAATATTTATGAATTAGATAGTAATTTTACTTTAAAATGGACAATATTTCAGACAACTTACCTAAAATAAAACAATGGGTTTCTTGGAAATATTACGTTGAACATAAGACTGAGGTGTAGAAAAAAATAATATATTATTAATATAATTATTTTAGGTTTTAGTTATTTCGCATCCATTAGAATGGTAGGAGTTAATAATATTAAAAAAAATATTGTTTACAAATGTTTATATAATAATTCATTGGCTATAAAATTATTTATAAATGAAAATAAAAACTAATTGAAAATAAAAAATTAATTTTATGAAAATATATTTAAGTGTGAATAATTATGTTTATAAAATAATAAAATCACTATTTTTGGATTATATTAATGAAATATAAATTCAATTATTTGTTCAAAATTCATCTTATATGTTTTCTATTCATGATATAAGAAAAAATTCAATTTTTTTCCTAAAAGGATTAAATTTCAAATAAGGCATTTTTACCACCTTTTAATGGAGAACCCATTTTAAATATATTTTTTTCACATTAATAATATTAAATTAAAAAAATAAACTTCTTATTAAGAATAGAGATATGCAAATTTACTTTGGTTGAATTTTTTATATTTTTATAATAGATTTTATATTTTAGTGATTAGTGAAAAATACTTCATTTAAATTTATAAACTTATTTTTCATCTAATTAATTGATATAATTAGGTTATATATTTAGATGTTTATAAATTGAAATAATATTTTTTTACCAGTTAACCCAATTTTGGTTATTGGAATCAATTTTACATTGAAATTTGATATAAAAACATTGTGAACTTTTAAAGATTTCTACTTCAAAAACTAATTTTCTCAATCCGTCAATGAGATTAAAATTAAATTTATATTTATGTTATCATCCATTGAATGTTAAAAAATGAGAAAAATGGTTTTAATAAGTATATATTTTTTGATCTAATATGATCTAATTAGTTTTTTTTACAGTAACATTTGTATTTTATTTACCATGATAAACGGGTAAATATGGTATATAACAGTAAAATTAATATCATAATATTATAAAATTACCCTAAAACCTATCTTAATTTCATTAGATGAGTGATTTGAGACAAAAATAAACTATAGGTTTAAATTAAATCATTTTTATGCTACTTTGATATGAAAGGTTCTGTTATATATTTAAAGATTTGTTAGAAATGTTATACACATATTTTTGAGTAGAAAAATAATTTTAATATGGGGTTATATAAGTGATGTATTTAACTATAAATATTCAATCTATGTATCAAAATATTATCTACATTGTGATAAATTTTATAAATTTTTTAGACATTAAATAATTGTCATTAATTATGATACAATGATAACGAAAAAATAAATTATTTAAAGGAAGAATCAAAAAATGATATTAATAATAATAAAATAAATATAAATTCAAATATTTTATTTCATAAATAGTTTTTATGAATTAATTTTACATTTCAATGAAATTTTAAATTATTTTATTATAAGGAAATAATTTTTATGATTGTTTAAAAAAGTAAAGTAACGAATAGTGTCAAAATTGATATAATTCATAACGTAAAATATGAATTAATTAAATAAATGATATAAAATTTATATAAAACTTATATTTTACCAAAATGTTGATATAATTATAAAAAAATCATTAATGACTCATTGATTTGTCATTACACCTGTTATGGTAGTTATTTTAACTCTCAAATTGTAAATTACATAATAAAACAGTAAGAGTTAAATGGATTAAAGCATAATGATTAGGATTAAATAATTAAAAAACATATCTAATGTTTATTAGATTATTTGGATTCAAAAAAAATCCTATATTATAAATAAATTATTTTGGGACCCATTTTAAAAGAAAGTAAATTCAAATTAATTTAATAATTTAATAATTCAAAGAGTGCCCTTACCCTCTCCTATAAATGGAATCCCATTCCACTCTGTTACTCACACAATAAAAATCTTTTCATTTCAGCCATTATTTGATCAAAAAACATCCGAGATTCCCTCCCCACATTATAGATGCATTATATTTTGAAAAAAATCTTCATTATAACTGTTCAGGTGTTATGAAAGGTGATCATCTGAAAGAAAGGTAATATTTTTATTTAATTGTTCCAATTTTATTTCTTATTCCACATACTTCAAATATTCTTCTCCCAATATGATATAATTACTCCAGTATACTCAATATAATTATTTTTATTATGACAATATCATCACCTAAATTTTTCTTCACATCCATTAAATGACAAAAAATTAATCGTTTGTGTGTACGTGTGAACTATCGCCTCCACAAATCTAAAAAATTTATTTCCCATATCCGCCTATCATGACTAGTTATAATGATGTAAATAATTTTAATATGTGACATTAATGACATATTAATCGTTATAAAATAAAAATATATCAATTTAATTCTTACCTTCCATGCACATAAAAATGACAACATTGTTCACGCGTACGTGTGAACTATCACATCCACCAAGCATTGTGATTATTTTTCATTCACTACATCACATTAATGATATATATATATATATATATTTAAATTATTAAAATGATATGAATGATTTTATGATAATTAATTAAAGGTCATTAATACTATCCTTCTTTCCATAACGTTCCGTGAAAAATATAAAAGGTTACTCATGCGTATGTATGGCCTACCATCTCCATGATTATGACATTGTTCATTTTTCATTACCATAATTAATGGTTTAATTAAAAATTATAATTCATTTATAAATTTTATAATTATTCCACGAATACTATTATGGGCATAATGGACTTATGACCATGTGGAATATTTACATCATACCAAGTTCATTTTCGACTCAAGTACCGATTATTGACCAAACATCTGATATAAATAAAAATAATTATGTAATTATCATAACAACGTAATAAGTGATATAAAAGGAATAATAAAAATGAAAATGGTTCTAATGAAAATACAAATTATTCTATGTTTATTATTTAAGAAAATAAATATCATATTAGATGAGTAATACTCGAGATAAGGGACTTCATCTCAATCTCCTTTCATTGATACATTTCCTGATGATATTCACCTTTATTATTTTATAAAGTGTATATATATCCCCTTTGAATTTATATATCCATAATATATCAATACTAATATTATTTAGTATTGTTTTTAAATTTTCTACTTTAATGTGGCTTATAATTTAAATGTTCAAAGTGGTATGGGATACTTTGAATATTTAACAATTTATTTTTCATAACTTTTTCTCCATGTCAATATTCTACATATTATTTTTCAAATATATTTATATGGATATAAATTTTTACAACATACATTTTATATCTATTTTTAATTTTATTCAAAGGTTTCGAAAGGAATGTTATTGCGAATTTATATGGAATGTTTTGACAAAAAATAAAGGGAATGTTCTTTTTATCGTATATAGTGATAACATTTTCTCATTTGTAATAAACATTATTTGATATTTGGATTCTTATAGAAGCCTTATAGTTTTATTAAATTAAAAAAATCTCTTATTCGCTTTTTTTGGGTATTTTGGTATTGAAAAATGGTTTTGAAACTTGATTAATTATTTCAATATCTTAAAATGATTTCTTGTGATTGCAAATGAATGATTTTTGAGTGATATATTGATAATTGAAAACATTTAAGTGTTATGATTCAATAATTATACTTGGATATTTTATGGTTGTTTATGTTGTAAACCAAATACAGGTGGTTCTTCGATAAACCAAAGGCTTTTGGTTCTATGATAAACCAAATATAGGTGGTTATGTTATAACCTCTAATTCATTGTGTGTTGAAGTCGACCATATAGAGGTTCCATCTGTAAGAGTGATATGTGTGGAAGTTAACCGTATGGTCATTCCATTTAAGTATGATTATTTCCCAAGATAACATTATATATTATATGTTATTTATAAGGTTTTATAGAAATATTTTGAATAAAAAAGTGTTATCAATGAGATCATTTTTCAAAGTAAATTATTTACTACTTATAAAGGGTGGAATGTATTATTTTATAATTACGGATCCATGGGTTTACATATTTCCAAAATAAAAATAGTTTTTACTTATTTGTGTATCTCTTACTGATCTTTTCATGCTCAAACCAAGATTTAAATTTTTATTCACGAGTCTTAATATTAGTATGGAGAAAGAAAATTTCATAATGCAAGAATTGAATATGTGTCTCAAAAATAAGTCATGTTTTATTTTAAAAGGGGTTCCTTGGTAGAAAAAGTGAACAATGAGTATTAGAGTAAATTTATAAATTTAAGATATTACTATATATATTTGTTTCTTAATTATCTAATGAACTAAACATGAAAATATTTCTGAATATAGATTTTAGTTCAAACAAACTAGAATAAGTAATGTTTAAGGTCGTGTCCTTACAGTAGGTATTAGAGGATGGTTTAGAAAACATGCAAGATTTGGATGCTTTATTAAAAATTATGTATATCATCATGGGTTTATAATAATAAGTATAATCAAATTTTCAATTTCATAGAAACCCCTTTTGAGATTTTATGTTATGAAATTTTAAGGCGATTAATATTATTTTTAATTTCATTAATTTTTGTGTTAGTTATGAGTAATTGTATTTTGGAATGAAAAATTAGAGGTATAAAATAAACATTGAGGATATAACATGTTTTCAATATTTTATGGACTTTATTTTGGAAATGTCATAATAGTTATATAGTTTTAAAAAATGGACAACCTGCAAGTAGAGTGACAACTCATACAGTTTGACAAGGAAACAGGAATCGAACCCACAACTGATGGGCGACTCGGCATTATCACCTACCCCTAGTCTACGTAAATCCATGATTACTATTAATTTGATAATTTTAGTTAAACTATTTTATGTTTTAAGAATATTATTAGTTTTTGAAACCATGTTTTATCAAATTGAAAATATTGGGATTGGAAAATGATTTAGTGATTAAGTGATACATTTTATTTTATAACACGTTCCCTATTTTGGGAACCCTATATAAATAATTTAAATAGAATACTATATAATTTTATTTGAGTAGTAATGGTTGTATTATATTTTGGAATAATCTATAATTTTTTAGACATATAGTGATTCAATTTACTTGTGTAAATGATTAACATATCTTGGAGAATACGTGATTTTAGAAATTACATAATTATTAATAGACATTATGAGTGATTGGTGTTATTTAGATATAAATTTTAAAATTTATCATGGAAGACTATGCTATAAAATCATTCAGAAATTTGGGTTTCAATCTTGGTTTTTATTATTCTTATGAATTTTAAGGATGGTAATTTGTTTAATCATCTATGTTGAACTTTTAGTATTACTATTGAATTTTTGAGAATAAAAGTAGTTTCTCATTGTATATTATTTATTCATTTGGGAAATTATTTTATCTTAACCTAACTATATTGGTTTTGGTTAATGTTTCAAGACTAGATAATTATATAGTAAAACTTTTTTCAATTATGTGATTCTATAGAAGTTGATTCATCTTAAATACTCATTTTTTGGTAAAAAAGATGAGTTTGTGGTTGAAATTTATTAAAAGATTAAACTCTACTAGTCAAGTAAGTGTATTTATTTATGTTCATAGTCTATGAAGTAAATGAATTCCTAAAAATTATAAAAAGGACCATAGAAATTTCTTTTTAAATTTTACTACTATGTAATCATAGACCATTTAACTATTCAAAATTAATTATTATTATTGGTTAACTTTCTCCTAATCATGTTTTCTATCACTCTCCATTAGGATATAATGGTCAGTTTTTCTTCTACATCTATGTTTTCTTACATAAAATCCTAGTATGTGTTTTATCGGGTGACCATAGTAATTCACATTTATTATCTAAAATTGGTGGTTTTATTTACTCTTTTTCTGATGTGATATATCAATGGGATAATATTTAAAAGTGAATCCTTAGTTACCAATATAAATTTTGAAATCGTGAGGACACCATTTCCTAAAGGGTGGAAGGATGTAACAACCCAGGTAAGTATAGAATAGTAATATTACATATTTTTTAAATATTTATGAATTTTAATATAATTTTACATTGAAATGGACTCTATGTATGATATCATACCCGACACACAACAATGGGTTTTCCAAAATCTACATTGAACACGAGACTAAGTTATACCAAAAAAATGATATATTATTAATATTATTATTTTATGTTTTAGTTATCACATAGTTATTAGAATGTATGCAATGAATGAGATTAAATAATTTATGAACATGGGGTTTATATTTTTTTATATAATAATTCATTGGTTATAAAATTAATTAGAAATGAAAACCAAAAACAATTGAATACAAAAAATGTGTTTTTATGAAAAAATATTTACGTGGGAATAATTCTGTTTATAAAATAAAAAAAACTATTTTTTGAAAATTTTAATTAAATATAAATTCAATATGATGTTTAAAAATACATCTTATATGTTTTCAAGACACGATATAAGTATCAATTAAATTCTATGCCTAAAAGGAGTATTTTTTTTTCAAAAAAGTCATTTTTACATCCTTTTGATGGAGAACCCATTTTAAATTTAGTTATTATCACTTTTATAAATTATAGAATAAAAATACACTTTTTAGTTGGAAGAATTTAACAAAAATATACTTTGGGTGATTTTTTGGTATTTTCTATTAAATTTTATATTTTATTGAATTGTGAAAATACTTTATTTTAATACAAAACTGGTTTTTCATTTAATTAATTTACATAGTTTTGTTTTCCTTTTAATTATTTTAACAGTGTATTAGAGTAATTTTTTATCATTTAATATAATATTGGTTATTTTAGAAATTTCACATTTAAATTCGATCAAAAAACATTGTGAAATTTTGAATGTTTATACATCAAAAACCAGTTTTCTCGATCTGTTAACAGGATTAACATTAAGATAATCCTTCCACTTCAATGAATTGAATTATAAAAAATTTACATACATGGTTTTAATTATTAATTAAAATTATATCTAGTAGTATTAACTGACTATTTTTTGAATAGTATATTTTTTATTCTATTGACCACTCTAAGAGGGTAAATATGGTAAATAAGGGTAAAATTAATATTATGATATTATAAAATTACCCTAACACTTGTAATAATCTCATTAAATGAGTTGGTTTCTTCCTAAATCAACTTTTGGACGAAATTATAACCTTTTTAAGCCATATATATAAGAAAATGGCATTTATTATATTTAAGGTTATATTAAGAATGGAAAACCTATATTTTTCATAATAATAAAAATTAATATGGGGGTTTATAAATCATATATTAGACTATAAATAGAAATTATATATATATATATAATATACTATTAGAAATCATCATATATTATAAATAAATCAATTTGGTAACTTTTGGAATATAAAATGAATTTATATTAATTTAGTACATGTTATAATTTCAAGAATGCTCATCCCCTCTCATATAAAAGGTCACCCATTCCTCTCTATTACTCACACATCAAAATCCCTTTTTATTCATAAAATCACTACCCCAAACCCTTCTTATAATACCTACCCACATTTTAGATCCATTATTTTAAGAATAACACCTTCTTTAGTGGTGTTAAGGTGTTAAGAAATGTGATCATTCGAAGGATATGTAATGTTTTAATTTTAAGTGTTTCTATTTTATTTATTTTTCCACATCCTTAAAATAGTATTCTCCCATGATATAATAATAACTTAAATATACTCAATATAATTATATGTTATTATGTTAATATATTAACCTAAATCAATCTCTTCTTCTATTAATGTGGAATGGAATAAATTGTTCATGCGTACATGTGATCTATCACCTCCAAGAATTGATATAATTAATTTTTTGTAACCCTCTATCATGACTAGTTAAAATGATATATTAATGTTAATATATGATATTCATGAAATATTAATCATTATAAAAAAATAATATATCAATTAAATTCATACTTTCCATGTACATAAAAATGGAAACGTTGTTCGTGCGTACGTGTGAACTATCACCTCCACGAAGTGATGTGATTTATTTTTATTCAGTAAAGAACTTTTATGCTATATTTATAAGTATATTTAAATGATTAAAATTACATTAATGATGTTATGATAACTTTATAATGGTAAAATAATACTTACCCCTTTTTTATAATGATCAATGAAAAATTGGAAACATTACTCATGAATATATACATCCTACCATATTAATGAATATAAAATTGTTCATTTTTCATTACCATAATTAATGGTTTGATTTAAAAGTAATATTTATGTATAGATTGTATCCTTATTTCATGAATATTATTCTAGAGATGATGGAATTATTACCACAGGGACTATTGACATCATAACAAATTCATTTTCGACTCAAGTGTCAGATATTAACAAAACCTATGATAAGAACTTAAATAATTATGTTATTCTCATAACATGGTAATAAGTTATATGGAAGGATTAATAAACAATAAATGATAATTAAAAAAGTATAAATAAACTTACATTTATTATTTATGAAAATAATATAAACAAGATGAGTTGGAATCTAACTGAGGGACATCATCTCAATCTCTTTTCAGTGAGACATTTCTTAATTATATGCAAATGTATTCTTTTATAAAGTGTTTATATAGCTTCATTGACATTCTATATCCATTTTATATTTACAATCAAATTATTTAATGGTTTTAAAAAAGTTATACTTACATGTTTATTATAATATAAATTTTATAAGTTGTAGGGGATGTTTGATATTTTTAAAGATTGATTTTTCATAACATTATCTCCATGCCAATATTTTTGATATTATTTTATATGACTATTTATATGGTTATTCAAATACTATAATGTAATTTTTCTATCTATTTTTAATTTCATTCAATATTTCTTAAAATTAATCTTTTTATACTTTTTATAGGTAATGTTTTAAAAAAAAGGGGAATATTCTTTTTATCGTATACGAGAACCTCTTTTTTTCCATTGACATGACCATTATTTTATATTTAGCTTCTTCTAAAATCCTTAATGTTTTGTAAAAAAACAAAACACTTACTATTTTTCTTTATTCAAAATATTTTTTGAAAATTGATTTATTATTTCAATATCTTGAAATTATTTCTTGTGATTGAAAATGAATATTTATGAGTGTTATGTTGATAATTGAAATCTTTTATGTGTTAAGATTATATAACGGTGTTGTGATATTTTATGGGTGGTTGCATTATAAACCAAATACAAGTAATTCCATGATAATCCATAGATATGTGGTTCTATGATAATCCAAGGATGTGTGGTTATGTTGTAACATCCAATGCATTGTGTGTACAAGTCAACTATATAGTTCTTCTATTTTAAGAGTATTACGTGTGAAACTCGGCCGTATGGTTATTCCATTTAGGAATGATTCTGTCCAAGTTACCTATATATGTTATACGTGATTTATATGGATTTTTGGTAATCTTTTGATATCAAAAAATGTATGCAATGAGCTTATGTTTTCAAAAGAAGGTAGTTACTACTACATAAGAATGGATTTTTTTTACTTTATTATTGAGTATCCATGGGATTACATGTTCTGAAAAAATTAACTGTTTTTCCTTCCTTGAGTATCCTTTACAAATATTTTTATGGTCATCCCATGTTTTAAAAAAATAATATTTATTAAGATAGGTGTGGATAACGAATATTTCATGATGAAAGAATTAAACATATGTCTCAAAAAGAAGTCATGTTTTATTTTAAAAGGGTTTCCTTAGTGGAAGAAGTGAATAATGAGTATTAGAGTCAACTAGTAAATTTTAGATATTACTATGTAAATTTTTTTTCTAATTCTCTAAATATATAAAATTGAAAATATCATTGAATGTTAACTCTACTTCTAAAACACTAGAATAATTTTTGTGGAAGGATGGGTCCTTACAATTTTGATATTCTAGGACACCATGTGTGTGTTATTTAATGTGTTTTTTAAATTTTTATATAATATCATGTACTAATATAGGTTATTTTTTAATATACAGTGGATTTGTTGAAAATTTATTCATTTCATAGGGTATATATATATATTTATTTATTATAATGACTATAATATTTATTTATTCCAAAAATAGAGTACTAATAACCACCCTGATGGCTAATAAAATGTTATATTTTGTTAAGATCCATCTTTAACACATTTTATAATCATGAATTTATAGATATGAATTCACTTTCATTTATTCATGAGGATAATTTAAGTTCATAGTATATGAGAAATATATCATCCCAATTACATAACATATCCCTTCATTACAATGTGGGAACATCAATTTAGTAACCATTTTTCCAAGGAAAAATTAAACATTTTAAATTAACCATGTTTTATTTTCAAGAAAAATATTTATGAAATTAATCAAGTATTCATCTTTATTTCTACACATCTTTAAAACGAATGAAAAATAATATAATAATATTTAAGGGTATATTAATATTATTAAGTGTTTAATGAAATTTAGGCCATTAGTCCATTGCAAAACATTAATACCCATAAAAGTTTTACATTTTTTCATTTTTTCTTTATAAATATAAATAAAACTAAATCTATGTGTATAAAATATTTCTATCTCAATGAAATCCTCTAAACCTAATAATATATAAATATAAAACTTTTTAGATTTCATAGTGTATTAAATTTAAAATATTCATTAAATTAGTTCATAAATAACTAGAAACTAGTAAATTCCATTTGAGAAACCTTTGTAGATAACTCAATCCTTTTTTTAAATAAATAACAATAAAATATTTAATATAAGAGATATATTGAAATCACCAACAATATATTTTTCAGAGGTATCAATTATCATATAATTTTTATCATGATCACACACTATAATTTATATGGATAATTTACCATATAACAAAAAAATGTCATCATTCAAATTTTCATCATATATCCCATTAAAAAATACCTATAATAAAATCCCATTCAATTTTTCATATAAAAGTATGAATAAATATATCTTTCATTGGAAACATCTTAAAATTAAAATTACATTAATATTATAGGAAACATTGTGTTGGATTTTTTTAATTGAATCTATTAAATATAGAATCAATGTAATAAAAATTCATGACTAGGAAGAGTTATATTCATGTTGTGAAAGTTAAAATTATGATTCTTCTGATTCCTTTTGTAAATTTACCTAGTTTAGAAAATTTTAAGAAGATTAAATTTTAAAAAATGTATTTAATTTTAATGCTAGAAACAAATTTATAAAATATATCATATCTAATAAGATCAGTGATATATAAATGATTAAATATAACATTTATATAGAATAAAATCTTCCAAAAAAATCATAAAAATGTTACAGTAGTTTTTAAGAAAATACCTTACCTTAAATATTATCTACATTTATAAACCCTTTTTCTAATGAATAATTTTTTTTGTAAGTTACTTACTTTCATGAGGACAATTTTGATGTTCATTAAATTTTTGTTAATATTTATATGTCACTTAAGAGTATGTTTTATTTAATTATTTATTCAGTTATGTTAAAATTGGTTATTTTTAGGATGTTCAATTCATACTCTCAAAACTATTCTAGAGGATGAACATTGTCCAAGGGTTCAATATTCAGTAATCTCCAAATTTATATCATGAAATAAATATTATTTTTATACATTATTTAAAATTTTAAGACAATAAATGTATGGTGTATGAGGTAAATGAATCACAACACTACATGAATGTGGTTGTCTACACATACGTATTGTAACGTCCCGACCTATGTACTGCACAACAGTGCCTTGAGTGGGTTATCTACCTAACCACAAGTGAGCCTAACCATAAACCATAAACTTCCAACTAGAAACAAGAGTCAAATATCGATCATGGGGTGAAAATACCAAATTTATCCAATTTGAACAATAGTGGACATAAATAATAATAACCAAATGATATAATAAAGAACCAAAGACAACCAGTATCACATGTTGACCAAAGAATGAAATTCAATATGTATAATAAATAGTAGATATGCAACACCACATATGTGTCATGTGTCAATATGAAAAAACAAAAAAATGGAGACACTTTAAAATCCAAAGATTATCTTAAATTACATTGGGTTACCTCATCCAATATCCATCCCAACACATCTATCTAACATGGAGTATTTCGCCTTACCATATTCAACAAACATGAAGTCTATTTGGTACCAATCAGGTATCTTGAGTATGTTGTGACTAAAACTTATTAGGAAACCACATATGAAATCTCAAGTAATATCTATTCAATAATAGTGTATGCATCTTTATAAATAGTATGTTACAATAAATAAAGAAAACATTTTAGATTTATTTTATTAATCTTTATTCAACAACATAAATCTCGGGTTTTTATGGACACCAAATCTCTCAATACTTACTTTGACCAGTGACAGAGTTTGAATAATATCACATATTCATTTTAAAATTCATTATCACATGTGGGTTTTCATTACCAATTCATTTCAAGTCATTATAATTTCAATTAGAACAATAGTCCAAGGTAAAAATTTTGGGTGTAGATCACCATGCCTATGACCTCATAGGTATTTGAAGAAGTTTTCCATGACCGACAACCCATTTATCAAAAAATCGCACAATATGGATTTTAGAAGCATAATTCTGTGTCCCACACTCATTTATCAAACAAATAAAAATGTGGTATTTTGAAGCATCAATCAATGTCCCACATTAATTTATCACTATTGGGTTTTGATGTAGCATACCATGTCCTGCACACATTTAATAATTAATCACTATGTGATTTTCGTGCTGTAGGCCATGTCCCAGACATGTATATCACATATATCAAAATATCACATATATCACATAATCAATATTAATAAACATTAACCCTCTCATCACATTTAACATCACTACATTCCACTTAAATTGTCTAAAAAATCATGATTTAATTCTTTAAAAACATGAAAATAATTGATATATTCACCATTAAACCATATAAACCTATAATCCATTAATTTATTCACTATTTTATTTATCCAATTACTTAATCCAAATATCTCATTAATTAATTATAAAATTATTTAATATAAGTCCACAATCCAAATATTTCATTAATTAATTCAATAATTTATTAATCTAATTTCATCGATTGAAAAACCACTATAATCTTCATTAATTATTTCAAAAATAAATTAATCGAATAAAATAAATTCCATAATCAGATAAATATCTTTTAATTAAATGAAAAATTATTACTCTAAAATAATCAAATCAAATTTTATCGAATTTCACCAAATTCATCATCACATGGGAAATAAATTAAATGAAATTCATGTTTCTAAAATTTAAGTAATCAATTAATTTATTAAAATAATTTTTAAATTTCCCAACATTCTAATTCAAATATGAAAACAAATACATGAAATTGGAATCCAAAGTATGGAAATTGAATTTAATCCAGCTACCACAATATCACTGACAAACATTCGCAAAAAAGTACCTAATTAAGCAGAATGATCAAGAGATGAATAAATAATGATATATTGAATCAAATACTAGAAAAAATATCAAACATGTAACACCCAAAGCATCCATGGAATGTTTCCCTTTGAATAATGCAATAGCTTGCATTATACGGAACTTCGAGATTCTAACACACCACGACCAATCAAACTACCCGTTACTAATAGTTATACCCACTTTTTGAAATTTTAGAAATTTTATCTCTCAAAATTGACTTAATTTTTGGATTCTAAATATCGATATTAGCTTATGGTGAATTTTTTATATTTTTCTAAAAACATTCAATTTTAATGAATAGTGAAAAACACTGAGTTATTGTTTAAAACTGACTTTTTATTTAAATAATTATTTATTTAATTTATATTTATATTAGTTAAAAATACATAAATAATACTTATATATGTTCAATGTAATTCATTGGAGTCATTTTATAATGAGTTTAGATATATAAACATTTTTATTGAACTTTTTACCGTCTTTTACCCACCACCTAAGAAAATTTTCAAATTTGCATAAAACATAATTTTACCACATAGGTGGGTTGAATTTAAAAAATACAAGAGGCAAAGTTAATGTCAGTAATTAAAATTTGGCTCAATAAGCTGACTATAATTTTTGGTGAAAAGTAACTTTTTTACTTTTATTTACCACAGTTAAAAGTAAATAAGATAATTAAGGGTAAAATGATATAATAATTACCGTAAAAAATGTCTTAATTATATTTTATAAATATAATTTGAACAAATACAACCTTAGGAATAATATATAAACCTCTTTGGTCCACTTATATTATTTTAGGACATTTGTTGTTTTTTATTTAAAGAAGAGTTAAAAGAGTTAAAATCAAAGTTTAATAACTAAACCATTTTTAATATAGGGCTATACATAGGATAAATTCGACTATAAATATTAATTAAAAATATAATAAGATTTCCTACATAATTGTATTTTATTTGTTATTTTTAGAAATAAAATAATTAAATTTATTTATGACATAATGATGATGCAGTAATTACATTATTAATAAAAGATTAAAATAACGATATTATAAATATCCAAATAAATCTAATTTCAGACTTTTAATAAATTAAAATACTTTTATAGGTTAATATTACTTGATAGGGTTGATTAAATTATTTTTTTGAATTCATAATTTTGTTATGAATTTACCAAAAACAATATACCAAATAGTGTCAAAATTGACATAAAAGAGTTTTTAAAACAAATATTATATTATTAATTTTTATTCTATTTCTAAAAATATAAGGTTAGGTAAAAGGGATTAAATAATATTATATATGTCATTAATGAACAACATGAGTTTCTCTTTTATGTTTATAGTAAGATTATTAACCATACAATATAAAAATACAAAGAGACATTGTAAATGACAAACTATTTAACTAAGAGATAAATTTAAAAGATAAGGTTAATATAGTGACCCAACCTATCAAAAACCTATTGTTTGAGTGTTTTGTAACCCATACCCACCTTATAGTTGAAATAAATCATTTTTGAGCCATTATAAACCGAAAAGGATTTTATTATAAAATAATATTTCAATCTTTTCCTAAGGTTTTCCTCACCCATCTTATAAAAGGCACTTACCGTTCTCTAAAATTAACTCTATAAAAGCCATTTTTCTTGGCAAAAAATAGAAAAAAAATCCTCTAAATTATCCTACCTTCATCCTAGAGGCATTACTATAGTCATAAATCCAACCTATGGAGCCCTTTTGATCAAATCAAAAGGAAGAACCCGAAGATGAGGTAAATATTTCATCACCCCTTTCATGTTCTTTTCTTCTTCCACTTCCTCTTTCATTGTTGTTTCAATTATAAAATAATAAATCTAGTATCTTATATATACTGTGATGTTATTATAATAATGGTTCAATCGTGTTCATTATTCTATCGATCTTATAAATAACAAATCCATCATATGTGTATACGTACAGATTACCTTCTCCAAGTCATGGTGTAGTTTGTTATTCAAATACTTCATCATTTAGATGGGTATAATAATGAGTATAAATGATTTAAATAATAAAAATATCATGATAATGATTCTATATATTTGATATAATATCCAATTATATACGATTTTAATATCAAAAGAATGATATTGTCACTCGTGTGTATGTACAGATTGTCGTCTCCACGAACGCGATGAGATTCGTTCCCCATCATACCCATTCAATACTAATTTAAATTTGAGGATTAAAATAATGTTAAAAGACATAATATCATTCTGAATATTAATAAGATACTTCTTATCCATAACAAAACATTACATACATAACAAAGCATATAATGGAAAACGAATGAGGTAACACCCTAAATCATGATACTACTGAAATATAATTAACAAATAAATATTAAAATATCTTATATGATATCATATTAATGTATTTGGTTCTTGGATAATTTAATAACAATCATTACACCATTATACAGGAGGTTAACCTACCCTCGACCATGGAAAAGTACAACGTAAGGGTTAATTTCATAATCTCATTAGTATCTATGATTGTTTATGTGTAAGTTTTTACTGGGAGATATTCATTATCCATGTCCATGTTTCATAAAAGATATTTCAAAAGGATTCTTTTTAAGGGACTATTTAACTAAAAAATCATTTTAAATGATTAGAATATTTATTCTTCTAAAAATTTCTCATTAATTTCCATGTTTTGAAAATTATTTTAAGGATTTATTTATATGTAAATGAATGTTTTAAATTGTTAATTCCTTTCAAAAGATTCCAATTGAAATAGGACACTTTGATTCAAAAATATCTTTAAAAATATTTCTTTATAAATTGTGTGACTTCTAAAATGATTTCATGAAAAATAGAAACTTCTCTCAAAGATTTTTACTGATAATTTTCAACTATGTCAACATCCTTTATTGGATATTATTCTCAATCGAGGTTGATTTATTATGATAAAGAAACTTCCATTTTGTATTAAAGGTTTCATGGTATTGTTTACTATGGATGTGTTATTTTTATACCATTCATGGTTTATGGATAATGTATTGAAATTTTGTATTCTAGTTTTAATACAAATGTTTATGTTATGTTTAAACCTTTTCATATGAGGAATGCATTGGACTTAGTAAATGACAGGTGGAGCCTGCTATTGCTCCTCGATGCATCGGTAGGTATCATGAGACAAACTAGTTTCTTAGCATAAGTCCTTGAAAAATTATTATTTGTATTCTTGTCACAAGGGTTTGACTATGAGGTAATAAAGTCTGACATTATTCATTCCATAATTATGAAAGTGGATATTGATATTGCATGTGATTATTCGACTAGTAGAATATCCATGTGAATAAGTAAATGGAATTATTTGATTTTATCGTCGACATATTATACTGAATTTCAAGTTTAAAATTCTTTTGTTTTAGTCTTATTCATTTCCTTAAATTTCTATGCTTATTTATGAATGTTTTCTCTATATTGTTATCCTTACTGAGCATCTGAACTCACACCTTTCTATGTTTTATTTTTTCCAAGATGCGAAGAAGTATATTATGACTGACCTACAGGGATAGTCTAATGGATATGATTGTGGCCTTTGGAGACTATGTTATTTTAGTTTTTCATTTTATAATGTAATGTAAAACATATGAATGTATCGAGTATTTCCAAAGCTACTATACTAATCGGTCTTTCGAGACTTGCTCTTTTGTGATCATCTCAATATTAGAAAATAATTCACCAACTATGGGTAACTAAGGTCGGGGCATTACAGTTGTTATCAGAGGATGTTTATTATAAACCTTGGAATCTATATTTAGAAAAACTCTGATTAGAGAACATTACCCTAAGATAGACTTTGAGGATTAAAATAGAAGAACTTCTTAGAATTTTGGTATTTTAAGGATTTTTTGGGTTTTCCAAGAAATACATCCATGTCTGGATACGATAAAATAGAAGAGGCTCTGGGACAGATGTACCTAGGGGAAAAATAAAAAAACACCACTTTGAGCTAATCTTGAACGGGAACTGGTGCACGACAATGGGCCTTGCTGCACTCTTTGTTATGACACTGTCAGGGGATATGATTAGGATAATTCTCATTTTCATTACAAACGATTATGAAGGGTTTATGAGTATATACTTACTCAATGATTTTTTTATGATTATGGATTATATCCATAAACTATTTAATTTATGATACGTGTTTTACATGTTTGGAATTATGTATTGCGATTCATAAACTAATCTAGTGTATTCCATTGTTTTGAAATTGCGCCTAGTGGAAGAAATTAAAACTGTATCAACGCATGTAATCAATGTAGGTATTTCCCTCCTAATCAAGATAATTATATTGTAGCTGGTGATGCAACTGGTGTTGATCAACTTATCACCATACTAGGATAACTCTCTCAGGTTATGAATAATAACCTTACCCGATGGACCACCCCGATCCATAATGCAGAGGATCAATGTTTGACTGCTTTATGAGGAAGCAAACACCAATATTCAATGGGATTACAAATCCATTAGTAGTTTAGCAATGGATAAATTCATTATAAAAAATATTTCATGCTTTTGGGAGTATAAAAGGGAAAAAGTTGTCATGGTAGTTTATCGCCTCATGGGAGATTCAGATCAATGGTGGTCATTGATTAAAAATACAAAGGAAGATGATAAAGTATCAAATATGTAATAGAGGACGTTTAAAGATATTTTCTTAGAAAAATAATTTCCTCACGACAATCGAGCGGATATGGAAAGATAGTTTCAGAGTCTGAGGAAAAAAGAGGATGAGAGTGTCGCAAAGTATGAGGCTAACATTACAAGGTTAGCAAGACGTGGTGAAGATTATATACATCACCAAAGAAGTAAGATTGATCGTTTATTTGATGGGATAAAACCATTTCTCCAGTGAGCATTAGTCTCACAATACTTCTTGTCATATGAGGTTATTGTCTCAAGTTCTTTAAAGATAGAAAAATAATTCTCTAAGTCTTATGACTTTAATGAAATGGAAGAGAAGAAGAAATCTGTTGAACATTCTAGAGATGGAAATAAGGGGAAGAATGGAAAAGATGAATATCTATCCTATATTAAATGTGGGAAGAAACACCCAGGTACTTTTGTGAAGGTAATGGAAGTCAGTTACAAGTGTGGTGAAAAATGCCACGATGTTCGTGGTTATAAGGGGACGAAATAGGTTGTCAATGTTGAATGCTACAATTATAGATAAAGGGGTTATTATGAAAATGAATGTCCTAAGCACCGAGGAAACATACCTCAGAAAAGGCCTAGGGATCAAGGACATGCTTATGTTATCACTACTTCTGAGTTTAAAGCTCCGAAAGACATGGTGATAGGTAATTTAATGGTTTCCTCAAGTTTAGAAAATTCTTTATTTGATTTTGGATCATCACATTATTTCATATCTTCCTAGTTTTCTATGAAAATTAGATATTTTCAATTTGATTTAACAAGTGAGTTTTCAGTCAAAAAACCTAAGGGAAGCATCATTACAACAATTTTTTGTGAACCATTTCCCATTAGGGAATATAAATGTTTTTTATCTGTTGATCCCATCGTCATACCCATGATTGAATTTGATATAATAATTGTTATGGATTGGATTTCAGACCATGATGTGAAAATTTATTGTAAGAAGAAGGAGGTTACAATTCTCAATGATTATAAGGAGTACCTCATATTTAGAGGAGAAAAATCACCACCTATTTCTCATCTAGATCCACCCCTAGTAGCTCAAATATATTAAATTATTGGGGAGCAAGAGAATGAAGTAACTATGGGTGAGGAATGAAATGTTCAAATAGAGGATGTACCTATTGTGAATGAATATGTTGATATGATTCCAGAATATTTACCTAGACATCCTCGAGAATAAGAAATTATGTTTTCCATTGATTTAATTCCTAGTTTAAGGCCCATATCGAAGACCCCTTATAGAATGGCCACTATGGAATTAGTGGTACTAAAGAAATAACTATAAGAATTGAGAAATAAGGGATTTATTTTCCCTATTTTTTCTTTACTGGGATATCATGTTCTTTTTGTTAAAAATAAATATGGATCTATGAGGTTGTTCATCGACTACAGGGAGATCAATTCTATAACAATAAAGAACAAGTATCCCCCACATCAAATTGATAATTTATTCATCCAACAGCATAGAACTAAATATTTTTCAATTATTGACCTTTGATCTGGATGTCAATAGTTTTGTGTGAAAAAGGAAGACATTCCGAAAACAACATTTTGAAATAGGTTCGGGCATTACGAGTTTACAGTAATGCCTTTTGGATTTACTAATGCACCCTCTTTCTTCGTGGATCTAATGAATAGAGTTTTCAAGGAATATATTGATGAATTTTTAGTGGTATTTATTTATAATATCTTGGTGTACTCCAAAAGCAACTAAGATCATGAAAATCACTTGCGCATTATTCTAAAGACTCTTAGAAGAAATGAATTATATGGGAAATTTGGACAGTGTGAATTTTGGCATCAAGAGATTTCTTTTCTTGGCCATATTGTATTGAAGGATAAAACCTATATTGATCCTTTAATGACTAAAGAAATCCAAGAATGGCCAGAAATGAAAAATATAACTGAGGTTCAGAGTTTTATTGTTTTAGTAGGTTATTATCTACATCTCATTCAGAATTTTTTTTGGTTGGCTAACCCATTAACTAAGCTCACACAAAAAGGGGTTAAAATTTTTTTGGACAAAAGAGTGTGAAGAATGTTTTCAAGAAATGATGAGAAGATTATTCAATACTCTTATCTTGACTCTACCATTGGGGAATGATGGGTTTGTAATTTATAGTGAAGCTTACAAGAAATGACTTGGTTGTGTACATATGCAGAATGATAGATTCATTGCCTATGCATCAAGACAGCTAAAAAATCATTAGAAAAACTATCCTACTCATGATCTTGAGTTAGTACCTGTAATCTTTGTTTGAAAGATATGGAGACATTATATTTATTGTGAAAAATGTGAGATATATACTAATCATAAGAGTTTGAAGTATATTTTATCATAGAAAGAACTCAACATGTGGAAAATGAGATGGATTGAACTACTCAAGTATTATGATTTCACAATACACTACTACCTGGGGAAGGAATATAAGGTGGTAGATGCTTTGAGTAGAAAGGATCATGGAGTTTTGAACCAGATAAGAGTTGAAAGGGATCCTATTTTCATGGATCTAGTGAAAATAGAAATGGGAATAATCATGGAAGGTGAAACATCAATACTTTCTCAAATGGTTTCAAAACTATCCTTACAAGAAAGGATAAAAAGTTCTTAGGCATATGATGAAGAGTTTCAAAAGAAAATAAAAGATTTGAACGATGGGAGATTGACTGACTTCATATATGAAGATATAATATTGAAATTTGGGAAGAGAGTTTATTTTCCTGACATACCTTATCTAAAAATTGAATTGTTGGATGATTATCATAGCTCAAATTTCTCTATACACGCTGGTAGAACAAATATGTATAGATATTTGAAGGAACATTTTTGGTAGGACAACATGAAGAGGGAGATTGCTGATTTTGTGTCACGATGTATGGTTTTTAAATAAGTCAATGATGGAAGGTAACAACCTAGAGGAGTCATGCAACCTATTCCTATACCTAAGTGAAAATTGGATAATATTATGATGGACTTTGTCATGGGGATACCAAAGACACCTAGAAGGAATGATGCAATATGGGTCATTTTTTATCGTCTTACCAAGTTAACACGTTCTCTTTCTAAAAGAAAAAATTCACCACTTGAACGTTTAACAAGACTGTATATTAATTATGTTTTAAGAATCCATGGTGTACCAATATCGATTTTATCTGATCATGACCTCTATTTTACCTCATGATTCTAGAAAAGTCTTTAGTAGGCCATGGATACTGAACTTCAATTTAGCACTGCCTACCACCCTCAAACTAATGGAAAATCATTACAAACTATTAAAAAGTTCTAAGACATGTTGAGATCTTTCTCAATTGACTTTCAAGGTATGTGGGATCAATATTTACCTCTGGTATAATTTTCTTCTAACAATAGCTTCCATTCAAGTATTCAGATGGCACCATATAAAGCATTGTATGGAAAGAGATGTCACACACCAACTTGTTGGGATGATGTTGGTGAATGAAAACTCATTGGCCCAATACATGTTGAAGAAATGATGAAAGGGGTGAAGGTTATCAAAACCCACATCAAAGAAGCATAATGTAGGTAGAAGAGCTATGCCGATAACCAAAGGAAGGATTTCAAATTTCATGTTGGAGATCATGTTTTCTTGAAGGTATGTCCATGTAAGGGAGTCAAACGATTCAGTAAGAAGGGTAAATTGAGTCACAGGTACATTGGACCTTTCGAAGTTCTAGAACTAATTGGGGTTGTATCTTAACATTTGGCAGTGCCACCATGTCTCTCCAATGTTCATGAGGTTTTCCATGTATCACTGTTGAGAAAATACATGCCTAACCCAACACATGTACTTACCTATGAGGAAATTGAAATGGAACCTGATCTGTCTTATCGTGAAGAGCCTGTCAAAATTCTTGGTACCAGAAAACAAGTGCTAAGAAACTGGATGACTCATCTATTAAATGTTCTATGGAGAAACCAAAATACAGAAGAGGCAACATGGGAAACTAAGGAACTTATGATGAAGAACCACCTAAATATTTTCATGTAGTAATATTTTTGAAATTTCGTGGAAGAAATTATTTGAAGGAGGGAAGAATGTAACACCCCAATCTTCCACAATATGTTTCCCTTTGAATAATGTAATAGCTTGCATTGTATGCAACATTGAGATTCTAACACACCGCGACCAATCAAACTAGTCGTTATGAATAGTAATACCTAATTTTTGAAATTTTATAAAATTTTTCATTAAAAATTGACTTCATTTTTGGATTCGTAATTTAGAAATTAGCTTAGGGTGAATTTTTGATATTTTTCTGAAAACATTCATTTTTGATGAATAGTGAAAAACACCGAGTTATTGTTTAAAACCGACTTTTTATTTAAATAATTATTTATTTTATTTAAATTTATTTTAGGTCATAATAGATACATAATACCTATATAAGTTCAATGTAATTCATTGGAGTCATTTTATAATGAGTTTAGATATATAAAAAGTATATTTAACTTTTTACCGTCTTTTACCCACCTCCTAAGAGAATTTAAAAATTTGCATAAAACATAATTTAACCACTCATGTGGGTTGAATTTAAAAAATCCGAGAGACACGGTTAATATCAATAAGTAAAACATGGTTCAATAAGATGAAAACAATTTTTGGTGAATAATAAATTTTTACCTTTATTTTCCACGGTTAAAAGTAAATAGGGTAATTAAGAATAAAATTATATCATAATTACCCTAAAAATGTCTTAATTGTATTAGTATGTATAATTAGAACAAAGAAAACATTAGGAATAAAATATGGACATATTTTGTCCACGTGGATTATATTAGCACCTTTATTATTATATTATTTAAAGAAGAGTTAAAAGAGTTAAAATCAATGTTTAATAACAAAACCATTTTTAATATAGAGTTATAAATAAGAGAAATTACACTATAAATATTAATTAGAAATCTTAAAATATTTCCTACATTATGGTATTTTATTTATAATTTTTATACATTAAATAATTAAATTTATTTTTGACACAATGATGATGCGGTGATTACCTTATTAATGAAAGATTAAAATAATTGATATTATAATTATCCAAATAAATATAATTTGAGACTTTTAAGGAATTACACTAATTTTATAAGTTAATATTACATGATATAATTTATTAAATTATTTTTTTCTAATTAATAAGGTTTTTATGAATTAAAAAAAACAAAAAACAAAATATTGTCAAAATTGATATAAAAGAGTTTTTAAAAGAAATATTATATTATTAATTGTTATTATATTCCTAAAAATATATGGTTCCGACAAAGGGATTAAATAATATTATATATGTCATTAATTAACCACTTGAGGTTCTCAAGGTAGTTTATAGAGGTTTTATTAACCATATTATATAAAAATATAAAGAGACATGGTAAATGTCAAACTATTTAACTAAGAGTTAAATATAAACGATAAGGTTTATATAGTGACCCAAACCTAGCTAATACCTATTGGTTGAGGTGTTTTCAACACATCCCCACATTATCCATGAAATAAGTAATTTTGGAGCCATTAAAAACTGAAAAATATTTTATTATAAAATAATATTTCAATATTTTCCTATGGTGCCCCTAACCTGACTAATAAAAGGTAACTTATTCTTATATTAAATTCAGCCCTTAAAATCTTTTAGGATTAGACAAAACCTGCCCAAATATCTTGTAAAATTACTTCCCTTAATCCTAGAGGAATTAATTTAGTCAGAAATACAATATATTGATCCCTTTTGATCAAATCAAAAGGAAGAACCCGAAGAAGAGGTAAATATTTCACTACTGCTTTCAAGTTCTTTTCCTCTTCCACTTCCTCTTTCTTTGTTATTTCTATTCTAAAATAATAACTCTAGTATCTTCTATATACTGTGATGTTATTATAAAAAATTTTCACCCATGTTATTTATTCTATCCATCCTATAAATGACAAAGTCACCATATGTACATACGTACGGATTACCGTCTCCACGTTGTGGTGTAGTTTTTTATTCAAATACTTCATCATTTAAATGGGTATAATAATGGGTATAAATAATGTAAATAATATATATAACATGATAATAATTCTGTATATATGATATACCATCCAATTATATACGATTTTAATTTCAAAAGAATGATATTGTCGTTCGTGCATACGTACGGAGTACCGTCCCCAAGAACGCGATTAGATTCATTCCCCATCGTATCAATTCAAGACTAATTTTCATTTGATGATTAAATATAATATTTAAGACTTAATATAATTCTTAATATTAATAAGATACATCCTATACATAACAAACATTACATACATAATAAAGCATATAAAAAATGAATCAGGTAACACCTGAAACGATGATACTACTGAAATATCATTAACAAAGTAATATTATAAGATCATATATGATATCATATTAATGTATATAGTTTTTGTATAATTTAATAATGATTATTTAACCATTATATAGGAGTTAAACCCACCCTCGAGCATGGAAAATTACAATATAATGGTTAATTTCACAATCTCATTATTATCAGAGATTGTTTATGTGTAAGTTTTTATAGGGACATATTTATTATCTATGTCCATGTTTCATAAAAGAGATTTCAAAAGGATTATTTTTAAGGGATTATTAAACTAAATTATTTTGTTGATGTTTTAATGATTTATTCTTTTAAAACTGTCTCATTAATGTCCATGTTTGAAAATGATTTTAAGGATTTATTTATATGGACAAGAATTTATTAAAATTCTAATTCCATTAAATAGTTTCAAATTCGTATGGGACACTTTGATTCAAAAATATCTTTTAAATGAATTCCTTTATAAATTGTGTGACTTTTAAAATTATTTCCTGAAGAATAGATACTTCTCCCAAAGAGTTTTACTGATCATTTTCAACTATTTCTATAAGGCCCCAGCCTTAAACATTACTTAATATTGAGTTATTACAAGATTACACATTGAGGATCTTTTCAGGTTTAGAGTTTTAGAGAATTAGATCATGAAACTTGCATTACATTCCACATTAAGACAAAGTGGTTACATAAAAGACAGTATTCATTCTTCCCATCAACAGAAACATATTTAAAATAAAACATGGATTCTTTCTTGACACATCCTTGACACAATCATCACATCATGTACCCTTCCCTTGACCTGTGAAAAACATTTCAAAAACTTGGGATAAGCATAAAAAGCTCAGTAAGGGATATAAAAATATGGAAAGGAAACATGAGTACATGTATACATAAGAATGAAATCATAGTTTACCCATAAAACATAAGAACTTTAACATACCTCATAAAATCATGAATAAATCATATAAATCATATGACATAAAGGTAACTTGAGGAATTCATAACATTCTTACGTAGGTAATAACCCTCTCGGTTACGTTTGGAATACCCATCACAGTATATTCCCTAAATCTCTTTGGAGAAAACTTAACATTTCACTCATTCACGTTACCCAATGCATTGGAGAGCTATATCGGGCTCACCCACCCTTAGTCTATCATGGAACCACCCATCTTCATAATAATGCCCAAGAACCATAATATAATCGTATCACATAAAACATGCATAAAGGAAACATAACATTTCCACATTTCAATCACAAGATATCAATACAACACATTGATATAATAAAAAAATTATGAAAACCATTTTCAATACCAAAATAAAAGAAAAGTAAAACAAGGTATTTATTTTTCTTTTAAAAAAAAGGTATGGCTTGTAGAGGAAGTCGAAACTCAAATAATGGTCACGGTGGCGGAGAAGTCATTGTCGCCGCATACGTATGACAAAAACATTCCCTTTTGTCATTTTGTAAAATTCTTTGTATAAAAAGATTCCTTTTTGATAAATGTAAAAGTAAAAGTGGTTTATACACTGTATAAAAGAAAGTTGTGTATAAATCAAAATATGCCTCAATGAATGGAGATTGAGACAAATTCCCTGACAAATACAGTATCCTTGGTTTAAGGATAAATCAATTACATAATTATGTGTGACAAATGAATAAACCAAATATAAGTGGATATTAAGTATAAAAAAATCAGAGTATATTCACACATATTCATAGAACGACATATTAAAGGACTGCATTTTTATCCCAAAGAATCAAATTTGGGATAAGAAGTTCCCTTGCAAAAATTTGACAGCCTAATGGCGTCACTACAAAATTCAGAAAATGAGTTGATGAGAGATAAAAAGGGTATCTCATCACATGGACATAAAATTCAAATCAATAAGGATATATAAGGACATATCCCAACATAATAGTATGTGAATTAAAAGACATAACAAAATAAGTGTTTTAAAAAGAGGAGGGTGAAAGGTTCCCTTACCGACATGGGTATCTTTCGAAACACATGCCCTGTGAAAGAAGGACAATACAACATTGATGTAAATACTCATAAATGAAAGTATATTAAACAATTAGTAAAATAATGGGCATTACATACACCACTCAAAGGAAATTGTGGAGCGTGTTTCACTTAGACAGAGTCTAACCTCGGCCGGTGCAGGTCAAGGGTGATAGTTATAATTGTTTCGATCTTTTTTTGGGTACGTTCAGTGAACATGTGATCGGCGTTATATAAAATTTGAACCGGTGCTTGGAATTGAAATATGATGGCACCATTGAACTCGTAGCACCGATATTCGCCTAAGGAGACCTTCACCTTGACTGCATTAGGTAAAGGGTGAATGTTAGTCTTTGTGAATTTCGTTGGAGAGTTAAAATAATAAAAAATAAATAAAGAACATCTTTTATTTTATTTTTTAAATCCTCCCAATTTGTATGTGCAGTGGTTCGGACCACCCAAGCTAAGAAACCCCCCAAATTTTATTCTTAATGGTGGGGACCAACCGAACCTTTTGAACACCCTCATTACGGATGGAGGTGACTTTTGGTTTTCTCAAAATTAATTATGCCAACCTCATCATAATTAATGGTTGTTTTTAACATAATAAGTTGGCTATTCTTTTTATTGGGTTGGGGATAAATCATTAAAGAGGGTCAGAAAATCCATGGAGAATTTAGAGGAACTCTTCTTTTCTAACGAAGAATAATTATCTGATTAACAACTTACTTCAAAAAAAATTGAGGAACCGACCTTGAGCCCGGATCAAAAGCGCCTTGCGGGAGCGACGAACGACGACGCTCTTCAACAACTTCATCTTATTTCATCGCGCCTCCTCCTATGGAATATTCAAGGTAGGGTTTCTTGTTTTGAATACCCCCTTACTTGTTCATGACGTTATTCATGATTCGATAATTTTTGATCCGCTTTCAACTTCCCTAACACGGAGGGTGCGGGCCAAACGAACATGGCACAACCTCTCCGCAATCCTTTTGTGGTTTAGGATGCATTCTTTGCAATAGATGAGGACAGAGCTCGGTGACCCAAGGAACATCACCGGTGGGACACAGGAGCGGCGGTTGGCACTTCATCCGGCCGCGATGAAGGAGGCAGCATGACTATACCACTGAAAAAGAGACGTGGCTCGTCGGCCATGGCGGAGCAAGGGTGGCGGCCGACACTCTGGTCGGCCGCACGAAGGGGATGGTGGCATGCGTCAGCACTACCCGTTGTGAAAGAGATGTGGCCTTGTGCGACGGTGGTATGAGGAGGGAAAACGGATTGCTGCCGGCTGCCAATGAAGGTGCGGCGCACGAACGCCCTGCGAGGAGGGGGGTGTTGGCCATAAAGAATGTCGCGGTGGGCCATCGCACTATGGGCAGCCCTGCACCGTGGGCCACCCCACCTCGATCCCAACGGTATGCCGCACCCGGTTCGTATGACAACCCTGCTTTTTATCACAACTTAAACATGCTTTATTACATAAAACTTCACTTGATACAACAAAGGAGATCGAGAGGTTTAGTGTCTTTGGGGCTTAGGATCATTACATAAAAACTTTAAACTTGAAATACAACATCCTTATTGAAAACTTCCTTTACATGACCACTACATTCCTTCGTACTTAGCATTGCATGGGATAACCTGAGGACATGCATAAAAAAAGGGTGAGCTATAAAGCCCAGTAAGGGAGTACATAATGAATAACATGAGGAGTACAATACATGTTAGGCAATAGGAATATCAATAGAGCATAAGAGATACATGAACATAAAGGCATGATAAAGCATGATAATCATAACATGGAAATGTGGCAGCAACACTTAACATTGAATTAGCATGAGCCAAGGCTCATTGCACATGGAGCATGAGTAAACCCTCATTGCACTTGAAGCACGAGTAAACCCTCGTTGCACTTGAATTAGCATGAGTCAAAACTCATTGCACATGACGTATCATGATACTATACTTTACCCAATGCATTGGAGCGCTATCAGGGCGCACCCTTCTTAAACATTTCATTTCATGCATAAGTGTGCCACATGGATCATAAAACATGGATTCATAAAACATAATCATTTCTTCCACGATAAAGGAATGTGGAATTCATACATGAAACTTTACAATCAATATGTATAGTTTCATAAAGGTGAATACCCTTGATGGAGAAATGGGCATGGTATTCACTACACAAAGACATTGGCTTAGAAAATCGGTGCGATTTCGGCAGCGTAACGGCGTGACATAAGAATTCATAAAAAAGGTTGATGAGAGAGAAAGGGGTTCCTCATCATATTTACATGTAATGGACAGTAAGGAGATCATATATATACATGTCCCAACAATAGAAATGGAATTTAGATTCATGATACAAAAGTATTGCCTGAATGTAAAAGAAGAGAGAGAAGTTCCTTTCGGAATTTCGGCATAGTAACGGGTGTACATGGGAGGCATTTAATGGGAGAGAAAGGGTTCTCCCATCATTCAAACAATAAGAGGGCAGTATGGGGGAGGTGCGAAACCATACCCCAACATTCATAATTGAAATAAAAAGGGAAATACAACTTAATGAAAATTGACAAAAAAAATGAGAAAGGAAGAAAAAACCCTTACTTGGAAGTGTGCTTCCAAAGGCTAGAGAGAGGCTTGTGAGAGGCTTCTTGGGAGCTTGGGGCACCTTGAGAGGATTCTAGAGAGAGTAGGGCAGAGGTTGGACGAACTTCAAGGGCTTTGAGTGAGGAGGAAGTGGGAGCTTGGGTGGGTTTATATAGGAAAGGTGAGAGAATTCTTTATTATTTAGGTTTGGGACCCCTTATATTAAAACAATCCAAACCACAAACCATCCCATGGTATTTGCCCATTGTTTCTGGAAAAGGAGAGAGGAAAAAAATATTTTATAAGGCCAAGGTCCGAACTTATTAAAAAATTAGGGTTGCTTATGTGGAGGTGAGTCACACTCCCATGGAAATTAATTTAAAAAGGCAAAGTGTTGAATAAGTCTTGAGGGCTCCATTAATGCTTTGAAAAGTGAGTCAAACAAACCCAAAACCTCATTATTTTAATTATAAAACACATATTGGCCGAACATAAGGATTATGGTATTTTATTACATCACCATTGGGTCATTATGATGTCATAAAACACATTATATATTTAAATGGTATTTAATTTTTACCCAAAAATTTGACTGTCTCAGAAAATTATGAAAAATTCACCGTTGGATAATTTTGACGTCCTGATTCCAAAAATAATATTTATTTTATCTAAATAATTTTCTAAATATGTGAATTTTCACTTTTAAAATAAAAACCGACATTTATAAAAAAATTCACGGGTTTTGACAGAAATGGCTTTCAAACCTTAATAAAAATTTTAATTGCATTCATAAAATTATAAGATCATTTATATTTAATAAAAATTAATTTAATATTAATAATAATATTTTATTAAAATATTATTTAATTCAAAAATCCTTTAATTTAATAAAATATAATTCTTAATTAAATATTAACTAAAAACACCATTTGTACTTTAAAAACTAATTACAAAGTATCAAAAATGACTAGAAATTATATTCATTATTATATACAAAAATAATGTACATGAACATGGTGCTACTTATTTGTTACATAACCCCTTAAAATAGCCGCATAAGACCTAAGGGTAAGGTGTGCGATGGTGACAGACTCTTGGGGTTGCTCGGATAACATCGCTCGAGTGGTAATCTCTATCAACTTCCATTTTTCCCGTAGACGATCACGTTCGAGCTTGACTTGATGAAGCTCAGCTTGGGCTTGGTCAAGGGAAAAGCCCAAAGACGCCACCTCCTTTCCGAGCTCCGACAAATGGGCTTCGTAAGGGGCAATTCTACTGGATGAGGCCATCGCTTCCTTTGTCTGAGTAGAAAATTGGTTTGTTAAAGCCTCATATTTAAACTACCCAGATGATCACTGTTCAACGGCTATAAAAGTAACGGTCACAAATCTTAACGTTAAACTAAAGAAGTTGACATCATATAAAAATATAAAGAAACATTTAACTGGATCAAGAGGGATTTTCCATTAATGAAATTTTGGGTCGTTACAACATTCCCCCCTTAAGAAATTTCGCCCTCGAAATTTTCCTTTTCCCACACTAAAACAAATGTGGGTAACTTAGCTTCATCATATCCTCCAACTCCCAAGTTGCTTCTTCAAACTTGTGGTTTCTCCACAACACCTTGACGAGGGGCATTGTCTTATTTCGTAGAACTTTTTCTCTACGATCTAAGATCTTCACTGGTTGCTCCTCAAAAGAAAGATCGTCTTCTAATTGTACCACCTCGGAAGAGAGTACATGTGAAGGGTCTGGTATGTACTTCCTTAAGAGGGATACATGGAAGACATCATGCACCTTGGCCATAGTAGGTGGAAGTGCTAGTCGATAGGCCACAGCCCCAACACGATCAAGAATCTCGAATGGGCCGATGTACCTTGGACTTAACTTCCCTTTCTTTCCAAACCTCATGACCTTCTTCCACGGAGATATGCGTAAAAACACCATGTCTCCGACTTTAAACTCAAGGTCTCGCCGACGATTATCTGCATAACTCTTCTGTCGACTTTGGGCTGCCTTGATATGCTGCTGAATGGTTTTCACCTTCTCCACCATTTCTTCGACCATTTCTGGTCCAAGCAGCTTACGTTCACCGACCTCATCCCAACATGCCGGTGTTCTACACCTTTTCCCATACAGGGCTTCATATGGTGCCATTTGGATGCTCGAGTGGAAACTATTATTATAAGAGAACTCAACTAGGGGAAGATGTTGATCCCATCCTCCTTTAAAGTCCATTGAGCACGCTCTCAACATATCCTCAAGTGTTTGGATAGTCCGCTCGGATTGGCCATCAGTTTGAGGATGATAGGCCGTACTGAAGTTCAGTTCAGTATTCAGAGCATGTTGAAGACTCTTCCAAAACTTAGAGGTAAATCTTGGATCTCGGTCCGACACAATAGATAGTGGTACTCCATGCAACCGTACCACTTCCCTGATATATATCTGTTCCAGTTGATCCAAAGA
Source organism: Viscum album (assembly GCA_963277665.1). Classification (NCBI taxonomy): domain Eukaryota; kingdom Viridiplantae; phylum Streptophyta; class Magnoliopsida; order Santalales; family Viscaceae; genus Viscum; species Viscum album. The sequence continues at coordinate 1,398,865,131 of OY728132.1, read as the reverse complement.
GAAATCCTCTCGAATAGCAATGAAGTGTGCAGTCTTTGTAAGACGATCCACAATAACCCAGATTGCATTGTTGCTTTTGGATGTCCTTGGAAGTCCAGTGACGAAGTCCATGGTGATGTTCTCCCATTTCCATTCTGGTATGGGAAATGGTTGCATCATCCCCTTAGACTTCTGCCTCTCTGCCTTCACTTGCTGACACACCAGGCACTTTGATGTATATTCGGCGATCTCCTTCTTCATATTATCCCACCAAAAGTTTTCTCGGAGATATCGATACATCTTTGTGCTCCCTGGGTGAATAGAGAAATTTGAACTATGTACATCATCCAAAAGTTCCTTCTTCAGCTCCGAACATGATGGGACACATAGTCTTTTCCCAAACCGCACAATTCCTTCTTCATTAACATTAAACTCTGAGGATTTTCCCTTTTTGATAGCTTCCACTTTTTCTTGGATTCTCGCATCATCCTTTTGAGCATCCTTTAACCTTTCCAAAAGAGATGGTTGAGCAATCATTTGTGAAAGGATTGATGATGTTCCCTTCTTTATGATTCCCACGTCCATCTTCATCAAGTCTAAGAAGATTGGATCCTTCTCAATTCTCATCATTGATAGAATTGCTGGATCCTTTCTACTTAGGGCATCTGCCACCTTGTTCGCCTTCCCAGGGTGGTAATGTATTGAACAGTCATAATCCTTTATGAGCTCTATCCATCTTCTCTGGCGCATATTAAGCTCTTTCTGTGTGAATATATATTTAAGACTCTTGTGGTCAGTATATATCTCACATTTCTCTCCATAGAGATAATGCCGCCAGATTTTCAAGGCAAAGATCACCGCCGCCAACTCCAGATCATGCGTTGGATAGTTTCGCTCATGGATTTTCAACTGTCTTGAGGCATAGGATGTCACTTTATCATTCTGCATCAGCACACATCCTAAGCCCTTCTTCGAAGCATCACTGAATACCACAAAAAGTTCCCCACTTGTGGGTAAAGTGAGCACAGGTGCAGTGATAAGCCTCCTTTTCAACTCCTTGAAGCTTTCTTCGCATTCATCACTCAAAGTAAACTTTACTCCCTTTCGAGTTAGCTTGGTAAGAGGGTTGGACAATCGTGAGAAGTTTCTCACAAATCGTCGATAATATCCAGCTAACCCCAAGAAGCTACGGATATCAGTTACCGATGTTGGCCTCGGCCATCCCTCAATTGCATCTGTTTTGGAGGGGTCCACAGATATCCCATTGCTTGTGATGATATGGCCCAAGAATGAGACCTCCTTCAACCAGAACTCACACTTGCTGTACTTGGCATAGAGCTTCTCCTTGCGCAAAGTCTCCAGTACAGTTCTTAAATGCTCCTCATGGTCCTCCTTGGTTTTGGAGTATATCAGAATATCATCTATAAAGACTACCACAAATTTATCTAGGTAATCTCTAAAGACTCTATTCATCAAGTCCATGAATATTGCTGGAGCATTGGTGAGTCCAAAAGGCATTACTATGAATTCATAGTGCCCGTACCTTGTACGAAAAGCAGTCTTGGGGATATCTTCCTTCTTCACCCTTACTTGATAATATCCCGACCGCAAGTCGACCTTGGAGAAGTATTGAGCTCCACGCAGCTGATCAAACAAGTCATCGATTCTTGGGAGAGGATACTTGTTCTTTATCGTGATTTTGTTAAGTTCACGATAATCGATGCAAAGCCGCATTGACCCATCCTTCTTCTTGACGAAGAGGACTGGTGCACCCCATGGTGATGCACTTGGGCGTATAAACCCTTTATCCAGATTCTCCTGTAGTTGTTTCTTCAGCTCATCAAGCTCAACAACAGCCATTCTATATGGAGTCTTGGATATTGGTAGCGCCCCAGGTATAAGTTCAATTGAGAACTCAACATCTCTTCTTGGAGGAAGACCAGGAAGTTCCTCGGGAAATACTTCAGCGAATTCCCTCACAATAGGCATTTCTTCAAGGGTGGTTTCTTCCTTGGACTCAATCATCTGAGCCAGATATGCGTGCTCATAAGGCAGTAATATCCATGCTTGAGATGATGGAGCTAAAGGAGATTCATCTTCCTCCTGACACTTGTAAAGAATCAGGGGTCGATTCTCCATATGGAGTGTGATTTCCCTCTCCCGACAATTTATGTTGGCTCTATATAAGGAAAGCCAATCCATGCCAAGAATTGCATCAAATTCCACCAAAGGGAGTATGACGAGGTTCGCCGGGAAATTCAATCCACAGATTATAACAGGGGAGGACTTATACTCATGGGATGCAACGATTGCCCCATTTGCCGTACTCACCGACATCTTTACTTCCATGACTTGTGGTGGTGCAGGGATTATTCTACTAAACTTTTGAGATATAAAAGAATGCGTAGAACCTGAATCAAAAAGTACGTTCGCTATTCTTGAATGAATAACTAGCGTACATGTCACCACTTCGTTGTCGGGGTTCACTTCGGCAGAAGTGATGGCAAAAGCTCTTCCTTGCTGTCTTGGAGGTTGTTGATTGCCTCCGATAACCCTTGGATTAGGGCACTGATTCGCAAAATGACCCGGTTCTTTGCATTTGAAGCATTGAACAACGCGTTGAGGTTCGAACGGAGCATTCCTCCCCTCCGTCGCAGCCGCGGGTCCTTCTTGCTGACAGTTAACAGCTAGGTGCCCTTCTCTTCCACACTTGAAGCATTTTCTTGTCCCCCTAAGGCAATTTCCAGGGTGCTTCTTTCCACACTTTTGGCAAGTGGGGTGCTGGAATTTCTTAGCGCCGTTGGATTTATCCATCGGACCACCAGCATTGAAGTCCACCTTCCGCTTCTTGTCCCCATGATACCCCTGTGATTCTCCGATCTCCATTTCAACCTTGAGGGCACATCGGACAAATTCCTCATAGCTGTCGAAGTCACGGATCGCTAATGCTTTCCGCAAGCTAGGCTTCAGCCCACCAAAGAAGCGGTCAACCTTGCATTCGGGGGTAACGACAAAGCCGGAAGCGTATCGTGCAAGCCTTGTGAAGTTTGCCTCGTACGCTCCCACGGATTCCTCATCTTTCTGCTTGAGGGAAAGGAAGTCCCTTTCCATCTTAAGACGGAGGGTGCGTGGAAAATATTTATCGAAAAACATCTTCCGGAATACCTTCCATTCCAAAGCCTCGATCTCCTCCTCAGGCTTCGTATTTTTGATCAATGTCCACCATTGATCAGCTTCACCCTCCATACGATAAGCCGCCAGGAGAACCTTCTCTTTTTCAGAGCATTGGAGGATGGAGAATATCTTCTCAATGGAGTTGATCCATTGTTCAGCGATCGTGGGATCAAATGATCCACTAAAAGTAGGAGGCCTTTGTCTCATGAAGCTTTCAATAGCGACTTGTTCTTTCTTAGGGGGGGTTGAACGTTCCTCTTGACCAGTGTTTCTATTCAAAACTTGAGTTAGCTGAGAGAGAAGCGTGACAAAGTTCGCGATTCCCGCTCCCATCGGATTGGGCATCTCATTAGTACAATCATCACACTGATCTTCACAACGGTTGTTAGCCCGAGTTCTCCTATTACCGGCCATTGGATGGAATAAAAGGAAAGTTAGGGGTAACACATAAAGGGTAATCCAAAGACAAAATTTGATGACTTATAAATAAACTTTAATCTCTTTAACTCATTAGTCTATAGGATTCAATCCAGGCTTTTCATGATCTTCCTTCTAACATATATTCTTAGGGGCATTTTTCCCTTAATAAGGGTTCATACTAAGATTGTAAATTTATCAAAACATATCCCCCGGGAGTGTCGTAACCAAGAGTGCAGCAAGGCCTGTTGTCGTGCACCAGTTCCCGTTCGAGTCTAGCTCAAAGCGGTGTTTTCGGGTTTTACCCCTAGGATACATCTGTGCCAGAGCCGCCTCTACCTGCTCGTATCCAGACAGGGATGTATTTGTTTGATAAACCACTTACTTAGTATTTACCAAAATTTAGGGATGTTTTTATTATGCTTTGTCTTGTATCTAAGGCTTTACTAGGGTTTCCTAATCCCAAAAATAACTAAACCTATCCTCTGATACCAACTATGACAACCCTGCTTTTTATCACAACTTAAACATGCTTTATTACATAAAACTTCACTTGATACAACAAAAGAGATCGAGAGGTTTAGTGTCTTTGGGGCTTAGGATCATTACATAAAAACTTTAAACTTGAAATACAACATCCTTATTGAAAACTTCCTTTACATGACCACTACATTCCTTCGTACTTAGCATTGCATGGGATAACCTGAGGACATGCATAAAAAAAGGGTGAGCTATAAAGCCCAGTAAGGGAGTACATAATGAATAACATGAGGAGTACAATACATGTTAGGCAATAGGAATATCAATAGAGCATAAGAGAGACATGAACATAAAGGCATGATAAAGCATGATAATCATAACATGGAAATGTGGCAGCAACACTTAACATTGAATTAGCATGAGCCAAGGCTCATTGCACATGGAGCATGAGTAAACCCTCATTGCACTTGAAGCACGAGTAAACCCTCGTTGCACTTGAATTATCATGAGTCAAAACTCATTGCACATGACGTATCATGATACTATACTTTACCCAATGCATTGGAGCGCTATCAGGGCGCACCCTTCTTAAACATTTCATTTCATGCATAAGTGTGCCACATGGATCATAAAACATGGATTCATAAAACATAATCATTTCTTCCACGATAAAGGAATGTGGAATTCATACATGAAACTTTACAATCAATATGTATAGTTGCATAAAGGTGAATACCCTTGATGGAGAAATGGGCATGGTATTCACTACACAAAGACATTGGCTTAGAAAATCGGTGCGATTTCGGCAGCGTAACGGCGTGACATAAGAATTCATAAAAAAGGTTGATGAGAGAGAAAGGGGTTCCTCATCATATTTACATGTAATGGACAGTAAGGAGATCATATATATACACGTCCCAACAATAGAAATGGAATTTAGATTCATGATACAAAAGTATTGCTTGAATGTAAAAGAAGAGAGAGAAGTTCCTTTCGGAATTTCGGCATAGTAACGGGTGTACATGGGAGGAATTTAATGGGAGAGAAAGGGTTCTCCCATCATTCAAACAATAAGAGGGCAGTATGGGGGAGGTGCGAAACCATACCCCAACATTCATAATTGAAATAAAAAGGGAAATACAACTTAATGAAAATTGACAAAAAAAAAAGAGAAAGGAAGAAAAAACCCTTACTTGGAAGTGTGCTTCCAAAGGCTATAGAGAGGCTTGTGAGAGGCTTCTTGGGAGCTTGGGGCACCTTGAGAGGATTCTAGAGAGAGTAGGGCAGAGGTTGGACGAACTTCAAGGGCTTTGAGTGAGGAGGAAGTGGGAGCTTGGGTGGGTTTATATAGGAAAGGTGAGAGAATTCTTTATTATTTAGGTTTGGGACCCCTTATATTAAAACAATCCAAACCACAAACCATACCATGGTATTTGCCTATTGTTTCTGGAAAAGGAGAGAGGAAAAAAATATTTTATAAGGCCAAGGTCCGAACTTATTAAAAAATTAGGGTTGCTTATGTGGAGGTGAGTCACACTCCCATGGAAATTAATTTAAAAAGGCAAAGTGTTGAATAAGTCTTGAGGGCTCCATTAATGCTTTGAAAAGTGAGTCAAACAAACCCAAAACCTCATTATTTTAATGATAAAACACATATTGGCCGAACATAAGGATTATGGTATTTTATTACATCACCATTCGGTCATTATGATGTCATAAAACACATTATTTATTTAAATGGTATTTAATTTTTACCCAAAAATTTGACTGTCTCAGAAAATTATGAAAAATTCACCGTTGGATAATTTCGACGTCCTGATTCCAAAAATAATATTTATTTTATCTAAATAATTTTCTAAATATGTGAATTTTCACTTTTAAAATAAAAACCGACATTTATAAAAAAATTCACGGGTTTTGACAGAAATGGATTTCAAACCTTAATAAAAATTTTAATTGCATTCATAAAATTATAAGATCATTTATATTTAATAAAAATTAATTTAATATTAATAATAATATTTTATTAAAATATTATTTAATTCAAAAATCCTTTAATTTAATAAAATATAATTCTTAATTAAATATTAACTAAAAACACCATTTGTACTTTAAAAACTAATTACAAAGTATCAAAAATGACTAGAAATTATATTCATTATTATATACAAAAATAATGTACATGAACATGGTGCTACTTATTTGTTACATAACCCCTTAAAATAGCCGCATAAGACCTAAGGGTAAGGTGTGCGATGGTGACAGACTCTTGGGGTTGCTCGGATAACATCGCTCGAGTGGTAATCTCTATCAACTTCCATTTTTCCCGTAGACGATCACGTTCGAGCTTGACTTGATGAAGCTCAGCTTGGGCTTGGTCAAGGGCAAAGCCCAAAGACGCCACCTCCTTTCCGAGCTCCGACAAATGGGCTTCGTAAGGGGCAATTCTACTGGATGAGGCCATCGCTTCCTTTGTCTGAGTAGAAAATTGGTTCGTTAAAGCCTCATATTTAAACTACCCAGATGATCACTGTTCAACGGTTATAAAAGTAACGGTCACAAATCTTAACGTTAAACTAAAGAAGTTGACATCATATAAAAACATAAAGAAACATTTAACTGGATCAAGAGGGATTTTCCATTAATGAAATTTTGGGTCGTTACAACATTCCCCCCTTAAGAAATTTCGCCCTCGAAATTTTCCTTTTCCCACACTAAAACAAATGTGGGTAACTTAGCTTCATCATATCCTCCGACTCCCAAGTTGCTTCTTCAAACTTGTGGTTTCTCCACAACACCTTGACGAGGGGCATTGTCTTATTTCGTAGAACTTTTTCTCTACGATCTATGATCTTCACTGGTTGCTCCTCAAAAGAAAGATCGTCTTCTAATTGTACCACCTCGGAAGAGAGTACATGTGAAGGGTCTGGTATGTACTTCCTTAAGAGGGATACATGGAAGACATCATGCACCTTGGCCATAGTAGGTGGAAGTGCTAGTCGATAGGCCACAGCCCCAACACGATCAAGAATCTCGAATGGGCCGATGTACCTTGGACTTAACTTCCCTTTCTTTCCAAACCTCATGACCTTCTTCCACAGAGATATGCGTAAAAACACCATGTCTCCGACTTTAAACTCAAGGTCTCGCCGACGATTATCTGCATAACTCTTCTGTCGACTTTGGACTACCTTGATATGCTGCTGAATGGTTTTCACCTTCTCCACCATTTCTTCGACCATTTCTGGTCCAAGCAGCTTACGTTCACCGACCTCATCCCAACATGCCGGTGTTCTACACCTTTTCCCATACAGGGCTTCATATGGTGCCATTTGGATGCTCGAGTGGAAACTATTATTATAAGAGAACTCAACTAGGGGAAGATGTTGATCCCATCCTCCTTTAAAGTCCATTGAGCACGCTCTCAATATATCCTCAAGTGTTTGGATAGTCCGCTCGGATTGGCCATCAGTTTGAGGATGATAGGCCGTACTGAAGTTCAGTTCAGTATTCAGAGCATGTTGAAGACTCTTCCAAAACTTAGAGGTAAATCTTGGATCTCGGTCCGACACAATAGATAGTGGTACTCCATGCAACCGTACCACTTCCCTGATATATATCCGTTCCAGTTGATCCAAAGAGAAATCCTCTCGAATAGCAATAAAGTGTGCAGTCTTTGTTAGACGATCCACAATAACCCAGATTGCATTGTTGCTTTTGGATGTCCTTGGAAGTCCAGTGACGAAGTCCATGGTGATGTTCTCCCATTTCCATTCTGGTATGGGAAATGGTTGCATCATCCCCTTAGACTTCTGCCTCTCTGCCTTCACTTGCTGACACACCAGGCACTTTGATGTATATTCGGCGATCTCCTTCTTCATATTATCCCACCAAAAGTTTTCTCGGAGATCTCGATACATCTTTGTGCTCCATGGGTGAATAGAGAAATTTGAACTATGTGCATCATCCAAAAGTTCCTTCTTCAGCTCCGAACATGATGGGACACATAGTCTTTTCCCAAACCGCACAATTTCTTCTTCATTAACATTAAACTCTGAGGATTTTCCCTTTTTGATAGCTTCCACTTTTTCTTGGATTCTCGCATCATCCTTTTGAGCATCCTTTAACCTTTCCAAAAGAGATGGTTGAGCAATCATTTGTGAAAGGATTGATGATGTTCCCTTCTTTATGATTCCCACGTCCATCTTCATCAAGTCTAAGAAGATTGGATCCTTCTCAATTCTCATTATTGATAGAATTGCTGGATCCTTTCTACTTAGGGCATCTGCCACCTTGTTCGCCTTCCCAGGGTGGTAATGTATTGAACAGTCATAATCCTTTATGAGCTCTATCCATCTTCTCTGGCACATATTAAGCTCTTTCTGTGTGAATATATATTTAAGACTCTTGTGGTCAGTATATATCTCACATTTCTCTCCATAGAGATAATGCCGCCAGATTTTCAAGGCAAAGATCACCGCCGCCAACTCCAGATCATGCGTTGGATAGTTTCGCTCATGGATTTTCAACTGTCTTGACGCATAGGATGTCACTTTATCATTCTGCATCAGCACACATCCTAAGCCCTTCTTCGAAGCATCACTGAATACCACAAAAAGTTCCCCACTTGTGGGTAAAGTGAGCACAGGTGCAGTGATAAGCCTCCTTTTCAACTCCTTGAAGCTTTCTTCGCATTCATCACTCCAAGTAAACTTTACTCCCTTTCGAGTTAGCTTGGTAAGAGGGTTGGACAATCGTGAGAAGTTTCTCACAAATCGTCGATAATATCCAGCTAACCCCAATAAGCTACGGATATCAGTTACCGATGTTGGCCTCGGCCATCCCTCAATTGCATCTGTTTTGGAGGGGTCCACAGATATCCCATTGCTTGTGATGATATGGCCCAAGAATGAGACCTCCTTCAACCAGAACTCACACTTGCTGTACTTGGCATAGAGCTTCTCCTTGCGCAAAGTCTCCAGTACAGTTCTTAAATGCTCCTCATGGTCCTCCTTGGTTTTGGAGTATATCAGAATATCATCTATAAAGACTACCACAAATTTATCTAGGTAATCTCTAAAGACTCTATTCATCAAGTCCATGAATATTGCTGGAGCATTGGTGAGTCCAAAAGGCATTACTATGAATTCATAGTGCCCGTACCTTGTACGAAAAGCAGTCTTGGGGATATCTTCCTTCTTCACCCTTACTTGATAATATCCCGACCGCAAGTCGACCTTGGAGAAGTATTGAGCTCCACGCAGCTGATCAAACAAGTCATCGATTCTTGGGAGAGGATACTTGTTCTTTATCGTGATTTTGTTAAGTTCACGATAATCGATGCAAAGCCGCATTGACCCATCCTTCTTCTTGACGAAGAGGACTGGTGCACCCCATGGTGATGCACTTGGGCGTATAAACCCTTTATCCAGATTCTCCTGTAGTTGTTTCTTCAGCTCTTAAAGCTCAACAACAGCCATTCTATATGGAGTCTTGGATATTGGTAGCGCCCCAGGTATAAGTTCAATTGATAACTCAACATCTCTTCTTGGAGGAAGACCAGGAAGTTCCTCGGGAAATACTTCAGCGAATTCCCTCACAATAGGAATTTCTTCAAGGGTGGTTTCTTCCTTGGACTCAATCATCTGAGCCAGATATACGTGCTCATAAGGCAGTAATATCCATGCTTGAGATGATGGAGCTAAAGGAGATTCATCTTCCTCCTGACACTTGTAAAGAATCAGGGGTCGATTCTCCATATGGAGTGTGATTTCCCTCTCCCGACAATTTATGTTGGCTCTATATAAGGAAAGCCAATCCATGCCAAGAATTGCATCAAATTCCACCAAAGGGAGTATGACGAGGTTCGCCGGGAAATTCAATCCACAGATTATAACAGGGGAGGACTTATACTCATGGGATGCAACGATTTCCCCATTTTCCGTACTCACCGACATCTTTACTTCCATGACTTGTGGTGGTGCAGGGATTATTCTACTAAACTTTTGAGATATAAAAGAATGCATAGAACCTGAATCAAAAAGTACGTTCGCTATTCTTGAATGAATAACTAGCGTACCTGTCACCACTTCGTTGTCGGGGTTCACTTCGGCAGAAGTGATGGAAAAAGCTCTTCCTTGCTGTCTTGGAGGTTGTTGATTGCCTCCGATAACCCTTGGATTAGGGCACTGATTCGCAAAAGGACCCGGTTCTTTGCATTTGAAGCATTGAACAACGCGTTGAGGTTCGAACGGAGCGTTCCTCCCCTCCGTCGCAGCCGCGGGTCCTTCTTGCTGACAGTTAACAGCTAGGTGCCCTTCTCTTCCACACTTGAAGCATTTTCTTGTCCCCCTAAGGCAATTTCCAGGGTGCTTCTTTCCACACTTTTGGCAAGTGGGGTGCTGGAATTTCTTAGCGCCGTTGGATTTATCCATCGGACCACCAGCATTGAAGTCCACCTTCCGCTTCTTGTCCCCATGATACCCCTGTGATTCTCCGATCTCCATTTCAACCTTGAGGGCACATCGGACAATTTCCTCATAGCTGTCGAAGTCACGGATCGCTAATGCTTTCCGCAAGCTAGGCTTCAGCCCACCAAAGAAGCGGTCAACCTTGCATTCGGGGGTAACGACAAAGCCGGAAGCGTATCGTGCAAGCCTTGTGAAGTTTGCCTCGTACGCTCCCACAGATTCCTCATCTTTCTGCTTGAGGGAAAGGAAGTCCCTTTCCATCTTAAGACGGAGGGTGCGTGGAAAATATTTATCGAAAAACATCTTCCGGAATACCTTCCATTCCAAAGCCTCGATCTCCTCCTCAGGCTTCGTATTTTTGATCAATGTCCACCATTGATCAGCTTCACCCTCCATACGATAAGCCGCTAGGAGAACCTTCTCTTTTTCAGAGCATTGGAGGATGGAGAATATCTTCTCAATGGAGTTGATCCATTGTTCAGCGATCGTGGGATCAAATGATCCACTAAAAGTAGGAGGCCTTTGTCTCATGAAGCTTTCAATAGCGACTTGTTCTTTCTTAGGGGGGGTTGAACGTTCCTCTTGACCAGTGTTTCTATTCAAAACATGAGTTAGCTGAGAGAGAAGCGTGACAAAGTTCGCGATTCCCGCTCCCATCAGATTGGGCATCTCATTAGTACAATCATCACACTGATCTTCACAACGGTTGTTAGCCCGAGTTCTCCTATTACCGGCCATTGGATGGAATAAAAGGAAAGTTAGGGGTAACACATAAAGGGTAATCCAAAGAAAAAATTTGATGACTTATAAATAAACTTTAATCTCTTTAACTCATGAGTCTATAGGATTCAATCCAGGCTTTTCATGATCTTCCTTCTAACATATATTCTTAGGGGCATTTTTCCCTTAATAAGGGTTCATACTAAGATTGTAAATTTATCAAAACATATCCCCCGGGAGTGTCGTAACCAAGAGTGCAGCAAGGCCCGTTGTCGTGCACCAGTTCCCGTTCGAGTCTAGCTCAAAGCGGTGTTTTCGGGTTTTACCCCTAGGATACATCTGTGCCAGAGCCGCCTCTACCTGCTCGTATCCAGACAGGGATGTATTTGTTTGATAAACCACTTACTTAGTATTTACCAAAATTTAGGGATGTTTTTATTATGCTTTGTCTTGTATCTAAGGCTTTACTAGGGTTTCCTAATCCCAAAAATAACTAAACCTATCCTCTGATACCAACTATGACAACCCTGCTTTTTATCACAACTTAAACATGCTTTATTACATAAAACTTCACTTGATACAACAAAGGAGATCGAGAGGTTTAGTGTCTTTGGGGCTTAGGATCATTACATAAAAACTTTAAACTTGAAATACAACATCCTTATTGAAAACTTCCTTTACATGACCACTACATTCCTTCGTACTTAGCATTGCATGGGATAACCTGAGGACATGCATAAAAAAAGGGTGAGATATAAAGCCCAGTAAGGGAGTACATAATGAATAACATGAGGAGTACAATACATGTTAGGCAATAGGAATATCAATAGAGCATAAGAGAGACATGAACATAAAGGCATGATAAAGCATGATAATCATAACATGGAAATGTGGCAGCAACACTTAACATTGAATTAGCATGAGCCAAGGCTCATTGCACATGGAGCATGAGTAAACCCTCATTGCACTTGAAGCACGAGTAAACCCTCGTTGCACTTGAATTAGCATGAGTCAAAAATCATTGCACATGACGTATCATGATACTATACTTTACCCAATGCATTGGAGCGCTATCAGGGCGCACCCTTCTTAAACATTTCATTTCATGCATAAGTGTGCCACATGGATCATAAAACATGGATTCATAAAACATAATCATTTCTTCCACGATAAAGGAATGTGGAATTCATACATGAAACTTTACAATCAATATGTATAGTTGCATAAAGGTGAATACCCTTGATGGAGAAATGGGCATGGTATTCACTACACAAAGACATTGGCTTAGAAAATCGGTGCGATTTCGGCAGCGTAACGGCGTGACATAAGAATTCATAAAAAAGGTTGATGAGAGAGAAAGGGGTTCCTCATCATATTTACATGTAATGGACAGTAAGGAGATCATATATATACATGTTCCAACAATAGAAATGGAATTTAGATTCATGATACAAAAGTATTGCTTGAATGTAAAAGAAGAGAGAGAAGTTCCTTTCGGAATTTCGGCATAGTAACGGGTGTACATGGGAGGCATTTAATGGGAGAGAAAGGGTTCTCCCATCATTCAAACAATAAGAGGGCAGTATGGGGGAGGTGCGAAACCATACCCCAACATTCATAATTGAAATAAAAAGGGAAATACAACTTAATGAAAATTGACCAAAAAAATGAGAAAGGAAGAAAAAACCCTTACTTGGAAGTGTGCTTCCAAAGGCTAGAGAGAGGCTTGTGAGAGGCTTCTTGGGAGCTTGGGGCACCTTGAGAGGATTCTAGAGAGAGTAGGGCAGAGGTTGGACGAACTTCAAGGGCTTTGAGTGAGGAGTAAGTGGGAGCTTGGGTGGGTTTATATAGGAAAGGTGAGAGAATTCTTTATTATTTAGGTTTGGGACCCCTTATATTAAAATAATCCAAACCACAAACCATCCCATGGTATTTGCCCATGGTTTCTGGAAAAGGAGAGAGGAAAAAAATATTTTATAAGGCCAAGGTCCGAACTTATTAAAAAATTAGGGTTGCTTATGTGGAGGTGAGTCACACTCCCATGGAAATTAATTTAAAAAGGCAAAGTGTTGAATAAGTCTTGAGGGCTCCATTAATGCTTTGAAAAGTGAGTCAAACAAACCCAAAACCTCATTATTTTAATGATAAAACACATATTGGCCGAACATAAGGATTATGGTATTTTATTACATCACCATTGGGTCATTATGATGTCATAAAACACATTATATATTTAAATGGTATTTAATTTTTACCCAAAAATTTGACTGTCTCAGAAAATTATGAAAAATTCACCGTTGGATAATTTCGACGTCCTGATTCCAAAAATAATATTTATTTTATCTAAATAATTTTCTAAATATGTGAATTTTCACTTTTAAAATAAAAACCGACATTTATAAAAAAATTCACGGGTTTTGACAGAAATGGCTTTCAAACCTTAATAAAAATTTTAATTGCATTCATAAAATTATAAGATCATTTATATTTAATAAAAATTAATTTAATATTAATAATAATATTTTATTAAAATATTATTTAATTCAAAAATCCTTTAATTTAATAAAATATAATTCTTAATTAAATATTAACTAAAAACACCATTTGTACTTTAAAAACTAATTACAAAGTATCAAAAATGACTAGAAATTATATTCATTATTATATAAAAAAATAATGTACATGAACATGGTGCTACTTATTTGTTACATAACCCCTTAAAATAGCCGCATAAGACCTAAGGGTAAGGTGTGCGATGGTGACAGACTCTTGGGGTTGCTCGGATAACATCGTTCGAGTGGTAATCTCTATCAACTTCCATTTTTCCCGTAGACGATCACGTTCGAGCTTGACTTGATGAAGCTCAGCTTGGGCTTGGTCAAGGGCAAAGCCCAAAGATGCCACCTCCTTTCCGAGCTCCGACAAATGGGCTTCGTAAGGGGTAATTCTACTGGATGAGGCCATCGCTTCCTTTGTCTGAGTAGAAAATTGGTTCGTTAAAGCCTCATATTTAAACTACCCAGATGATCACTGTTCAACGGCTATAAAAGTAACGGTCACAAATCTTAACGTTAAACTAAAGAAGTTGACATCATATAAAAACATAAATAAACATTTAACTGGATCAAGAGGGATTTTCCATTAATGAAATTTTGGGTCGTTACAGTTCGGGCCTCGCCGGCGGCCCTGGATAGACCCAGGGAAAGACCCGGGTCAGACCGGGTCAACCCGAACTGGGTCGAGTCAGCCCACGCCGTTTTGGACCGAGTCGCTCTGACTGGGTCGGGTCGGACCTACTTCGGACCTTTTCGTTCTTGAAGCCATAACTTGAGCCTTGGGTGTCCATATGATGAATCTTCTATGGCCCGAGAATCCTTTGGATTGAGACGGTCCTTTTGATTTACTCCACATGAGTTTTGAATAAAGTTGGGGTATGACCGGGTTGGATCGAACACAAATCCAATCAGGCCATCTAGACTAAAAGGACAATAACTTGCAGACTGGGCGTCCTATTGATGCACCATTTGTTGAGTTGAGACCCCTTTAATGTTGAAATCCTTTGGGATAATTCTTCGTAGGACTTAGTGGTAGTTCTAGTATCGACCTTTGGCTTGAGGAGTGGATCCTCTCAGAATCAAGCGAGCTTAGTGCAGGAACCATGTATCTGGTTGTAATGTGAAAAAGGGATCCTATGTGGGTCTGTGATTTGGGATACTTCGTGGGTCTATGATTAAGGGTAACACATGGATCCACTCTAGAAATCCAAGTGTTACAACTCTAGGATCCTTCGTGGTTCTATTATACTAGGATCTTATGTGGGTCTGATGATGTACTAGGATCTTATGTGGGTCTGATTATGTACTAGAATCCTATGGGGGTCTGATGATTTAGATCGTATGTGGGGATGATAATTTAGGATCCTATGTGGGTCTACCTCTTAATAGAGTAAGATGACTCAGTAGTTACATATAATCATCTTTACTACCGTACCTAAGTTATACATGGTGTGAGCTGAGTCTTTACCTTTGTGGTAATCTTCTCTGTGGTGTACCTTTGTGGTACATACCTTCATGTTGATACATTTGTGGTATTCTTATATGTGGAATACCTTTGTGGAACTTACCTTCGTGGTGATGCCTTTGTGGTATTCTTTTGTGTGGCATACCTTTGTTGTACTTACCTTCGTGGTGATACCATTGTGGTATTCTTCTTTGTGGTGTTACCTTTGTGGTACTTACTTTCATGTTGTTACCTTTGTTGTAGTATTATTTTTGGTGTTACCTTTTTGGTACATACCTTTGTGGTGTTACCTTCATGATATTCTACCCTTCGTGGAACAGTTGTACTTTGGATAAGGATTTGGGAAATGTGTTTCCTCGTGAATGAGATGGGTATAATTGATAACATAGGTATATGTATTGTCATATACCTAAGTAGGGTTTTCATTTTCTTACATGATTTGTGGTTTATAGTTTGTGGATTTTTTGAGACCTTTTAGGGTCTCGGGGTTCGTACTATGTATTTTTATACTGACCCCTACATGGGATACGCCCACAGCTTGTTGTGATTGGTACAAATGACAGACATCGCTGACTGAGGACGGGGGTACCAGGACTGGAGGTAGCTTAGAGGTGGAACTTAGACGAGGTGTACTGCAGAGGCGACCGTTCGAGATCTGTACCTACCCTTCAGGTAGGTTCCTTTGTGGGTGTTCACAGGAGTCATTCAGTTTATTTGTACCTTCCAGTTTTCTAGTACATTCTAGTTGGGCTTGTATTCATGGCCCTCACACTTACTGTACACACTCTTTTTACTATTCAGTTTACTCATGTTGGTATTTTTTGGGTGATTAGTTGCGTGATTTTATAGGTTATAAAAGAAACACCTTCCCAATTTTAGGGAATACACATTCGGTGATAGTCGCCAGCCCCAGGCCTATGGGAGTCGGGCTTGGGGTAGTCACGACATGGGCCCCAGGGGATCGGTCGGGACAAATTGGTATTTGAGGATTCATTTATACCGTAGAACTAGGACTCTGATCTTTTCTATGTGGCAATACTATTAATAATTATGAGTGTGGTTTACAGTTTGGGGAATCCAGTGTTGGTGCGGCGGCCGACGTATCCATACACTAGGACCCTGAATTCTGATTTCTGACTCAGTGTGCAAAAACACTGATTACATGTGTTTTGAAAAGTTTTCCTTTCAATTTCTTTGAGTCAGCACACCAGGTATAACTAAATGATCATGGGGCACTTGTTTCTTATCAGGATTCCATTTTTTAGATAGCCATCTAGGATTCTTGAAAGAGTACACGATGACGGCCCACCAAGCAACGAGGATCTGGTGTAGGGCCCTCTTACTATGTTGGTACCTTCGGATGGTGTACCAGCAGCACTACCACCCATTGGGAAGCAGTTACCACTAGCCACACTGGAGAATGGTTCACACCGAATGAGCACCTTGCATGATTTTTAGAATTAGGGACCTCGAAGGTTTCAAGGAGAGACAGTTTCGGATGTAGTATAGGGCTGGCTGGAGGTAGTTTCTAGAGTTTTCTTCCCATTTGAGAAACCATTAGAAAAGATAGTGATCTTAGCTACTAGTCTTTTTCAATGAGTAACCATGAGAATAGTTTGCATAATGATGAGGCTTTAGTATGTAGACCATTACCCAATATAGTACCTTCGGGTAGTGTTTCAGCTATATCATTTTTCATTGGTCAGCAGTTATAACAGGTGGTACCGGTAGAGGACACATATAGGCTTAGTTCCTTACGTGTGATTCAACATCAGATACCCCTCAGATTCTTAGGCAAGACCGACTCACATATACCTGATGACTGAATTGAGTTTTTGGCTGAGAGTTCTCTATATCTTCTAAAGCTCTGGCAGGATGACATGTCGGTAGCTGATTATTAATTGAGGCATACTGAACATTCCTCGTACTCGATTAATACGATATGAACAATGCTTTGGATCTTGGACTTTCAAGCACAGTGTGTTTAAGGATGTCTGAGATAGCACTATTACTCTATGCATTCCTACTTATATTCGGGTGCTAGGGAGTACCTTTTTGGTTGAATGTTCTTTGGTTAAGTGGATATAGCCGGTGAATGTTATTAGTGGGAAAATAGGAAATTGGCGTATGTCTCAGAGACTTGTTCATGTAAAAATATTTCAGGAAGAAGAAATGTTAGGGACAGATTAATCTGTAGGGTTGTAGATGTGGAAGAAGATCTAGGGGAGTAGCATGAGGTAGTGTACATTTCAACATATTACAACCATCCCCCATTTTGGTCCCTACTAGGCACAGGGAGCTAGAGGAAAGGGGAAGAGAGTAGCTGCATGTGGTCAAGGTGTGTGACCCAGGGGCTCTAGAAATGATTTGAAGTACGGTATGTGTCTACTACTAGCTGCCATATCAATAGACATATGTACCAATCATTCATTCCTTCCACAAATATTTTTTAAGACCAAGATTTTCCAGTTAATTCATTGACTTGACCCACAGACCTAGAGATACCTTTGGGAGGAGACTCGATAATCACACATACATTGACGTTGATATCTTACCCGTGAGGTGAGAGTTTTGGTTTGAACCTCTTGGTGGAAACATCGAGTCCTTAAATTGTTAGTTCGGGTATGAATGGACATCCAAAATTCATACTTAGATTGAATGTATTAGAGAAAAAGTTTGTTTTTTATCTACAACATTTGGATGAGGTATTCCTTAGTCGGTGAAAAAGGAAACCCAGGCAGCACAAGATAAACTCATACATAAAAGGGTGCAGTCGATCACTATTGAGTCGGGCAGCCTTACCCTCGTGGAAGAAGGAGTTTTGAGTTTCTAGATCCTGATGGGAGTAGCTAGAGTTCCTCCAGGACTATGACATTGAGATAGTCTATACTCTTGAGAAGGGAAACGTGAGAGAAGATACAATCATCAGTAGTTCTGGCCTGCAGCTGCTGAGTGAGGCGATAGAGCAGCTATCTGCTTTACGAATATCCTACATGGATCTAGATGGAGAATCTTATCTTCGGTATGTTACAGTTACTCCCCATCTTCTTCAGCGAGTCAGGGAGGTGCAGTGTGGAGACACTAACTGTGAGGCTCGATGTGCTCAGATATCCACAGGAAATGCATCTGATGGATTTTATGAAGGTGGGGAGCACGTCATCCTCTTCGGAGGATGTACTATAGTACTGGTGGCGATACGCGAGGAAGTGTTGAGGGAGCTCCATACTTCCCCTCTAGCGGTACATCCAAGAGTGGAGAATATGTACAACGACCTCTGGAATCAGCACTGGTGGTCGGGAATGAAGAAATCAATAGCAGAGTTTGTATCACGGTGTCTCACATGTCAACAAGTGAAGATATGGAACCATGTTCCAACAGACTTAGTTCAGCCTTTAGAGGTCCTAGAGTGGAATTGGGGTGGGATATCCATGAAATTCTTGACAAGACTTCCATGAACATCCATGGGTCATGATTCAATCTGGGTGATCGTCGACCGACTCACCAAGTCATCCCACTTTCTACCGATCAAAGAGCAGGGTTTAGTAGCGAGCATGGGACCCCTCTATTTGTAGGATATTGTGTGGCTATGTGGATTATCCTCAACTATTGTCTCCAATCATGATGAACATTTCAATTCCTAACTATGGAAGGGGATGTAGAAGGCTTTTAGGACACAACTTCGTTTGAGTGCCACCTTCCATCCTGAAACGGATGGCCAGACTAAGCGGGCCATTCAAACCTGCGAGGACGTGCTATGTTCTTGAATCATCGACATCGATTGCAGCTGGGATGATCACTTTTCCTTGGTAGAGTTTTCATACAAAAATAGCTATCACCACCATTTGGATGACACCTTTAAAAGAATTGTATGGATGACCTTCCAGAATGCCTTTGTGCTGGACTCACCCATGGGAGTCAGCACTCATGGGACTAAATACAGTACAAGCTACCATAGAGAAGGTGCAGGTCATCCAGAAGCGGATTAAGACTGTATAGAGTAGGAATAATTCTTATTCTGAAAGGAGACGGAGACCTCTAGAGTATGAGGATGGTGACCATGTCTTTCTAAGGGTCTAACCCTGATGAGGATTGCAGATATTTGGCAGGGGCGACAAGTTATCTTTGAGTTTCATCAGACCCTTTCATGTCCTTAGCAGAGTTGGAGAGGTGGAAAATCGCCTATCCCTTCCACCATAGATAGAGAAGGTGAACGACTTCTTCCATGTATCCCAGCTGAGGAGATACATGCACGACCTATCTCGCGTCATCGACCATAGAGAGCTGAACATCGAGGATGGGGTGACATTTTCGGAGGTTCCAATGGAGATTGAGGATCGATAGGAGCAGGTCCTTTGTGGGTGGTAGAAAACTCTAGTGAATGTATGCTAGCAGCACAAGAACCTCCATGAGAGCACATGGAAGCGGGAGGCTTAGATTCATTCTTAATACCCTCTTTTGGTTGTTTTGCTTTCATTGTGGCTTTCGGGGACATATAGCCTAGAGGTGGAGAGAATGTAATGTCCCAAAAATTCCGTATAATTTTTTTAATTATAAAAAATTATTTTGAGATTGTGAAATCTAACAGAGCGTGATTCTGAGGCCCGGGGTGCCTGGAATGATCCGTCGAAGTTTGGTTATGTTTTAATTAGCACGTGTAAGTAGTTTTAATAAAAAAAGTAAACTAACTCTTTAACGGTCACTCAAATTATAAATTTGAGGGCACCATTGTGTTTAGGATGATAGGTTTACCCTAGGAATGACTTATTTTTAGTCGGTGTGGTCCTCCTGTGAGAAAACCGAAAAATGGCATAATCGTAAATAAAATAATTAAATAAATAATTTTAATTTTCAAATGCTTATAACTCAAAAACAATAACTCGAATTTCAAATCTGAGACCACCACTGAACATGTGAGTGTATTCTCTCTTTTGGAAGATACTAACATTGGTGGGTGTGGGCCACCAATGAAAGATAGTTTTTAGCCGTAAATAAAATAATTAATTGACAATTATTTTATTATAAAATTCATAACCTCTATATGGTAACTCAGATTGAAAATCTAAGAGTACCGTTTGGTTTTTTGGGGCGTGTTTGACTTAGGCAAAGCCTAACCTCAACCGGTGTGGGTCAAGGGTGACTGTTATAATTTTTCCAAACTTCTTCTCAGGTACGTTTAGTAAACGTGCGAGCGTCGTTATATACCTTTTTAATCGGTGCTCGGAATTGAAATCCAAAGGCACCATTGAACTCGTAACAATGATTTTCTCTAAAGGATACCTTTACATTGATCGTTGTAGGTAGAGGGTGAAGTTTAGTTTTTGTGAATTTCGTGGGAGTGTTAAAAGAATAAAAGTAACATTATGAACAACTTTTATTTTATTTTTTAAAATCACCATAATTTTCTGTGCAGTGCTGGGGACCACCCGAGCTAGGGAACCCCACAAAATTGAATTCTTAATGGTGGGGACCACCCGACCCCCTTAAACTCCCTCTTTAATGACGAAAGTGACTTTTGGTTTTCTCAAAATTAATTATGCAAACCTCATCATAATTAATGGAAAACTTTAATTTAATAAGTTGGCTATACTTTTTATTGGGTTGGGGGAAAACTGTTGGAGAGGGTTGGAAAAGGCTTGGATGATTTATAGTAACTCTTCTTCCCCAACGAAGAACACTTCTCTTATGAAGAACTTACTCTAATGAAAAATGTGGAACCGACCCCGAGCCCAGATCGGAAGCGCCTTGTGGGAGCGACGAGCATCAATGCTCTTCAATGACTTCATCTTCTTCCTCGCGCCTCCTCCTACAAAATCTTCAAGGTAGGGTTTGTTGTTTTGAATACCCCCTTACCCGTTCTTGGCATTCTTTGGGATTAATTTAATTTTGAGTCGCTTTCTACCTCCCTAACGCGGAGGGTGCGGTCCAAAAGAACATGGCACATCCTCTCATCAATCCTTTGTGGTTTATGATGCGTTCTTCGTGATAGAGGAGGACATCACCTAGTGACCCAAGGAATATCACCGGTGGGACTTGGGAGCAATGGCAGTGCGACCCCACCGCCGGAGAAGAGTCGCGGGCCATCGGCGGTGGTGGAGAAACAGCGGCGGCTGGCACACCAGCCGGCCTCATGAAGGGGATGGAGGCACGCGTCCACACCACCCAGTGTGAATGAGTCGCGGCCTTGTGTCATGGTGGCAAGAGGAGGGCGACCGACTCACCGTCGGCCGCCGGAGAAGGTGTGGCGCGCGACCACGCCACGCAGAGGAGGGGGTCAGCCGTCCGACAAGCCGGGGCGGGCTGCCGCACCATGGGTTGGGCCACACTGGTGGGCTGGGCCAGACCTTGTGGACTGAGTCTGACCCAAGGCCAGACTTGGGTCGAACTCGGTCAACCCAGACCGGGTGAGGTTGGCCCATGCCGGGTCCGCCTGGGTCGGAATGGACCAACTTTGACCCTTTTCGTTCTTTTGGCCATATCTTGAGCTTTGGGCGTCTGTTTGAAAAATTGACTACTACACTAGAAACCATGAATCAATATGGTCCTTTTGGTATACCACACTTGAGTTTTGGATAAATTTGGGGTACGGCTGGGTTGGATTGTACACGAATCCAGCTGGGCCCTCAAGACTAAAAGGCCAATAACTTGCAGTCTGGGAATCCGATTGATGCACCATCTGTTGTATTGATACCCCTTTTACATTGAGGTCCTTTGGGATACATATTCTTGGGACTTTTTAGCAGTTGGAGTATCTACCTGTGGCTTGAGAGGTGGATCCTTTCACAATCAAGAGAGATTAGTGCGGGAACCCTCTAGCTGGATTTAACATGAGAAAGTGATCCTATATGGGTTTGTG